>JAUCEA010000018.1:0-600000 GCA_033557915.1 Phytophthora tentaculata | reverse complement strand
GTAATTTGAGAACCGCTCGAGCGATTATACTCTGTGGAACAACTGTCATTTGTAACATGGAATCGTACTTAAGGTGGGAATACAACAAATATTATATCGCCGAGCGAATCTCGGAGCAAAACTCCGGAGCGGCTAATCGGCCAGTTTGGAAATTTTGACTAGAACTCACAATTCAATGCAATTGAAGACAGTTGTGAGATTGAAGGCATTGTTAAACAAAAATGCGATCCGCCTACTGTGAATAGGAGGATGCGGTGCCTTAACGAAGCACACTGTACCTTATACAGCTACAGGTGGCGCGCTTGACAAGGCGATCCGTTCAGTAGAAATCGATCACGGTCACCTCCGACCGATGGAATCTACATGTAGTGTAGCATTACCTTTTTTTTTTTCGTGAGCTAAATTTATGCTAAAGTTGCACATGAATGTGTCTTCCATTTCCGGTGCTGTAAGTGTACTGTCGGCTGAGAGACTCGTGCGGCGAAGACGCGCTACTGCTGTCACGTGTCGAGTGGAGTCTTGAAGAAAGGAGGACTTGATGTTGAGGTAGGAAAATAAAGACTGAGGTATATAAAATGAAAAGACAAACAAGCCTCGTGGGTGGTTACCTACGACTACAGAGCTTGCTGGTGGCGGTTGGCCCCTGGAAGTCGTTGCTGGGGTTGTTACCTGCGACGGATGCTCTCGTCCGTTGCAAAACGGACTTGCAAGCGATGGATACGTCATAATCTTGGGTTGTTTCTGTTGGTTGGGTAACTTGTGCGCGAGAAGGTAGAAGTGAAAATGGGAAATATATTCAAAGGAGCTTTTAGCTGGATTCTACATGCACACTACGCGATAACGTGAAAGACACGCGCCTAAACTTGATCTGATTGGTCTCAATAGTGAATCCAAGTCAAAATGGCGTACCTTCAACATTGTCGACTCAACACTTGCGTAAAGGTCCTTGGGGGTCGGGCTTCCGGTCGCCTGTCCGTTGGCTGGATCTTACATTAATGTCCAACACTCCTCCCCAGAGCCTCGGGGTTCCTGAATCACTCGATGTCGACGAGTCCGATCTTCTCCCGTAGCTCCTTCATCCGCAGCACCGGCAGTGCCTTCGTCAGCAGGCCCGCGAGCATTTCCGCGCTACAGACATACTATGGCACCACGACGCCCTTCTTGGCAAAGTCTTGGACGAACTTGAGCTCAACGTCTACGTGATTTGCCATGGCCGAACTCGTTTCGCTCTGCTCTTGCGCGATAGCTTGGTTGTTCATAAGCATCTCCATGGGAAACTTGGTGGCGATGTCCAACTCACCCAGTAGCTCCTTAAATCCGAGTAGCTCTTGAGCGCCCACCGTCGCAGCGACGTACTCCGCCTCGGTCGTCGATAGCGCCACGGACCTCTGCTTCTTGCACTGTCATGACACCGTCATTCCGTTTACTTGGATGATTGCCACGCTCACAGACTTGCGGTCGTTCTTGTCGGCTGCAAAGTTGGCGTCCGTATACGAGCGCAGTCGTGGAGGTAGCTCCTTGGCCTTGTCGTCGCCAGACATGATCCGCTTGTGCGATCGGGTGCCACTCAGGTACCTGGCGATGCGCTTAGCCAGCTTCCAGTCCGCCATCGTTGGTACGTGAGACCGTCGCGTTACACAGTGTACAGCGAACATGATGTCCGGACGCGTGAATCTCGCAATCCACAACAGACTCCCCACCAGTGACTGGAAACTTGTCACCGTCGGCCCCGCCGGCGCGATCTCCTTTGTCGCGTGCGGAAGTAGCTCTGCCGAATCTGGCTCTGCCGCGTCTTCCCCCCGATCGGCAATCACATCGAATTCGCCTTGTCCAATCCGAACTTGGTGAGCATCTCGACGATTGCAGCCTGTAGGTCAAACTTGTACCCACTGAGCGCGTCGTACTGCTCGCGCATTCCAAGGAAATTGCTGGCAACACCGAGGTCCTTAAGATACAGGACAGCCATGTCAACGAAGTGCTGGGAAACCCTGTTCTCGTCCGTGTCAGTAACCAGCAGGTCATCCACGTACGTTCCGACAACCGTTATGCTGCCACTGCCAGCCTTAAAGTACAGACACGAGTCCGTAATACACTGAATAAGCCCAAGCTTGACCAGTTCGCGATGAAGGTGCTCATGCCAAAGCCGCCCTGCTTGTTTCAGACCGTAAAGGCTCTGACCAAGAAGTAGTCCAACATCATCCATGCTCATAGCTCCGAGCGCTTTCAGCTTTTTCTCCGTGATGACGAGTCAATCGGGGACGAACAGCAAAATCTCGATACCCTCCTCCGTTTTCGCATTTGTGATGAAGTGGATTCTGAGAAAAGTGAGAGAAGGATGGATCGTGACCTGAGTGAAAATATTGGACCCGGTCATTTCCCCGATGAGTGCCCCTGGATATCCGGTAGGGCAGAAGAGGCGATCCCCGATCAGACATCAAGAGACCGTGGATGCAAGCGTCACACTTCACGAGGAATACCAAGCGGATGCAGTGCAGGATCAAGTAGCAACAGGATGCTAGAGGCCAAGGAAGAGGAGCGCATCCGGATCTAAGAGGTAAGGCGATCTGGAACCAGGTGGATGGCAGTCTGGACCTCGGACCTCGGATCCCGGATCCCGACATGGCGATCGAGGACGATCTCAAGAGTTACGATAGGATGATGGCGAACCCACGTTGAAGAAGGTACCTCGAGATGGGTAAGAGTGCGAAGGACATAAATGCGGTGATAGGTGGTCGACTGGCAGGTATGAGGATAGTGACTTAGGATGGGACCATACTTAACCATAAATCAGAGTCGAATTTGCATTGGAAACAACAAATGCTCCACACCCCGCGAAGAAGAGGAACTACATTAGCCGCGCGCCGTGTTAGCAAGTTTAGGGATAAGTGTCCTAGTGTCGGTTATTAATATCTGGTTATACACACACCGGATCAAGCCACCTAGTGATCTACCCTCAAGTGCAGACCCCAGATCGACCGGAGTTTATTGCTTATCCGAGAGATCCTTCGATTCTCAAATACCCCCAAGACCCCGCTATAGGAAGCGGCAAGCAAGTGTAAAGGAAGACCGTAGAGGCAAACACCCCCCATCAAGGCAACCTCACGGCCAGATCCAGATCCAGGCCGCCAGATCCATGCTCGAGTAATCGCTTCGGATCCGGACTATATCGGCAGCAAAGCGAAGAGTTTCCGCGCTGCTCCACCCCATCCCCAACGTCTCGCCAAGTTGCCCAAGAGTTCACCACTTGGACCTTCACGATGTTACTGGAGGAGCAAGATCGAGCCTTACCGTCGGGTACACAACGGTAGATCGACAACGCGCTGTACGGATTCCCCCGGATCCCGCGATCTGGATCCAAGACCAGCTAGATCTCGTCGAAGGAGGTGGTGAATCGGGCGATCCAGACAAGCCATCGGTATTGAAAAGAGATCGTACATTGACGACATCCTTATCACGGCGGAGTCATGGGATCAGCTATGCGAGCGTGTTGATAAGCTGTTGAATGCGTGTGACGAGTGGAATCTCTCGATCAGCGTGGCTAAGAGTTACTGGGGGATGCGGAAGGTGCATTATCTCGGCCACCGAGTGTCGATCGATGGCTTAGAGGCGAGTCCAAAGGATCTTACCGCGCTCGTAGATCTGCCGTTTCCAGGATCGCTGCGTGCGATTCAATCGTTCTTGGGCAGTCTGAATTATTATAGCCGCTTCATCAAGAATTACGCGATCTATGTTGCGGTACTACACGAGTTACGTGAGGTAGACTTCGCGGCGATCGCCAAGCCAGGTCAACTGACGCGGATCGAGGAGCTGGCTGGAGCGCAGGACCAAGATCTCGCTGATCCAGCAGCGGCGGACCCACGTTCTAAGAACGACGATGTCGTGGGCCGGGATCCTGCAGCTACAAGCCCCGAAAGCACGAAGGATCGAGAAGTGCCGACCCACGGTCTGAGCGAAGTGGGGCCGCGATGGATCCGAGCGTACCGTGTATTTACGGCTTTGAAGTCAAGACTTGCATCGACCCCGATCTTGAAACATTTTGATCCGGATCGACAACCAGTGGTGATCGTCTATGCAAGTGAATGGGCGATCGCCGCAGCACTGACGCAGGAGTACGATGGAGTTTACTGCCCAGTGACGTTTGCAAGTCGGACGCTGAATTCTAATGAGCTGAATTACGGCGTGGTGGAGAAGGAGGTGTTGGCTTTGTTACGGATCTTAGATCTCAACTACAATATCTTGGTCGGTCGACATGTCCGGATCTCGACGCGGCACTCTACGTTATCGTGGCTATTCAAATCGCCAGGGCTACAAGGAAGGTTGGGACAGTGGGCTGCTCTGCTGTCGCCATGTACGCTGGAAATTGAGAAGTGTACTAAAGGCCAGGATGAGATCCTGGGGGCGATCGCTTCCAGTATCACACCAAGATCCGAAGTTGACAAAGCGCTGATTGCGATCGCACCCCAGAAGGAGACACGTCGCAAGATCCAGATGCCTATACCCACTGCGCAAGTAGACGAAGAACTTCTTGTGTTTAGCTTCGATGGATTTGCAAGGGTGAAACAAGGTGGAGCCGCTTACAGCGCGATCGTATGGCGCTTGCCCGAGTGGATAGTGGTCCGAGCCAAATCACGACACGTTGAGGGACTGACTGTGAATGAAGCAGAGTACCATGGGCTGATGTTAGGCCTGGATCTGCTCGAGGACATGGATCGGCAACGGCTGGTGATCTGTGGTGACTCGATCCTGGTAGTACGACAAGTGCGAGGTGAGATCGACTGCAAGACCCCGGCGTTGGCGTTGTTGAAGCAGAAGGTGCTGGACAAACTGCGAGCTTGGCCGGATCACGAGCTGGTGCACGTGAAGCGTGACTGGAATAGTAGCGCAGATAAGCTGGCGAGTGAAGCGCTCCAGCGGCAAGACGGGATCGAAGTTGTGGAAGATCGAGATGGGCAGGATCTAGTTACTCTAAATCGTCTGGAGGAAATCCTGATCGTGAAGTCGGAAGATGACGGTGCTCGGATCGTGCTGTGGTGTAGCGATTTCCGCACCTGTGCCGACAATTGTCACCAGACAAAGACCCGACAGCCTTCAAGTTGTCCAAACCACGAACACTCGGTCACATGACGTATAGTGACTTGACGGTGCGAGAGACTCGACCGTGTCACTACCGAGTCTTCAACGAGTCTTCGTTGAGCCCAGCTAGTGGTCAGAATACCACTGAACCCAGGCTGTCCATATTGTTAATAATGGGACTGGCCGGATTCGCATTCAGCGGCCAAGAACTGACCAGCCACGGTACGAAGACTCGGTGGCGGTTGGAATGAGTTCGTGGAAGTCTCCACGACCTTTTGAATGCTCGGCCGCGGTCGGGGAAGGGACGTTGAATGTTGAAGAGGCACATGCGACGGTGTGAGCGTCGCTTGGCATGCAAGAAGATCCATAACGGATCGTAGTTCACTTGATATTAGTATACATGATTAGGATTGCATATTAGGACATGGCTCGAAAGGGCAACACAAATACAGAACAGAATTTCCACTTAAGCGCACAGAGCGAGGTCCGGCTTCAAGGTAAGCGTCTGGTCAAGCTTGTTTGAGTGTGTTATACCTGTCGGTGGACTCGAAACTTACTAGCGAGGGTCATCCGGCAAGCCCAAGAGACTGTGTGTGTATTGGCCGATTAGTGCATCGGAAGGTTTCGTGACGGCTATATCTTGCCTATTTGCACGGTTAGGAGTGCTTGTATTGCCTCCTATATATTCATTTCCTACCGAGTGTTGAACGGTCGGTGCTCTCGTAAAAGGCTTACCCGTGCCTGGTACCCTCCCGCTGTTGGGACCACGAGGATTCATAACACCTGCTAGCTTTGCTCGTGCTAGTAGCGTGTTCTTATATTCACTGGTTGGCCTATATAAGTAGTTTGCAAGGTCCAGTCTGTCCCGGTGCAGGGCAGAACTGAGGTCTTCAGGTCCGCCCGAACGATCGTTAGCTATCCTAGCTGACGTATTGTAGTGGGGACATCCTAACTACAGTAGTAGCTAGAGTTTACGTGGGATTTACTACACCACAACTGGTGCCGCGACCCGGGAACAGAGTGTGACCATTGTGTACTGTTTGTATGGCCCTCCCGTTAACGAGCTACCAAGAGAAGAAGAAGAAGAAACAAGAAACAACAAGAAATATGGCGAAAGGATTATCGACGGTACCAGCTACTCCTGCCAAGCCCGGCGGAACACGCTACGAGGGTTCAAGTCCGGACGTGGCGGCTGCACGACTTGCAGCTGTCTCCGAACTCTCGGTGATCGTTGTCCGCTTCGTCCTCGACGAGGCGGACAACGATCCTGACGCCCATGATTACGATGACTACGAGGATAAGACGCCGGCTCCAGAGCCAGGCCCGACGACTCCGGAGACGGCCACGTTATCGTCAGGACTGAGCGGGGCGACAAAGTCGCTTTCGAGGAACCTCGCCGCTGTGCTTGACGACGTTGCTGGTCCAGACCCGGACTATGACGACTTTGACGATGGGACCGAGGATTCTAAACCCTCAGTGGCGAGTGCAAAGCGTTCAGCATTGCTGAATGCACCTCGCCCACCTATCAACGATGATACACCAGCTGCCAAACGCGTTTTCGATCGCGTGCAGGCGCTGATGAACAATGATGAGTTGATGCAGCTGTTCAAGCCCATCCCCAAGAAACAGGTCGACTGGCCGGCTCTTGCAAACGAGCTGCAGTATCCTGTGAACTCGGTATCGACAAGCCAAGTCGCGGAAGACTCGGTTTCGCTACTACTTGCGTTGGGGTATGAGAATGAGACGTACCCGTCGGCGATGTCGCTCCAAGACTGGAGTCCGCATGAGGCTGGAGCAGCTCTCCAAAAGTGGAGATGAAGCTTCGGAAGGCCTTTGGGGCGATCGTAATCAACTCGGGGAAGCAGCCAATAAGTCGATCGACTGTTCAAGATGAGGATCCGTCCAACATTCCGCTCCCACCAACACCAAAGAGGCTCGAACGGACCCCATCGACCAAACGAGGGACTGACCGAGGTGCTTTTGGCTCTGTCGTGGCTTCACCGTACTTTCAAGACTCGCGCATAGTTACACCACGTTCGGAGAGAGCAGTACACGACGTATGAACACCGATAACGAGGCTTCGCGTGGTCGTCGTGGCGGTGCACGAGCTTCCGTAAGTAGAGCTGGAAAACGCCGAGCCATCACCGACGATTCGTCTAGTGGCGACGATGACTTATGGGCTTTTGTATGTGACAATGAGGACCCCCAGGCCGAGTTGACTCGCCAGATGCGGGAGATTGCTGCGCTGAACGACTCCGACCCTACACCGAGGATTGAAATGGCCTCGCACCGACCGTTGGATCGTATCAAGCCGTTCTCGGGCTCGCGTTACAAGAGTGAGAACTCTATGCAGTGGCTCCGAACGTTCGTCTACGAGATAACTGGAACGCATACAGAGGCTGACAAGTGGTGCGTTCCGTTCGAGTTAAGCCTTCGGGACGGAGCCATTCATTGGTTCCGCCAACTTCCGAAGAAGACGAAGCGCAAGTGGAAGCTGCTGAGCAATGCGTTCATTCGCTATTACTGCTCGCAGTTTACCCAGACTGCACTGTCTCGCTCCTACTCGGCGAAACGCGAACGTAATGAACACCTCTGCGACTACCTAAATCGACTGAATGGCTACGCTCGGAACGCTCGCCTACAGTTCGAGAAGGGTGGCCGCGACGCGAAGGAACACGTTCAGCAGTTTTTGGTGACGTGTGGTGATGATCAAATGGCGGAGAGCATTTACCATACCCGTGTGAATGGTATTCACGAGCTCGAAGAGATCATTGAAGACGTTCTCAAGGGCAAGAAGCGTATGGCGAAGCGTGACGGGGCCCCGCCCCACCAGGAACCGTGATTCACGCCGAGATGAACCCCATGACCGACATGGTCGACGAGACCGACGCGAGTCAGACCGTCGCCGTGACGACAATCGCAATACACCGAGAGTGACGCTCGTTGAAGCCTCGGTGGACAATTTATTAGCTGACTTGGAGGGGCGCGATGCTGTTTCAGGTGGTACCGAGCATTCGGAAGGCGAATGCGACACGTACGACGATGACCAAGACGATTACCATGACTATTATTCCGACCATGGTGATAACGATGGTTCACCAGCGGATGAAGATCGACGCCTTGCTGCGGCTAACGAGGATGAGCGACGAGCAGCAGCTGAAGGCACGTACGCTCGTTCAGACACTCGTCAGCAACGTGGGAACTTCTCTGATCGCGACCGAAGCTTCAATCAAGACCACCGAGGTGGTGACCGAGGATTCAATCAAGACTTTCGTGGTCGCCGTGACTTCAACCGCGACAACCGACGTCCACAGTACGGACCATGCGCCGTGTGAGGTGGCATGAGTCACTCAGCACACTACTGCAGCAAGTGGTGCAAGTTCTGCAAGCAGCTTCATGACGCTGGAGAGTGCGAGCTCTTCTGCAACTTCCAAGACCTTGCCAAATTCGTGCGAACGAAAGGCACGAAGGAAGAACTCCCTCCTGAGCTCAAAGCCGTCGTTCAAGAACGCCATTTAAACTAGGCAGCCCTCCAACTACAACTGGGTTGGTCCCTATAGAGCTGCCACAGTTAGCCGAGTCTTCGTTGAACGCGGCGTGTATCTTCGCGTACACGGGGGTGAGCAAATGGCCTGAAGATTATATAACAAGTGTGAACGCGACGGAAAATGAAAAGGAGAGGAGTAGAATCCTCGGTGGAGGTGTTGGAGAGAGAGAAGAGGGTGCTGGTGCCGATGGTAGCGACAGCGAGGGTTCGTTCGACGCGGTTGCGAGTGCAGTACGAGACAAGCCCAAAGGTCACTCCAAGATGATGAAGTTGAACCCTGGCGAGAGAGAGGTGGTGGTCGGCGAAGAAATTCGACCGACGAATAAGGATAAGAGCTCTGGTGCAGGATGCTGTAAGCGACAAGTGAACGAGAATCCTACTCGACACCGGAGCGAACGTTAGTGTTATAACCGACACCTTCCCCAGGAAACTGCGGCTTCGCGATGTTCCAGATCACGGACGCCGTATCGACATTCAAGGAATTAGCGAAGGCAAGGTGTCGACGACACGACGAGCGTGCGTCAAGATTACGCTCGGATGGGAGATGGTGTACGAGTTCGAGATGTGGGTCATGGCGCATAGCGCCGGCGTCGACGTGGTATTCGGGACCGAATTTATGATCCCAGCTGGGATCCGTCTGGACCTGTTTCATGGCGCTGCGCAACTACCGAATGAAATTCAGATACCGCTCGTCAAGACGAAGAACATGATTGACAGCGAGGATTATAGCAGGCATGTCACCGCAGGGCCTACCGAGCCTTTGACGATACCTGAGCATGAATGCCGAGAGTATCGACTGTCGAAGCAACAGATCGCACAGGACACACACGTACTATGGCTCCAACGGACAGAGAAACTTATCCCGTCGGTAACGAGTTTTCGTCGTGGGCATCTGGCGCGAATCAAGCTGGCGAATATTTCAGACACAATGGTGCACTTTCCAGCTTTTCAGCCCATCGCTGAGCTGGTAACAGCCGGTGATTTGCCACAAGGCGAAGGCTACGTGCGCGTGGACTCCAAGAGATATCAAGATTGGCAAGTGCTTGCTTACGAAGGTTGCAGAGACCGCGAGCTGTTCATACGTGAGTGTGAACTCTACGAACAATGGCTAGCAGCTTAACCTCCATCGGTAGAGCGACTGGAGTATCCAAAGCCACAAGGGGTGATGGCATGGCCTTTTGAAGACTTGTTGACGGATCCAAGCGATCGGCTGATGTGTGCAGAGCGTTGGGAGAAGAGCTTTGAAGAGCGTGAGCACGTAGAAGCCTGTCTAGCGTCTGGGGTGACAGCCGGGGACACAGTGGAGGTCCAACTTCTCCAGAAGTCCCTCGGATATCGGCACAACGGCTTGTAACAGAGTCAATACTGAAATTGAAGACACGGCTGCGCGTCTACACGATCTACAGAGTGTGCCGAACGTGATGCATACCCTATCGAGTGTTCGTTTCGGGTCTGGCGTGACAACAAAGTCGGCGAATGACGACACTAGTTCAGATGGCTACATCGGTCAAGGTGACGTTGAACCGGCCCTGTTTACAGCCAAATCGGCGAACGAATAATCGGTGGGTGGTCCAGAGGACACAGACGTTGTGGAGAAGGTGCTGGACCGTGTACCGAGTGTTCAATCCAAGCCTAGCAAAGATGCGAGGACAGACGAGACGGCAGTCGACACATTGGATGCTACATATGTTTCTGTGGCACGCGTACTGACGACCGAAGGGAACGAAGCCTCAGACGAGGCTAGATCGGACTACTACGAGCATCCAGCTAGTAAAATCGGTTTGGAGGACTATGCACAGGAGTTGGCGTTCCTTCCAGACTATACTGAGGAGTCTAATACAACAATCGATTACGATTCGCCTAATAGGATGGACCCGCGACTATCGTCGGATCAGCAGGAACGTCTGATCGCTACGCTCAAGAGCAACGAGCAGATCATGTTTGCAAGCGGTAGCGCGTTACCACAGCCAGCATACGGCGTGGTGTGCGACATTGACACGCAAGGACTCGCACCCATCAAACAGCGTGCCAGACGCGTGGCGCTGAGATTATCGGAAAACTGTACGAATTGCTGAGGGCTTTGCTGAGAGCAGGACACATCGTTTTCTCCGACAGTCCATGGGCATCGTCAATCGTGATTGTGATGAAAAAGAACGGTCAAGACATCCGGCTCTGCATAGATTACAAGATGGTGAATGCTATCACCGCAATCATGGAATGTGCGATGCCGCTAGTCGACGATCTGTTGACTGATCTCGAAAGTTACCTGTGGTTTTGCTCGCTGGACGCTGCAAGTGGCTTCTGGGCCATCATGATAACCCTACGAGCACGGAAAGTGTCGGCATTTGTGTGTGCGCTGGGCCATTTCGAGTAGTTGCGTATGCTTTTCAAGTTAAAGAACGCTCCTATGATATACCAGCGTATGATCGACAACGCACTTTGGGGGTTCGTACAACCTAAAGGTGGGTGGTTTGAATACTCGGAGAATATGCGTAGCCGAACAACAAGCCAAGGAACGTCGTGAGACCGGCACCAAACAATCAAATCGAACCAAGTTCGAGGCAGACCACGGTGCAACGGCGGAAGATGACCCTGTCCTACAGCTAGTCAACAGTCCCGTCGCTGACATGTTTACGACTGGGGAGACAGATGAACCATCGTTGGTACTTGTATTCGGTCGGCGGTCGCTCGTAGATGGCACTTGCTTTGGTGGCGAGGATTTCGACAGTTGTTTGGCTACATTGGACCGACTACTGAGAAGATTTGCCCAGTGCCGGAACAGTATTAGCTTCACCAAGAGCATCTACTGTCAGCCCAAGGTAGACTTTTTGCCCCATGAGAATTCGCCAGAGGGTATTATGGCTGACCCGAAGAAGCTTACAGCTATCACCGAGTTTTCGTTTCCAACGAGTAAGCGCGGGATGCAGTCGTCCCTTGGGGCACTTCATTACTACAGCCGCTTTATCCAAGACTTTGCAGTCTATGGTGCAGCGCTGTATCAGCTGAAGGAAGGAGACTTTGGAGCCGGTGGCGACCTTTCTGTGGCACGTCGTGCTTTCGAAGCACTGCAAGTTAGAGTTGCACAGGCGCCCATCCTCAAACACTTCGATCGGTCGAAGGAAGTTTATGTAATGGTGTTTGCGAATGAATGGGCGTTAAGTACGACGCTTATGCAGGGGCACGAAGGCAAGCTACACCTCGTCCGATTCCTCGGTCGGGTGCTGAAGGAGCCCGAGATGAACTACCATCCAGCTGAGAAAGAGGTCCTAGCGCTACTTCTGCTGTTGAAGGTGTGTTACATGCAGCTGGCCGGGAAGACGTTACATGTCTACACCAGATTCTCGACGTTAGAGTGGGTACACAAATCCAAGACGCTCTTCGGACGTGCGGTCCAGCTTGCAGTACTGCTTTCGCCGTGGCATTTGAAGGTAAAACGAATCAAGGAGAAGGATGTTGCCTTTGCGCAGCTCCTTGAGTCCGGTATTACGAACTTTGTAGACTTGGAAGAGTCGCTGGCGCCGGTAACCCCACCGAGTAAAGGCTCACCGACAGTTCGCATGGACCCTTCCATGCTGTATGCGAAGTTGCCCCGCGACTACCGAGGTTTCGATATGTCGTTCGATGGATCCGCGAAGACGGAGAAGTGCGGCGGTCACGGTAGCTGATCTTGGGTACTTTGGAGCCTACCTGAAAAAAAAGGAAAATAGTGATCGCTGCTAACGCTTACCTTCCATCCACCACTGTCGACGTTGCTGAGTACACGTGGATGATCAACGGAGTGAAAGCAGCAATTGCGCACGGCGCTGAGGGTTTGGTAATTGTGGGTGATTCAAGGCTCGCGATACAGCAATAGGGGTGATCGCATGTCGGAAGAAATCATTGCTGGCGTTGCTAAATATTCACAAGGAACTCACGACCAGACTTCGATCAGTGAAATATCTCCATGTAGTACGTGAATACAACGCGTCCGCGGATTCGTTGGCCACCGAAGCACTGGAATCGAAGGTTAGTCGTGTGGTTTTGGCTGAAAATCGCAAGTCGGAGTTGGTGTCACTGAACCGCATACACAAATGATCTACGAGGCGAACGAAGACTCGGCAGACGTCCCACCACGTGAAGCAGAGCACCAATTACATGTGCTGACAGGCAGCGAGTGTTCAAAGCGAAAAACTTTTGAAAATTTCGTGCGTGATGACAATCCACCAGAAAGCGATTATGGAAATATGGCAGTGATGACCAGACGGCAGACGAAAGCCAGGAAACGCGTCAGGTTTGCCGATGAACACTCGGAACGGGTCACAAAGCTCAAGAACAGCATGGAGAACGACGAGACACCCAACGAGGATTCAATCGGTAAAGATTCGACAAACGATGCTTCCAAGACTGTGCCAGCAGCAGTCCCCGCTGCTGATGATATTGATCCTGTTGTGATACAACGCGAACGTTGTAGACGGATAGCCGTGGCGCAGGACGAGGAGCAGAAGTGGTCGAACATCAAGAAGCTGCTGCGAGGCCAAGCGGAAGAGCTGAATTATAAGGAAGCTCGAGATGCCTGGAAATATGCCGACCGATTCGTCTTGTCGGAGGACGGTGTACTTCACTACTTGGGTTTGAATCGTCGGTACGACCATGGTTGGCAAGAGGAGACCAAGCTGCGTCTAGAGGTACCGACAGCAATGATTCAAGAAGTCTTACAGAACTGTCATGACTCGCTGGAAGGTGAACACCAAGGTGTAGTCAGAACGTTCCAACGAGTTAAGTCCGATTACTATTGGATTGGTTTGTACGCCGACGTGGAGAAACACGTGAAGTCATGCCTAGACTGTAGTTCAAGCAAAAGCCGTCCACAGCTTCGAGGCTATTCATCTGGCAACGTGCTGGCCGAGCGACCGTTCCAGATCGTCTCAATGGACTTCGTCATACCGCTACCGAAGACCCGCAGGGGCAACACGGCGTTACTGCTAGTTCAGTGCTCGTTTACGGGATTTGTCATTGCCAAGGCTATGTCGGACACCTCTGCGCTAAGCGTGGCTCAAGTGTTCGAAGAATGTGTGTAATGAAGGTTCGGGGCACCGTCATTAATCAGACACGACCGTGACCCACGCTTCATGAGCGAGGTATTCCAAGCGTTCACTGAGATGATTCAGGCAAGATCGCGAGTGACTTTGAGTTATCGGCCGCAGGCCAATGGCCAACAGGAACGCTCGGTGAAGTCGGTGGTGACTTCCGTACGTGTGTACGCGGAGGACCTTCTGCACTAAGATTGGGATGAGATCGCTGAGAGGTTGGTATTCGCTATTAATACCTCCCAAGACACTACAAGGAAGGAAACGCCGTTTTATCTCGTTCACGGCTGGGACGCGCAGTCGACGCTGCGGGCAATGTCCTCATCGCTCAAACGAGGACTCGGTAGGCAGTCTGATGCGTTGGCGTGGCGTCGTGAAGTCAATCGACAACACGAAATCGCTCTAACTATGGCCAAGGATTACCAGGCGGTTGAGAAGGAGCGACGAGCCATGGAACACAATAACGCGTTGAGTCGACTGGAGAAAGCCGCTGTACCTCAACCAAGTGGAAATGAACGCTCGGTAGACCACCCAGAAGCTTCAACGGGTGTGAAAGATGCTGTAGAAGGGCCACCGAGGTCTCTTTTTGAGATTGGAAGCAGAGTGTGGCTTTACATGGAACGCGTCAAACCTGGCCTAACGAAGAAACCTGTTTACCGGTGGCATGGACCTTCCGGATCAAACGCAAGGTGGAGGAGTTCGCTTACGAGCTGGAGTTGCCTGATCGTAGTGGATACCGATTCTATCCGGTGGTGCATGTGTCAAGACTCAAGGCCGTGAACGATTTCCCTAGTCGACCGAAGGTTCATTTGGTACCAGAGGTAACGGATGAGTCAAGATTCGACTTTGACGAGGAGTTGCTGTCCGAAGACAGCTGGGAATCGGACCACGTAGCCGGTGAATATGAAGTCGAAGCCTGTCGACAAGCACTGAGCAGGCTGTACGAGAGTTCAAAGTCAAGTGGGTCGGCTACGACAAGCCCACTTGGGAACCAGCATCCAACTTGTCTTGTGGAGGCTTGCTATACGACTATCTGCGTGCTAAGAAGAGTGAGAGGTGGCTGCAGATGTTTCAAGTCGCCGACGAAGATTAACGTGACTTGGGCACGTGAGAACTGTCCACAGGGCGGTACAGCCTGTGTTAACAGACGATACAAGCTACTGTACCAAAATTTGTATATGCATTTGACGAATTACGTGAACAAGATTACGTTTTGGAAATGGAATTAAGAATGAAGACATGAATGCCAGCCAAGCTGCGACTACTGGAAACAAACTTTCGATGATACCTGCAACAGCTTGCTGATACGTCAAGGAACGTGGAGAGGCCAGTACCGAGGCTTCAAGAGGTTTCCACGTGTCGGGCGGCATCGGCCAACACGGACAGTGAAGAAGACGCTCCAGCTTCCTTTTCCTCTTCGTCTGGAGGTGAAGCTTGAGCTGGAGGCGGGTCACCTTGAGCTTGCGAACGGTCGGTACCGGTGCCAGCAGATGCAGCAGCAGCAGCTAATGAACGAGGAGTACCAGGTGGCGAGTCAAAAATGCTGCGCCAGTGGGGAATAAGCTCGGTCGACGACAGTGCTGGGTCGACTACGACGTTACGGTACACATCCACGAACCGTGTGCCACGGGGGTTGAAGAACTCAGCGTTGCGCTGACACGGGAAGTATGTGGTGTTGTACGGGTGCTGGTGCGCAGCGATCATCCACCCGGTGCGCCATGGGTGACGGGCATCCAGATCAGCAACCTCTGATATCCAGTTGGTCGTCCGAGGAACGAACGGCAGGTTCTCGATCGGATAGGGTGGAATCGTCGGCTCGAAGATCATATCGGGACGAATGAACGTTCGCCCTGGGTAGTCGCCAGCTTCAAGACACCACTTCATGTACTGCTCTCGGTACATGTTTCGAAGCCGGTCAGCACGCTTATTCCGGTCCTTGACGTGAGTCTTCCACAACGCACGTTTGGCCTTCAAAAGTCCCTTGTCGTGACCAGGAACTTTGGCTTCCTCCTCGAACCCATTCTCGACGGCTGCGGCGAGTATCCAGTGGAGACGTTCCCACGCTGCATAGCCGAGGTCCTTGGTCGGACCATCACCATGATGGTTAGCCCACAGGATCTTGAATCGAACTTCAATTGGAGCACGCTTGGACACTTGTGCATGCGGATCAAACCCCTCCATTTCGAAGAAACACGGCTGGAGAGGCAAGTGTCGGCGGAGAATCTGGTACGGATGATTCGGGACTTCGTAGTCCATGAAAGCCTGTAACTCTTCAAGCGTGATGCGGATCACCACGTCGCTCGACGTCGGCTCGTGCAGAACTGTACTGAGGATACGTTCCCAGCACTTCCTGGCTCCTGGAGCAGTGAACGCCATGTCCAAGAACGGGAGAACCCACGTTGGTAAGCTGGCCAAAGCCAGGACAGCTAGATGGCCACCCGCTGATACGTGGTGAGGCATCGGTAAGGGTTGAGAGGTGTCCGAACCGCCGCGACGAGCAATTCCCGTGTATGTCGTTCCAATCTGACGACCGGGGCCTGCATCCTGTGGTATCATCGACTGCTGAGATGGCTGAGGTGGTAGTGACGGGAGAGGCTGCGGCGAAGCTGAGGGAGAACGACGCCGAGGAGGAGTCGGATGTCTTGGAGGACCCAAACTACCCCAGTTGTCGCTCGAATCACTAGAGTTACCGCCATCCGGGGAACCTGAACCCTCGGTGGGTGGTGGAATACCTTCGTCCTTGGCAGTTTCACCTGCTGGGAAGTCTAACGAGGGTTCGTTGCCATCACCACTTTCTCCAGTGTCCACACGAGAACCTCCATCATCATCGACATCCATAGCGTCATCATCGGAGCCTGGTGCTGATGCGTCGGGACGTGGAACCGACGGGGAGGAACTTGAAGCCTCTGGCTGGTGGAATAGCTTCACAGGATGGAGGAGGTGCAGGGGATACCGGCTCCGAGTCTTCATTTCGTGTTGGGGTAGTCGCAGACGTCGTAGCAGGCGGGCCAGATGAAGCAGCATGGCTGGGTTCATCATCTTCGTCATCCGTGCCGAACATAAGGCGATCTTCTTCAGCTTCTCGTGCAGCTCTCTCTGTGGCACTCAGTGACGAGGGAGGCTGAGGGACAGTCGGGATGAGCGGCTCGACAGGCTGATGGGGCTCCTTGTCAGGTCGCGAAGGCTCGTCAGACGTCGGAACAGGTCCAGAATCGCCCTTGTGTGGTGCAGAAGTATCGGTACCAGCCTCGGGAGGGTTCTCGGCACCGCCAGGCGAACTCTCGGTCATCTCCACATCGCTCGGGTCACCACTGAGGTCGAGAATGAGCGGCGGACGGTCAACCGGAGGATTCGACGACTTGACCGGTGACTTTAGAACAGGCGTACGTGGTCTCGACGAAGAGCGTGGAGAAGACGGTGCCGACTTCGAATGACTGCTCGGTCGACGCTTAGGAGACTTCGGCAACCCTGATGAAGGTGATAAAGGACGCGAACGAGCTCTCGGTGAGCTCAGACTTCGACTGGCGCGAGACCGAGCGGGAGATTGAGACCCAGAGCGAGTCTTCTGGCGTTTCTTCTTCTGAGCTTGCTTCCAGGCCTTCGGTTTGGACAGTGATCGGCGACCAGATGTGGAACTTGAAGACCCGGCAGGGGAATCATCTCCAAGACCAGCTGACGTCATAGCAGGGCTGGCCTTGTCAGTGGGGATAGGAGCCTTGTCTTCAAGCGATGAGTCCGAGTCGTCGTCTGAACCTGTGCCACCTGGGCGAAGGCGTTTATGCGGCTTGCCGTGTGCCACCTGGTGGGCTGCCTTGGCCAGTGCAGCAGGAAGAGCCTGTGGATCCGATAAATCGGCGGCCGCAGCTTGAATGCGCTGTAGAGCCACAAATGTCTCCTGGTCAAAGTCCAGTTTAGTGAGATCCAGCTCACCCGAGGTGAGACCTGTCACGGGTAACAGCAAACGAGAGTTAGTAATCGAACGGTCGGTGACCATCCCTGAGGAAAGAAACATACCTTGTACGGCTATAGCCAAGACGTCGGGATCCATGCCGGCAAGGCTCACGTGGGAACGAAGCGCCCGGTTGACATGGAGGAGATGAGTATTGCGAGCTTGCTGATTCTCGAGGACGGTGAGCGTATCGTCATTGATATACTTGCCTTTGGCCAACTTGACCAAGAAGGAGTGGAGTTGACGAGTCTGTTCAGTGTTCGCGCCAATACCAGCCTTGAACACTTCGCGCTCCTTCTCCAGCTGCTTGCCTAGCTTCTCGACGAACTTGTCGCGGGCGTCAATCTGACACTGCAGAAGCTGCAATTCTTCGGTGTGCTGGTCTGTGGAAGCCTTGGTCTTCTCCAGGAGAACGCGGTCCTGAGCGTTCGTCTCTCGTCGTGTCTTGCCTCAGCGTGGAGTAACTCGACTTGAGCGTTCGCAGTCTTCAGGTACTACTCAGCGTTCTCACGCGCCATGATCTCAGGGGCAAGCGAGCGACGTACAGCGTTGGCTTCTGTCTGCGCAAACCGGAGCTGAGTCTGAAGGTTCCCGACTTGGGCCGGAAAATCAGCTAAAGCGTCAGGAAGTGGCTCCACAGCCACCAGTACTTCATCGAAGCCGACCGCGCGTTCGAGACGTCGCTGTGTGTGTATATCACCCTGGAAGGGAGGCGCCACGCTGAGCTGGACTTGGTGGCGAACCATGGAGGTCAGATAAGGAATGAGGGACGTCACCATGAGTTCAACCAACGCTTCCATGCTTTCCGCAAGTATCGCGCGCAACGAATCCTCGGTGATAGGCGGAGAAGCTTCAGCAGACTCGGGAGGTGCTGGTGGCACCACGACCGAGGCTTCAGATGGCGTGGAGGCTGCGGCGGAGCTTGCGGCAGGAACGGAAGACGATGGAGCAGGGGGCACCGACGCCGCGGCGGATGGAGGTTCTGCTTGTGCTTCCGTCGGCATTGGTGGGTCGTTCGAACGCTCGGTGTCACCCTGTTGAGATTCACGACGGTTGATAAGAAGTGATGAGCAAGGTACCGAGGAGTGATGGTCAAGATGTGCAGACTTACCTCCAGCTGTTGACGTTCCCGCCGACGCTGTGGTCCAAGTGATTGGAACGCACGTGAGATAGCACGATTCAGGCGCTTCGACATCTTGGCACTGGTGTGAAGATTTGAAGAATGAAGCAGTGCCACAACGGGCACCAGTATCGTGGCTTCCATTGCGACAGGGGACAGTTGTGGTGTAGCGATTTCCGCGCCTGTGCCGACGATTGTCACCAGACAAAGACCCGACGGCCTTCAAGTTGTCCAAACCACGAACACTCGGTCACATGACGTATAGTGACTTGACGGTGCGAGAGACTCGACCGTGTCACTACCGAGTCATCAACGAGTCTTCGTTGAGCCCAGCTAGTGGTCAGAATACCACTGAACCCAGGCTGTCCATATTGTTAATAATGGGACTGGCCGGATTCGCATTCAGCGGCCAAGAACTGACCAGCCACGGTACGAAGACTCGGTGGCGGTTGGAATGAGTTCGTGGAAGTCTCCACGACCTTTTGAATGCTCGGCCGCGGTCGGGGAAGGGACGTTGAATGTTGAAGAGGCACATGCGACGGTGTGAGCGTCGCTTGGCATGCAAGAAGATCCATAACGGATCGTAGTTCACTTGATATTAGTATACATGATTAGGATTGCATATTAGGACATGGCCCGAAAGGGCAACACAAATACAGAACAGAATTTCCACTTAAGCGCACAGAGCGAGGTCCGGCTTCAAGGTAAGCGTCTGGTCAAGCTTGTTTGAGTGTGTTATGCCTGTCGGTGGACTCGAAGCTTACTAGCGAGGGTTCATCCGGCGAGGACAAGAGACTGTGTTTGTATTGGCCGATTATATATCGGAAGGTTTACGTGACGGCTATATCTTGCCTATTTGCACGGTTAGGAGTGCTTGTATTGCCTCCTATATATTCATTTCCTACCGAGTGTTGAACGGTCGGTGCTCTCGTAAAAGGCTTACCCGTGCCTGGTACCCTCCCGCTGTTGGGACCACGAGGATTCATAACACCTGCTAGCTTTGCTCGTGCTAGTAGCGTGTTCTTATATTCACTGGTTGGCCTATATAAGTAGTTTGCAAGGTCCAGTCTGTCCCGGTGCAGGGCAGAACTGAGGTCTTCAGGTCCGCCCGAACGATCGTTAGCTATCCTAGCTGACGTATTGTAGTGGGAACATCCTAACTACACTAGTAGCTAGAGCTCACGTGGAATTTACTACACCACAGTGCCAGTTATGACCAGATCGAGACGGAGAACGAGGTCGAACCCCACCGTCTCGCAAGAAGGAGCAGTGAGATCGCTCCGAGTCGAACGGATTCGTCAGGCGCAGGACGAGGAGGCGTGGATCTCGGGCCTCATGAAGTATCTGAGTGGTGAGTTGGGCAGTCTGTCGCAAGACGAAGCTAGATCGTGTGGCAAAGAGGCAGAGAACTATGAGGTGGATCTCGACGATCTACTCTACTACTGCCCACCGACCAAGCGGACCGATGAAGAGCGCGATGGTACGATGCGGCTGGTAGTCCCGGAGACTCTACAAGAGGATGTCTTACACCACTACCATGTGAGTCTGGAAGGTGGCTATCAAGGGATCGGCCAAACCTTCCAACGGATCCGAGATCACTTTCACTGGAAAGGTTTGTACAAGAGTGTACAGCTTTACGTGGGCGAGTGCGTGGACTGCGAAACGGGCAAGGGCCGGCCGACGATCCAAGGAGAGTCGCCAGGGAACGTACAAGTCACATATCCTTTCCATATCCTGGCTATGGACCACATCCCTTCTCTGCCAAAATCCTACAAGGGTAACACTGAGTTGCTGATTTGGGTGGATCTCTTCTCGGGATATGTGATCGCGAATACCAGCTCCTCGAGAATGGTCCAGACTATTGCAGAGTCGTACGAAGAGTGCGTGTTCAGGAGACGGGGCTAGTGAGGCGATCCGCCACGATCGCGAGCCGGGGTTTATGTACGACTTCTTCAGGGCGTTCAACAAGATCCTGGGACAACGGCAACGGGCTACGATGGCTTATCGGTCTCAGGCGAACGAGATAGCAGAACGCATGGTACAGATGATCATTCGAGCTCTGAAGATGTATGTGCAGGATCCGGACCAACGGGATTGGGACGAGTATGCCGAGAGGCTCACTTTCGCGATCAACACGGCTCACGATCGGATCCGCGGGGAAGCGCCTTTCTACTTAGTGCATGAGTGGGATCCTCGATCTACGCTCGAAGCTACAATCCCGATGGGGTACCAGAAGGCGAGATCGCGATCCGCGTCGGTGGAGATATCGGATGCAGAAGTATTACCAGCGTGCTCGAGAAGAAGTAAACGATCTGTTGCGAGAGGCGATCTCAGAGCGTGCCGGACAGCATAACGACGTAGTCCGACCTCATCAGATCGACGGTGGACCTCAAGTGTGGCTTTACCTGGATCGCGCTAAAGAAGGATACGCTCGCAAGTTGGTACATCTCTGGCATGGCCCGTCCCGCGTGATCGAGAAGATCGACGAGCATGCTGGAAGGTCGAGACAACGGGCACAGGTTATCACCTGTCCCCGGTGGTGCATGTCTCTAAGTTGAAGTTGGTAAGAGAGTTTCCGGATAGCCCGAAATCGCAACTGACTGGGCAAGACACCGATCGGTTAAATTTCGACGAGAGTTTGTTGCCGGAGGATAGCTGGATCCAGGATCTGGGTGACGATGAATACGAAGTCGAGCGGATCTCGGATATGCGAACAGGGAAGAAGACGCGATACGGCCGGATGTACCAAGAATTCTTGGTGCACTGGCAAGGGTATGAAGAACCTACTTGTGTGGACGAAGCAGATCTTAATTGTGGCGCCTTATTGCACGAGTTCTTGCGGGATCACGTGAACCGGAATCGGTTCAACGTGATGCAGCCGCACGAAAGATAGTGGACTGCGATCCACTAGCTCAGGCGGGCTGGGTTGGTGGAAGTGAGGTGAAGGATCCACATGAAGGATGTGGATCGGTGGAGTGGGTTACGCGTTTACATGTGAGAAATTTCAACGATGAAAATGGTGATGTGGACGCAGAAGACTACAGATCCATAAGTTGTGGTGATCCAGACCGTGCCACTACGTAGCGCACGGGTCCGAGACAGAAGCAATGGAGATCCAATCGTACGTTTACTGATTGAATCAAGAGGACCCTGGCGACTGCTACAATTGCACGAGATGTGGGATGGACAAGGTGTGTTAGACGCACGAACGCCGAAGAATTTGTCGACACGACGCGGGATCCGGCGCGCAGGGTGATCTCCAGGCGAGTCCCGGAAGTGGTTGCGCCATGGATCAGCAGCATCGCAGTCGCGCAAAGCCTCTACCAGATTGGTAGGTTCAGGACGGTGGAGCTGAGGGTCTGCTAGGTTGGTGCGACTGGCTTCGATCCCTGGATACCAGACGACATCGTCGGTCTTCTTCGGGACGTGCAGGAAGAACTGATCCAATAGCAGGTCCAGATCACACCAGCCTTCTCGCATCGCTATGATGAAGAGTCGCAGGATCCCTTTCCATTTGCTGCCGGCATGCGATCGGCGGTTGCTGCGTTTCTTGCGGTATTCTGCTAGCCACGGATCTTGCTTGCACATGGCCTTAGTGATTGGGAATGAGTGTGTGGATTCCCAGTACGTCAACACTTCAATGCTTTCATAGCCTTGGTACCGGTTGATCACGATTCCGAGCCGTCCATCGGTTTCGATCTCAAAGCTGATGCATGGATCCACTCCCTCCAAGATGTCCCAAGGCATCTCATCCATCAAGGTTTTGACGTTGCCCTCCGTGACGAGGTTTTCGAGATATTTGTTGGCCGGGGGCCGCTGGTGCGGACAGGGAAGATCCACTCAGGACGGAACGGCAGTACAGGAAATAGCGGATCCACGGTGATCTTGGCGATCGTAACATCAACCAGCGACGCCATGAGCCAGGGGTCAATTTCGGTTATAGTCATGCGTTTGGAACGAGTACGACCTGGAATGCACTGGGCGTCCGGCCCGAACGCTACAGGAGTCATGGGACCGCCTGGAGAAGCACTACCTGTGCCACCAGCTCCACCGACGCTACCAAGATGAGATCGATTAGAAGACCGGGGAGATCCTGAGGAGAGATCGATAGGGGCAGGATCCGGATCACCCCCATTACCCGGATCACCTGGATCGTTCGGTCCAGATCCGGATGCAGTCTTATTGCGACGTGGAATGGCGTGCTGTCGGCGACGCTCTTCGGACCTGGACTGAGAAAGTGTCTGTAGCGTCTATTCTTCCAGGACGAAGTTAGCCATCTCGGCCGACTCTTCGTCTTCCTCCTCATCCTCGGCATTCGGCTTGGTAGCCTTGCCTTTACCTTTCTTAGCTGGAGTGCGAGGTGTACTTGCATCTGGAGCCGTGGAAGGAGCCGATTTGGATTTACGCAAGACCTTGGGCGGTGAATCCGGACGAGTCGTCGAAGGAGGATTACTGGCGCGGGGCGAGGGCGGGCGAGAGGTCCGTTTGCTGGGGCGCGAAGATCCTTGAAGCGGAGACGTGCTCCGAAGGCGCTTAGAGGAACCGGAGGACGACGTAGGCGCAGGATCTGGTGCTGCCGACTGCGGATCCGCGGATCCGGAGTAGCCCCCCCCCCCCCCCCCCCCCCCCAGATCCCGAAGACGCGAGATCGGATGGTCGTGAGGAAGAGACGATTGTGGGTCTTTGAGCGGCGGGCCGCTGAGAGGTGTCGGCCTGCATCGCGGCAGCCACGGAAGAAAGACGGGCTAGCGATGTGTCATGTTCTCGGCGGAGATCAGCTCGTTCATGCTCGATCTTCTGCAAATCGGATTGCAATACTCGACACTGGCCTTCGATCTCAGCTACTTGGCACTTGAGTCGCGCAACGGCTTGGCAAGTGGACGCTAATTTGGCATCTGTTAACGGAATGGAGAATCAGAAGCGAGATATTGGACAAGAAGCGGTGGATCGGCACTTACGCAACTCAGAGCTTTGAGCCCTCTCGTGATCAGCATCCCGGAGAGCGTCATCGCGTTCTCGGATCATGCGATCGAGATCGGCCTGGATGGCATCGCGGCGTTTTCGGGTGTTCCGAAGATCGGTGAGTGTTTTGACGAGTGTCTGTTTCCCACCGTCCCGTTCGCTGGTTACCTTAGCCAGAGAGCTCTTCAGCTCGGCGAGCTGCTTGGATACGCGGCGGTAGTCGGCAGACGACATACTGATCGTCGATCCAGAACCAGAAGCAGCTGTACTGGACGGGGGCAAAATACTCTGTGATGCCTGAGAAGGAGCGGCTTGGGACGCGATCTGCGCCTCAGCGGTTTGCAATGCAGCCTTCACTCGATCCAGTGAGTTCTCAGTTCACTGAAGTAGTTCTTCGGTATCTGAGCGACAACGATCAGCGTTGTCCCGCTGAACCTGGAGATCCAAGATCTCGGTATGTGCGTGATACAACTCTTGAGCAAGGTGGTCGTTCTCGCCCATGAGGTTATCACGAAGTCCAGTGAGGCGATCTACGAGCTCTTCCAGTTGTTGGATCTGAGTTTGCTGCAGATCTATCTGTTCTTGAAAATCAGGATCAGGTGTTTGAGCCGCCCCAATCAAAGAATCTCGGAGGTGTACCAGTTCGTGTTGCAAGTTGTGGATCTCGGCCACCCGGTCGACTTCCTGACGCTCAAGCTGTCGAATGTCCCGCATCTGTCGGAGGACGGTGATCGCGGATCGGCGCTGGGTGGCGACGGCAGTATCACTATCCGCCTGCGCTGTGCGCAATTTCGCAGTAAGCTGAGCCGCCCGAGCCGATAGCTCTCGAATCGTGCGATGCAAACTGCGTGGAGAGGTGTCAGCTGGAGGCGTAGTCGGCTGAGTAGACCCGGCGGTCACGGAAGTCGGCTGCGCAGATCCAGAGGACGTAGGAGTCGGTTGGACGGATCCAGAGGATGCAGGCACTTGTTGATGTGGTGGTGTAAGCGCTGGTAGCGATAAACGACGCGGATGCGAAGGACTGGATCCCGAGGCAGGCTTCGCAGACACTGGATGAGTGGCTGGGGGCGACGGCGGACGTAAAATCAGGGCCGTAGACATGCGGCCTCAATAGAAAGCCGGGGATGGCGATCTGGAAGACGAAGGCGACGGCGAAGACGGCGCATCCCGTAGGACGACGCTAGAGGGAGGGCCACCAGAGCCCGACATGGCGGCAAAGCGCGCTGGAAGGCGGAAGACTGGTAGACACCACCGAGAAGGCGGCAGTGTGTTCGAGCGCGAGGAAATGGCCGAAGTGAGTGCGTGAAGTGATGCCGTTATGCAGCAACAGCTTCACGCAGGAGGCGGTTCTGGTGAAGTGGATTCTGGGAAATGTGAGAGAAGGATGGATCGTGACCTGAGTGACAATATTGGACCCGGTCATTTTTCCGAAGAATGGCCACTGGAGATCCGGTAGGGCAGAAGAGGCGATCCCCGATCAGACATCAAGAGACCGTGGATGCAAGCGTCACACTTCACGAGGAATACCAAGCGGATGCAGTGCAGGATCAAGTAGCAACAGGATGCTAGAGGCCCAAGGAAGAGGAGCGGATCCGGATCCAAGAGGTAAGGCGATCTGGATCCAGGTGGATGGCAGTCTGGATCTCGGATCCCGGATCCCGACATGGCGATCGAGGACGATCTCAAGATCTACGATAGGATGATGGCAAACCCAGGTTGAAGAAGGTACCTCGAGACGGGTAAGAGTGCGAAGGACATAAATGCGGTGATAGGTGGTCGTCTGGCAGTTATGAGGATAGTGACTTAGGATGGGACCATACTTAACCATAAATTAGAGTCGAATTTGCATTGGAAACAACAAATGCTCCACACCCCGCGAAGAAGAGGAACTACATTAGCCGCGCGCCGTGTTAGCAAGTTTAGGGATAAGTGTCCTAGTGTTGGTTATTAATATCTGGTTATACACACACCGGATCAAGCCACCTAGTGATCTACCCTCAAGTGCAGATCCCAGATCGACCGGAGTTTATTGCTTATCCGAGAGAACCTTCGATTCTCAACTTACACCAAGCACGGCATCCGCTCCCGATCCGAGAATTGGATTCCCGACGCGGGATTCTTTGCCATGCGCTCGATGGTGTTCAGTGCCAAATGACCGAAGCGTGCATGAAAACCCATCAACGTATCCGTGGTGACGACCGGCGAGACTGTATCCGCACTTGCGTCCACCACATTCATGATCAGGTCATTCATCTTCGCACTGTTCGCAGCTACCGACTCGAGTCTAACCACAAGCACGTTGTGCTTCAGGTCGACATAGAATACGACTGCTTCGCCCTTTGTCAGCGCCCATTTTCCGTTGCGCTAGACTAGCGAACAACCCTTGGCCATGATTCGTCCGTACGAGATCAGGTTCTGCGCCAGCTTCGGTGCGTAGTACACATCACTGAGCTCCACCTCAGTTGTGACATCATCGACGATAGCTCGCAAGATTAACGTTCCTTGCTTGGCTACGTCCATCGTCCGACCATCAGGCAACATGCAGATGTCCTCAGTGGAACATTCCACTGCATTTGCCAGTAGTGAAGGGTCGTTGACGAGATGTCGACTGGCTCCGCTGTCCAATATCCAGCTATTAGCGTTCACGGATTGAGCGCGCCGCCAGCTGCAAGCGCGAACCGGACTGCCTTGTCGTTTCCAGTGGATCGCTCCGGGCAGTTCTTCCTCAGGTGTCCAACCTGCTTGCATTTATGGCAACATCGCGTTTCCTCCTTGGACTCAGCCACCGCGTTCACGATCTCCGTGCCGGTACTCGCTCTGGCCCAGCCCAGCACCCGGGCCGGGTGGCGTAACGGCCGCACGCTGCTGGTGCGTCTCCAGCGACCGCTCCAAGCTGTCCACCTTGACCGTGAGCTTGGTGATGAGTGCCGCGAGCGCTCCAGCGTCCGGTGTGACCTTCTCTTCGTGATGCTCTTCGCCCCTTTCATGGGCGGCGGGGGTGGCGGGGACTGCCTCCGTAGCAGCGTCTGCGTCTGAGCTGTTGCCCATTGGGCTCAAGACCTGTTGGTCGGGCACTTGTGCACGAGAAGGTAGAAGTGAAAGTGAGAAAAATATTTTTAAAGGAGTTTTTAGCTGGATTCTACATGCACACTACACGATAACCTGAAAGACACGCGTCTACACTTGATCTGATTGGTCCCAATTGTGAAACCTAGTCAATTGTCGACTCGACGCTCGCGTAAAGGTCCTTGGGGTCTGGCTTCCGGTCGCCTGCCCGTTGGCTGGCTCTTACATCAATGTCCAACAGTTTCGCCGACGTGGACACCACCAAGCGGTGAATAGATCGCGAGGGTCCTCCCTCCAGCGACAAATAGTTTTGCGAATGGGAGCAATGGGAACGATCAAGATCCCTTCTGACGAAGATTCTGACACGCGTTCCACTTCGCCACCACCGACACAAACGAGAATCTGTCACCTGTTTCGCCTTTGCCATCGCCAAGTCAATTTTCAGAGGAACTGCAGACGGAAGCTTTAGCGACGGTATCGTGTCTCCCACATCCGTGGTGTTAATAAGCCCATTTTTCTGTGCAACAATCAAATTGGGGATCGCGGGCTTATTGGGATCATCGTCGGGTATCGAATGAAGCGCCAGCGGAACCATCGATTGTGGAGGCAGCCCTCATGTTTCTTTTCTCGATAACCACAGCATTCCATTTTATAAGCAAAAACAATCAATCCAAACTTTTAGTGCGCCCATAGCAAGATATTTCGGGACGAAAACAGAGCGTCAGCGAAAACTATAACATTTCCTTACAGTCCAAATAGAATTTGCTGCACACATGTTCCGCTTTGGCAGCCGATCCTGCAATTCTACCTCTTCACCTGAATGTTGAAGTGAATACTGAACCTTTAAAAGGTTTCGCCCGCATATCCCAGCACTATTCTTCCACCATTGTGTGGTTTGAACGCGAACCCGCGAGGTTGGGACGAAGGCTGCTTGTCCGGTATTGCTCACTTCACATTCGTCGGCAAAATGGACACGCACGTGCTTTTCGTGGTGATTGCACTGCTGTTGCTAGCCTCCACCCAAGCTCGAGAGAATACCAGTTCGTCATCGACAGGCGCTGGCAGCTCGATAGTCGGTGTTCCCAAAGTCACAGCACTGGGGCTACTTCGCGTCATTTTGCAGTGGGTCGACGCCCGGAAAGCAGCTCTTCAAGTCACGATACCACAATTGGCGAGGCCGTTAGGGATGAACTGCTTCCCATAAACGCCAGTCATTCACCATCTCCGCCTGACAACAACTTTGAATCGGACACTGGTTCGACAGCCTTTGTTCAGTTTCCCCGTTCATCACCACCACCACCATTTTATTCAAACTCCGACGTCGCTAAATCATCGACTGCCTCACTAACACTGCTATCTTACACCGATGCAGCAATACACTTTCGAGGGGATAACACTGTTGGAAGCCAGGAGGTCGCCATGGTTGGAGTTGCCGAGACATTCATACCTACGCACTCAGACCCCAAAAGCGAATACATAGCCAATGTGTCGTCACAATCATCTGACTGTGCCAGTCTTTCGACCGCAACAATTGACGTTTTCGACAGCACCTCGAGATATTCTGCAGGGACCGTCGCACCGAATGAAGAGCGAGCAACAATCCAGAGCACTGCGCTAGCGTTCTCTACCTCCTCTGGTCAAGTGAAGGCAGCAACTACCGCACCTTCGGGCGAAAAGAAAACTTCTTCAGCAACCGACCAAGCGACAAGCAGCAACCAGACTGACGACGATGACGGAACAACAAATAGTGACATGACCTCCAGAAATAAAGAGAGCCCCATCGTATACGTGTGTGTTGTGGTGGGAGTCGCGGGCCTGGTCGGTGCCGCCATCCGAGCCAAACGGAAGCACCACGAAAGCGACGTGTGGAGAGCAACAACCGAGATGTCTGTCGTAACGCCGCACATGTCCCGCCACGCGGCTTGGGCGCATCAGATAGTCAAGTACGCGTAATTATCGACAAAAACAACATCTATCGAAATTCTAGAGTGATTGTCACTTTCCTTTTCCACAATTTTTTTAGCACGATACTGTAGTCGATACGGTAGTCGATAATGAGCTCGATGAAGGGGGAGCGCTTGCCGCTTGGGGCTGTGCGCACCGCCAACGGGGAGGTCGTGGTGCAGGCGTCGCGCCGCGCGGACGGATCTACGCGCAAACCCATTCGCATCCGTCAGGGCTACGTGCCACAGGACGAGGTACCCAAGTATAAGACCGTCGCACAGCGAGTATGATATTCTCCGCCCTGCAGTTAAAATTGCATATTCAATAGTCCCAACTGACGAACTCGTGTTTCTTTCTTCTGCGCTGTAGCGGCGCGAACAGGATGCGAAACGCGCGGCCGAAGCGAAACACGGCGGCGATGCTGCTGTTGATGCCCTTCAGATGGACAAATTGTCACTGGAGCAGAAGAAGGAGCCTCCCGCTGCCAGGGAGCTACCGCGTACAAGTGATTCAGCTTCTCGTCAGGAGCAATCACGTCGAGAGCCCTTTAAGAATACGAGAGCGGCGGTGGATGCGTCGGGTGATACAAATAGAGATCATCATCAGCAACTGAAGCGCCAGTTAACCAAGATCAACAAGCAGCTGAAGGAGATCACCAAGCTGGCAGACGCAGAGAATGATTCACTGAATACGCAGCAGCAGAAGAAGATAGCTCGGAAGTCGGCACTGCTGCAAGAGAGGAACGAGATCATTGCAGAGCTCAACGGATCCACCGTCACGAGAAGCAGCGGCTCAACGACTGGACCACGCACCAAAGTGGCCATCAGTCTGTAGTTCGTAGGCAAACGTATACGATTCATCTTACGTCAATGCTGGTACCGGTATCTGAATTTGTGTGGCCTTCTGCTGGGTGCACAAGCAACGTTGTGTTCGTCTGCTGCTTGCAAAATCCAAGGTGACGAGGTTGGCAACAGCTTCCTTCACTGTTTGGTCATTGTCCATTCCCACTTGTTCGTCAACTGACGCTACGTAGCCCCATGTATGCTTGTATTGGCAGGCACTTCCTCATCGGTAGCACAGGGAGGTCATGGCCAGTTCTTCGTCGAAGCGGCAAAATCAACTTCCGCGGAGGAGGAGCTTGGCAGGAAGCGATTGAAGAGAGTAAAGACGATCGCGTATTTCATCAGCGTCTGGATTGTGCCCCACATTGCCATTGCTCCTTCAGGTACACCAAGAGCCTTCGGCAAGGTGGTTCAAATTTCCTGACATAGTATCCTATCAATTTCCAGAGGTGTTGGATCTACAGTCTTTTTTTCGGCCACAAAAAAAGATCGACGTGAAGCCATGGCGAACGACGGAGCAAACGTACCGGTGGTGCCGGCCCCAGCGCTGGTGGAGAAGAAGGCGAAGGCGCCTCAACACTTCGAGGACGAGGCGGGTGTCTTTAAAACCGTTTGCCGGACCTACATGCACAAGAAAAAGTGTACGCGCGCCGGCTGCAAGTTCGTGCACGACAAGCAGTTGTGCCCGCACTTCTGGAAGACAGGCCAGTGCAAATTCGGCGACGAGTGCCGCAAGAATCACTTCGTGACGCTGCCCGAACCGAATGCTAAGGAAGAGGGGAGTGTCACAGCTGCTGCTGCCGCCGCCTCGGACGGTGAGGAGCCCGAAAAGAAGAAGTCAGCCAATAAGCCGAGGGACAAGAAGCCCAATAATAAAGAAAACAAGACCAAGGCCAACAAGTCTGACGGCGACAAGACAAACACTGACAAACTCAAGGCGGAGGCGGCGCCTAGGGATTTAAAGAAGCCGGATGCCGAGAAAAAGGCCAAGAAGAAAAAGAAGAACGAGCGACGTCAGACCACCAAGAAGAACACCGAGAGCTTCGTGCCCATTACCAAGCCCGTCGATCTGCGCATCACCTATGATCTGGGATCCAAGGACGACAAGTTCTCTACGGCACTGACCTCGCGCGACGTGGTGCTTGTGCCCAACCTCTTCAGCGATTTTAAGAAGGGCGAACTATACGCCAAGCTTATGCATGAGCTCGACAACTGCGGCATCCCCCGTGAGCAATTGCTCAAAATGTGGCACGGAAATGACAAGATTGATGGCACGCATCTCATCGTGGATGATCGCTCCAGCTGGAAGGCTAAATGCCCTACGTTCGATCTTGTCACCGACCGGTTGAAGAGCTTTTTCAGTCTGGACATCAAAGCGACGCGGTTTAACTGGTACAAGGATACCTCACAATGGAAGCCCTTCCACTTCGACGCTGCTGCTGTTAAGCCTCATATTGCAGCTATCCAGAACTTCACAGTGGGCATCTCGTTCGGTGCTACCCGAAACGCCGCCTTTGAACATGCCGAGACGAAGACAGTAGTGAGCGTGCCTCAGCCGGACGGATGCGTTTACGCTTTCTCGAAAGACACGAATGTGATCTGGCGCCACGGCATTTTGCAAGACGTACCTGTACGGGAAGAAGGTCGCATCTCGGTCATCGCGTGGGGCTGGGTGGATAACATGGCGGACGCTGCTTCGCCAGCTGCCGTGGTGCCGTAGGAGACTCCAAACAAGGACAAACAACTCCATGGAGATTAGCATGCGTTGGCGCTAAGTAACCATCAAGGTGACGCGAGCGTTGATAACAACGGCGTTAGTACCTCCAAATACGCAAGCCGTTTTATTACATGTTGCGAGCTTGGTAATGCGCTCTTTATTTCTCAGGCTGGCTATTGCATGGTGGGCTGGAGTGAATTGGCTGCTCCGGCGACGCCGTCACGTAGACTGTACGACAAGGTCAAGGCCCTTCCAAAGCAGCCACATTCGAATTACTACTAGTACTATAATGTTTCTTTTGCTGAAGGCGAGAGAACACGTAAGCGAAGCAGACTTGTAATTTCTCGATCTCGGCAAGATGGGGTTGAAACTTGACGTAGCGGAGAAGCCCTGCAAAATTGACAGTGGTAACCAAGAGATTCGTTCTCTACTTTTACAACCTAATGACTACTTGATGGCAATCATCTCGAAGTAGAAGTACATGTATTCCCCGTGGCGCATACGGTCGTTTATAACATATTCACTGGGCGTTCGCCTGGACTTGGGAATTTGCACTGAGCTGCCTACGGGCTATTTTATTAAATAGTATTTGTTTAATACATGAATACCGGAACGCTGTAAATAGTTTGGTAGACCAGATATAAGATTCCGCCAATGACAAGGGAGGATTCTGCCTCCCTACCCTAACCTATATCGGCTATCTTTACAGAAATATAGTACTTCGAAGTTTTAATAGCATTGCAGATCTGTGCTACAGACCTCTTCGGATCATAGCGAAAAACGTCATCTTTTCTTAAGTTGTTTGGCTTTGCGAGCTAAACCATGTTACAGTACCTCGATACTGTATTTCTTGGCCAATGTTATGTTAGTATTGTCCGATGCAAGCGTAACTTAAACTGCGGGACTGCAAATGTCAAGTGTTAAGCTGTTGTAGTAGTACTTTACACACGCATGTAGTAATATCAATAATCAATACACAGCATGCTGATCAGAAGATACTCTGAAAATATCACTTCATATTCCCCTCCCCACCTTAGCATGGTCACGCCGATTAGATTAGCTTTTTTTGGGTTAAGCTACTAAAATTGATCAAGCTCATGTTTTGGCAACAGTCTGCTGGTAAAGCCGTATCAGTTTTCCAGCGCGAAGGAATACTGACACGCTCCTACTACCTGCTCTCCAGTACGCTGTTTTTAACCGTTGTCGTACAAAATTACATACCGAGGAGCATGAACCACAAGACCGCCTAAAGTGTACTTAAGTTTGTTTGCTGTGGTGCTGCACACACCACTTTCGGTGAATATACATCCGACTGAGGGTTTCGTCGTGATACAGATGGCATATTGTGGGCCAAAATTGGCTGCTCGGCGCCTGTGCGCATCAGGCCTCGGGTGTACTTCTGGTGCCTCACGTTCTTGCTTCTTGGGCTGCATTGTACGCATACCGTTGATACTCATAAATAGGGAACTTCGAGCCACAGTGTAATTAGCCCATAGTGGAGATGCGGCTGTTGAAGAAGCAAGCCAGTGTGGCGTGGGCCATTGTGTGTGAATAAAAACCTCAAAACCTCGTGGGCGATTTTGCCTGTTTTGGCTCGCACAGTCCCCAGTTCACAACAGCAGCGGTCCCAGCCAAGTCAAGTCAACTCGCAAGGAACGGCAACATGGCGCGCGGAGGAGCAGTCGGACGCCCGAAGAAGGATGGAGACCACACGCGCAAGCCTCGCAAGAAAAAAGACAAGAACGCACCCAAGCGCGCGCTGTCGGCCTTCATGTTCTTCAGCAATGACATCCGCGATACGGTGAAGAAGGAGATGCCCGACTTGCAGTTCCTCGAGATCTCGAGCGAAATTGGTCGCCGTTGGAAGCAGATCTCCGACGAGGATCGCCGGGTGCGTTATTATGCTTCTGTACACTGTCAGATACGTTCTCGCTAACCGTTTTGTGTCTTTCTTGCAGCCGTACGATGAGCTGGCTGCCGCTGACAAGCGGAGATACCAGGAGGAGAAGGAGGACTATGTCCCCGACCCGTCTTTCGAGAGCACCAAGGGCTCCCGCAAGAAAAAAGACCCGAACGCCCCCAAGCGTGCGCTGTCCGCTTACTTCTTCTTCTGCAATGACATCCGCCAGGAGGTGCGTGACGAGAACCCCAACAAGAAGATCACGGAGATCGCAACGCTGCTGGCCGAGAAGTGGCGCGCGCTGCCCGACAAGAAGCGCGCCAAGTACCATAAGATGAACGAGGAGGCCAAGATTAAATACCAGCAGCAAATGGACGCCTACAACGCTCAGGGCGCCGTGGAGGACCACGACGACGAGAACGATGACCACGACAACGACGACGAAGAGGACGAGGAAGACGACGACTAAGCTGCCACGCCTGCTTATCTCGTCTTGAATGCGTCCGTTTGGACGTCAGATGAAGTAAAGCCGGCGAGCATCGCATAATATTTCTTTTAGCTCGTAGTTGTTGCAGGCCACACACAAACACGTATCCTCTTTTTATATTTTCAATCTTTTGGAAACGTTCGTGCGGTTCCCTTTCAAAATGTTCGCGTAAGTACGTGGCGCTGTCTCGGTAGTCGTACTTTAACTGCAGCGTGAAATGGGCCCACGGGAATGTGTCTGCACTACATTTACTGTAACGTTACAGTAGCTTCCGTTTGTTCCGTTTGTTCACATCTTCGTGTGCATGCTGCAGATACGCGGTGCCATCTGGCTTCAAGTTCAAGTGACCAATCGGCGTTACGAACGAACATATCTACGGGGTCTCCGTACATGAATGCAGCGCGTGTCTGGTGACGTAGTCGGCACACGTTGGGATATGAAACCAATACATACATGCGTCCATTGCTCGTGTGTGTCTTCTATTGATGATTATACGCAACGACCCCGCCTTGGACCAAAGCTAGGTTGCCTTTGCCTAATGCAGCAGTACCTCGAAGTCAGGGGTCACCACGAGGTGGCGCTCCACATTTCCTAGAATGCTCAGGTGCTTTTCCGACGTGTTCACGGCGTAGATCTCCTCGCAGAAGGACGGCGTCTGGGCCGCCGCTACCTCAAACTGCTTGTCGCCGAGCATCAGCACCATCTTGCCAGACTTGTGTACGCAGATCTGTCGGTCAGGGCAAAATCGAAGACACTGTAAAGTTAATTTTAATTCGGGACCAAGACAATCGAATCGTGTCTTACCTTGCCAATGAAGCCGCCAGGGGCCGTCTCGACGGAGTGGTCAAACACACCATCATCCCTTTCATCCGAAGCGCATTAAAACAGTTAGGCTCGCCTAGTACGTCAAGCAATTTAGACACACGTACGGGGATTCCTCCAGGTTCTTGCCCTCCTTCGTCATCTTTGCGTCCTCCTTTGACTCGTCTGCGCTCTCCATGGATTCATCTTCATCCACGCTAGCAATTGGAGCCTTCGTAACAGCATTTGAAAGCGGCAGCGTCGTCGGCATCTGAATGAAGAATAACGAGTCATCGGGCGCTACCAAGTCACCAGCAGCGTCACAGAAGACGGCGCCCGCGCTCTCAGGCTCCGGCGGTCGCACAATCGGAAGGCTCATCGGCTCCATTACCGACTTAACCACAGGCGGCCACACTTCTTCTACTTCCATTTCGGGCATTTTTCCCCCAGGCATTTCCTCATCTAGCACACTGATACCAGTACCACCAGCTGCCGAGTAGTCGGCGGTCAGCGTGGCGCGTGGAGCAGGCGCGCTGGTTCCTCCGCTGTACGAAGACCCGCCTGACAGTGTACCGACAAAAGCTACCTTGCCGCTGGGAAGTACGCCTCGACCCCGGCCCCGACCGCGGCCACCTCCACGGCCTCCGCGGCCTCCTCTGCCTCCACGTCCTCTATTATCGCTCTTTAGCGCCCCAGCACCTGTCGAGTGCGGCTTGGCATCGTTCGCACGCTGCGGACCGGCGGCTGTGCCATCAACACGCCCTTCAGACACAGGACGGCGTTTGGCAGCCTTCGGTACGAACTTGGGCCGCCGCGCGGGGGCGGACGCGTCAGCCGACGTTCGGAGAGATCTGTGGGAAAGAGGCGCAGCGAGCGTTAAGCATTAAAAAGAGAGAGAGGGTGGAATGAGGAGCTATGATAAAACTGATGAAGATCAAAACCGTAGACATACGTGAGGCGTGCGCTGGACGCGTCGACGCGCGGACGCACCGAGCCATCGCTACTAGTCTGCTTTCCAGCCATTTTGGATTGTACTGATGGTGACAGTGTTAAATGGTACCAGGTACCACTTATCATTTTCGAGAGGAAAGGGAAAGTGTCGACAAGCACCATTTTCTGTCAGCAATGGCTCTGCCAACTTCACCATCTCCGCCCGCGACCAACACCCCGCAGCCACCGATGGAGATGCATGAGGGCGCCCCGCTAGATCGCCGCGTTTTTAACTCTTGGGATGAGTTTCATGCGTATATGGAGACATACGCACGCCGCAGCTTCCAGCTTTTCCGCAAGCGAACATCGACGTCCGTGAAGCTGCGCAACCGGCGCGTGACCGAGCGCTTCTCTTCCAAGATGCCGGCAGATAATGTGCGATCCGATAGCGCCCGCCTCATCCCAGAGACGTATCGGAACTACTCGCTCACGCTTGTATGCACGCACAGTGGAGCCTTCGTGTCCCGAGGAACTGGACAGCGCTCCCGACAGGATGTGCGGGCGACGCACTGCAACGTACAAGTCAATGCATGTCTAAAACTAGCGGACCCCGTAACCAATCGCTATCAGATAAACGTGACGCGGGCGCTGCTGACGCACAACCACCGCGTAGATAAAGAGACTTTTTTGCGGTACAGCAACTCGAGACTCAATCTATCAGACGACCTGCTCAACTGCGTCGAGCTCATGAGGAAAACAGGAGTCAAGCCCAAAGACATTCGCGCCTACATCATGGAGCACTCGAATTGCGCCCCAACGCTTAAGGACGTGCAAAATATTTTGCATCGACTGCGCAACCAGGAGGAAGCGGCAGTTGCAGCGTCAGCGGCAAAAAACACCAACCAACAGCAAACCGAAGCCGTTAAAGCATCTAACGCCAAAAGAAACGAGTCGGCTACATCAAAACTGACTTCGGATGAGCAAGTGTTGAATGACTTTCGCCTCACCTTACCTACTTCTGCGGACGAGGCATCCAACCGTGTGGATCCCACAACGCAGTTCCAGGTGGCTCACGCGATGGGGAAAGCAGTTGCAACGCTGCTGGCCGACATGCCAGCCACTGAGTTGCCAGGCGCGTTCCGCGTGCTGGAGGTTGCGAACAGTATTGTGCGCAAACGGCGAGAAGAGAAGCAAGACCAAACCAAACCGACAACTGAGACGACGACAGGAGTACATGCTAGCGCCGGCGCAGTTCTTTCAGCTGTTGATCCCTGGTCACGGACCCTGTAATGTGCGGTTGCTGATGAGCTACCATGAATACTCCTGTAGTCGCGAGTCGTGATAGCATGGTTTAGGCATCACGGGTTGAAAAGTGCGACCTGATTGACGAGAGAGTGAAGCGAGCTTCGGCAGTCACAAACGTATTCGTCGAAGCAGTGGATTGGCGATGATGTTGCCAACATCATGTTGGCAATTACATATAACCGCTTTTCGCCTTAGGCTTTCGACTCGAAATTCGAGCACGACTTCCAAAACTTTTTTGTGACGGATATCTGTCGAAGGTGGCATGTATCCTGAGGCGACCGAAAGCGAAGTAGGTCATCTTCCAGCTAATTTTATCAGCTATGACAATCTTTCGGGGTTGGCGTGCGTAAACCCTGCGTGGCTGCACGATGAATCAGTGTCGTCACCGCAAATGTGCGGCAATTGATGAAAAATTGCGCAGAATCTTCGTCTGCTATCAATTTGGTTTTCAGTCTCACTGCACACTGTGCACTGCACAGTACGGTACTGCAACGCTGGACCAGCGCCGACCAGGACAGCAACTCCCTTTTCTGCCTTTTCCAAATCAGGTCAAACCGAATACATGTACTGGCCCAGGTAGCCAGCACGAGGGCGAAGCGGCACCAATGCTTTCACACTGTGAAGTTCACACAATCAATGATTTTCGCCACCAAGATATGGAAGATTTGGCTTATTGCGGCTTATACCCATCATATACACGTAGCAGACTTCTTTGTGCAGCCTTACAAGCTGCTAACATTATTGCGCCTTGGCTGCTTACGGTTCAGGTTGCATCATCCCAGGTCACATACAAAATCTTCGATGTTGGAGGTCGGATCGCAGCCCCTTTCTATTTGACTTTGACTTGGTCTCACTATGTTGGCGCTTAGAGGGTTGCTTCGCGAGCAAAAACGAACCAATGGCTGCTGAGGTGAGCTTCTCACGAGGTTTCAGTACGAAATTCTCGCGAGAAGTCAGACCAGCGGAGCTACCGGCTCCTGCGACGGCAAAGCTCCACTCGTCGTCACTGAAGATCGAGACCGACAGCAAGAGCACATGGCGTCGGCACGGCCGCAAGTAACCCCCGCTGCCGCCGTGGCGGGCGCCGCCATCAAGCAGCCCCGAACCTCCAAGAAGCGCAAGGCCAGCAGTAATGCACCCGCCGTCTTCCGAGCCTCCGCCGCGGCGCGTGACGCCAGCGGAGTCTCAGCGCGCTGTTCGCTCTGCGGCTTCGGCGCTTCCACACTGGATCACTTGCTCACTCACGTACGCGAGTCACATGGCCGAGATCAGGAGCAAGCGACGTCCCAGATGGGTACGTTTGACGCCCGGCTGTTGCTGCGCGATGAAATCTCTGTCATCGCTTGACTGACCCCTCCTTCTGTTTGTGATGGATAGCACTGCCGCTCGAAGTGGCGCACATGGTAGTGCAGCGTGCGCTAGACCAGGCGGCGCTAGGAGGCGCAACCAGTGCCTGGCTTCAGGTCATGCAGCAGCAATACAGAGTGGCGGCCAAGATGACGGCGGCGCTGGAGCAGAGAGACGCGCACGGCGTTGCGGTGGGGATCCGCAAGCTGCATGGGTTGACGCAGACTGGAGATGATAGGTCAATGCTTACCACATTGCAACAAGCCGCGCAGATCTTGCTATTGTCACCACCTCAAGCTACTGACGCCACGCCAGTCCCGGCGGTGATGATCAAGCAGGAAATTCAAGCTCATAAATCAGCACAAGCTGCAGAGAGCGCAACGATGTCGCAGCAGAACGGAAAGGATTCCAGTATTCACGAGGCGGAGGCGGCACAGGCGCTAACGGGACTGCGAGCCACGGCTTCGAGTGCCACGGAAACGACGACGACTACTGCGCCTGTAATCTCAACGTCGTCCGCACGTCCACCTGCTGTGCCGAAGGCGTCCCCTACGGCTCCTCAAGCCTCGTTCCCATCCTTCGCGCTGGGATCACCTCTGACCATTACAGCGCCGCAGTCAGTACTCGGCAGTCCACATTTCCACCCACCAGAGCTATTCACACCCGGTTCGGCGCGGTCACCCACCACCCCGTCGTCACTTCCAAGCCTCTTTGCGCGCAGACTATTGGCGCCGCTGGCTTCCCCGTCTAGCGTGACGGATGGAGACCGTTTGGCGCAAGGTGTGGCTGGAATGGGATACCAGAATCCTATTATTGTCACGGATCAACGTAACCCCGTAGGCTCCACTATTCGACCGGATGCTTCTCCAGCATCTCTCACTCCTGTGTTCTACTCATCGTTCCCAACACTGTCAACGGTCAACAACATCACCAACGCTAGCGCTACTCTTACGAACCAACCGACTTCGGCGTCCCCCGTCAAGCGCAAAAGTATCACATCCAAGCAGTTGAGTGTCAGGTGCGATGCGGAAGTTGCTGCCGCTCGTGCGGCTGCGTCCACAGCAGCGGCAGCAGCAGATACTTCTGGTCTACTGCCTCTGGGTCCTATTTCTGTGCCTGGTACACCCAATACACCTGCGACTCGCAAAGCTACTCCTCGTCGATGGACCAAAGAGGAAGATGAAGCTCTGCGCGCTGCAGTAGAGAACCACCGCGAGAAGAACTGGAAGGCTATAGCTGCTCAAGTGCCTGGACGAAACCACACCCAGTGTTTGCAGCGATGGACCAAAGTTCTCGCCCCGGGGCTTGTGAAGGGCCACTGGTCTCCTCATGAAGATGAACTTCTGCGGCGCCTTGTGGCGACAGAGCAGAAAAACTGGGGCGATGTGGCGTCCAAGATCCCAGGACGCACGTCAAAGCAATGCCGCGAGCGGTGGCACAACCACTTGGACCCACAGATCGTACGCGGAGCGTACACCCCCGAGGAGGACCGACTGATCCTGGAGGCACAGGCGCGTCTGGGTAATCGCTGGTCGGTCATTGCAGCAATGCTGCCTGGCCGGACTGAAGACGCCGTTAAGATCCGCTGGAAATCGCACTGTCGTGTGTGGCGAGCGCGCAAGTATCTGCGGAAGAACCCCAACAGTGATGTGGACTTGTTGAGTGAGCCTGCACAGACACCTCGGACGCCGTTGGTGCCTCCTACTGGCAACTTTAAGTGGCCAGTGCCGCTGCCTTGTGGCCCTGCAGACGAACAAGAATCAAACACAAGCAAAACGAGTGCCGAGGTAGCGGAGCAGGCCACGGGCGGGGAGTAAGACGCGATGTGGGCATCGGTGGACGTATAAATTCAAATATGAACCTGTACTGTATCTTGTAGGCGATTGTTATTGTCTTAGATAACGCACCTGCACACAACCAAACAGAAGACTTGGTCCAAGGCAGAGAGGACCTGGAGCTACTGCGGCTCAGCCCTTATTCGCCTATGTGCAATCCGATCGAAGGTGCGTATATTCCGATGTGCTGGTTATATCCACTAATACTTTCTTGTTCTAACGTAGGCTGCTTTAGCTCCCTGAAGGCCCGCATCAAGGCTTACTTGGCTCTAAATTCTGACCAAATGTTCAATTTACCGTACGGCGAGATGACGGAGCGTTGTATGTGCTTGCTCGAAAGAGCAGCGGACCACTGCATGCCCTGCATCGATCTGCGCTTAGTCAACAAGATGGCTCGCTAGTGGCGCTACAGCTGTCAACGTTTAGTAGGAGTAAAGCAAAACCTGTACTTCAACATAGCTGTATGATAGGTTTTTAACTTTTTATATGCAAAACCTATATAGCAACTATGCTAATTTGCAGGTTATTGCTTTACTCTACAAACGTTGACTCGCCACTGCGCTCTCTGTTGAAGTGGAGCAGGATAGGCTGGCGGGTGTTGGAGTGTTATGCGTCGAGCAGCTGCTCTGGACCTGGAGATCCAGACTTGAGTACATCGAAGCGTGTGGCTCTGGAGAGCGCACGGACGGTAGAGTAAGGTAGCGCAGGTAACTGAATCAATCTCACTCTATCTTTTGCATAGTTAACCTCATTAGCGCGCATACAAGAACTTGTCACGGTCCGAGGACCGCAGTTCAACAGGTCGTGAGCCCAAATGACCACCGCAGAAGCTGGAGCAGCACGCGACGATGCACAGGCGCCGACGCCTGCACCGGCAACCAGCCACGAAAGGGTTGGTCTGGCTGACCATGCCGAAGAGACGAGCACCGCCGGTGCCCATGAAAGGGGCGCATGGCCGTCGGTCACAATGTGGCCGGCGCCAACCACGGAGTTGACAACATGTCCAAGATGTTGACGTTGATGGAGGGATTGACAGAGCGCCTGGATCGACTGGAAGAGTCACAAGCCAAGGCGGAGGGAAGGATGGAGAGCGATGAAACGCGTGCGCGCGACGCAGACCATCCAATGACGGCATCAATGAATTCCATCCTGTTTGCGTCTTACCTCGGCAGAGGTGCACGCATGCATCTGCACTCGCTGGCAGGCTCGCCAAGCACGCCACCGACGTCATCGCCGCGGAGACCGACTCAGGCTCCGCAGTACTTCGGACAGCAGCAACCCGGTTACGGGATGCCAATGTCCGAGCTCCAATGCTTATACGTGGCAGCGCAAGCAGCGCAAGGACCTGCGGGTCCGGCTCCGCAGCCACAAGTACCACAGCCGCAGCCTGGTGCCGGTCGGTTCCCGGCCCAGAACCCGAACGGTGGTGGCGTTCGTTACCCGGACGCGAGGCAGAAGAAGTTGGCCAAACGGCCGTTCAACGGCAAGGAGCTTAACGTTGGGCTCGGATCTGGGTTCTTTGAATAGGGCCGCAGGTTCGAGCGCCAGGTGAACATCGCTCAGTTGGCCTGTGGCTTTGCCTGGCCTGAGGATGTCAAGGTAGATCTGTTGGGGCATTATCTGGCCGGTACGGCCGAGAGGTACTACAACAACCAAGTCAAGGCGTGGTGGGGTCAGTTGCCCACAATGCAGTGCGTGATAGAGAGGTTGTTGGAAGCGTGTGAGACCAGCATTACGCCGGCCCAGGCGATGAAACTCTTCACTGCGCCTAAGGACTCCAAGCGCACGTGGCCTGAACGCTATATGTACTTAGTGGCAGTGTGCGAAGTGTAGGAGGAGGCACCGACTACTTGGTGCTGAACAACATCGTGCAGTATGCGTCCGCGGACCTACGCACGGTATTGATGTCCAAGGTGGACAGCACTAGATCGGACTACCTACAGCAAGCTGAGGAGCTTGCTTACTTTGCCCAGTCGTGGGAACTGGAGCCAGCGAAGCACCGGAACCTCGGACGTGAGGTGGTTGCGACTGTGGGCGAAGACGGAACAAGGAGAAGCGACGGTGTCGCGGATGCGGCCAGATTGGCCATCTGCGTGCTGTATGTCCGGTGGGGGCCGCGGCCCGAACGGACCAGATCTGACACTGGCTGTACGAGATGAATCGGTTGCGGCCGATGACATCTGGATCCTTGGATAGTGGATCCAGCCGACACTTGGTCGGAGACGAGTCGTGTCTCGATGAGATTGAATGCTGCGACGATGTATGTGTGCAACCCAACGGAGAGCCGTTGAACGTGACCAAGAAGGAATCACTGACACTGCGTGTGACGGCGTGCGGGAAGGAGAAGACCGTGAAGCTGACGGACGTGTACTTCGCACCCGGAGTGGTGCACAACCTGATCTCCTACGGGAGACTCGAGAGAAAGGATACATGCTGACCTTTCGAGACGGACAGCGTGTCGTGGCTGCCAAGGGCAGCAGTAACGTAGCGTTGGACATTGCGCTGAGGCGTAACGTACTGGTAGTGCGTGGAGCTGTTGCGAAAAGACGCGAGCAGGCGTCAGACATCATCATGGCCGCTTTGAATCAGGAGGTGAATGTGACGGAGGAGGCTGCAAGTACGGTGCAAAAGGGGAGCCTGGTGGAATTCCACAAGCGCCTCGGGCACCTGAGTTACGGCGCGGTCGAGAGGCTGGCTCAGGATCCGAGCTCAGGCATCGAGCTGACGGACCACCGGTGTGTCAACTGCCTTACGTGTGCGCAGGGGAAGCAGACACGCAACAGGCAGTCGCACAAGGACACAGGTGCACACTCGCCAATTGACAGGGTGGGTAGCGTCACTGCTCGGACCTGAAGGGTCCAATGACGCCAAGAGATCGTCTCGGCAATCGCTATATGATCAACTTTGTAGATCATAAAAGTAACTACTGCAGAGTTTTCCTCGCAAGGACAAAGGACATGGCTGCGAAGCAGTTCGAGCACTTCCTAGTCTACTTCGAGAAGCGTTTCAACTGCAAGATCCACGTGCTGCGCACCGACTCAGGTGGCGAGTACGAAAACGTCGATCTGTTTTGCAAGCGCACGGGTGTGGCGCGTCAGAGGAGCGAGGCTTGCAACCAGGCGAGCAACGGTAAGGCTGAAAAAATGCACAGGATAATCATGAACATGGCGAGGTGTATGGTGTTTGCTTGTGGTCTCCCCCTCAGTTTCTGGGGAGACGCAGTGCAGTACACTGCCTACATCCTAAATCGATCACCAACGAACTCGAACCCACGGCGCGCGTCGCCGCTGAAAATACTGACGAAGGAGACACCGTCTCTGGGAGAAATTGTGATCTTTGGATCGCCCTGTACTGTTTACAGAGACCCCCAGAACCGCAACTTCTCGCACATGGCCCAGCCGGGTATGATCGTTGGAATTGGAGAAGAGACCAAAGGATATAGAGTGTTTTTACCTAAAGACAAGAAGGTGATCACAACTCAGCACGTCAGAAACATAGAAACACTCGACCTGGCTCAGAACGAGCAGGTGCAGCGGATGTACCTGGACGAGGAGACGGACGGTGCAGAGGAGGAGCCCGCGGGCGACATGACGAGATCCGCCGAGGCGGATACATCAACGAGACGCATGTCACGAGTGACAACGCGAGGAGCGCCAAGAAGCACAAGAAGAAGTCGAAGAAGAAGAAACCATAGACCAGGGAGAGGCCTGTGACGCGTTCGGTTGGTCGCGGTGCTGATGGAGATGCGGACGAGTCCACCCAGCATGAGACGGATGCCCAGGACGTGGTAAACAATGTGACGGAAGTGGATCCTAAGAACTACGGGCAGGCTATGCGTAGCTGCCACAAGAAAGGATGGATCAATGCGATGGAGGAAGAGCTCAAGGCTCTGGAGCTAATGGCGTCTGGAAGGTCGTGCGTGCCCCGCGAGGCATACACGTCCTTCGCACGAAGTGGGTGTTCAAGACTAAGAGAGACGCGGAAGGTCTGATTGAGCGGTTAAAGGCTCGTCTGGTTGCCTGTGGCAACGAGCAGGAACTGGACGTCAACTACTGGATCACCTTTGCCGCCGTCATCGAAATGACAACCGTGAAGGTCAGCTTAGTCCTGGCGAGGAAGTGGTGCGTTCCCGCCAAACATGGCGACGTGCCGAATGCTTACACTAAGGCCGACAAAGAGAAAGAGATGGACATCTTCATCAGGATCCTGAAGGGGATGAAGATCGCGGCGGAGATATTAGAGCGCCTGGGAGTTACGTCCGAGGACGAACTCGTGTTGGAATTACAGAAGGCGCTGTATGGTTTAAAGCAAGCGGGCAGGTAGTGGAGCAAGTTCCTGTACCGTAAGCTTGTCGAGATTGGTTTTGTGCAGAGTCTAGTGGATCTTTGAGTCTACTTCAGACATAGGGAGGGAGTGCTAGTCGTCGTTGGTGTGTATGTCGACGATCTGCTGGTCACTGGGACCGAGCAGAGCGCCGTGGATGCTTTCTTTGGTGAGTTGAGCTCGTTGTCAGGCAAGGACCTCGGGAAAGCTCACAAGTTCCTCGGGATGCGTGTGACCTACGACGACGTGGACGGCTACGAACTGGACCAGGAGGCGACGATCAAGGGTCTACTGGAGGAGTTCGGAATGGAGAAGGCACACGGTGTGAGGACACCGATCGGGGATGAGTGGAACGACGTTCCGAATAAGGAGGCGGAACTGTTGCCAGTGTCGGGACCGGCAGGGACCATCACTATATCTAGGTTTTAGTCTCTCGTCGGTAGCCTACTGTGGATTGCGAGGTGCACACGGCCGGACATTGTGTTCGCCATGCCCAAAACGACGTGCAGGACGCATTGCCCGACCGTAGACGACTGGAAGCTCGCAAAGCGAGTCGTACGGTATCTCGCTGGCACCCGAGGACTGCGTTTGCGCATGCAAGGATCAAGAGAAGCTCGTAAGGAGCTGAAGGTCGTCGGCTACAGCGACGCGGACTTTGCCGCAGACAAACAGGACCGCAAGTCTGTGACGGGAGGGTTCGTCACGATCGATGACATGGCGGTGGGCTGGATGTGCAGGAAACAAGGCGGTGTGTCGCCATCCACCATGGAGGCGGAGTTCACTGCAGCGTCCGTGATCGGACAAGAACTGTTTGGGATTGGAGAATTGCTCGATGAGCTGGGGGTGGCATGCGTGCGCCCGTTCGAGCTGCGTGTGGGTAATCAGGCTGCACTGAAGCAGTTGGAGGGCGAGAAGGCGTCGTTCAAGGCGAAGCACATTGACGTGCGTATCAAGTTCGTGACCTCGTACACGAAGAGTGGAGTGCTACGGCCTACGTACTGACAGAGCGAAGAGATGCCTGCCGACGTGCTCACGAAGGTACTGGCTGCACCAGGACTGGATAAGCTACGTACGTTGGTGGGGCTGCGCTAAAGAGATGGTTTGATGTACATGAAGGGTCGCGCTCCTCGGCGAGGAGGAGTGTTGAAGTGGAGCAGGATAGGCTGGCGGGAGTTGGAGTGTCGTGCGTCGAGCAGCTGCTCTGGACCTGGAGATCCAGACTTGGGTACATCAAAGCGTGTGGCTCTGGAAAGCGCACGGACGGTAGAGTAAGGTAGCGCAGGTGTGGTGTAGTAAATCCCACGTAAACTCTAGCTACTAGTGTAGTTAGGATGTTCCCACTACAATACGTCAGCTAGGATAGCTAACGGTCGTTCGGGCGGACCTGAAGACCTCAGTTCTGCCCTGCACCGGGACAGACTGGACCTTGCAAACTACTTATATAGGCCAACCAGTGAATATAAGAACACGCTACTAGCACGAGCAAAGCTAGCAGGTGTTATGAATCCTCGTGGTCCCAACAGCGGGAGGGTACCAGGCACGGGTAAGCCTTTTACGAGGGCACCGACCGTTCAACACTCGGTAGGAAGAATATATAGGAGGCAATACAAGCACTCCTAACCGTGCAAATAGGCAAGATATAGCCGTCACGAAACCTTCCGATGCACTAATCGGCCAATACACACACAGTCTCTTGGGCTTGCCGGATGACCCTCGCTAGTAAGTTCCGAGTCCACCGACAGGTATAACACACTCAAACAAGCTTGACCAGACGCTTACCTTGAAGCCGGACCTCGCTCTGTGCGCTTAAGTGGAAATTCTGTTCTGTATTTGTGTTGCCCTTTCGAGCCATGTCCTAATATGCAATCCTAATCATGTATACTAATATCAAGTGAACTACGATCCGTTATGGATCTTCTTGCATGCCAAGCGACGCTCACACCGTCGCATGTGCCTCTTCAACATTCAACGTCCCTTCCCCGACCGCGGCCGAGCATTCAAAAGGTCGTGGAGACTTCCACGAACTCATTCCAACCGCCACCGAGTCTTCGTACCGTGGCTGGTCAGTTCTTGGCCGCTGAATGCGAATCCGGCCAGTCCCATTATTAACAATATGGACAGCCTGGGTTCAGTGGTATTCTGACCACTAGCTGGGCTCAACGAAGACTCGTTGAAGACTCGGTAGTGACACGGTCGAGTCTCTCGCACAGTCAAATCACTGTACGTCATGTGACCGAGTGTTCGTGGTTTGGACAACTTGAAGGCCGTCGGGTCTTTGTCTGGTGACAATCGTCGGCACAGGCGCGGAAATCGCTACACCACAACTGTCCCCTGTCGCAATGGAAGCCACGATACTGGTGCCCGTTGTGGCACTGCTTCATTCTTCAAATCTTCACACCAGTGCCAAGATGTCGAAGCGCCTGAATCGTGCTATCTCACGTGCGTTCCAATCACTTGGACCACAGCGTCGGCGGGAACGTCAACAGCTGGAGGTAAGTCTGCACATCTTGACCATCACTCCTCGGTACCTTGCTCATCACTTCTTATCAACCGTCGTGAATCTCAACAGGGTGACACCGAGCGTTCGAACGACCCACCAATGCCGACGGAAGCACAAGCAGAACCTCCATCCGCCGCGGCGTCGGTGCCCCCTGCTCCATCGTCTTCCGTTCCTGCCGCAAGCTCCGCCGCAGCCTCCACGCCATCTGAAGCCTCGGTCGTGGTGCCACCAGCACCTCCCGAGTCTGCTGAAGCTTCTCCGCCTATCACCGAGGATTCGTTGCGCGCGATACTTGCGGAAAGCATGGAAGCGTTGGTTGAACTCATGGTGACGTCCCTCATTCCTTATCTGACCTCCATGGTTCGCCACCAAGTCCAGCTCAGCGTGGCGCCTCCCTTCCAGGGTGATATACACACACAGCGACGTCTCGAACGCGCGGTCGGCTTCGATGAAGTACTGGTGGCTGTGGAGCCACTTCCTGACGCTTTAGCTGATTTTCCGGCCCAAGTCGGGAACCTTCAGACTCAGCTCCGGTTTGCGCAGACAGAAGCCAACGCTGTACGTCGCTCGCTTGCCCCTGAGATCATGGCGCGTGAGAACGCTGAGTAGTACCTGAAGACTGCGAACGCTCAAGTCGAGTTACTCCACGCTGAGGCAAGACACGACGAGAGACGAACGCTCAGGACCGCGTTCTCCTGGAGAAGACCAAGGCTTCCACAGACCAGCACACCGAAGAATTGCAGCTTCTGCAGTGTCAGATTGACGCCCGCGACAAGTTCGTCGAGAAGCTAGGCAAGCAGCTGGAGAAGGAGCGCGAAGTGTTCAAGGCTGGTATTGGCGCGAACACTGAACAGACTCGTCAACTCCACTCCTTCTTGGTCAAGTTGGCCAAAGGCAAGTATATCAATGACGATACGCTCACCGTCCTCGAGAATCAGCAAGCTCGCAATACTCATCTCCTCCATGTCAACCGGGCGCTTCGTTCCCACGTGAGCCTTGCCGGCATGGATCCCGACGTCTTGGCTATAGCCGTACAAGGTATGTTTCTTTCCTCAGGGATGGTCACCGACCGTTCGATTACTAACTCTCGTTTGCTGTTACCCGTGACAGGTCTCACCTCGGGTGAGCTGGATCTCACTAAACTGGACTTTGACCAGGAGACATTTGTGGCTCTACAGCGCATTCAAGCTGCGGCCGCCGATTTATCGGATCCACAGGCTCTTCCTGCTGCACTGGCCAAGGCAGCCCACCAGGTGGCACACGGCAAGCCGCATAAACGCCTTCGCCCAGGTGGCACAGGTTCAGACGACGACTCGGACTCATCGCTTGAAGACAAGGCTCCTATCCCCACTGACAAGGCCAGCCCTGCTATGACGTCAGCTGGTCTTGGAGATGATTCCCCTGCCGGGTCTTCAAGTTCCACATCTGGTCGCCGATCACTGTCCAAACCGAAGGCCTGGAAGCAAGCTCAGAAGAAGAAACGCCAGAAGACTCGCTCTGGGTCTCAATCTCCCGCTCGGTCTCGCGCCAGTCGAAGTCTGAGCTCACCGAGAGCTCGTTCGTGTCCTTTATCACCTTCATCAGGGTTGCCGAAGTCTCCTAAGCGTCGACCGAGCAGTCATTCGAAGTCGGCACCGTCTTCTCCACGCTCTTCGTCGAGACCACGTACGCCTGTTCTAAAGTCACCGGTCAAGTCGTCGAATCCTCCGGTTGACCGTCCGCCGCTCATTCTCGACCTCAGTGGTGACCCGAGCGATGTGGAGATGACCGAGAGTTCGCCTGGCGGTGCCGAGAACCCTCCCGAGGCTGGTACCGATACTTCTGCACCACACAAGGGCGATTCTGGACCTGTTCCGACGTCTGACGAGCCTTCGCGACCTGACAAGGAGCCCCATCAGCCTGTCGAGCCGCTCATCCCGACTGTCCCTCAGCCTCCCTCGTCACTGAGTGCCACAGAGAGAGCTGCACGAGAAGCTGAAGAAGATCGCCTTATGTTCGGCACGGATGACGAAGATGATGAACCCAGCCATGCTGCTTCATCTGGCCCGCCTGCTACGACGTCTGCGACTACCCCAACACGAAATGAAGACTCGGAGCCGGTATCCCCTGCACCTCCTCCATCCTGTGAAGCTATTCCACCAGCCAGAGGCTTCAAGTTCCTCCCGTCGGTTCCACGTCCCGACGCATCAGCACCAGGCTCCGATGATGACGCTATGGATGTCGATGATGATGGAGGTTCTCGTGTGGACACTGGAGAAAGTGGTGATGGCAACGAACCCTCGTTAGACTTCCCAGCAGGTGAAACTGCCAAGGACGAAGGTATTCCACCACCCACCGAGGGTTCAGGTTCCCCGGATGGCGGTAACTCTAGTGATTCGAGCGACAACTGGGGTAGTTTGGGTCCTCCAAGACATCCGACTCCTCCTCGGCGTCGTTCTCCCTCAGCTTCGCCGCAGCCTCTCCCGTCACTACCACCTCAGCCATCTCAGCAGTCGATGATACCACAGGATGCAGGCCCCGGTCGTCAGATTGGAACGACATACACGGGAATTGCTCGTCGCGGCGGTTCGGACACCTCTCAACCCTTACCGATGCCTCACCACGTATCAGCGGGTGGCCATCTAGCTGTCCTGGCTTTGGCCAGCTTACCAACGTGGGTTCTCCCGTTCTTGGACATGGCGTTCACTGCTCCAGGAGCCAGGAAGTGCTGGGAACGTATCCTCAGTACAGTTCTGCACGAGCCGACGTCGAGCGACGTGGTGATCCGCATCACGCTTGAAGAGTTACAGGCTTTCATGGACTACGAAGTCCCGAATCATCCGTACCAGATTCTCCGCCGACACTTGCCTCTCCAGCCGTGTTTCTTCGAAATGGAGGGGTTTGATCCGCATGCACAAGTGTCCAAGCGTGCTCCAATTGAAGTTCGATTCAAGATCCTGTGGGCTAACCATCATGGTGATGGTCCGACCAAGGACCTCGGCTATGCAGCGTGGGAACGTCTCCACTGGATACTCGCCGCAGCCGTCGAGAATGGGTTCGAGGAGGAAGCCAAAGTTCCTGGTCACGACAAGGGACTTTTGAAGGCCAAACGTGCGTTGTGGAAGACTCACGTCAAGGACCGGAATAAGCGTGCTGACCGGCTTCGAAACATGTACCGAGAGCAGTACATGAAGTGGTGTCTTGAAGCTGGCGACTACCCAGGGCGAACGTTCATTCGTCCCGATATGATCTTCGAGCCGACGATTCCACCCTATCCGATCGAGAACCTGCCGTTCGTTCCTCGGACGACCAACTGGATATCAGAGGTTGCTGATCTGGATGCCCGTCACCCATGGCGCACCGGGTGGATGATCGCTGCGCACCAGCACCCGTACAACACCACATACTTCCCGTGTCAGCGCAACGCTGAGTTCTTCAACCCCCGTGGCACACGGTTCGTGGATGTGTACCGTAACGTCGTAGTCGACCCAGCACTGTCGTCGACCGAGCTTATTCCCCACTGGCGCAGCATTTTTGACTCGCCACCTGGTACTCCTCGTTCATTAGCTGCTGCTGCTGCATCTGCTGGCACCGGTACCGACCGTTCGCAAGCTCAAGGTGACCCGCCTCCAGCTCAAGCTTCACCTCCAGACGAAGAGGAAAAGGAAGCTGGAGCGTCTTCTTCACTGTCCGTGTTGGCCGATGCCGCCCGACACGTGGAAACCTCTTGAAGCCTCGGTACTGGCCTCTCCACGTTCCTTGACGTATCAGCAAGCTGTTGCAGGTATCATCGAAAGTTTGTTTCCAGTAGTCGCAGCTTGGCTGGCATTCATGTCTTCATTCTTAATTCCATTTCCAAAACGTAATCTTGTTCACGTAATTCGTCAAATGCATATACAAATTTTGGTACAGTAGCTTGTATCGTCTGTTAACACAGGCTGTACCGCCCTGTGGACAGTTCTCACGTGTCCAAGTCACGTTAATCTTCGTCGGCGACTTGAAACATCTGCAGCCACCTCTCACTCTTCTTAGCACGCAGATAGTCGTATAGCAAGCCTCCACAAGACAAGTTGGATGCTGGTTCCCAAGTGGGCTTGTCGTAGCCGACCCACTTGACTTTGAACTCTCGTACAGCCTGCTCAGTGCTTGTCGACAGGCTTCGACTTCATATTCACCGGCTACGTGGTCCGATTCCCAGCTGTCTTCGGACAGCAACTCCTCGTCAAAGTCGAATCTTGACTCATCCGTTACCTCTGGTACCAAATGAACCTTCGGTCGACTAGGGAAATCGTTCACGGCCTTGAGTCTTGACACATGCACCACCGGATAGAATCGGTATCCACTACGATCAGGCAACTCCAGCTCATAAGCGAACTCCTCCACCTTGCGTTTGATCCGGAAGGTCCATGCCACCGGTAAACAGGTTTCTTCGTTAGGCCAGGTTTGACGCGTTCCATGTAAAGCCACACTCTGCTTCCAATCTCAAAAAGAGACCTCGGTGGCCCTTCTACAGCATCTTTCACACCCGTTGAAGCTTCTGGGTGGTCTACCGAGCGTTCATTTCCACTTGGTTGAGGTACAGCGGCTTTCTCCAGTCGACTCAACGCGTTATTGTGTTCCATGGCTCGTCGCTCCTTCTCAACCGCCTGGTAATCCTTGGCCATAGTTAGAGCGATTTCGTGTTGTCGATTGACTTCACGACGCCACGCCAACGCATCAGACTGCCTACCGAGTCCTCGTTTGAGCGATGAGGACATTGCCCGCAGCGTCGACTGCGCGTCCCAGCCGTGAACGAGATAAAACGGCGTTTCCTTCCTTGTAGTGTCTTGGGAGGTATTAATAGCGAATACCAACCTCTCAGCGATCTCATCCCAATCTTGGTGCAGAAGGTCCTCCGCGTACACACGTACGGAAGTCACCACCGACTTCACCGAGCGTTCCTGTTGGCCATTGGCCTGCGGCCGATAACTCAAAGTCACTCGCGATCTTGCCTGAATCATCTCAGTGAACGCTTGGAATACCTCGCTCATGAAGCGTGGGTCACGGTCGTGTCTGATTAATGACGGTGCCCCGAACCTTCATTACACACATTCTTCGAACACTTGAGCCACGCTTAGCGCAGAGGTGTCCGACATAGCCTTGGCAATGACAAATCCCGTAAACGAGCACTGAACTAGCAGTAACGCCGTGTTGCCCCTGCGGGTCTTCGGTAGCGGTATGACGAAGTCCATTGAGACGATCTGGAACGGTCGCTCGGCCAGCACGTTGCCAGATGAATAGCCTCGAAGCTGTGGACGGCTTTTGCTTGAACTACAGTCTAGGCATGACTTCACGTGTTTCTCCACGTCGGCGTACAAACCAATCCAATAGTAATCGGACTTAACTCGTTGGAACGTTCTGACTACACCTTGGTGTTCACCTTCCAGCGAGTCATGACAGTTCTGTAAGACTTCTTGAATCATTGCTGTCGGTACCTCTAGACGCAGCTTGGTCTCCTCTTGCCAACCATGGTCGTACCGACGATTCAAACCCAAGTAGTGAAGTACACCGTCCTCCGACAAGACGAATCGGTCGGCATATTTCCAGGCATCTCGAGCTTCCTTATAATTCAGCTCTTCCGCTTGGCCTCGCAGCAGCTTCTTGATGTTCGACCACTTCTGCTCCTCGTCCTGCGCCACGGCTATCCGTCTACAACGTTCGCGTTGTATCACAACAGGATCAATATCATCAGCAGCGGGGACTGCTGCTGGCACAGTCTTGGAAGCATCGTTTGTCGAATCTTTACCGATTGAATCCTCGTTGGGTGTCTCGTCGTTCTCCATGCTGTTCTTGAGCTTTGTGACCCGTTCCGAGTGTTCATCGGCAAACCTGACGCGTTTCCTGGCTTTCGTCTGCCGTCTGGTCATCACTGCCATATTTCCATAATCGCTTTCTGGTGGATTGTCATCACGCACGAAATTTTCAAAAGTTTTTCGCTTTGAACACTCGCTGCCTGTCAGCACATGTAATTGATGCTCTGCTTCACGTGGTGGGACGTCTGCCGAGTCTTCGTTCGCCTCGTAGATCATTTGTGTATGCGGTTCAGTGACACCAACTCCGACTTGCGATTTTCAGCCAAAACCACACGACTAACCTTCGATTCCAGTGCTTCTGTGGCCAACGAATCCGCGGACGCGTTGTATTCACGTACTACATGGAGATATTTCACTGATCGAAGTCTGGTCGTGAGTTCCTTGTGAATATTTAGCAACGCCAGCAATGATTTCTTCCGACATGCGATCACCCCTATTGCTGTATCGCGAGCCTTGAATCACCCACAATTACCAAACCCTCAGCGCCGTGCGCAATTGCTGCTTTCACTCCGTTGATCATCCACGTGTACTCAGCAACGTCGACAGTGGTGGATGGAAGGTAAGCGTTAGCAGCGATCACTATTTTCCTTTTTCTTTCAGGTAGGCTCCAAAGTACCCAAGATCAGCTACCGTGACCGCCGCACTTCTCCGTCTTCGCGGATCCATCGAACGACATATCGAAACCTCGGTAGTCGCGGGGGCAACTTCGCATACAGCATGGAAGGGTCCATGCGAACTGTCGGTGAGCCTTTACTCGGTGGGGCTACCGGCGCCAGCGACTCTTCCAAGTCTACAAAGTTCGTAATACCGGACTCAAGGAGCTGCGCAAAGGCAACATCCTTCTCCTTGATTCGTTTTACCTTCAAATGCCACGGCGAAAGCAGTACTGCAAGCTGGACCGCACGTCCGAAGAGCGTCTTGGATTTGTGTACCCACTCTAACGTCGAGAATCTGGTGTAGACATGTAACGTCTTCCCGGCCAGCTGCATGTAACACACCTTCAACAGCAGAAGTAGCGCTAGGACCTCTTTCTCAGCTGGATGGTAGTTCATCTCGGGCTCCTTCAGCACCCGACCGAGGAATCGGACGAGGTGTAGCTTGCCTTCGTGCCCCTGCATAAGCGTCGTACTTAACGCCCATTCATTCGCAAACACCATTACATAAACTTCCTTCGACCGATCGAAGTGTTTGAGGATGGGCGCCTGTGCAACTCTAACTTGCAGTGCTTCGAAAGCACGACGTGCCACAGAAAGGTCGCCACCGGCTCCAAAGTCTCCTTCCTTCAGCTGATACAGCGCTGCACCATAGACTGCAAAGTCTTGGATAAAGCGGCTGTAGTAATGAAGTGCCCCAAGGGACGACTGCATCCCGCGCTTACTCGTTGGAAACGAAAACTCGGTGATAGCTGTAAGCTTCTTCGGGTCAGCCATAATACCCTCTGGCGAATTCTCATGGGGCAAAAAGTCTACCTTGGGCTGACAGTAGATGCTCTTGGTGAAGCTAATACTGTTCCGGCACTGGGCAAATCTTCTCAGTAGTCGGTCCAATGTAGCCAAACAACTGTCGAAATCCTCGCCACCAAAGCAAGTGCCATCTACGAGCGACCGCCGACCGAATACAAGTACCAACGATGGTTCATCTGGCTCCCCAGTCGTAAACATGTCAGCGACGGGACTGTTGACTAGCTGTAGGACAGGGTCATCTTCCGCCGTTGCACCGTGGTCTGCCTCGAACTTGGTTCGATTTGATTGTTTGGTGCCGGTCTCACGACGTTCCTTGGCTTGTTGTTCGGCTACGCATATTCTCCGAGTATTCAAACCACCCACCTTTAGGTTGTACGAACCCCCAAAGTGCGTTGTCGATCATACGCTGGTATATCATAGGAGCGTTCTTTAACTTGAAAAGCATACGCAACTACTCGAAATGGCCCAGCGCACACACAAATGCCGACACTTTCCGTGCTCGTAGGGTTATCATGATGGCCCAGAAGCCACTTGCAGCGTCCAGCGAGCAAAACCACAGGTAACTTTCGAGATCAGTCAACAGATCGTCGACTAGCGGCATCGCACATTCCATGATTGCGGTGATAGCATTCACCATCTTGTAATCTATGCAGAGCCGGATGTCTTGACCGTTCTTTTTCATCACAATCACGATTGACGATGCCCATGGACTGTCGGAGAAAACGATGTGTCCTGCTCTCAGCAAAGCCCTCAGCAATTCGTACAGTTTTCCGATAATCTCAGCGCCACGCGTCTGGCACGCTGTTTGATGGGTGCGAGTCCTTGCGTGTCAATGTCGCACACCACGCCGTATGCTGGCTGTGGTAACGCGCTACCGCTTGCAATCATGATCTGCTCGTTGCTCTTGAGCGTAGCGATCAGACGTTCCTGCTGATCCGACGATAGTCGCGGGTCCATCCTATTAGGCGAATCGTAATCGATTGTTGTATTAGACTCCTCACTAAAGTCTGGAAGGAACGCCAACTCCTGTGCATAGTCCTCCAAACCGATTTTACTAGCTGGATGCTCGTAGTAGTCCGACCTAGCCTCGTCTGAGGCTTCGTTCCCTTCGGTCGTCAGTACGCGTGCCACAGAAACATATGTAGCATCCAATGTGTCGACTGCCGTCTCGTCTGACCTCGCATCTTTGCTAGGCTTGGATTGAACACTCGGTACACGGTCCAGCACCTTCTCCACAACGTCTGTGTCCTCTGGACCACCCACCGATTATTCGTTCGCCGATTTGGCTGTAAACAGGGCCGGTTCAACGTCACCTTGACCGATGTAGCCATCTGAACTAGTGTCGTCATTCGCCGACTTTGTTGTCACGCCAGACCCGAAACGAACACTCGGTAGGGTATGCATCACGTTCGGCACACTCTGTAGATCGTGTAGACGCGCAGCCGTGTCTTCAATTTCAGTATTGACTCTGTTACAAGCCGTTGTGCCGATATCCGAGGGACTTCTGGAAAAGTTGGACCTCCACTGTGTCCCCGGCTGTCACCCCAGACGCTAGACAGGCTTCTACGTGCTCACGCTCTTCAAAGCTCTTCTCCCAACGCTCTGCACACATCAGCCGATCGCTTGGATCCGTCAACAAGTCTTCAAAAGGCCATGCCATCACCCCTTGTGGCTTTGGATACTCCAGTCGCTCTACCGATGGAGGTTAAGCTGCTAGCCATTGTTCGTAGAGTTCACACTCACGTATGAACAGCTCGCGGTCTCTGCAACCTTCGTAGGCGAGCACTTGCCAATCTTGATATCTCTTGGAGTCCACGCGCACGTAGCCTTCGCCTTGCGGCAAATCACCGGCTGTTACCAGCTCAGCGATGGGCTGAAAAGCTGGAAAGTGCACCATTGTGTCTGAAATATTCGCCAGCTTGATTCGCGCCAGACGTCCACGACGAAAACTCGTTACCGACGGGATAAGTTTCTCTGTCCGTTGGAGCCATAGTACGTGTGTGTCCTGTGCGATCTGCTGCTTCGACAGTCGATACTCTCGGCATTCATGCTCAGGTATCGTCAAAGGCTCGGTAGGCCCTGCGGTGACATGCCTGCTATAATCCTCGCTGTCAATCATGCTCTTCGTCTTGACGAGCGGTATCTGAATTTCATTCGGTAGTTGCGCAGCGCCATGAAACAGGTCCAGACGGATCCCAGCTGGGATCATAAATTCGGTCCCGAGTACCACGTCGACGCCGGCGCTATGCGCCATGACCCACATCTCGAACTCGTACACCATCTCCCATCCGAGCGTAATCTTGACGCGCGCTCGTCATGTCGTCGACACCTTGCCTTCGCTAATTCCTTGAATGTCGATACGGCGTCCGTGATCTGGAACATCGCGAAGCCGCAGTTTCCTGGGGAAGGTGTCGGTTATAACACTAACGTTCGCTCCGGTGTCGAGTAGGATTCTCGTTCACTTGTCGCTTACAGCATCCTGCACCAGAGCTCTTATCCTTATTCGTCGGTCGAATTTCTTCGCCGACCACCACCCCTGTCTCTCGCCAGGGTTCAACTTCATCATCTTGGAGTGACCTTTGGGCTCGTCTCGTACTGCACTCGCAACCGCGTCGAACGAACCCTCGCTGTCGCTACCATCGGCACCAGCACACTCTTCTCTCTCTCCAACACCTCCACCGAGGATTCTACTCCTCTCCTTTTCATTTCCGTCGCGTTCACACTTGTTATATAATCTTCAGGCCATTTGCTCACCCCGTGTACGCGAAGATACACGCCGCGTTCAACGAAGACTCGGCTAACTGTGGCAGCTCTATAGGGACCAACCCAGTTGTAGTTGGAGGGCTGCCTAGTTTAAATGGCGTTCTTGAACGACGGCCTTGAGTTCAGGAGGGAGTTCTTCATTCGTGCCTTTCGTTCGCACGAACTTGACAAGGTCTTGGAAATTGCGGAAGAGCTCGCAATGTCCAGCGTCATGAAGCTGCTTGCAGAACTTGCACCGCATGTTGCAGTAGTGAGCTGAGTGACTCATGCCACCGCACACGGCGCATGGTCCGTACTGTGGACGTCGGTTGTCGCGGTTGAAGTCACGGCGACCACGAAAGTCTTGATTGAATCCTCGGTCACCACCTCGGTGGTCTTGATTGAAGCTTCGGTCGCGATCAGAGAAGTTCCCACGTTGCTGACGAGTGTCTGAACGAGCGTACGTGCCTTCAGCTGCTGCTCGTCGCTCATCCTCGTTAGCCGCAGCAAGGCGTCGATCTTCATCCGCTGGTGAACCATCGTTATCACCATGGTCGGAATAATAGTCATGGTAATCGTCCCTTCCGAATGCTCGGTACCACCTGAAACAGCATCGCGCCCCTCCAAGTCAGCTAATAAATTGTCCACCGAGGCTTCAACGAGCGTCACTCTCGGTGTATTGCGATAGTCGTCACGGCGACGGTCTGACTCGCGTCGGTCTCGTCGACCATGTCGGTCATGGGGTTCATCTCGGCGTGAATCACGGTTCCTGGTGGGGCGGGGCCCCGTCACGCTTCGCCATACGCTTCTTGCCCTTGAGAACGTCTTCAATGATCTCTTCGAGCTCGTGAATATCATTCACACGGGTATGGTAAATGCTCTCCGCCATTTGATCATCACCACACGTCACCAAAAACTGCTGAACGTGTTCCTTCGCGTCGCGGCCACCCTTCTCGAACTGTAGGCGAGCGTTCCGAGCGTAGCCATTCAGTCGATTTAGGTAGTCGCAGAGGTGTTCATTACGTTCGCGTTTCGCCGAGTAGGAGCGAGACAGTGCAGTCTGGGTAAACTGCGAGCAGTAATAGCGAATGAACGCATTGCTCAGCAGCTTCCACTTGCGCTTCGTCTTCTTCGGAAGTTGGCGGAACCAATGAATGGCTCCGTCCCGAAGGCTTAACTCGAACGGAACGCACCACTTGTCAGCCTCTGTATGCGTTCCAGTTATCTCGTAGACGAACGTTCGGAGCCACTGCATAGAGTTCTCACTCTTGTAACGCGAGCCCGAGAACGGCTTGATACGATCCAACGGTCGGTGCGAGGCCATTTCAATCCTCGGTGTAGGGTCGGAGTCGTTCAGCGCAGCAATCTCCCGCATCTGGCGAGTCAACTCGGCCTGGGGGTCCTCATTGTCACATACAAAAGCCCATAAGTCATCGTCGCCACTAGACGAATCGTCGGTGATGGCTCGGCGTTTTCCAGCACTACTTACGGAAGCTCGTGCACCGCCACGACGACCACGCGAAGCCTCGTTATCGGTGTTCATACGTCGTGTACTGCTCTCTCCGAACGTGGTGTAACCATGCGCGAGTCTTGAAAGTACGGTGAAGCCACGACAGAGCCAAAAGCACCTCGGTCAGTCCCTCGTTTGGTCGATGGGGTCCGTTCGATCCTCTTTGGTGTTGGTGGGAGCGGAATGTTGGACGGATCCTCATCTTGAACGGTCGATCGACTTATTGGCTGCTTCCCCGAGTTGATTCCGATCGCCCCAAAGGCCTTCCGAAGCTTCATCTCCACTTTTGGAGAGCTGCTCCAGCCTCATGCGGACTCCAGTCTTGGAGCGACATCGCCGACGGGTACGTCTCATTCTCATACCCCAACGCAAGTAGTAGCGAAACCGAGTCTTCCGCGACTTGGCTTGTCGATACCGAGCTCACAGGATACTGCAGCTCGTTTGCAAGAGCCGGCCAGTCGGCCTGTTTCTTGGGGATGGGCTTGAACAGCTGCATCAACTCATCATTGTTCATCAGCGCCTGCACGCGATCGAAAACGCGTTTGGCAGCTGGTGTATCATCGTTGATAGGTGGGCGAGGTGCATTCAGCAATGCTGAACGCTTTGCACTCGCCACCGAGGGTTTAGAATCCTCGGTCCCATCGTCAAAGTCGTCATAGTTCGGGTCTGGACCAGCAACGTCGTCAAGCACAGCGGCGAGGTTCCTCGAAAGCGACTTTGTCGCCCCGCTCAGTCCTGACGATAACGTGGCCGTCTCCGGAGTCGTCGGGCCTGGCTCTCGAGCCGGCGTCTTATCCTCGTAGTCATCGTAATCATGGGCGTCAGGATCGTTGTCCGCCTCGTCGAGGACGAAGCGGACAACGATCACCGAGAGTTCGGAGACAGCTGCAAGTCGTGCAGCCGCCACGTCCGGACTTGAACCCTCGTAGCGTGTTCCGCCGGGCTTGGCAGGAGTAGCTGGTACCGTCGATAATCCTTTCGCCATATTTCTTGTTGTTTCTTGTTTCTTCTTCTTCTTCTCTTGGTAGCTCGTTAACGGGAGGGCCATACAAACAGTACACAATGGTCACACTCTGTTCCCGGGTCGCGGCACCAGTTGTGGTGTAGTAAATCCCACGTAAACTCTAGCTACTACTGTAGTTAGGATGTCCCCACTACAATACGTCAGCTAGGATAGCTAACGATCGTTCGGGCGGACCTGAAGACCTCAGTTCTGCCCTGCACCGGGACAGACTGGACCTTGCAAACTACTTATATAGGCCAACCAGTGAATATAAGAACACGCTACTAGCACGAGCAAAGCTAGCAGGTGTTATGAATCCTCGTGGTCCCAACAGCGGGAGGGTACCAGGCACGGGTAAGCCTTTTACGAGGGCACCGACCGTTCAACACTCGGTAGGAAGAATATATAGGAGGCAATACAAGCACTCCTAACCGTGCAAATAGGCAAGATATAGCCGTCACGAAACCTTCCGATGCACTAATCGGCCAATACACACACAGTCTCTTGGGCTTGCCGGATGACCCTCGCTAGTAAGTTCCGAGTCCACCGACAGGTATAACACACTCAAACAAGCTTGACCAGACGCTTACCTTGAAGCCGGACCTCGCTCTGTGCGCTTAAGTGGAAATTCTGTTCTGTATTTGTGTTGCCCTTTCGAGCCATGTCCTAATATGCAATCCTAATCATGTATACTAATATCAAGTGAACTACGATCCGTTATGGATCTTCTTGCATGCCAAGCGACGCTCACACCGTCGCATGTGCCTCTTCAACATTCAACGTCCCTTCCCCGACCGCGGCCGAGCATTCAAAAGGTCGTGGAGACTTCCACGAACTCATTCCAACCGCCACCGAGTCTTCGTACCGTGGCTGGTCAGTTCTTGGCCGCTGAATGCGAATCCGGCCAGTCCCATTATTAACAATATGGACAGCCTGGGTTCAGTGGTATTCTGACCACTAGCTGGGCTCAACGAAGACTCGTTGAAGACTCGGTAGTGACACGGTCGAGTCTCTCGCACAGTCAAATCACTGTACGTCATGTGACCGAGTGTTCGTGGTTTGGACAACTTGAAGGCCGTCGGGTCTTTGTCTGGTGACAATTGTCGGCACAGGCGCGGAAATCGCTACATTACACAGGTAACTGAATCAATCTCACTCTATCTTTTGCATAGTTAACCTCGTTAGCGCACATACAAAAACTTTTCACGGTCCGAGGACCGCAGTTCAACACTCTTTCCGTCGCAGCTGCTATTTCCAGCGAGCCCATGAGCTACGGGACGTAATCGGATTTTGATTTACACTAAATCCACGTTGGTCTGTAGTAAATTTCATAATTTCTTTTCTTTAAAAAAATAAAAAAATCTAGTTACGGGACATTCACTTATCTAGGAAAAACGTGTCGGAAAGCACATAGTGAGTTACTATTGGTAAGAAAAAAAATGAAGTAAAGGTACATTTGTCCAATTAGGGAGCACGCAAGTGCTCATCAAGTTGACGACTCCCCATAATGATACCAAAGTACTTGAGACGGAAACTCATGGGCATCACCACGTCCGGCAATCCAATGACGTTCGTACTACTCGAATTACGAAACTGGACGCCCACCAGTACCACCGACATCGGTATAAGTACCAGCACCAGCTCCTGGAATTAGTGTTGTTCCGACTCGGAACTTCCGAGTGGCATTGAAGATGCTTCAACTGGAGCATCTCCAATGCCACTCGGGGGGTAACCTTTTAACGTGCCGGGGCACTTGGGGGCTCCAAGTGATTCGGCATGTTAAAAGGTTATCGCAGCACCCAGGCAAGTCTTGTGATATATAGTGTACTTATCATAAGATGCAAGTATCAATGTTCCTGAAAAAAATGCGTAAAAATGCAATTTCACACATGAAGCTGAATCCAGGGTTAACTTTTAATTAAGTGAGTTGAAGGCCACTTCTCTGGAGAGGTATTCGACGACGATACTGTGATAACAGTTGTAGTTTGAGACGACCGCCTTCTTGGCGGCACCTAGCATAAATTCGGGGACCCCGATGCACAAGAGGAACCCACCGCACCAACGACAAGGTCAGGGCCCGTAGCAGTCGACGAAACGAAGTGGTCAGCACCAGCAGCATATCAATCCCGCCATACTGTATAATCAGAGCCAGTAGCAGCGCTGACAGAAGCAGCACCACGACCTCACCAGTGGGCCACGCTCACCGATAGCCCATTTACAGGCACGGCAGCATTGGCGATCATTGCAGACATCCGTGGCAAGCATAACAAACAGCATCTCGAGGCCGCCGTCGGCCCTCTCGAGCAGCAGTATCTCGACGGCCGTGTTGGCCAGTAGACCAACAGTAGCTTCTCCACGGCCGAGTTGGGCAGAAGGACCAACAGAATCGATGCATGTACGAAAGTCGCCGCTGATTAAGTTGCATGCATCAAATAATAAGATGCGTGCACCTTTAGTCGACAAATGAGCGCTTTGACAAGATGTATTTAGCGGAAGCAGTTTGCTAAAACTAACAATATTCTTGCGTAGTACTATACAAATTATCCACCAATCCTGTGCATTTGTCTCGCCTAGGAACCCCTGGCTACGAAATTGAATAAATGCTGATCTTTTTCTAGTGCATAGACTGAATAGTATTTCTGTGAGCCAACCTCCGATTGCAATACAAAGTCCAAGATACCGCCTACGTTTCTCCGACAATCCACTTTGGTTTACACTACCGCCGGTTTGGACTGGCAAAGGTGTAGTATTACTACTAATAATATTATAGGTGATTGGTCGAAAAATTACAATTTCGAAACCATTCAAAAAACGCGTTCTCAACTGACACCATGACGGTATGTGGCTAAATGGAGTTCCGTGAACGGCAATGTCTTCGTCGAATTACTTTCAACTACTGAAATATCTAAAGGTGCATCTCCCTGTTCATGTGTCTATCTCCCTCTGCAATGCAGATATCATCGCTAGAGCTCCCTCTGCAACCGACTTACCTGGACAGCTCTTCGGACCGTGCAAGTCTCGCTGTTCTTCGCGAAATCGGCGTCTCCATTTCCGAATTCTCGCCCAGCTCTGCTACTAGTAAAGAAGCATCCGCTGTGGATGTCACTTGTGACGAGGCTCTGCAGAACGAGCACTCGAACACCGTGGACGTTGTCTACCAGGTGGTCAAAGGCCGCGTGCACTTGGACGTGCGCGACTCAGCCGACTGCTGGGTGCGCTGCACTTTGACGGAAGGGATGAAGCTCACTCTGGGCTTACGCACGCTGCGCCGCTTCGTGCCAATCACAGGCAATGCCGCGCAGCTCCTGGAAATCAGCCAGGGTGCACGCAACCTCACTGCTCGCTATACACGCGCAGCGGATGCCGCTAACCACTCGACGATGGTGAATGCCAGTGACTGCCGTGAGCTTGTTTGCGAACTATGCCGTCTGTACTACACCAGGGAGTGGATGACGGGCACAGGTGGTGCCATGAGCCTGCGCCACGGCGAGCGTATCTACGTGACTCCATCGGGTGTCCCCAAAGAGCGTCTGCAGCCCGAGGACTTATATGTGTTGGACCTGGAGGGTAGTATCCTTTCGAGCCCCAAGGCCAAGCCGGACAAGAAGGCACCAAAACTTTCAGATTGCGCACCGCTGTTCCTGAACGCGCACAAGATCCGCAAGGCTTCTGTGGTGCTGCACAGCCACGGCATCACATGCAACTTGGCGGCGGCACTTTGCGACGGTAAGAGCGAGTTCCGCATCTCGCACCAGGAGATGATCAAGGGCATTACTGGCCACGGATACGCCGACACGTTGGTCGTGCCTGTGATCGACAACGCGCCCAAGGAGTCTGATCTGGCAGAACCGATCGCGCAAACTATGGAAACGTACCCTAACACGTCCGCTGTCCTAGTTCGTCGTCACGGTCTGTTTGTGTGGGGTGATTCGTGGGAAGCCGCTAAGCGCCATGCCGAGTGTCTGCACTACCTATTTGAGGCGGCGATTGAGATGCGAAAGCTGAACCTGGACTACACGACTCCCCCGGTGTCAGCTTCTTCAAGCAATGGCAGCTCTCTTAAGCTTGCACGCACCGACGAGACAAGCAACGGAGAGCTCAGCATGGCGGAGAAGCACAAGGTGGTGATGCTGGACATTGAAGGAACCACGACGCCAATCACTTTCGTGCACGACATTCTGTTCCCATACGTGACCGACAATGTCACTCGCTTCCTACAGCAAACGTGGGAATCTGCCGACACGAAAGCAGACGTGGCAGCTCTGGTGGCTCAGCACAAGCAGGACCAGAATGATGGTATGAACCCTCCTGCATTAGGTGACACTCAGAGCAAAGAGCAGCTTACCGAGGCTCTTACCGCTTACGTGAAGTGGAACGTCAAGGCTGACCGCAAAATTGGACCTCTTAAGCAGCTACAAGGCCACATGTGGCTCCAAGGTTACGAAAACGGTGAGCTCAAGGCTCTCGTGTACGACGATGTACCCCCGTGTCTTGAACGCCTGCGTACCCGTGGAGTGCGTGTAGGTATTTACTCTTCCGGCTCGCGACAAGCACAGAAGCTGCTCTTCCAGTACTCTGACAAGGGCGATCTGCGCGAATACCTCACCGTCTACTTTGACACGAAAATCGGCCACAAGCGCGAGGTTGGAAGTTACAAGGAAATTGTTCAGAGTCTTGGCGTGGATAGTGCCAAGGACGTGCTCTTTGTCACGGACGTGATCGAAGAGGCTCAGGCCGCTGAAGCCGCCGGACTCGACACTGTTCTGTCCGTTCGTCCGGGCAACAAGCCGCTGCCGGAGTCTCATCACTTCCCCACTATCCGCTCGTTCGCCGAGCTGTAAGTCGCAGCTCGCGATCATGACAGAGAGCATCGCCCATAACAGCGCTCAATACTCATGGATGCTACTTATTCTGGTGCTACTAGTAGTTTAGACTCAACTACCGAGTGAAAGTATATTCCTGGTGATTAGTTCGAGTCCTCATCGCTCGGGTCGTACTCCGGGTCTTGGTAGCTCTGTCCGTCTGCAACACCTTCGCCTCCACGTCGCCGTGCATTGGCGGCACTGGCCTGTCGACATTTTGCCTGTAACAACGTATGGCTGACTACGCCAATACGCAACTCGAAGTTCTTGATCTCTGCTGACAGAGTCTTGAGCGCGCCCTTGATATGCACAAGGGGCGACGTATCTGTCATCTTGGCGCCGCGCTCGTCCATGACACCCTTAGTTTCCTTCAACTGCTCCGTTGTCTCGGCGAACTCAGTCGTCATGACGTTCACACGGTCAGCTCCTGCCTTGCTAACTTCCGTCGCCGCTTGCAGCTTCTCCTTGAGCGCTGTATACTCTTGCCTTAGATGCTCGTACTGGTTGTTGAGCATCTTTTCCTTCGCCCCCATCCGCCCCGTGGCCTCTGTAAGTTGTGTACCAAGTAACCGTAGCTGGCCGTTCGCACGCGGTAACAATTCGTTCATGATCTTCTCGTGTTCTCTCGATCGCTCAATGTGCGCGTGCCATTCTTTGCCTGCAGCTGCACCCGCAGCGCCGCCTTTCACCTTCAATCTTGGTCCAACACGCTCCAGCTCCGTCTTCCAGAGCAGCGGATTCACTTCGCTCATGATCATCTGCTGGAAGCTCTGGTCGAGGTCATGCTGGTCTTCAGATGTCTTGCCACTGCGTACGAGATCACTGTAGAGCTCCTCAGCCTCCTCTTCCGCTCCAGGCAGTCCGTTGTCATCGTCATCGTTCGCAGTGTCCACTTCAGCCTCCTCGTCCACTTCGGCCTCGTCAGCGAAATCCTCCTTAGGGTACTGAGGCCGCGGCCAGTCGAAGCGCCGAGCAGCGAGCGCCTGATCGCAGATGAAGTCGAGCGCCGCACAGACGGCCTCACCGTATCCGAGCTTTAGCTTGGAGGCAGGGAAGTCGAGCGGGAAGCCCAAGGCCTTAAGCGTTAGGATGAGTTTGTTGACGCTAGTGTTGGGGTCGTCGTACTTGTCCACGACAAACTCCTGTCCACAACTCTTGAGGAGGAACGTCACGAGATCCAAAAAGCTTTTAAATTGTGCACTAGCGTTGGTACCAGCGCTCATGACGGCGAACTGAGTCTCATTGAAGGGCACATAACTCTTCTTCTTGCCGAACTCGCGTTCGTACTGCAGCACGCGCAGCTTCTCCAGTACGTTGCCCATGAGTGTCACGCTCACGTCCTGCAACAAACAGACGAAGAGCGTCAGCCTCCTCAGTATTGCATTAAATATACAGACACTCGGGCCTTACATCGCGAGGTGCTTGCTCTGTCGGCACGTCGCCGCCGTCGTCTGCCATTGCAAGGGGACTCCCTCCGATTGCGAAAATGGCAATGTCGTTTCAAGATCGTTTATACGGTTTAGCAGCATTTTTGTAGCCATGCTGTTTAACGGAGCTCGCTCTTGTGCTCTCCAATCGGTCAATAACTTGCTGGTTGCTGCTTACAACACCACCCTCCACCATGTCGTCCTGCGAGGAGCTCTCCAGCTCGTCTGATACTTCCTTAGCGTGCCCTAGCTCCTCGGAGCTACAAGACGACATGTCCAATTCCACTCTCGCTCTTCTTACAGCCTCAGATCTTCCGTCTTCATCTCAGAATGACGTCACAAACGTGGCCACCACCGCTCTCCATCTGGAGCGCTACGCGTCGGAGCTTCTACTGTGGCTACAGCGTTCGAATGCGGCAGTTCTGGCCGACGACGCGCTCTTCTTCTTCGAGACGCGCCACCCGGAGCTTCTGGACGACCTGCCGCTTCTCTTCGCTTGGCTTTCGCTCTTCCTGGCACAGCATGAAGACGCGTCCTGTGTCAAAGCGTCGGGCATCGCGGCGCGCGCAATGCAGCAGCTTGACAGTTCTGGAGACATGACTACTGTTACCGAGCACTTTGCACTCAAGAGCGCGCTTACGTTGCTGTACTGGAAGCATGAGTGGGACCGGCAGCAGCTCAGAGCAGAGGAGAGCGACCCCGTCGAGGTCACTAGCAGCAGACCCCGAGCCGTCTTTCAGGACGAGAAGGGGCTGCTGCAGTGGGTGCTAAGCAATAGATACATTCCTCTTACTAGACAGGACATCGTCGATCACGTGATGGAGCAGTACCCGGTCTTCGCGGCCTCCAAGAGCGCGGCGGCGCTCAAGGTCTGGACGTCCAGATTCCTCAAAAAGCACATTCCGCGTCAGTCTCTACTCGTGTCATCATCACCAGCAGCTACAGTACGAGACGTAAATGGAGCTGTCGATACGGAGACTCAGATTATGCCGTTGGAGACGCACCAGGACGCAGCGACGCTGTCAACCGACGCGGCTGAGGTGGAGGCGACACTGACGAACCCGACGCCGCTGTTATTGCCCCAGTCGAAGTCTGTGGACGAAGATGCAGTTTCGGTGGAAAAAGGTGATGCGTCCTCGACTCAACACAGAGGCAAGCGTCGATCGGGTTCTGGAAGATACATGCTCTTCTCGAACGAGTTCAAGCTGCATGCAGTAACTATGCTGGACGAAGGTAAAACGGTCACCCAAGTGGCGGAAGAATTGGGACTCAAGAACCCAAACTGTTTGAGTTATTGGAGAAGTATTCGCGACAAACTCGTCACGGCCGAGAGGAAACGATTCCGCTTAGCAGGAGGAGGACGGCGCAGTAGTTGCTCTTTTGAGGACGAGTTGCTCACGTGGGTCAGCGAGCGACATCATCAAGGCCAAGGTTTGTACGGTAGACAGGTTAAGACTACAGCAGCTAAGTCAATACTGATGATTATACTTCGCTTTTCAGGCACTGACGTCAAGGCTGTACTCGAGTACATGAAGGAGTATCATTCGTCCTTCACCCAAGGCAAGAAGGAGCCAACTCTACGAAAATGGATCCTTCGCTTCTTCAAACGCTGCTGGCGCGCCCCCTCCACATCCATCGACTCACAAGACGCAGAGAAGTCGTATATATTTGTCTAGCAACGCCACGTAATGGCCACTTGTGCTTTTGAAAGGGCGGTAGTGTATCTCCTTATTTGATGCGAGCGCCCACAGGCAAAAGACTGAATGGAGACGTCAGGTGCGCGTACCCACAAACGACAGCAAAAGCATCTAGACGATCTCGGGAAGATGCAACAGAGACGTTCAGCTCGCTGGCGACGGTGGCGGCCGTTCCGCTGGTCAACAGGCTGCACCTAAACTGGCACTCCATCCCAGCATCCAAGCAGGCGAAATTGTACTCGCCTTCGACCACGCAGCTACCTCTTACTGGCAACAACAGACCATCGGGGTTGCCAAGCACTAGCGCAAGTTCGAACAAGCACGTCCTCTCGCCCATTGAGCCATCGAGAACCGATGCTCTGTCAGCACTAAAGCGCTCGCAGACTCGTTCGGCTGCTGTGGCCGCCTTTGAGCAGAGTACGCATGCTTTACAATTCTTTTAAAACAAAGGTGGATAATAGTCGCGCTCTTTATTCGGCAGAATACGCTGCGGAAGACCCGTTAATGAGGTATGTGCTTGATGTTATTCGCACGGGATCTCCAGTGCGGCGATCCGACATCCCTCGCGGCAAACGTACGTCTTTGTCTCTCTCTCTCTCTGTAGTTCTTGGTTGTGATTCGACGTTGTTATTGTCATCGTAGATATTCAGCGAAGGGTGCGACCAGAAGAAGACGTTCTTTACCTTGTGTACTGTAAAGCACCACCTTGCGGCTTTGGGAATGTATACTGGCTGAGGTTCGCAGATGAAGGCACAATCCTTCGAAACGATCAGGCTTCAGCGCTGGAGTACTTCACGCTAGGCTCTCACGGGTTGACCCGCTTCAAAGGCGGTCAAGGCGTAGAGTTTTCCGAGTTGGCTAGCTGGGTGGACGAGAAGCACGCCTTCGACAGTATGACAAATATGAAGGGTCTCAAACGCATCCAGCAGATGATTTTCTTTTTCTCCTGGAAGCGCCAAGCTGTACAGAGACGACTGCATCGCGTTCGGGAACGATTAGCCTCCAGTCTTTTCTTCAGTCATCCAGTTGCTCGTCAATTGCTGTTGAACGTGCGAGATGTCTGCGCTGAGATTGAAGACGAAGCAGAGCGCGAGTACGTTGAAGCGGATACGAGCTACACACTGGAACGACTGGATCATATCTACCGGGAACGTGTGCGCGAGGCCAAGTCTGCAATTACGAAGAGAATTCAAGCGCTTTGTGTGGCTATTGACGAGGCCACACGAGATATCTCACGCTACAAGGAGGACCAAGGGCGCGGCTACGCTATCACAGACCAAGAGGCTTTCAGCAAGGCACTGAGGTTATCCAGTCTTCGCGAGAGGATATTCACCTTCTTACGCCTCGTGGATTGTCACGTAGCAGAAGCTGTCTATCAGCACGTGACTCTAGTTGTGCGGGATCTTCGTAGACGAATATGTGGACAGCCAGGCGCTATCCAATATGTTGGTGCGGAGGAGCGAAGAGGGAGACTGTGTCGCTCTGACTTGTCTGAGGACGCCAGTGGATCAACACCTCCAGATCAAATTTTCACGCGTGTGAACTACACTACCCAAGCACAAACAAGCGACAAGTCCGTCGTCGCTGTTCCTGGTGTGTATGTGAGTCTAGAAGATGACGTCAGTTTCGAGGGAGATGTTCATTCAGCCGCAATACATTTCGTGCCGACGAAAGTTGAGGTGCTGGAGCTCGTACATGTCATTCTTATGAAGTATTGCATCGCTATGGACGGGCTGCCTCGTGTACTGACTGACAGACATTTCGAATATGTACTCACGCCATTCGTGCCGTCAACTCGACGTGATTTTGCTGAGAGTCTGCTGAAGCCGTCACACCTTGCTCTGGAAAGTTACGAGCCGGAACTCCGCGCAATGCGTGCTGCGTTGGAAAAGCACTTCCGACGCCTTAGAATTCTTCAGCAGGAGCATCTACGGTGTGTTCGAGCTATCAAAGTTGCGGAGAGGGAATCCCCAGTGGAGACTACCAGACGAAACAGCATAACGGATATTGCTGAAGTTGATGAAGAAGATGGCCGTCTCCCGGAACTGCCAGACTTGTCGAGTAGTGCTGCAGCTTACGAACTGGCACAGAAGACGTGGGGTCGATTCGTGCGATATGCAAATAGTGCGGCTCCGATGCTTCAAGTGGGTTATTTACTGCTGGATCAGCGCTCGTTTGTCGACAGACTGCGCAGCCACGTCTCAAAGCGAGTGGCTGAAATGGATGACGCGCTGCCTTTGATCTATCAGCAGTTCTTGACGAGTCTTTTGGAAGATGTGGACGGTCGAATCGAGAAGATCACCAAGATCCCGACCAATCTCGAAGAAGCGAACGCGTGGTTAACGCAGGTTACGTCCATGATGCCTTCCCGTCCGTTCCGACAACGACTCGACACGAAGATTGCGAATCTTGCCCGTCTGAAAACTCTTATCAAGGAACGTGGATTAACATCGTTGGAACCGGAAGTGCAGGATACTATTCGGAAACTCGAGCTGACATGGGAATCTGTCATCGAAACGCTCTTGGTGTGCTTGGCTCGAGTCGAAGAGAGGGGAAGTGAACACCGCCGTAGCGTCCACGACGTGATCACCAAAGTGGACGAGTACGTTTCGATTCAACTGCAGCAAATTATCAAGATGTTTGACGAGATTCCGTCTGGTTGTGAAGAGGAGCACGACGATGGCGTCCCTAGTAGTACAGCTTTACTTCCTGACAAGGACGATTTATTGCAACAACTCGAAGACTTAGTGGCGATGGATATTGAGCGGAAGAACGTGGTGCAGCAATTTGAAGAGTATGATCGCGAACACCGAGCAGTCATGGACATGCCACCGGTGCAGCAACCTGTTTGGACTTCATCTTTATCAAGTACCAACTCAGAGAATCTATCGGCTGTGAGCATGACAGATAAACTGCCTAGTGAGTTGCTACTGCTGTACATTATCACGTCGCTAGAACTGCGCCATTGGTTCGAGTCTTGGAAGAAAATGCAGGACAAATGGCTCGGAGCTCCTCTTACAGGCGTACACCCAGGAACCATGATCAACCGGATCAAGCAGTTCCGTCGACGACTGGGATACGCTTCTAGTCGATTGTCGCGCTTGTCCTCGGTGCTTCAGCAGACGCTCTTTATGGAAGCGAATCCCTCTCAACACGAAGACGACGACCGTAAGGACTGTGCTTCGTTTGCGAATAAAGATTTTCAGCTCATGCGAGTGTTCGATAGCAGTATTGAGGAAATGTCCAACTGCAATCGCATCTTCCAGGCTATCAGCGGTGGGGCCTTTTCGGATGCTCGGTGGGCAACCATGAACCAGCTACTTAATGTCAAGGATGCTGGATCCAATGGTGGAAGCCACTTGACGTTACGACTGATGAAGGAAACGTGTGAGGCTGGACAGATTGAGGCGTTCCTGGACGTCTGTGACGAATGCATCGTGGAAGCGAAACTTCATGTCAAGTTAGAGCAGGCTCGACAACGCCTAACTCGAATTGAGGTCCGCGTAGAGGAGGCAAACTATAGTGTGAGGTGTGAAGGCATAGCAGAAGCTTTGGCTCAGCTGGACGAGATTGCGGTAGACGTGAATCTCTGTCTGTTCGGTCAGAATCCAGAGCTGCAACTTTGTCTGGAATTGCGAACGGATCTGGAACATAAAGTCGCAATGTGCGAGCATATTCTGCTGTATCAAAAGCACTGGCGGCTGAGATGTGAAGCAACAAAACTGCACGAGATGGACGAGTTTTTCTCCAAGCGCTTTAGCGGCGGCGACTTTGCCGTACCTCGAGCTCAAAAATCTCACCAAAAAGCTGGATTGAAGCAGGAGCAGAGTGTGTGGCAGGCGTTCTTGGATGCGAGTCACGCCTGGACCGATCGTCTTCGTCGTCTGTTCTTTGTGAGTCCTCTGCAAGTTAAAGTCGAACAAGTGGAAAAGAACCAACGCTCTTTGATGGGAAGGAAATCAGCAGTGTCATCAGCTCCCATGACACTAAATCGACGACTGAATACCGCCACCAAATCGATGGGCTGCACTCTCGACGATGTCATGAAAAGCTTTGAGGGCTTCGATTTCGAGGCCAACTTTGCTGCGTGTGAACGAGGTGTTGAACTAGTTCTCAACTATCTCAACTCGATACGAGAGAAGGCTCCTAGATTGTATTGTCTGGACGAATCGGCGATGCTTCGCCTGCTACTACGAGACTCAGACGTCAAGCAACTGCACCAATCGCTCGCTATTTGCTTCCCTCGCGTCCATCGGTTTGCTGTTTCTCGTGCAGCGAACCGAGTTGGGTCGGCGGTCGAAGTATTTGGTAAACCGGAATCGTCTGTACGGGCCAGCAAGACTGACGGAACTATTGTCATTTTGGGGATTGAAGGCATGCAGGACCACACTGATACCACCGAGAAAAGCGGCCACTTCCGTCTTCCTGTGACCAAAATTGGTCGTGTTAAGTTTTGGTTCTCCCGACTTGAGGAGGAAATGGGGTCGATCGTGTTAACGGACCTAAAGCGCGCGTTTGAATGGGCTACTCAAGACCTTGATGGCTCTGAATTTGGAGACTACGTCTCTCTTCTGCCTCAGTCGATCGCCACGGCGTTCGGGCTGCGATTCACATTCGAAATGAACCAGGCGCTACGTTTAGAGCCGCACGAGACGATGTGTCATCAGTTGCGTCATCTCCAAGTATCTGTTAGGGGGAGAATGGAAAATCTTGTAACTATGTGCCGTGCCGAGAAAGCGTCGACCTCTCCACGTCTTGAAAACATGCTCTTACTCAGTGCGATGCAGTCCGAGATTGTGGATCACATTATCCAGCTAGTGGGGCAAGGACAGCAGGAAGCAGCTTTGTTCTTCTGGAGCATGCAGTTCCAGACCCGAATCTATGTTGAGACCATGACATCGACCATCTCTACTGTGCAGCTAAGCCCTGGGAAGCACAGCAAACTGGAGAGGAATGAGCTGCTTCCTAGCAGCCCTGACTTTCTGAAAGTGACGTCTTCAAACCACAGCGGACAAGCGACGAGCTTCTCTGTTTGCTGCCAAGTTGCTCACCTTCAGATGCCGTTGGGCCAAGAGTTTGTGGGTTGGCAAAGACAAGTTGTGTTATCTCCGTTCACACAGCGCTGCTCGTACGCACTCTTTAGCTCCCTGAGGATGCGCCACACAGCTCTGGTTGTGCCATACAATGCTGATCGAGCTCCAACAGACCCCAGCACATCGTTGTGGAGTATTTCTCAAATCCTATTGAGACCATGCGTCGAGTTTGCATGTGATCCCAACGCTGGTATAGTAACTGTTCACCAGCTCGGGAACATGATGAGTTTTACGACCAAACTCAATGGATTTCTCATCGTCCGTCATCTTCTGCTACTCTCAGCGGCGCTTGTTGGCGTCGTACAAAAAAAATTGTTGCAGCACTCCCACCAAGCATCTCCAGTTGGAAGTCTTTACCCTCATCACCCGCAGCAAGCGGCGACGAAATTGCTCGTCCTTCCTCGACAGTCGGGAGGTTTTTCATATGGGGCTAGTGGCATCTTCATCCCATTGGAATCGACGGAGGAGCTACAGCGAAGCGGGTTGGTTCAGTCCATTCGGTCCAAATTTCGAGCTGTTGCTGTGTCCCGACCGGCCATTAAGTACTTTGCCGAATGTATGCTTATCGCTGATGGCTTTACGCCTGAACAGACCCGAGAACTCAACGTTGTTCAAGCTTTTGAGACGATTGATGCTGGGGAGGCTGGATCTACTGGTGCGTTCACTCTTGAGTCGTTGATCTCTCGAGTGATCCGAGAAGCTCGGCGTCTCCGAGGACAGTACCGAGTGGTGTGGGATTTGAACCCTTTGATAGCGGCAGATAAGGTCATTAATGGTCAATTTCAAGCTAGCACTGAGACTTCAGCGGCCAGCAAGATGGAGATTCGCGAGGGGCAGTTCATTTTTCGTCAAGCTTGTCTCTCCGCAATCAAAACTTTGTTGATCGAAGGGCAGGATGGAGGCGAAAACACGGCGGTGGATCATGTTTTGGCTCGTGTGTTCCCGCTGTCTATGGGTGGCAGACTAGAAACCAAGCACAAAGGAGACGAAGAGGCCGTCGCCGCCGCGGTAACCATTTACTTAGAAAGCGCGTTCGCTCTTCCAACAGATAGCGAGCATTTTGAGCTGGTTATGGAGCTGTGGCGTGCCCTGCAGACCTTCCCAGCTGCATTGGTGTATGGGTCTCCAGGCAGTGGCAAAACAACGTGCATCACGGCGTTGCATCGTGCCCTTGTGGCTCTGGAACTGAGTGAACAGAACCAAGAAAACGAAGAAATGTGTTCCCTAAACAGGCAGGTGAACCCGTCGCCAACGCAGCTCGTCATTCTAAACCCGCACCTGCTAACACTAGACCAGTTCTACAGCAACATAGCGACTGCGTGTGGAGCTGACGATGCTGTGAACTGGAACCAAAGCTCCAGCCCGTTAAAGTGGGTTCTGGTGGATGGCGAAGTTGATGGCGGCGTGCTGGATAGACTCCTGGAATGTGACAATCGCGCATGTTCCTCGGCGTCGTCACTTCCGTCGTCCTCGGTTTTGTATCGAGGCCAAAGTTCTACCGTGATGTCTGGCGATTACTCGGATTCAAGTGATAGTCCTCGTTTATTATTTGAGGTGACAAGCGTGGCGAACCTGTCGCCGTCTGCACTTCGAAGGTGCTGGGCTCTATATGTTCCCAGACATTGCATTACCGTCACCAGTATTATCCGTGGGTGGCGTTCTAAATGGGAGAATCAACTGATATTTCCATCAGATTCGCGCGGATTCGAGGCAATGACAGTGGTTTTTAGGACTGTTGATGTTCTCATTTCGAGTATTTGCGTGCGTTTTGCCATTGAGGAAGCTGCACCAGAGGTGCCAAATACCGCAGGTCTCAAGTTGGGGTTTCTCTCGCTGAACCACGTAACGCAGACAGCGTTGACGATGGTGTCGCTATGCTGTCTGCAGAGTAAGTCTCTGTTGCAGGAGCTGTCGTACATCCGTCTTGTGGAGCTCGTGGCGCTTGCAGTTCTTTGGGGCTTTGCTGGCCATCTAACAGGTGCATCTAGAATTAAACTAGAGAATTTTGTGCGAGCAAGGAGCAAGGAACACAGCGAGACAAAACATTTAGCCGACCTGCAACGTAGTCTTCTGGATACAAACTACTTTGCAGACGTCTGGGATGAACTGCAGCCGAGGTTTGCAGCTCCTATAACCGTTCAACCTGCCATTGGTGTCACAAATGGGGCAAAAGCTGAAGCGAAGATGGAAAGCGCGTTTGACGCTTCCAGTGGACAGGTGTTGGTGTTGGTACCAGCATCAGTATCGTTGGTTCGGGTCTGTTCGTTGCTACTTCATTCTTCGCACTCGTTTTTGCTAGTCGGGCCTGCTGCAAGTGGGAAGACTTCACTCCTTCGTTGGCTAATGCATCGTAACAGAGAGGCTGAAGCAGCACGGATGAAGATTGAGACGTCGTTAGATGACCGACATGTGCACGATATTCTAGATTGGACTTGTATACCCGGGGCCTGGTTTCGCCCTCTGGATCAACGTGACTCTGATGTATATTCCCGAGCAAAGATGCGTGAAGAGAGTGAACTGTTTGCTACACGGTCAAGACATTCGTTCGTTTTCTTGGATGACTTGGACGCTAGTGGGGAGATAGCCGACAATACACAAGTAGAGTTTATTCGAACGATGCTGGATCATCGAGTGGGTTACAGTACCAAGCACGGAGGATTTCATAGTTTGGAGAAACGTATTGGGGCGGGAATGCGTCTCAACGACTCTAGTCCTAGTTTTCCTTCGATATTGACACGCTTCATGCGTCACTTTGTGGTTTTAAGAGCCCCAACGTACACGCAGAAGGAGCTTCTGAGCGTGTTCCGTATCAAATTTCAGCAGCATTTTAACTCAGATGTCGCTCAAGCGATCACTGAACGTCGGTTTTCAGCTGAAGGTGACATGGGCGGTGGAGGTCAGCAGCTTCCGCTAGAAGAAGTGGTTCTTCGAGCAAGTGTCGATTTTGCTGCGCAGATGGCAGCCTTTCAGCTACTGGGGGACAAGGAGCATCCTTGCCTTGTGTTGTTTAATCTTCATCACGTGAATATGTTGCTGGAACGAACTCTCGTCTTTGCGAGTAGTTTATCTGCTTCCAACACATCAAGCGAGGGAACGACACTCGTGCAGCTCGGTAAGGCGCATCAAAGCTGGTTGAGTGAACTGAAGAACGTTTTTCTCTCGAATTGCCCCCCCTTACAGGCCTCTGCGCAGTCTTCACAAGCCAAAGTGGCAAGTAAAGTGGAGCCAAGTGATGGCATGCAGAAGAAGATATTGACGTTAATACGCCACCTAAGTGAGAAATACTTCAGCGTGGCATTCCGTGCTAATGCTGAGCACATTTTCACCATTTCAGTGGAGACGCTACACTTCTTGGTTAAGCTGGCAGAGGGCCATACGCTGGCTCCTCTTTTGCAGCCTCGTTTGGTTCAGCTTCGTGAGTTGCTATATGAACAAATGACGGCAGCTAACGGAGTCTCTCGACGCTCGTCGGATCAAGCACGGGGATCTGTCAGTGGGTTTAATTCGCTCAATTCTCCAGCGGAATTAGTCTCAAGTATCTTGCTGGAAATTGCTGCAACTTCGACAAGTATGGAGGCTGAAGCTGGACACTATGACAAAACGTGTCGGCCTTACTCTAGTGGACAACTAACTAGGATCCAGACGAAGCTTTTGCTCTGTAGTTCATGGTGTCTTACACAAGTCACACACCTGATCCACGCGCTAAGTCAGCAGCAAATAGTCTTGTGCTCATCATCAAGACATGGGCGACTACTAGCGGACCGGTTGTTGCGGTTTGCATGCGATCTTCACGGATTCAAAGTTCACATGGTTGATTTTCAGACTAGCGACCAAGAGCTAGAAGCATATCACAAGCAAGTGATTCGGAGTGTTCTAGGAGCCGCCGCAGTCCGTCAAGAGCGAGTTGCGTTGTGGATCCGAGAGCGACAGATCTACCCGCACGCAAGGTGCTTGCTGGATATCATTCAAGAGCTTTGCCTAGGGAAGCTGCCTTCCTTAGCTATGCTTCCAGGTGGTGAAGAGCTACGTGATGAACTTGTACTCAGCTGCATTCAGTCTCGTAAACAGCTGGACATTGTGACTGAGGCTGAGCTCATGGCTGAGTTTCAGCAGCGACTGCAACAGAACCTTCGCCTCTGTATCCTGGAAGAAAGCAATGACGAACGATCTGGAAGTGAAGACCAGCGAGATCAAAAATCTGCACCGTCCTCAGATCTCTTCCACTGGATGAAAACGAGACCTTCTTGTCATTGGCGTCGATTGGAGTTCGCAGAATTTGAGCTGCAGCGTTTTATTCCCGAGACGGCACAAGCTGCACTGATATCGCCGACCTTGTGTGGAATTGTTTGGGACGTGCAGCAGGTTGCCAAATACGCTAATATGTGCCAAAATGCGCATTTGCTAATGATGCGTGCACCCCTCGAAGCAGCAGATGCATCCTCTCAGCTGGACTATTTCTTGTCCTTTATGACTAACGTCACAGTCACGTACAGGGCAAAGATGCAGAGTCGTCAAAAGAAAACTGAACGACTTAGAAGTGCACTGGAGACTCTGGCATTTGCTAGGGACAAGGTTGTGCCTACACTAGAACATCTCAAGCAAGAGTTTGAGCTTCAGTGCGCACATATTGACAATGAACTCGAAGGATTGCAAGAGGTCGAGATGCAGCAGATTGCTGGCCAAAGGGACAGTCTTGGAGATGAATCAACACTCGATCCGGAGGTGGAGGAGGCTCGGTGGATATTACAGTCTCGGTACGAAGAACTCAAGATGTTGAATACGGAGACGAAAGCGCGGCTGGAGGAAGTTTTGGCGCTCCAAGCGGAATGGCATCACGTTGCGGAACGATTGAAGGATTTATTCACGAAATGGACACTTGAATTAGGTCAAGAACAGTGCGAAACGGAGCATAGCATTTTGGCTGTGGCGGTGTATGTCAGCGCTCTACGGGTATACCCACACGTGACGTCTTTGCCAAAGGGTGATACTTGCGTGAGTCTGCTTTGTAGCCTCATTCTCGAAAATATTGTTGACGACAACAGCCACAGCATCGAAAACCGGCTAGAAGACGCCTCAATTGATGACTCGGAAGATGAAAACATCGATGTTATGCGTTTGATATGGACGTCGCGATTCTTGTTCCTTCGCAATCCAGGCATTTATCGCACTATCAGACTGGCTGACGTGTTGTGCGACCGTGTTCCAGTAATTGTAGATCCCTCGGGTGTTTTGCAAAGGTTCTTGGTTCATTTCTTCTCAGGGCACACGTTATTCTCTACATTCTCTGGCTGTGGCGGTCCTGGAGAATTCGAAAATGAAAACCCCAGCGAGTCAAAGAAATCATTGGTGATCTCGTGCGACGACTCAAAGCTCGAGGACTACCTGCACGAGGCTCTGCGTCTAGGGATTCCTGTACTACTAGTGAACTTCCGTAGCGCAGACTTGGAATTGGTGGATCGGTTGCAACCCTTTCTAGACCAAACTCGACTTTCTCACGCAGCACCTCGTCGTTCAATGCTTCGCGAGCTTACTATGGGATACTACGAGGATCAACGAAGACAGAGACAGAGACGGACCTCAAATACCGGTTCTACAATGGAGACTACTACTTCTTTCGCACCGACAGTCGCTTCTGGGGCGATATCAATGGCTAGACGCGCTGTAAGAGCAAGCAAGCTCAAAATGACAATTGATCCGGCCTCTGTTGCAGCCGCTGTATCTGCATTGAGCGCAACTTCTAGCGACCACATGAAACCACTCGATCGTCGCGATGCTCGACGCAGAAGTCAAGTGATAAGTGGCAATACGAGCAACGGGCACAACTTCCAGATCTACGCTGTTACAGATACACCAGTTCCTTTAGAAGTTCAGCACTCTCTGGCAGCTCAGTTTGCACATTTTAGCGTGTCTCTGCTTGATTCAGATCTGGAGACTTTGCTGGAGCTTCCTCGCGTTGGCAAAACTGAGCAAACATTACTCCAGGAGCTTCGAGATGATCAAATAGGACTGGCCGACTACTGGATGAAGAAGAACTTGAGTCGCGGCCAACTTCATCAGCTTCTGTCGACATTGAAACCGGCGGTTGATCACGATGACTCTCCTTTCGCTTCTAGGAAAGCGAACCGAGTCACGATTCAGCTTCAAGAGCGTTATAGCGAGCTAGCTGTGCAGCTCGCGAATGAGCATCACGCTGAGCTGAAATGGACCTCCCGTCAACAGAATTTTCAAGCAAAAACCACCCAGCTTAAGCTTGCTACCGAAATGTTCGCTCCGATGGCGTTGCAGCTAGTTGGTGTTGGTCGATGTATGGCGACAATGTCGTCGTCTTTTACGATTGGAACTCGAGCGACTCAATTTTACCTGCAAAACTTTCATTACCTTGAAAACGCTATAACTCAGCAGCTAGCGGTACAGGGTGATGACAATACGCAGCTCTCAGCTCACGGGTTAGCAGCTCTTTTGGTACGGATAAGCTCTGGGTTCGTCTCAGCCTCGCATCGTCAAATCTTCTACTTCCTTGAGTTAATTCGACGGCAAATTCGAGCATCAAGTGATGAACCTCATTCACAAGCGTGGAAGGAAGCTATAGTATGGATTGTATCTAGCCATGTCCGAAGATCGAGAACAAAAGAGACGTCATCACGTGATCTTCAAGATGCAAGTAGTGAGAATCGTCAGGGACTCGGGATTTTTCCACGTCGGAACTCGGTGAATAGTCCTGGGGATACTAGCGCGTCTCTGGTTGAGCGCTTACGACGGCGCGTCAAGTTGTGCGCGCACCTTTTTAATGGGTGGATGGCTTCGCGAGGTGGTAATAATGTTCGTGGCAAGTCGGTGAAAGCTCAACGACCACTTGACGGACGTGCACTAAATAAACAACATGATGACATGGGAAAACCCGACAACAATTCGGGCTGCAGGGAATTAGTTATTGAACAACTTCAGCAGAAGCTCGACAAGCTGCTGGCGGATTCCGAGACGCTGTGGTACGAATGGAAGACGACGAAATTGCGATTACTGCTGGATGTGGAGCTGCTCATCAGCAATCTAGGTTGTCGTGAAGTGTTGAGTTCAAGTGCCGTAGACCGAAACAACTGTATATTTCCAAGCGCGATAACTCTTGTCACTTTGGAAGAATTATCGGCTCGCTTTAAAGTGGATGCTACATTAAAAGTTGACGATGTGAATACTGCAAGACAACAGGCTTTGGTGAGGTTACTATTAGCCAAAACGTTCTTCCCGTCCAGCTTCGCTCATGCTTTGGCTCACTACTCTCAAGTGCACGACAGTCACGCTTGTAGCTCCGAACCTGACTCTGCGGCGGATAATGAGTCGGCTAACAATTGGACAGCGTGGCCGTCTCCTGCATCGCTCGTTGTCGGCATCGCTCCACCGAGAGGCAAATACAGTCGGGCGCATCTACCGAGAGCTCTCATTATCTACCTACCGGGAGAACGAAGCAATGTCGAGCTTAAGTTTTCTTGTTGGAGCATCGCTACGTTCGAGGATACAAGTGGCGACAGTGTCGCGTTTCGTGAGGAGTTGATCATGCTGATCACAACCAAGCACAAGTTTGTATTGGAGCTACTAGACGCTAGGCAGGTGGAATCGGCACTCTCGTTGGTCTCGAAGTTGATCAATGAGCACGCATTGTTGTCTGTGCCCGAGTGGTATGTCCTAGCTTCATTCGCAGTAGCTACAGCAATACAAAACGGAAAACTCGCCGTCATGGATCGGATTGCTGTGGTTTCGTCTTCGAGTCTGTCACATCTGGACTTTGTCGATCGTGGCCGACGTGGTACTGAACAAACTGTCAGACATAAGCTAATGGAAGAGTACGGTGCGTCAGAATCCGAGGCTTCCGTTTTGACACTTGCTGTGTTGAGTCGACACCGTCACGTTGAGCGTGAAGCGACGAGCTCTGTGGTTCGAGATCTGGATGATGTCGTTCTTCACCTTTCATCTATTGAGGAAGTCGCCATTGGCACATCCGAGCGAGAGCTGATGACGAATAACCTTCTTCAACTAGTCAAGCCTAATGATCCTGACTGTTGTGTTATGTCACGGAGTAATGCAGTAAACGCTGCGATACTCTCTTCGGAACTACTAAATGATCTCGTGTCGATAAGCAACCCCTCGCTTGCACTGCTAACAGAAGGGCCAGAAGAAGAATGGCTACCGCGACACTCCATCACAAACAGGACAGCGTCGTGTGACCAGCTATGGGCCATTTTCCACCAAGTTCGAGACCTGTTTGAAGCTCTTCAAACGGCAAACACGCTTCCTATTGAGCCAAGTACCGACGTAAACGGAGCAGCTTTGTTCTTCCCGTGGCAATCATTCGACTCCGAGTTGGCTACTCACTTCTCTGCCTTTGAGGCCATCTACAAGCACCTTGCACTTCTCCGGACAGCAGTAACATCTACCCGTCAGCAGCAACTTTCGTCGCTGGCACGGGGCTACGTGCCATTTGAATGGATCGAGACCTTTTTCACAGGAACTGCGTGGCCGCCTGTTGATAGTGGAATCGTGTCGATCTCTCAGCTTTCACTGCTGATCGCTTGTCGTGTCGGTGTACTCGTGCGTTGCATTTGTGGAGATCGTGCATGGGCTCTAAACTTGGCGGTGGTGAACAATGCCCATGAATTTCTTCGCTGTCTTCGCAGTTACAACGCTGCTCATTCAGGTGTCTCTGAATCCTCACTCATGTTTACCCTTGAGCTGGATTCTACCGGTACGACCGAAGGGGACGTGAAGAAGAAGAAGAAAGTGTTGGCAATTGCCAAACAATTCGGAGCGATGTTACGTGATAAAGCAAGGGAGAGTGACTGGCATGGAGCCGTTTTGCGTCATTCTGGTGGTGGCGTTCAGTCGTGGGGCATACGAGTTGAAGGCCTGGTATTGATTACGGCAACGAAGATGCACCCGCTTCCAGTATGTCGGATCTTGTGCCAACCGCGTGCTGACGCCTTGGTAGAAGTAGAGGCACCGCTGGTGCTGCTACCGTCACTATCACTGTATCAACCAGCACCGATTTTTTCTCAAGAAGCTGGTAATGCAGACAACGGAGTCTGTCTCGTCCTAGGTCAATCTATTAATTCCGTGGTTGATATGAAGGACAATTTGGAGACAACGCAGTATGCAGTTGGTGTACCAGTATTCCCGGACGACGATAGCAACGACACGAGCTAGTGTTAGTAGACCTTTTCAAGCTTAAAAAAAGGCTGTCATATTTTTTAGACTTAGCTTGGATGGTTGGTCGTGTCACTCAACCATTGTCGGAGTTGAAACTGATATTGCAGCGCCCTATTTCAAGCTCCAACCAATTGAGGTGGCGTCCACAGCAGCCGTTGCACCGCTTTCAGCAGCACAATAGCTGACGCGCTGTACCAATAGTGATTTACCTTGATCTGCTCTGGTTCTGGTACTTTCAAACTTCGGGCGTGGCTTGTCAAGCTGTATGGACCCGAGAGACGAATCCGGCGGCTATCGTTGACTACGAATTAATGGCAGCCAGTATGAACGAATTAACTGAATGCACAAATTCATCGGAGCAAAATCGACGACTAACGATCACCGTGACCCCGTCGAATGCAAAGCGTAAATCAGTTGAGCTTTCGGTGGAGGCGTCGAAACTGGTCCGGCGCACTTCGATGCTTCTGGCGAGTCCTGCAGGACCCGAGGCGGTGTTATCACACGCCGAGATTCAGAGAGGAGAGCGACTACAACGCTTTGGTTCCAAGTATTTTGGAGCTTCCAAGTCTAAAAGCTGGCGACGACGAAGAGATGGCAAAAGTCTTGACACAAAACGATCCTCCAACCAATCGAGCAAAGATAAAAACTCTCACGATGGCGATGAAGACGAGCAGGGTGCTGATGTGGTCGTTAAATCACCTCGAAATCCACTACCGCCTTGGTTTGTCGAGTTTCGTCAAAAGCTGCGCGTCGCTGTTAAGGCCCAGTGGTTTCGAGGAATGTTATATTTCGTTGTTCTCGCAGATGTCCTCGTATTGGCTCTGGACAACGAATACGTCAAGGGTACGACTTTAGCGAGACTGGATCTCGCCTTCACAGTTCTGTTATTGATGGAGGTGGTTTTAAAAGGTATAGCGTTTGGACTATGGGGCAACAAGGAGGCCTACTTCCAGCGATCTCGATTTCGATTCCTTCACGTGGCCTTGCTAGTTATTAGTCTCATATCACACCGACAAGACAGCGGTAGTACGTGGAAAGTGCTGCGTGGGCTCAAAACTGCAAGGAGTTTGACTCTTTACTCTGGATTACGGCGAATTCTCAAGGCTTTGATGCGCGCCGTGCCATTTCTTGCTAATGTCGGAACATTGGCAATGTTCGGACTGCTAGCGTTCTCCATCTTTGGACTTGAAGCGTACAGTGGATCGTATGACGCGCAGTGCACGATCGTACCACCAGAAGAAGACGATTACAGTTTTCTATTCAGCTCATCATCTGCCTCAGCGGCGTCTTCAATAGGAACAATGTCAATGGAAGCGCTGGAGGCAATACCACGAGTGTACTGTTCAACAAACTCAAGTTGTTCCGCGAATCAACAGCTTTGCCGAGCTGTGACGCCGCCTTCGAGTCATGTCAACTTTGACAGTGGGTTATCCTCCTTGTTTCTTGTGTTTCTGGTCGTGGCGCAAGATGGCTGGGTGACAGATATCATGAAGCCTGTGATCGAGTCGTCTTCGTTCTTCAGTGTGCTCTTCTTCGTCGCTATCGTCGCGTCCATGGTTTTCCTTGTGGTCAATTTGTTTGTGGCTGTTATCACGACAGCTTTCATGAATTTCACACTTGACGAAGAAGGTGAGAAGGAAAACCCTCACTACATGGGAAAGCTTGATCCTGCAATGGAAGAGACTCACGTGAATATGATCATGGGTGCGACGCTCGTCATTGAGGACACAATAAGTAGTGATGATGCTGAAGCCGACGAAGGAGAAGGGACCAACGATGTCACTACAGCTGATCAAAAAGATACTCGTGCTACCAGCGAAAAAACTACTGCGCTCGTTATTAAACGTGATACTTCCTATTCAAGAGTGAGTGTGACTTCAATGGCAGAAGAGGAGTTGATATCTTTACCACGTAATCAGCGTCCTGCAAGTGCTCCAGTCTTCAGCAAGACAGTACACAACAAGGGAGAATACATGACTCTATTGGCAAAGATGCACAAGTGGAATTCGCTCCGTAACCTTACAGTGGAGACGACGATGCAGCTTATCCAGAATGGCGTGCTAATGGAAGAACTCATGGGACCACTGACGAGATCATTGCAAAACACTAACGGAGAGGAAGTGTCCGACGCTGCAATTACTCCCGCGCCACCGCTTGTTCCTCGAAAAAAAGCAATGACTATGGAAGTGATTCCAGATCTCGAAGTACTAAACTTCTCCACATCAACACATGCTTTGGTGATGAGAAATACGTCTTCTACAAGCCCCCTGTTCGTGAAATTCCAGCGTTTCGTGTTGTCGAAGAAGTTCGATGATTTTATTACGATTTGTATTCTTCTCAACACGCTCTTCTTGCTGGTTGAGTACCCGAATATGAGCTCGGAACTTGACTTAATACTGTCCGTCACCGAGTACATTTTTGGCGTCATTTTCCTCGCCGAGATGATCATGCGGATCGTAGCAATGCGTGGACTACGCGTGTATTTCAGCAGTACCGAGAGGGTATTCGACATGGCGGTGGTGTTCTGTACGACTGTCAACCTCATTCTCAACAATTTAGAGACGAGCTTCAATGGTCTCAACAGTGTGTCATCCTTACGAACTCTTCGTGTCACTCGTCTAATGATGAAGTACGAGGGCACTCGCAAGTTGATTCAATCTGTACTCAAATCCTCACGCGGAGTGATGGACGTCGTCGTCTTCATGCTCGTTTTCCAGGTCGTGAACAGTATTATCGGTATGCAGCTCTTCGGTGGTTCCCATCTCGTTGGAAAAGATGGAGAAGTTCCACGTTGGAACTTCGACACCTTTGGACGCTCGTTCTTGACTCTTTTACAGGTCATTACAGGTGATCAATGGTCCAGTATCACGTATGATGCTGTAGATGCTGCTCATCCGCACTGGTTCATGGTCCCGTTTCTCATTCTCAACTTTATCGTGGGCCAGTATGTGCTGCTCAATCTCTTTATTGCCGTCATTCTGGAAAACTTTTCCATCTCCGAAGAGGAAGCGTATCAGCTACAGTTAGCGCAGATCATCGCTATCCCTAAAGAGCTAGATATTTACGAGAAGATTGAGGAAGTTGGGGTGCGTGCATTCGGCGAGATGGATCAACTTGAGAACGTCAGCAATGTCAAACTGCGTATGTTTCTTGGCTTGGACGATAGAAAAGAGGGTGACGACAAGACTGGTCAGCCTGAAGCTGATACGATGAACGGTAATAGTCAAGAATCCTCAACAAACCTTCAAAATGGTCTAACGATACCCAGGAATAACCCTCGTGCATCGCAGCGTGTCTCGGCATGGAAAAAAATCTGCAGACAAGTGGCAGTGAACGTGTGGTTTTCACGTTTAGTACAGTTTATGATTCTGGTAAGCTGTGTGTGTCTCGTTCTGGATGAGCCTCATCCTGAAATGAGTATGTCACCTCCCAGTGAGACGTTTGATTTCGCCCTAACGACTATGGGCCGTATCGCCCTTGTCGTGCTCTTCATTGAGTTTGTTGTGAAAGTTGGGGCTTCAGGATTCGGCTTCGAGTATCTTCGAGTGACGATATTCCACAGCGACGAAGTGCTTGGCTACGTACATCGGCAAACTTACATGGAAAATAAGTGGAATCAACTGGATCTGACGCTACTTCTACTTGCTGTAGCTGATGAGATCATCACGACAATTAATCCTACAGTGACAGCATCGAGCGTCTTTCGAGCTGGTCGTGTGCTCAGACCATTGCGGATGCTGAATCATAACCACGAGATGAAGGTCATTCTCAACGCTGTGGCTCGCTCATTACCACACGTAGGAAACGTCTTGTCATTGTGTCTCATCGTGTACATTATCTTCGGTGTCGTGGGCCGATCTTTGTTCTCTGAACAATTTTATTATTGCAATGACAGTGATGTGGCTTCTGTGGCAGAGTGTGTGGGCTTCTACTTGGTTTATCCAGACGGTGTGTTACCATTACAAGAAGCTGCAGCAAGAGGTGTACCTGGTGGTGCCATCCTGATGCCACGAGTATGGCAGAACGCACGCTTTTCCTTTGACAATATCGGCGCTGGATTCCTTACTTTGCTTGAAATGACGTCGTTAAAATGGGTTGACAAAGCTTTTGCGGCCATGGATATCGCTGGAGTTGGTAAGCAGCCAGTGACGGATGCCTCCTCCCAAGCTGCGATCTTCTTCGTGCTGTACATTTACGTGGGGTCTCTCTTCGTCATTCGCTTGTTTGTTGGTGTGTTGGTTGAGCAGTTCCAACGTAACAACGGCACTGAAATCCTTACCGAAAGTCAGAAGTCCTGGGTAGATCTAGAGAAATTCATTTTGCTACTCAAACCGCTGAAAAGTATCCCACGGCCTCGGATCAGAATCCAAGCAAAGTTCTATGACCTGTGTAAGCATCCGTACTTCTCGACAGGAATTTCCATCGCGATCGTGTTCAATCTGGTGCTTCTACTTGTCAGTCCGAGATCTGAAGGAGGCACGTCGCTGTCTTTCAAGGTCATCGAGATCATTTTCCTCACCATTTTCACCCTTGAAGCTTTGATCAAGTGCATCGGTCTTCGACAGTATTATCTACTACAACCGCAAGGCATCTTCGAGGTGGCAATTCTAACCGGCTCGATCGTTGCGTACTTCTTCGCCACGGGTTACCACTCGATCATCCAAGCAGGACGGATATTCCGCATGATGCGAGTGCTTCGCTTCGTGCATCTGAATCGTGGAATCTACACCGTTTACCAGACTTTTCGAGCGTCATTACGTCCGTTAGGACAGATTTTCTTCCTCATGTTCATGATCTACTTTATCTTCGCCATCGTGGCACGACAGCTCTTTGGTGGCGTGCGATACGGTCCAGCGATGAACTCGTTCTCCAACTTTCGCACCTTTGGTTCGGCTACTCTGCTGCTTTTCCAGATTATGTCTGGAGATGACTGGCATCTCACTATGACGGACTGTATGGTTCATAAACCTTTCTGTGCTGAGAGAATCAGTGCTTCAACCGGTCGTGTGTACTCGGACTGTGGAAGTGTGGCCGGGTCTGCCTTCTTCTTCATCACGTACGTCACATTAGTAGTGTTTGTCTTCCTCAATCTCTTCATCGCTGTAATCCTCGAGAACTTCCGGAGTTGCTACTTGAAGAGCGACGTGTGTGCTGTCTCGTTGCTCGATTTCGAGGCTTACCGTGAGGTTTTCCTGCGCTACGACGTAAACAACACTGGATACTTCCCACTATGGCAGCTACCAAGTTTTCTGTCGGAACTTCCTCCTGGACTTCGAGTTGACGCTCATCGCGAGCGGATAGCGTTTTTACAGCTCCGAACTCAAGCTCAAGCGCAGTGGGGGCCAGCAGTAGACGGCCGCAAACGTCCGTATTTCAACGAGTTGCTGCGGATTCTGTGTATTCATCAGCTGGGGATCCGATCGCTGCCTTACGAACAGCAGCGAGATCGCGTCAAGCAGATCTTCATTTATCGAGCCAAAGTGGCGCAAATGCTCGTGGACTCGTACGTGAAAGGCTACATCCAACGGTGGAGACTACGCAGAGCACGTCTAGCTCAACTGGCACTGCTGAAGGTGGACAGGTCGACGTCCACATCCGAAGACGGAGGCATCGAACTTGATACACCGGCGAAATCTCCGACCAAAGAGATGGAAACCCAAACGGAAGCCCCCAAAGACCGACGACATTGTCACCATCATCACCATCACCACCATCGAAAGCATCGAAGTCATTCCAAAGAACCTAAACGAGGGAATGAACCGTCGATCTCTGCTCCAGATACAACCATTGTACACGATGAAGAACTGACTCTACCGCTTGCTGAGGCTTCTGAGCAACCTGAAGCTGGTCAAAACACAAGAGAAGAGCACACTGAGTCTCCTCCAAAATCCCAGGCGAGTCCTCTGCCTCATGTTTTGCAGCCGTTGGTGATGAAACGCACCCGGGATCCAGCCGTGTTGCCTCCTCTCGTGACCTCGCACTCGACCAAAGTCCATCCGTCCTAGAAATGAAGTCAGCTAGCTCTCTAAACTCGTACCTTTTGCTGCAAAACTACATACTCTATTCAGTTATCTAAAAGGTGGCGATCTACTTGGCCGCAGCGCTAGCAACAAAGTCCTTCGCCAACTGCTTAACGTGCTCCACGTGCTCGTCGTCGCCCTGGTCCTGCTCGAACTGCAGGTACTTCTTGAACAGGAATTTCATCTTCTTAGCCGAGAACTCCATAGCCAGCAGACGCTCGAACAGTGCACGCACCAGCGCCACGTCGCCAAACTTGATCTCCTTGTCCAGATACACATTCCACAGGTCCATACGCTTCGGGTAATTAGCCAGGATACCTTCAAAGATCGTACGGGCCTTGTCCAGCTCGCCCTGTTCGTACAGAAGCTGGCCGTACTTGAGAATAACTGGCAGATGCTTGTGCGGAGCAAGGCTCTTGAGACTGCGCTGTAGTGTCTCGGCAGCCTCTGCGAATTGCTTCTCGCCCACTATGTACTGCAGGGAACGGATCCACGTCTGCTTACTGGTGCGGAACTTCTTCTGCATAGTAGCGAGTGTCTGTTTCACGTCTTCATGCTCCTCGGCACGGGCGTAAAGATCCACCAGGTGCAGGTACACGCGCTTGGGGTGGTTCACCTGCAGTGCACTCTTGAACACACGCAGGAAGCTCGCGTCGTCACCGAAGTCGTGCTCCAAGTTGAGATACGCCACCCATACGTTCAACTTCTCCTTCTCGTCGCGGAATGACACAGCAGATGTCGCGCGAACGGCAACGTCACGGGCAAGATCAATCTCCGTTAGCGATACGTGAAAGGCCATGAACTGGATCCACAGGTACGAGCTCTGCGGCGACACAGCCAGCAGACGCTCGTAGTCGCTCGCGCTCTGAGGAACTTCCTCGTTGCTAGCCAGAGCCTTCTCACGCAGGGCCACCCACTCGTCACTCTGCAGTCGATTCTTCTTGCTGGTCTTAGACGAACTGGCAGTGTCTTCGTCCTCGTCTTCCTCGTCAGAAGACTCATCATCGTCCTTCGAGTCTGTCTCTTTGCTCAGTGCATTGGAGAAGCCGTCCCAGTTGAACTCCACCGGGGCAGCACTGCTCGCATCTTCGTCTTCCGAGGAGGACTCGTCGTCGCCCAGGTCAATCTCCATCGCCGCCGGCTTCGATTTCTTCACTGGTTTCTTGACTGGAGCTTCCGCCTCGTCAATCTCCATAGGCTCCGCCTCTTCCTCCTCGTCACTGTCAGCCTCCTCATCATCCGATTCCTCTTCCGAGCTGCTCTCCTCACCCTCGAAATACGAAGGCTTGAGACCGAACGACACGCGACGATCCGCGACCTTCAGCACCTTGGCCTTGACGTAGTCGCCCTCCGAGAAGATCTGGTCCAGCGGTTGCGTCACCTTCTCGTCCGCAACCTCCGAAACATGACACAGACCACTGATAGTGGTCTTCTCGATGCGAACGAACACACCGTACGGCTGCACCTTCGTGATCGTACCCTTCACCGTCAGTCCCTCCTTGAGATCGCTCCACTTGAACACCGACACGTCATCCGAGACAACAGACGCCTTCAAGCTCAACTCCAGTCCACGGTCAAATTTCTTCGTCACACGTCCAGCCACCAGTTTACCCGACGGGAATTGAGTCTGCGGGTCCTTGACGAAGTCGTCGCTGAGGTCACGAAGCATAACACGAGCCGTCGTGTGACGGTCGACGCGTACGAAGCAGCCGCTGGAGGTGGTTGTGGTAACGATAGCAGGGACCAAGTCGCCCACGCTGCGCTCAGCAGGCTTCGAGGTCTTCTTCGCATACTCCTTCGGGCTCTCCAGAGCGTCTTCACGCAGCGACAAGTCAATGTGGTTGTTGCTACTTGACAGCACAACGCAGCGCACGACCTTGCCAGCCGCGAACTGAGGCAGCTCCAGCATGTCGCTCTTCCACTTGGTCTGCAGCTCAGTAATGCACACACGACCGAACGCGTGGGCGCCAAGCTGCACCATGATCGACGGTGGACGAATAACCGACTTCTTGGTCGAAATCACACCATTCACAACGGTTCCGGACTTGACAACAGCCTTATGCTGTGCCGACGACGAGTGAATTAGAGACAGATCGACAGTCTTCTTCTCATCGTCCACTTGCAGCACAAAGCACTTGACACGTCTGCCCACCGGAAATTTGTCTTGGAACTCGCGTACAACGTCCACGTCTTTTGAAACCTCGACGCAGCTGAGCGTGCCCGTAACGCTGCTGCTAAGCTTGACCGTGAGATGATCGGCATCCTGGTCCGACACGATACCCTCGACGGAGTTTCCTTCCTTCAAGAGCGCACGACCAGCACTGCCTTCCAACCAGTCAGGACGAACAAAGCGCTGGAGATCCTTCACCTTCTCGTCGCCAGACACATCTTCAGAACGCAGAGACAGCTGCAGAGCATGAAACTTGGCCGGGTTCTCCTCACTGACAGGCTTAAGCTTGTTGGCGCCCTTCGCAGTGACAGCAATCACACGACCAGAAACCATAGTGTTGACTGAGTATCTGTCGAACGGATGAGAGTGGCCGGACTTCTCGTCGATGTCATCGACGTCAACGATCGACACCATAGCGCGCACCTTTCCTGCATTCTTACGCGTCTCCACACGAATCTCCATCGAGTTCTCCGAGATACCAGAAATGACGCCGGTCAGAGTATTACCAAGCACCAGATCCTCCTGAGTGTACTTGGGAGCCTTAGACGAGGCTTTGCGGTAAGAAACCTTCGCCTTCGCCACCAGCTCCTCTTCCTCCAAAGCCAACAGCACCAGATCGTCGAACGGCGTCGAGTTGGATCCGCTCTTTAGCGAGGACTGAACCACACGGCACTCGATCGAGGCACCCACTTCGATTCCGAGCTGGCTGCTGGACTGCGACGGACACCAGAAGTCGCACAGCTGCACAACGCCAAACTGCAGCAGATCAGCGATCTGTGGGTCTGGGAAAGACACCACCGCGTACTTCTCCGTTGGGCTCACCGCCAAAACCGTAGCGGCAGCGATCTTTCCTCCAGCCTTCACACGTTGCTTCTGCTTACGCGATTTCTTTGATCCGCTTTTGACCAACGATTCGTCCGCAGCACCGTAGTAAACGTTCTTGCTGAAATCGTAGTCCGTCAGCAGCAGCTTCACGCTGTCGCCTTCATCCCACTCGCTGTTCTTCTCAGTCACCGCAGGCACCAGCACTGTCACGGTTTCCTCGTCCTTCTCCAGAGCGAAGACAGCACCGTATGGACGAACACCAACAAACTCGGCCTTCTCGGTCTTGCCCAAAGCAAACGGAGCCTTTTGCACCTGTGCAGCGTTGCGAACCGAAGTCTGCTCGCGAAGATACGCCTGGAAGAAAGCAGGACGTGCCTTGTTGATGCTGTTGGTAGACTGCACGAATTTGCTTTGCTGGAACCCAACAACGAATTGCTTCTTCTCCTTGTCGACCTTCTCAACGGAGCACGTGACAGTCTCGCCGATCTCGAACATTCCGTCGTCAATCTGAGCAACGAACTGCTCCTTGAGAAATCCTTTGGGGGCAACAGCAACGAGGTTGTTCAAGAACTTGACAAACACGCCCTTCGCCACGTTCACAGACGTCACGTAGCCAATAAGAACAGCGTTCTCCTGGACGTCTCCGAAGGTACGCGGCACAATGGCCTTACGTGAGGCGAACTCAAGCAGCAGTGGCTTAATTGAAAGCGTCAACACGCCATCGGATTCTTGGGAGACAACGAGCAGCGGCTCCGAGATCACGTCACCAGCATTGAAGCGCTTCACAATCTCGTCCACCAGCGACGTGTTACGCGGGAAGTCAGTCAGCTGTACGAACGGAAGCACGCCCTCCATTCCGTCCTTGGTCTGCACACGGAAGCACGTGGTATCAACGTCCGTAATCTTGACGTTACTGATCGTCGTTCCCACCAGCTTCGACGCGGTTTCTGGAGCGGCAGTAGGTTTGTTTCCTGAGCTGTTGGACGTCGTGTCAAACGAGAGCATCAATCGCTTCCTGTTGGCATCGCAGCGCGTCACACGAGCCTTCACCACTTGACCTAGAACATAGGCTTCCTCCAAGTTCTCAATTCCAGCCTGCTGAAGCACAGCCATAGGTACCAGACCGTATACGTTGTTGTAGAAGGTGACAATCACGCCGTACTCGCCGATTTTGGTGATGAAGCCATGCGCAATGAGACCCATTGTAGCTTCCTTGAACGAGCTCAGGACAGGCAGGTCTGAAGAGAGCAGTCCCGCCTTCATAGTCAAGTACGTCTTGTTGGCGTCAAGATCCACGTGCAGCACTCGCGCGCTCGCCGTCTTTCCAGCCTTGTACTTGCCGTTGTTCGCCTTCTTGTTCAGCAAAAACGCAGGCATGTGCTGCGGAGTCACCAGACCACGAACGCCTTCACTGATTTCCATGAGAATCCCCCACGACTCGACAGACAGAATCTTGCCGTTCACCTTAGTTCCAGGCTTCAAGTCCTTGTGACGCAACACCGTCTGCGAAATCGAGTGTTCCGTGCAGCTCACACTAGCGACGGCGTCAAAGGGCGAGAAGCCCAGTACACGGCACTTGATGCTCGAGCCCACAGTAAATTTCTTCTCCAACTTGTCCACGCGCTTGTCCGAGACGTTGGAGATGTGCACATATCCAGGCGCAAAGGCCTTCCACTTGGCATTTGTCGTCGACTCTTTCTTGTCACTGGCCTCTTCCATCTCGACGTCCTCGTCCTGGCTCTTCAATGACAGCAGCATACCAACACCAGCATCAATCCGTTCAATGGTGGCTTCTTCAATAATATCCCCCACCGAGAACAGCGACTCTGGAACATGCAAGTGCACCACGTGTGGAGCCATCGACAACGTGATCTGCTTGGCGATGTAGTCGATGCTGATGATACGTGCACGGGCCTTCATGCCCTTGCGGTACGACTCTTCCCAGCCGCGTTCGCAGGGAAGACTCATGTGGTTCTGCTCGACTGTGGCTGTGAAGAAAGTGAGGAACGTCACGCTCAGTCCGTTCTCCAATACATCCTCGACACGGACGTTGAGTAGCATGCCAGGCACCAGCTGCTTCAATGTGAACGAGTCGCCGCGTGTCACGGCCTTGACGACTTGGCTGCGATCGATGGTCACTGTGGCCGTGTTGGTATGTGTGTTCATGGACACTACATTGACCAGTAAGTGCTGGCCCTTGTGCACTGGCGTCGTGAGCTCTTTGCGAGGCACAAAGGCATGTACACCGCGGATGCCTATGTTGACAATGGCGCCGTGGTCCTCTACAGACGACACAGTGGCGTGTAAAGAGGTTCCCTTACTAAGACTGCTGGGACCGAGCTCCGCATGCAGCAGCGATGTGCGTAGTGATAGGTGGATCTGCTTACGCTTGTCGGCCTTGCCTGTGGCCAGCACTACGCAGGGCACGAACTGGCCGACTTTGAAGATGGTACTGAGTGGCTGCAGCTGCTCGTCGCCTTCGTCCTGCTGCATTTTCTTCTTTTCGGTCTGGAGGAAATCGTGGAACTCGTCCGAGCACTCGTTCAGTGCCACAGTACCGTTGAGCTTGTTGGGAAGACTGATCATCAAGTCCTGACCATCCGTAATCTGGCGCACGCAGCCGAGCAGGAGCATGCCTTTGCGTAGTGCCTTAAAGGTGAGCAGTGTGGCCTTCGCGGCCTTAATCTCATCCTTCGTGCTTGTCTTCTCGCTTTTGACTGTTTTCTTGATCTTCTTCTTGGGCTGCTCCTCGGTTGCTGCGGCCAGGCCGCGCTTACCGAATAGTGCCTCACCCGGAGCGGCCACTGATGTGGTTGCCTTCTGGCTGGACGCCTTGGGCTTCCTGCCACGCGGAAAGCTCGTCGCCGCTGCTGCTGCCGCCGCCATCGAGACAAAAGGTTGAGCGAATGCGGAATGCGTCAATGCGGCCAAGAAGCAACGTTTCGAGGACCAACGATTGGTTTGGCAGTTCACTTCGCTGTGATTGGCTATCCGACATAAGTACGATTGCGACTTTAGGGTCGCACTTCAACTTTGCTCAGTTCATAAAGGCAAGCTTTTTCCGACCTAGGACACATGCTCGTGATCGAACAGGACGGTCCTCACACAGCCCGAGATTTACTTTAGGGAGAACTCAGTGGAATGCGCTAGTAATGCATTGCTGCGGCTGTGAAACAGGCGCTGGACGAGGCTTTCCTGTACTGAACGAGTCAGAGGCTCTGACGCTCTGACTCAGAGCACATGATACATATAAAGCTGCTGTTTGAGTTATTAATTGTCATCTATTTATGAACTTGTGTACGTATGATTGCTGTGAATCCAAATAGGTATTATCGTCATTACTTTGTCTTTTATAGGGATTTATTGCAAAGTGTTGTTATCCAACTGAGGTGCTTCTACTAGGGCTACGCACGGCCCCCTCGTAGACCTAGTAAAAGCACCACAGAGATCCATTCCTTTGCCGTAGTATCGATCACGATGTCTAGTGTAGTTGCAGTAAAACGCAGCTTTATCGTCCCGTATTGGAACGCCCAGTTAAAAGGCACTGCTGCCGCTCACTCTTTGAAAGGCGTCAGCGAATGTAGATCATGAGTTAGATGACATTACGTTACTTAGATACGATGAGCGGCATGGACGACGTACGAAAGTGACAATTGAAACATCCCGATACGCCAGCAACTACAAGTACATCATGTACATAAAGTTTACATGTACAACATGCGGGGAAGTGGACTCGATTAGGCTACCTGGTACTGTAACTTACTCAACTATTACAGACTAGCCGAGCGCCGCCGCTTCACGGCGGGGGCACATGCATATTACTTGCCGTGTTGCGCCTCCGTTCCGCTCGCCACGGGCTCGCTGCACTACTCGAATGTTAGGTTGGTAAGTTGTGGCTGGGGCGGGACCTTCGGCTCCGCAAGATCGCACCAGGTGCCGGTTGGGCCGCCTCGCTCCGCTCGGCAGCCAATGTTAATGTCCAAAATTCTTACCGTTTCGTGTGACGGACGGACAGGAGCTAACTACCGTTGATGTTTAGAGCTAGCCGAGCGCCGCCGCTTCGCGGCGGAGGTGGCATGGCTTGTTGGAGAAGAGGTGTTCGCAGATTCGTGTGCATCACGGTGATCGCGTGCTTCGAGGTTTCGCGCCTGTTCGTGGACCCGCGTACATCGTGGGTTTGTACTTTACCATATAGAAATATCATGCGGTTCCAGACACGTCCGTGGTTGCGTACTCTTCTGTACTCTTGGGTGAATGCTTCTTCCGTTGTCCGTGCCTTCCGTTGCTCCGTGGAATGTGTATTTTGGAGCTCCGTGGTTTCGTACTCGCCTGTGGTCCGTGTCCTTCAGTGGCCATGCTCTTCAATCGCCCTCTTTCGTGGTCACACACTCTTCCGCACTTTCATAATTTCCACCGCACTCTTTCGTGGTTTCTTACAATTCCGCGTTTCCTTACTTTTACCTGCTTTTCCATACGCTTTCGTGGTCCATGACAGTCCGCGACCCATGTTTTCCCGTCTCTTCCGTGATTACGTAGTCTCATGTCGTCCGCGGTATCGTGTTCTGGCCTTGGTATCGCGCTCCGTGACTCATTAATTTTCCTCCTATGTTCTACCGTGGCTACATGTACAACCTGGTGCCGTGGCTCGTGCGCTTCCAAGGCCTGTGGCCCTGATTAGTTTAGTCCCTCCCGTGGATTCACGTCCTTTCGTGGCTTCGCGTCCACTCATGGTGTAGTGACCTTCCGTGGCTTCGTGTCCTTCCATTGCTTCGTTTCCCTCATGATTTTGTATCCTTCCGTGCTTCCCGCCCTACCGTGCTTCGTTCATTCCGTAGCTCCGCATCTTTCCGTGCTTCGCTTCTATCCTATGTAACCTCATTAGTGCGCTCAATGTGTGCCCCAGAGCGTTCTGGTAAGTTCGCACATTATTGTAAGGCTCGCACTCTAAATACGCAAGTAATTTTTTTATGGCCAATGGAAAATGTTTATTTTTCAGCCAGTCAGTCCTGACGTTGTTTACATGGATGCAGGCTGCGCTGGCGAGGCTTCCAGCGACGACGACGGCGGTGGCTAACGCGCTCCTTGACGACGCGTGGTGGATGGCGTGGCGGGCCCCCGCAGCGGCCACTAAGGCCGCGCTTCGCTGGCGCGGGTCTTGGTATGGCTGTGGCGCTAGCGCAAGTGGGCGGTGCCAGAACGGCTGGCTGTATGGGCCAGAGGCACACGCGATGCTCCGGCGGGCACCCGTTCGGGCCTCGCCCAGTGTGAAGGCATCCCGTGCTAAGAATTGCTCACAGCAGGCACACCGCCGGAGCTGCATTCCGAGGCCGTCGTGGTCGAACGGGGGGTGCACGATGTCCGCCCGTCACGTCGGGCATATTGTTAGTAAACGTTCCATTGGAGAGTGTTATTATTGTTAATAATAATGTTACTGTGCTTTTCAATGCTATTGTCGTTTTCACTTAGCTTAATCCTCGATTTATAATAAAACGACCTCGTTTTATAAATCGAGGACCATAAAAAAGACAAATCTACCCAGATAGGGTGGCTAATAAATCGGCTGCGACGAGCTAAATCGACCGCTCAGATCGATTTCCCAACAAATCGACATCGATATCCTGTAAATCGACCCTTTTTGCGTGTTTGAAAACGCAATTCGAGGACACATAAATTAATTCCATGTCTGCCTTTCTCCATCTCAGTTTTAAGTCTGGTTTTATCCGCCGATCATGCTCGATATAAGCCATAAAACGGAACGACATCTCGTCTGCAAAGCACAATAATAGTTCAATTAATTCAGGGATTTCTTTTTTCAATAAGTAGTAATTGATTAATATGTCAACCCGGTCCAAGTTTTTTTAATAAATCAGAGGTTCTGTTTTATTTGAGCATTAAATACTAAAATGCCACATATAGCCGAAATCCGGCCCAAATTCTCTTGACAACTTCTATGACCGCTAGAAACCCTATGTGAGCAGTGGCGTAGCCTACTACTGCAAACTAACATGCATACACGCAGCGTACCTTGCGTAACGCGTTACTCCGCGGCTTCCGTTTTGAAAATGGGGACAAAATGAAATTTGAACGGCGCATTTAAGTACGATATGTAAACCACAAAGAATATGTACGTGACATAATTGGATTTTATCCAATTGGGGCCGCCTTCGCTGCGCTCAACAGCCAGTAGAATGCGGGAATTTGCGTCTTCCCCTTATATTAGCCCTACCCCGTAACGGACAGACGGACAGACGCACACCGCACACCGGTTGAGGTTTAAGACTAGCCGGCCGCCGCCGCTTCGCGGAGGAGGTGCCATAGTTTGTTGGAGAAGAGGTGTTCGCAGATTCGTGTGCTTCGTGGTATCGCGTGCATAATGGTGATCGTGTGCAGCGTCGTTTCGCGTGTGTTCGTGGATCCGAGTGCGTCGTGGGTTTGCATACTTAAATTACTTTACCATTCTAAGATCTCACGCGATTCTGTACACTTCCGAACTCTTCTGTTGTTGTGCACTACTCCTTAGGCTACATTCGTATCCGTGGTTCGTGTCTTTCGTAGCTCCATGGGTCCATACTCGCATGTGGTCCGCGTCTCTCAGTCGCCATGTGTCCGTTTAGCTCTACACTCTTCCGTTGTACGACCCCCTTTTGTGGCTACTTACTATTCCGCGCTTTCATCTCCGTTCGTAGCCCATGACCTTCCGCGAGCTATGTCCTCCCGTCGTCCGCGTCCTCATTGCTGCGTGCTCTGCCGTGGCTCCGTGTGTCTCAGTGGTTTCGTGGTCTCGCCGTGCTATTCCGTCGTCCGTGCGTTCGTGTCTTGCCGTGATATCGTGCTCCGTGGTTCCGTGGTATGACGTTCGTGCCAACCCATGGTTACATGTACCCCCGTGGTGTTGCGCTCCCGTGCTCTTCCATGGTCCATGACCTCCATTGGTTTAGTCCCTCCCGTGGTTTCGTGTTCTCCCGTGGTGTCATGTCCTTCCGTGGCTTCGTGGCTTTCCGTGCTTCGTGCTACGTGGTTCTGTGTCCGTCCGTGTTTCGATTATATCATATGCTACCTCTTTCAAGATGTGCAGCCTACCGTTCTGGTAAGTTCGCGCCGCAGGTTCGCACACTAAGTGCGCAAGTACAAAGTTAATTATAGTTAATGAAAAACGTTTATTTTTCGCAAATCAGTCCTTACGCTGATTACGGGGATGCTTGCTGCGTTGGCGAGGCTTCCAGCGACGACGGCAGCGGCGAACGCGTTCCTGGACGACGCGTGCTGGTGGGCGTGGTGGGCCCATAGCAGCGGTCACAAAGGCTGCGCTTCGTTGGCGCGGGTCTTGGAGTGGCTCTGGCTCTGGCGCACGTGGGCGGTGCCAGAACGCCTGGCTGTATGGCCCAGAGGCACACGCGATGCACAGGCGGGCACCCGCTGGATCCTCGCCCAGTGCGAACACATTTCCATTATTTTAATTAAATCAGAGATTCTATATTATATTAGCAATAAATACTAAAGACAAATACAGCCAAAATCCGGTCCATTTTTTACTTCAATTAGAGATTCTATATTATATTAGCAATAAATACTAAAATGACAAATACAGCCAAAACCCGGTCCAAATTTTCTAGATAGATTGTACGACCGCTAACACCCCTGTGCAAATCTTGGCGTAGCCTACAAATGCAAACTAACATACATACACGCAGCGCAGATTGCGTAACGTGGCGCTCCGCGGCTTCCGGTTTGAAAATGGGGGCAAAATGAAATTTGAACGGCGCATTTAAGTGCGAAATGTAAACCACACATATTACGTACACCACATAACGATATTTTAGCCAATTGGGACCGCCTTCGCTGCGCTCGGCAGCCAGTAGAATGCGGTATTAGCGTCGCCTTTATTAACCCTAGCCGCGGACGGACGGACGGACAGCCACCGCACTACTGCTGAGTTTTAAGACTAGTTTGGTGTAGTAAATCCCAAGTGAACTCTAGCTACTAGTGTAGTTAGGATGTTCCCACTACAATACGGCAGCTAGGATAGCTAACGATCGTTCGGGCGGACCTGAAGACCTCAGTTCTGCCCTGCACCGGGACAGACTGGACCTTGCGAACTACTTATATAGGCCAGCCAATTAGAATAAGAACACGCTACTAGCACGATCAAAGCTAGCAGGTGTTATGAATCCTCGTGGTCCCAACAGCGGAAGGGTACCAGGCACAGTTAAGCCTTTTACAAGGGCACCGAGTGTTCAACACTCGGTTGGAAGAATATATAGGAGGCAATACAAGCACTCCTAACCGTGCAAATAGGCAAGATATAGCCGTCACGTAAACCTTCCGATATATAATCGGCCAATACAAACACAGTCTCTTGTCCTCGCCGGATGAACCCTCGCTAGTAAGCTTCGAGTCCACCGACAGGCATAACACACTCAAACAAGCTTGACCAGACGCTTACCTTGAAGCCGGACCTCGCTCTGTGCGCTTAAGTGGAAATTCTGTTCTGTATTTGTGTTGCCCTTTCGGGCCATGTCCTAATATGCAATCCTAATCATGTATACTAATATCAAGTGAACTACGATCCGTTATGGATCTTCTTGCATGCCAAGCGACGCTCACACCGTCGCATGTGCCTCTTCAACATTCAACGTCCCTTCCCCGACCGCGGCCGAGCATTCAAAAGGTCGTGGAGACTTCCACGAACTCATTCCAACCGCCACCGAGTCTTCGTACCGTGGCTGGTCAGTTCTTGGCCGCTGAATGCGAATCCGGCCAGTCCCATTATTAACAATATGGACAGCCTGGGTTCAGTGACATTTTGACCCCTAGCTGGGCTCAACGAAGACTCGTTGAAGACTCGGTAGTGACACGGTCGAGTCTCTCGCACCGTCAAGTCACTGTCCGTCATGTGACCGAGTGTTCGTAGCTTGAGCAACTTGAAGGTCGTCGGGTCTTTGCCCTGGATACGATTGTCGGCACAGGCGCGGAAATCACTACACCACACTAGCCGGCCGCCGCCGCTTCGCGGCGGAGGTGGTATGGTTTGTTGGAGTAAAGGTGTTCGTAGATCCGAGTACTTGTGGTATCGCGTGCATCGTGCTAATCGTGTGAATTGAAGTTTCGTGTAAGTTTGTGGATCCATGTGCGTCGTGGTTTTACGTGCTCTGTACGCTTTCGTGTTCCGTGGCCTCCCGCGGACATCATCCGCGCTACCGTCACTGTGGTGATCGCGTGTGTTCGTGGATCCCAGTGCGTCGTGGGTTTTTATGTACTTGAACTACTTTATCATTTCAAAATATCATGCAGTTTCATACACTTCCGTGGTTGCGAGCTCATCAGTATTTCTGCAGATCTCCTTGGACGTCATGCTTTCCGTGGTCCGTGCCTTACGTAGCTCCGTGAGTCCGTACTCGTATGTGGTCCGTGTCACTCAGTGGTCATGTGTTCGTCCTTATTTCACACTATTCTGTTGCACGACCCTCTTTCGTGGTTACTTACTATTCCGCATTTCCGTACGCTTTCGTGGTCCGTGACCTTCCGCGCCTCCGTCGTGGCTCCGTGCGTCTCAGCGATCTCGTGGTCTAGCGGTGTGATTCCGGCGTCCGTGCTTTCGTGTTCTACCGTGGTATCGTGCTCCGTGGTTCACTAACTTTCTGTCCATACTCTACCGGGGTGATGGCGACCGACAGCGATGCGGACTAGTTGGAGGACGACTCCGCACCTGAAAACGGCAGTGACATTGGTTCAGACGCCAACAGCGTCTGCAGCGGATCTGAGCTGGTGTAGCTGGTAGGGACAACGATACCTATCGCGAGTGAGGTGCAGCGGCTTGAGAGCCTGACGTGCTGCTGCAAGCAGTGTCTTGTGGGAAAGCGCACGCAGCTCACGCAATTGGTCGCATCGTTGCGATCCATGAGCAAGGAAGAGCAGCGGACGTCTCTGTTCACTACCATCGCGGTGTGTGCTGCAGCGGCGGAGCTTAGTCGGCCGACCAAGAGGGCCAAAACCAGTCCGAAGCCAGTCCTCGAGCGCTTCCAGTACATAGTGCCGTACGTCGGCTTGGTTTGCAAAGAGGCATTTCAAATGCTGTACGGCGTCACTCATCGCACACTCCATATGTATCGAAAGCGTGTGCGCGACGAAAGCATCGCAGTCAAGCCCCACGGAGGTCAGAAAAACCAAAACCACAAGGAAATTGACACTGACCTACTGGTAGCCTGGCTCATGGAGATTGCTTCCCTCTTAGGCGAAATGGTTCCTTGTCGCGTGCGAATAAAGGAGGTGGAGGGGACACACACTCGGAGATACTACAGCTCCGAAGACTACACGCTGCTCCCGTCCCAGTACACGTGGGAGTACTTGCGCACGGAGTACGTGACGTACTAGGACAACAAATACTCGGACACAGTCCGTCCATCTGAGAGCTCATTCCAACGCATCCTGAAGTTGTGCTGCCCTACAATCCGCATTAGATCACCCAGAGACCAAGTGTGTGATATATGCGCCATTTATCGCCAGCGATTGACGGACGCACCCAACGGCGAGCATGCAGAGGCGTTTGGTGAGCACTTGGAGGACGCCAAAAGGATTTGATGTACTTAGTGATCATTTTGAATTATCGGTGATTTTTTGTGTGATTTTTTTTGAAAATTTCTAATTTTTACAATTTCTCATTTTTACATTGTGCGATGCTGATGCAGGGCTGAGTACAAGCAAGATGTACAGAAGGCTTCCAAAGGGCACACAGTGCTGATTATGGACTTCGCTCAAAATCTAACGCTGCCTCATACACCCGACACCCCGTCGGGGTGGTATTTTCTGTCGCTGTGGAGCGTGTCATTGTTCGGCGTCTACTCCGCCATTGATAAGAAACACCATCACTTCCTCTACGGCGAGGGTAAGGGAGAAAAGGGGCGGACGAAGTGTGCAGCATGCTGTTCACACGCTCAAATACTGTGGCATGTTGCAGATAGCATGGGAGGAGAAAAACACCGAGGCCGTGCAAAAGGACAAGCTGACGGTATGGGCGGACAATGCGGGCGGCCAAAATAAGAACTCGTATGTGATATGGTTCCTAGCTATGCTGGTAACCTACGGCGTCTTGGAGGAAGCGGAGCTGAAGTTCTTTCAAAAAGGGCATACCAAAAATGCAGTGGACAGAGGTTTTGGAAACATGAAGCGGCACATCTCGCGCGTCTCAGCTTGGAACATGGCCACCCTCGCAGACGCTGTAGATTCGGTCAACATTTCTAGCCGCACAGTGAACCTAGGTATAGAAACGAACCCGTTCATGCTCTTCATAGACTTCTTGGCATCGACATACAAGAAGTTAAAAGGCATTCAGAAGTACCAGCTATTTCGGATCACGCGTAACCGTCCAGGCGTTGTTGAGTGTCGCCGTCGCCCCACTAGCGATCCGACCCTAGCTACCATTACAAGCGCACCTCTTCATACGCTTAAGGACTTCCGGGGCCTGTGGGAAAGCATCCCAATCGCAACAGACAAAGAGCGCAACCCGGAAAAGATGGTCGAGATGAACACCACGATTAAGCCCTACGTACCTAAGGAATTCACCAGCGACGATCTCTACGCAGCTCCAACTGCAGCGATGGTTGAGAAGACTGCCGACATCAAGAGAAAGCGCCGTGAGCGTGCTGCGGCACGTATCGCAGCGAAGACCGCCAAGAACGATGAAGGAAAGACCGCTACCGTCTAATCAGTCATTTTGCAATAGTGATACATTCAAATAACCCGGCACAGATTTAGTGATACTTTCTAATGAAGCCAGATCTCAGAATATTTCCAACAGGTAATTTTAATTTGATATTTGGTACTGTTCTGGTGCGTTTTTAGAGCCACTGACAGCGCCACTTAAAAAAGCAACGTTTCAGCTTTCTAAACACGAAAATTTGTATTTAATTTTTTTTATTTTCAGAGTCATGTTGTGCTGAGGCTCATAACGTTTTCATCATTTGCCGTTTTAGACTCCTGAAAGTGTCAAATCGTAGGTAAAGGACCCCACAACGACGTAGTATAGCTCGCTTTGTATTGAGATTTAATCCATAATGATACTTTTGGAAAAAGGGCCTTCATATATGGGTTTTGAAGGCACCCGTTTTAAAAGTGCTTTTACTTTTTATACTAACATTTTAATTAAATCAGGGATTCTATTTTATACAATATATTAAAATATCAAACTTTGCCGATCCGGACCAAGTTTTTTTTAAAATTAAATCAGACATTCCATATTTTTTAGCAATAAATACTAAAATGACAAATACAGCCAAAATCCGGTCCAAATTTTCTAGATAGATTGTACGACCGCCGAAAACCCTGTGCGAATCTTGGCGTAGCCTACAAATGCAAACAAACATACATACACGCAGCGTACATCGCGTAATGCGTCGCTCCGCGGCTTCCATTTTGAAAATGGGGGCAAAAAGAAACTTGAATGGCGCACTTAAGTACGATATGTAAACCACATAGAATACGTACAAACATAACGATATTTTAGCCAATTGGGACCGCCTTCGCTGCGCTCGGCAGCCAGTAGAACGCCGGTATTAGCGTCGCCTTTATTAACCCTAACCGCGGACGGAATGACGGACAACTTACTGCGGTTGAGTTTTAGTACTAGCTGACCGCCGCCGCTTCACGGCGGAGGTGACAGGTTTTAGTCGCAATGGAATTAGGCACCCGCCTTTGCTTCGCTCCAGTGGGGCCAATTTTTTAAAACATGAAATAGATGTATTTAAAAACGTAAGGAACTGTAAACTCCTACTCCGCCTCGAATATCTGCCTGTAGGCAATGTTCTGAGTGTAAGCTCCGGCTTCATCGTCCATCCTTGGGTACTCGATCAGCGCCCTGAATCTTGATCTCGGAGTAACTCGCGACATGGCAACGTACAGCTGGCCGTGTGAGAAGCAAGGCGTAGCAAGATACAACCCCAAGTACTGCACGGTTTGTCCTTACGCCTTGTTAATGGTCATGGCAAAGGCCGGCTGGATAGGAAACTGCTTGCGTCTCAAGTGATAAAGAAAGCTTCGAATGTCTCCGTCGCTGATAAGCACAATGCGGGGAATGAAGACATCTTGCCCTTGTCGCGCACCAGTCATGATGGTGGCGTGAATGACATGCGGATTGAGAGCAACGGTTCGAAGGCGTGTTCCGTTGCACAACACCAAATCTGGATTTAGGTTCCGCAACATCATGAAAGGCATTCCAACTTTGCGTTTTAGCTTGTGGGGCGGAATTCCGCTGATATTCATCGAGTGAAGTACCTCTTGCTCGAAGAAACTGCCATCAGTGTCGTCGTGTACAGAATCAGAAGACATGAATTCCCGTTCCTGTCCAGATAAACAGTCTGTCACCGCTTCATTAATGCGGTGGACAATCGCGTTTGTGGTCGTGATGATCGTACGGTTAGCAAAGTACTCGTCAGTAGCCACTTCGGGATTGTTTATCTCGCCATACATCTCGTCGATAATCCGATCCATGCCTCTAGGAATAACGCCAGGGCAAATTTCCTCGTCTTCGTCCTCGAGTGCAGGTGGGTTCTCAATCAACATATCACGCGGAATCTTCATGTAATCCTCACCTAGGGAAGGGTTGACCTCATGTCTCCCCTCTCCTACCTGCAGGAGGAACTCGGAGAACGCAGCCATTTCCGCAGCAGTATCAGCCGATCGCACTCGCGTGTTTCCCGCGAGACGGAAAATCTGGAAACGTGGCCACAACCTTGACGACTTGAGGCAAGCGTCGATTGTTTCGACGGGCGTTCCGTTCTTCACGACAGGAAGAATCTGGCGGAAATCCCCCGACAGCACAAACACTTCCCCTCCGAAAGGCTCGTTTTCATTGTCAAGTATGTCCCGCAGTGTTCGGTCAACTGCCTCGAACGCGTGTCGATGGGCCATGGGTGCTTCGTCCCAAATAATCAAACTTGCTTGCTTGATCAATCCCCGTACATGGGTGTTCTTGGAGATAGAGCACGTCGAGCTCTCATTTAATTTCAAAGGGATCTTCAATGTAGAATGCGCTGTTCTTCCCCCATGAGTAAGACAGAGGCAATACCACTGGACGCTACCGCAATGACGACTTTCCCCGAGAGTCTGACCTTGGTCAGTATGTTTCGAAGTAATGTAGATTTCCCGGTACCTCCTGGTCCATCGACAAAAAACAACTTATTGCCCTCCTCGGATTTTCGACTGCTTGGACAATCTGGTCGTAAACAACCCGCTGGTCTTCGTTCAGCTGATCTTCTGTGATTACTATCGCTCCCAATGCTGACTCGTCGTACCCGGTGAGCTCACGTTGAAGTAAGCTGTTTTGCCGAAGCGATGCGCGAACCAATCTGGAAAACGCGCCCACTTGGGGAAGCTCCTCAAAGTCAGTAACTGAATGCCCGTTCGCTTAAAGAAGATCTTGAATACTTAACAGCGTTTCAAATTCCACAAACGCTGTCCTGAAAGGGTCCATCATAGCCCGATGTTTGCGTGCATAGTCGTCGGAAAGATCACCGAAGAACCGATCCCAAAGACCACGAACGTCCGCTGGGGCCGAATAAACCAGAATGGTGGCGAATAGCTGTCGCAGTTGATACGCCATTTTGAATTCAGCGGCCTCTTGCAAACAGGAAATCTATTCGTTGTCGTTCTCCAAGTAGCCAGCCTCCCGCGCGGCAATGTGGAAAGTAGTGCAGACGACCCCGTTAACCGTCCTCAAGTCTTCAAAGGATGTTGGTCCTCTACGATGGCAGAGCAAAAGCCGACGATAGAACCGCTCAATATCTCTAGGAGACACGTGAATCATGCGCCCAATTGTCGCTTGGTACTTTTTCCGGCGAACCCACGTTTTAGGCTGTCCTTTCTCCGGTTCTCTCCAACAGAACTCTTTCGGGATGTCCTGATATAACATCGTTTTGGTAATGTGGATCTCAAGTGCTTCACTTGCACATAATTAAAAAAAACCGGGTCAACATCGTGTGGCAACCGCGATCCAAAACCGCTTCTGGGTTTTCCGTCTCTCTGAAGAAAACAGTCTGTCCTGACCCGAGATGAACCGTTAGCTGTGTGACCACATGCGTTTTGCCCTGAATCGTGAAATCGAGCAGCCTCATGCACGCTTCCACCGGAGATATATACCGCGCGCTCAAGAACCGTAGAATCTCGTTTGGCTCCCGACGCGTACTCGGCTGGCCCCCTCGAGCTTCTTCCACCGTGAGTACAGCCCTGTCGGACCCTTTGTACACGTAATTGTACAGGTATTTAACCGCCGAGATATCTGTACATACTTCCACGTTGATGTGGCAGTTGTACTTCTGGGATAAGTACGGGTTGTACGGTACGACCCACTGGTTAATCGCGGCGTTGTAGTATTCTTTGCCCTTGAATATTAAAACACCTTCCGATCGCCGACGCCATCTGTACACCGGGTACCCATTAGCATTAGCTCGAGTAACCCCTGCAAATGGTTTCGGATACCCCTTTGAGCATTTGCTGTCCTTCATACAGGCACATGAAGGATTCGCAGGTCCACAGGGTCCATGTAGCATGCACGACATGACGGTTTCATACAGCTAAGGGTTCTTCTCCTTATCTGGGATCTCCGCACACACCATTTTGCCAATAATCTCGCGCGTCCGAGGTTTGTCTTCGTCAGCCAATATAATCAGAACGTGCGCGTGAGGGAGTCCTCTTTTTTTGAAACTCCACAACGTAAATCCGCGCTCGCACTCGTCCCAGAACGCCCTCGTTTAAATCATCAAGCGTCGCGTGTAATTTCTGCTGCCACACACGCGCCACGATATCCGGTCGATCTTGGGCGGTCTGTATCCCGAGAGAGATTGCTTCAAGAATCTCATCCCACTTGGGGTTACACGTTTCGGTCAGGAAGACGTCAGGTCGCCCATATTCACGAACGATTGCCATGGAATCTTGATAAGACTTGTACATCGAACGCGGGCTACCCATGTGTGTTGCTGGTAGAATAACCCGCTCCCAACCTGGTTCAGAAAGTGGGTAGACCCTCCTTTGCCGTGTTCATTCCGATCGGGGTGCACCAATCTGCTCTCTGCCCGGTCGTATTCCGACAGTAGCACTTCTCCTTCCTCCAGAGCTACAGTGTCTTCGTTGAGCCAAGCATCCTAAAAAAACACTCCTATATTGTTCAGCGCGAAGTATTTTCTGGTTCATGGTCACCCACCTGAGCTGTTCTAGCTTACATTTCGCGCGCTGATGTACGCACTACTGTTGAAACAGGCGCCCGTCTTGGTGGAGAGCGGAGCGATCCTCCACTTTTTGGTGCAGGCGGTAAGCGACGTGTTCACGAAGCGACATCTTGGTTTTTTTTACGATACTCTGCGCCATTCGCAAATTGGTCTGTGTAAGTCCAGCCCTTCTCTCCGTACGAAGAAGAAGTGGATATTGTAGTGGGTCGTAGTTTGCGTCAGTCTCGAATAAACGTAGTAGACTGTGGTCGCGTGTATAGAGGAGCAGATCCCGAGGCTGAGCCAAATTTTCGTCCTAAATCAGAGTCGCCGCAAACTCAGACACTGTGGGACGGTTATGCGTTCTGGGTTGGGAGGAATTATCGTGTAGGCGGAACACCAAGTCGACTACACCTTCTGTGTTGTGCTGACGCACTTGTTCTCCAAAACCGAGGAACTCTTTGGCTAATGGGTTGTGCTCTGCCATCATTTGCTCGAGGTCCAACAGCGCAACACGATCTAGATCCGCGAAGATACCACGACGTCGCTCCGCGCGACGTTGCATGTCAGGATCCACAACTGAGCAAACTTTGGAGCAGCTCTCTCACCCGTCCAACGGTCGATTGGAGGCAGTAGAGATCCTAGGTAGTGCCCCCATAGCACCTTGGATACGATACGTGTACACTCCATGTGCACCTGCAACACTTTCGTCTTGACGTACGTTTTGGAACGATGTGTTTGAGCACGATGCTCCAATCGACGTGAAAGCGAAGGCTTGGTTGTACGCGCGGATATGACGGCGAGATTCGGGGTCTCTGTACAGCTGAAGCAACTTTGTTGGAGCTCGAAGAAGGGGAGGCAGCTTCACCCTACCGTCCAGGCAGCAAGAGATGGCCGACTCATCCGGCCATTTCCAAGCGTTGCAGAGCGGACAAACTGTCGTAGGCGGGAGCTTGTGCCGCCCGTCGGTCACGTTGTCGCCCGTTACCATTGACGCTTCAAAGTCTTCCAGAGAAATAAGAGCGTGGCCATGGTGGACACATTGGCGTCTAGTTCGCACCCGCTCGAGTTCTTGCTGGCGCTCTTCTTCGGTCAGTCGAGCTCATGGCGTTGCCGGTATAGCTCACGTTGTGCTCCAAGGTCTTGTACCGTCAGCTCGGCTCGATGTTGAGCGCGAGACCGCGTATTGGCCTCTCACTCGCATTCGAGGACCTCCTGGCTCAAACCCACACGTCTTTCTTGAAGGCGATTTCTCTCTTGCTCGCTTAGATCATGAAGCTCTTCCCCGCGTAACCGAGCCCTGCGGGCGCGTTGTCGCTCAGCATATTCTTCCTCGCACGGTCACGTTGTGAAAGTGTCATGTTTTCTCGTCTCGTGCGAGCTCTCTGTGCAGCGCTGGCACGTCGGCGCTCTTTCTGAGACAGCGTCGCCTTAGATCTCTTCTCGCGAGCCCGGTGCGCAGCCAAAACCGGAACCCCTTCTTGAACAGGAGCTTGAGGTAGGACAGGCACCGAAAATAAGCCCACATCCCCGGCTCCAGCTTGAAACGCCGCTTCCATTTCAGCCGCAAACCGCTGCTGATGTACCGCAGGATCGGACTCTTCTGTCTTCTCCTCACGCTCTTCGGTACCTGCCACGCGAGTTTTCGCAACTGGTAGGACATCCTGCTGCACGCTGAGGGCCTTCAACTCCTTGTTTAAGCCGTACGTTTCCGCCTTCGCTTGTCCTGGCGGCGTTTTCGTGCACCCTTATCCTCGTGCGCGGGGGTCGAATCAATGCGTTCGTTCTCGCGCAGGGCCTCCTTGAGCTCCTCACGCGTCCTCTTGCGTTTAGTCCGAGCCATAGTTCTGTGAACACGAAAACGCGACGCGTTAGACAATGTCTAGGTACACCGCACGTAGCAGTAGGCTTTCATAAAGTAGTGTCTTGGACGTCTGCGTGCTACCCAAGATTGCTTGCTCCCATCAAGGTTATCTCCGATCCCTTATCCCACAGTCACGGGCCGTGAGGCCCGGAGCGGTTTTAGTTGCAAAAGGTGCAGTCGAGTTATTGAGGGTTGGACCCCCGGGTAGCACTGTAGCTTGAGGTACGATATCCTTATGCCTTAAAGGCGGCCGTTAATCGCAAAGACTGGCTATTGATAGGCTATTACAGCCCCCATCTCTCAACCGTTGATTATAATTGGCCAATTACGGTAATAACCGGCCAATTATTATACCAACTTGCACGCACGCAATGTGCGTGTCCATCAAGAACCATTAACGACCGGCTCAACTGGATCGCTGTCGAGTTTGCGGTCAATGGACCAGGTTGCCATAATGTGCTCACGCGCAGAGTGGGCGGTGGGATAAAGCCCCGAGAACCCAAAGGGCTCTGGGACTAAATCCCCTTAACACGGCTACCTACTTGCCGGATAAATCCCGCAAGTTATAAGCTACCCCCTAAGCAGCCCCAGGAACGTCGGACTATCTGTGTATATAGGTCTTGGTGTCTACTAATGCAAACTAACATACATACACGCAGCGTACCTTGCGTAACGTGTCGCTCCGCGGCTTCCCGTTTGAAATGGGGGCAAATGAAATTTGAACGGCGCATTTAAGTACGAAATGTAACCACACAAAATACGTAATCACATAATAATTATATTCGAGCCAATTAGGACCACCTTCGCTTCGCTCGGCAGCCAGTAGAGCGCCTGTATTCTTGCGTTACAATTATTAACCCTAGCCGCGGACGGAATGACAGACGCCGTACTGCGGTCGAGTTTTAGGATTACAGATGAAGACGATTGACCAAAGGTGTATGCACATCGAATTATTTTGTAAATTCTGAACATAATCCTTGCGCAATTCACCAGTGGAGAAGTTCGTTGATAAAGTGTAGCAACATGGAGAAGATTTATAAGAGATAATAAATGGTTCGAAGTTAGCATCGCCAATAGCGACTTGTATTTCCGAAAATATTAGTAAGTTTTAAATTTCAAGCAATAGTATTTCTCAAAAAATATTTCGGGTTTTGAGCACGAAAAAAATAAAGAAACGTGAAAATAATTATTCTGATTGTATTTTATATATTAATTGTTTTGAGCATTATTATAATATTGTAAAATAAAATAAATGGAAAACGCAAAAGTATTAAATATATATATAATAATAATTAATTATTGCAATACTATTTTCAGCATTCCAGGAAGGTTGTCACAACTTGTGAGCAGGGGGATTGATAGTAACATGGATTTAGCAGTTACTGGTTGTGAGTCTCACAACTTGTGACGCTGACTTGCTCGAAGACCTGGCCGTCGTCTCTTGAAAATATCGACAGTTTAATAAACCACAATGGAGTTGTGTAAATATTTCACGCTCTGTGGCTTCCCCTATTACTGGTAGCCCCTTTGCTCTCAACGAGAAATTCTTGTCGTACGGAACCGACGACCGACATTATATGACCACCAGGTGTGAGCACAACATTAACTGTAATGTGCTTCAACCTCGCCATGCATCACACTGATGCGTACGTGTACAGTATTATGCGAATCACGGAGTTTGATAGCGTGGAGTGGGATACTGTACTGCAGCGACTGCAAGTGCGTGCATATAGGAGAGACAGGGCCAAGGGATGCCGATTCCGCGCTTCGCTGTCGACTCGTGAGCCTCGTGCCGGTCCAACTGCCGAGATTGCGGAGGCGCCTTCAAGTTGCACGCACCCAACTCGACGTCGAGCAGTTTCCGGGATCAGCAACTGCGCTTCGAAAGCCCGCTCTCCTTTGCGCGCAGCAATCTCGGGACTCGAGTCGGCCCACCTACAGCCTGTAGCGCGATCTAATGGGAATCACCTTTGCCATCGCTTCAAGTTGCTCGCTCGAGACGCAAAACGCAGCAATTGCATCGTCGCTTCTTTTGTTTATGTCGGCGTCTGATTGCCAGCACCACGTTATCATTTCGGTCAAGAAGAGTCCAGTTAGGGGCACGTCACGTTGGCCAAGTCGCTAAGTCGGTTTGTGAGTCAAGACAACTTCAACGCTGCAGAATAGTGAAAAGCGATCCACAACAAAAAAATGCTCCTGTGTTTTACAATTGCGTGTTTCATTTGTTCATTCTTTTGCTTCCTTCCTCTGATAAATACCTATGTTGTCCCTCCTTACGCTCCGAGGGGGAATGAGTCGAGCAGTGGCTGTCGTCGTCGTGCTCCTAGGCTTGATAGTGTGTCTTTGTCTAGCTGGTGGTGCGTGGCCCGTCATATACAATCCAATTCGGAGAAGGTTTCTCCCGTCGAGGGGTCGAGCATCCACGCGCTGAGCTCGCACGGGAACTCTTCGTCGTCTCCCTCAGCCGCGACCTTGACGAGTGTGACACTTACGACGGCGCGCACGACTTGCTTGCCGATGTCCAATGCCAGCAACTCCGCACGAGGCATCTTGGCCTGCTCCTCAGACAGCACAATGGACGACTTGAGCTTCTGCACGGCGTATTTGCCAGTGAAGGCCTTAGGGAACTGGAAGCGGCACACGGGGCACGTGCTTTGGTTCTGCAGCCACGACGAGATGCACGGGTAGTGGAATGAGTGGCCACAGGGGAGCGCTACATGGCCATCGCACGGGTTCTCGCTCATGCAGATCACACATTCTTCACCCTCGTGCACCTCGGCGGCCTCTTGGTTCTCGAGCTGGTCCAGGATGGCCTGGTCTGCCGGTGACGAGCTCTTGAGACGCGGCGAGACGTAGCGCATCATAAAGCGCACCCAGGTCGTGGACCGGAACATCTCGAGCACGTCGCGCGTGACGGCGTTCGCCGGCGCATGGTACTGGACTTCGACGCGCACCGTGATGTCCATGGGGAGGGTCGCGTCCGGCTGTGGTTCGCTCGTGGTGACTGTGGTTTGATCTGCTAATGAGCAGAGGTGGATTCCTGTTGTGGGAGGGGCGACGTCGACCAGCGAACGTGTGCGGCGGCGCAAAGGTCTCTGCTGCTCCTCTGGAAAAGCAAAAGTGAGCGATAGGCAGCCATCGCGCGACCATGGCGGCAGACGAGAGAGCGCCGGGCTGGCGCTTTTTCCTGCTCGACCATAGACGGACGGGTCGAGCAGTTTCGAAAGAACGGGTTTTAAACCCGCGCAGGAGAGTGGGACCAGCTTCTCGGCACTCTCAGACTTGGTGGTCTTCCCAGTAAGAAGTTCACACAACATCTACATGTACATGTACCGGTACGTGCATCATAAACTCTGAGCTGAGCCGCTAGGGGCTCAGGAAGTTATGGCCGTCGCCAGCGGCGGCGTTTGCTTTCGCTGGCTGGTTGGACGGCTCGAAAGCGACTCCACCGACAGCTGCTGTACGCACTCGATGGAATGATTGTTTTCTGCGCCGCTGTGCAGACTCGGAACTTCGGGACCCACGGCGCCAATGCTTGAGAGCGGGGCCCTGCTCGGCGAGCAGCAGTGCTCGCACATGAAGGAGTCCTTCAAGGACCCTCGCCCGGGCAAAGCGTACTCCACTCGGCGCTGCAGGCAGCAGCGCCTCGCAGCCGCTGGGATGACGTCCGCCAGGCAGCAAACTTCAACGAGAGCTTGTCATAGCGGTCCTGTCCGACTCGGACTCCGAGCGCGAGCGAGCGCAGCCATTTCAATTCTTCCAAGGCGTGCACCTGCACAGCCATGACTGCCGCAACTTGGATCGCGTTTGGCTAATTAGAACGAGGTCTCCGGTGACAGCGCGTCGCTGGCATTTGAGTTGAGTTCGAGTTGTTTAGTCTCGCCTGCGCGTGAGTAATGATCATAGTGGGACCCTCTAAAAACTGCTTGGCACAAGCGTGGGCGAAGATCGCGACTTGAGCTGGCCGCGCCTCGGACAGCGCAAGTTGCACCCGTTGCCGTCGTCGCTTTCATCAGAAGACGGCCAATGCGGTGCAGAGATGGCTCGTTCGGCCGCCGCGAAGAGATCAGATCGCCTGTGTCGATTATAAAATGATTCTTCCTTCAGAGAAGAGCCCATCTCATCCAGCAGCTGCAGCGTACGCGTGCCCCGTTACAATGTCCCGAAGTTGGCTAAGGTCCTTAGCCTAAGGATGATGAATTATCATTGATGATACGGACGGTGGTTGCGGACTGAGTCATATCGGTGATTTCCCCAAGCAGATTTTTGTCTTTGCTGGTCGGCGCGTTAGTGTTCGGTTGAATTCACCGCTGCAGATGACATTACGTGCCATTACTCATTTGAACATCGGTGCGACGTCGGGCGGTGGTAACGAGCACTGCGCAGGCAGTTCGCCGGCAGTCACGCCATAGGGGAAGAAAGAATCGGAACGGGTGCTGCCTACGCGCCACCGCCTTGCCGTTCGCTGTCGCGTTCTGCTCATTTCTGCTTTTCGGTCACTCGCTCGCTCAGACCTGTAGCTCGCCAAAGCAAATCTCGGACCAGGCAACACGGCAACGAATGGAGGTGGCGGTGCGTGTGGAGGTTCACTACTGCACGCCGCCAGATACAGTTCTAGGGGACTTCCTGCCGCAGGACTCCTGCGCCTGCTGCGGTCGCAGACATGGGCAGCCTTTATGACCAGGCATATCACACCCCGGCTCCAGAAGGTCTCACCGGTCGACGCTTCGGTGCTGGAACGCTTCGACAGAAAATGGCAGGCAGGTCATCGTAGCGAATCTTCATCCGTGCAGTGCGTAGTCTGCATGGATTCCAGCGACGAGGATGTCGCCGGAAACGAAAGTACCTGCACGCACCGTCAGAAAATTAGCATCGTACAACTCCCTTGTGGCCACAGTTTCCACCGCGGCTGTATTTACTCGTGGCTCCAAGTTGCAGCCTCCAACTGCAGAGCACGTGTCCCATTTGCCGCTGGCAGTTCCCGAAGGAATTCGCTGGTAATTTTGTCGTGCGCCGACTGCAATCGACCGCGGTGCTGCCGGAACATATCCGATCGTGGCCCAGGGCTAGCATCGCTTACGCCCCCGTCGGTAGTCGGTATATTCGCGTCGTGGTGAGCCTCACTCTTGAGAAGACAATCCTCGGTGATCCGTTTCGGTGCGTGCCAGGCCCGTGCGAGCTAGCAGTCCTCCTTCTGGACGAATCCAGTGGCGAAATATTTTCCGATATGAACACCCGTGTACCAACAGTTCGCTGCCACTTTCAGGCCCCGCAACATCGGATAGCTTCCACTCGATTTGCCTCGTTGGAGGAGACCAAGGTCAGTGACGGACAGGTCTCGTCCAGCGCTGCAAGGGAGACGGGTAAGAAGCGGAGGTGCCTTCGATCGCTGACAAAGACGAACAAAAGGCAACGAGGCAGCAGCGAGTAAGTTCAAAGTTGTAAACTAGTGTGGCAACATACTGAGAGCACACGAACGAACGTCTTGAGCTCCATCCCGGCACATTCGAGTCGATATTGCGCCTGTATCCTTGCAATATGTACCCTCATTATCCTTTTATTGTAGCCAGGGTCGAGTGGCGCTGCACGTTTGCATTCTGCCAACCATGACACAGCACTGCAAAAGCAGCCAGCTGAATCAGCCTGCACCAACAGGGCGAACAATCGGAGGTGACGAATTGATACCCACCACGAGGCTGTCATCCCAACATTGATCGGTGCTCGGTTCCATCGAGCGGATGCCCTACCGTAGGGCCCCTACCGCTGCGCGAGGCTGCAGTGAGGATACACTCGTCCCGGCACTGCTCCCCCGTCGGACCAAGTTGACGCTTTGCCCCACCGAAATTTCAGCAATGCAGCCGAGACGAACACCAGGATGTCAACGCAGCTTGCATGAGATAAATTGCCCGCACGCTCCCACCTTCCGCACCCCTCAGAAGTGCGTCCAGTTAAAGCAAGCCTTCATCGACCGGAGCCCTCGGCGAGTCGGCCTTCCGGACCTCACTGCAGGATTCACCGCGTCGGACTCAATCCTCGATCGGATAGGAAACCTCACAAATAGGAAGACACAGAAGCCGAAACCATGGAGCTGCAGCTGAACGTGATCTTCCGCTATGGCTCGCGGCATTTTGAGGTCATTGGAGACGTGCTGGGCCATTTCGAGAGCTCCACGTGGGTGAGACTCGTATTGAGTCAGGTGATGCCCCAGTTGAAGCAGATCTCGCCGACTGACCCGAGCGAGCTCACCAAGATGATGCGAGACGCAGAAAACAGCGCTGAGCAGGAACAGGAGAGGACCTGCGTCATTTGCATGGGAGGAGAGTCTAGCGACCCCGCACAGCTCGAGCTGCCGTGCAGCCACAGATTCCATTCTAGTTGCGCGCGGTCGTGGCTCAAGCGGCGCAGCACCTGTCCGCTGTGTCGATTCCAGCTACCGACAGTGTACACAGGCACCTTTGCGATCGTAGCCTTTCGGTCGACTCTGATACTTCCATCGGAGCTTGACGGACTCTCGCCGTCAGAGTTGCAGGTCCGTCCTGTCGGTTCCCAAATGCTGCGAGCCGCAGTGACCATCACTATGACACGGATACATGCGCAGTCGTCGCTGGACACTTCAAAGTGGCGGAGGCCGTGCCTAGTGAGTGTGGCCATGGTGCATGCCAATGGGTCGTCGGCGTTGATGCCCCTCAGTCGGAGCATCAAACGACAGCGAGAAGAAAAACACATGCAGCAAGCTGTACGAGACGCCTCCAAAAGGGCGCGGTGAGCCGCCCCAAAACTAAAAACAACTCAGATTTAGTACATGTACGAGGCATCCCACCCGAAGAACTCACCAATGAAAGGAAACACAGTCGATTGGTCCGTTATCACGCTAATCAAGAACGCGTCAATGCGGCAGTCGGAAGTGTCCAGACGGCTAACGTCGAAACCAGTTGGTAGCTTGAAGCTACTAGCTTCCATGTCGAAGCCATTCATGCGGCAGGCATGAATCATGCCTATTTGTAGTGGTTCATAAGCGCAAGCATGATGGCGTCAATGCGGCAGTCGGAAGTGTCCAGACGGCTAACGTCGAAACCAGTTGGTAGCTTGAAGCTACTAGCTTCCATGTCGAAGCCATTCATGCGGCAGGCATGAATCATGCCTATTTGTAGTGGTTCATAAGCGCAAGCATGATGGCGAATTGCATACGGTCTTGGCGCGCACAAATCGCATTGACCTGCTGGTGGGTCTTCTCAAGTGTCTCACTCATGTTGTCCCAGTCAGCTTCAGCCTCCTCACTCTCCTGCGTCATTAAATGGTACTTCGAATTATTTGACAATTTCAACAGTTTATATGAGGGAGACCTTGCGAAAACTCTCTAATAGGGAGTTTTCTCTGCAGCTGCAACATCTTGTCTTCTTCTCCAGCCCGAGAACTGTGCGCTCCATATGGCTCGGATCGTTAGCTACAAGCCCCGACGTCAGCGCAAGTTTCTTCTTGGCTGTCTCTTCCGTCGTCGTGTCTGCGCTGCGCTTCTTGCCGCGTACATGCTCGGCGCGGATCTTCTTCGTCTCTGTGGAGGAGGTAAGCTTAACCATGGCGAGTGAAATCCGATCTTCGACTGAAAGGGGGGAAATCTTATTGCTTCGTATGTGGCATTACATGGTTAACTTCAACAAGTGTATTCTTCTTTTCATGTCAGGCACAACGAAGCTGCACGGCGATCGAGGCAAGGAGCAACCACTTTGCTCTTCCCAAAGTCACTGCGCTGCTGCTACTGGTAATTTCTGGAAGTACAAACTGCGCCTCATTGCCTCGTACAGCGTTGCCTCCACCAACCAAGGGCATTATTTTGTTGGGTGCTGGTCCTGCGGTAGTCTCGGTAACATTTGGAAGGTTGCAGCCGATAGAGCCGCAAAATGCACGGACGGCTGCAGACGTGATAGCCGATCGATTTACATCGCCAACTGCCAACCCGTTTGAAGATTGTCCGCTCGGCTCATCATCTCCGTTATCGCCGGGCTCACTAGTGTTTGCTAGACCCCCACCAATGTTGATTATTGTGATGGTGTTGCCAATATTCACACCATCCAAATTCGTGATGACACTCGACTGGATAGCTGCAGCTTCTTGGCCGCTACCGCTTTGGCTACTGCTTTCACTGTCATCCTCACTGTCTTTGTTATCCTTGTCTCCATCTTCATCATTCTTGTCGTCGTCGTTGTTGTCATCTCCCGAGTCGTCATCGTCATCGTTGCTCTCTTGATCGTGATGACCATGGTGGTGATTATCGTCGTGGAAATGACCACTATGGACTTCCCTGTCCTCATGAGGAGACCATGGGCGATTCTCCTCATGAAACGGGGCTGTTACCCGCTCATCCGAAAGCGCATCTTGCAGGTTCCTCTCGGTCTCGAGGTATCCAACGCCAAGCGAGCGATTTTTTTCTTCAGTGCGCCACCACAAGGGATTTTCTTGGACCGATACTACACGTCTCCGCGTTGTGCTGATAGCTATTGCTACGCATATCGCCCCCGTTGTCGCCCCAACTACCGCCGAAAGTCGAAGCAGGCATGAGCGCAAAGTCAACAGCATACTTACTTGGCAAGTAAAAAGTGCCTATGTTTTACAGCTTATCGTCCATCAATCTCACCTCGTCCATTCTTCTTCCTAGTCACCTGAATTATCTGTTAGCATCAGTCATGGAGCGAGTAACGCAATCGGTATCTCAGTGACGACACCTTCACCACTACTGCGTTGACTCTTCGGATGTCTCGGACGAGCTCGACGAATTCTCGCGTGGACGCTTAAACAATCGTGGGCTTGTTGGTGGCTTTGGAACCGGTGGAGTGCCGTACTCATTGAGGGCATATGCCTTTTTCATACACGCCATGGACCGACGCATAGCGATCTTGTGATCTACAATCGGGAACGGGTAGTCTTTGCCGATAAGACAACCCGCTGCATGCTGCACAGTCATCGGCGCCTTCCAGGGCTCGTAGATGTACTTGACTGGCATCTTGCTTAGTGCTGGAACGTACTTGCGGATAAATAAACCTTCAGGGTCCCATTTCTTGCCGAACGTCGACGGGGAGTACACTCTGAAATACGCCGAGAAGAAGTAGCTGGCACTAAGCCACAGCCAATTGCCACAGTTGATACTCCAGTCATGATCGATCAGCCGCTCCTGGAAGACCTCGAGTCCTCGTACCCATGAAATGTACAGATCCCCACGAGTAAGGAAACACGCTACTGAGTGACGCGCTAGATGATGCATCCATCCTTCCTCTTTTAATTGGATCATGATAGCGTCGATCCATGGGAAACCAGTCTGCCCATCGATCCAGGCTTGGACTTGTGAACGAGCGAGTTTATCGTCATCAGTCATATCTTCCTCCTTCTCTGGAATCGTGTGCCATCGCCAGTCAATCTGCAAGCAAGTCGGACTCTCCTCCATCTTGTCGAAGTACGGGTTGGCTCGGCCGTGGCAGTGGAAAAACTCACGCCAAAGAAGCTGTCCGTCCAAGCTCACAGGTGTAGCCGATAGAGCTTTAGCGTGGTGTTCCTGAATTCCTTGCACGTGATGCAAAAATGTCCGCGGACTGATCGAGCCGAAATATAAGTATGGACTGAGCGAAGTAGTTGAAGCAGATGGGGTCGTCTGTGCCGGAGAGGTTTTTGGCTTCTCGAACTTGACTACGCGACCTTCGTTGCGACAATAGTCACGTAGAATACCTAGCGCTATTTGTTCACCGCCGTAGATGAACGGATGCCGCTCAGGAGCCTCATAGCCAAAGTCGGTTACCTCTGGGAGTGTAAATTGTTCCTCAGGGCCTGCAATTTCGTCCAGTTGTTTCACTTTTTCTTCAGGGTCATCTTCCTCTTCGAATTCCTCTTTAACTTCCTCGTCTTCGGTCTTTTCCTCCTTCACATCTGACAGTGTCACTCGGTCAGGTTTGAGGCGATTCTTCCAGTAATCCACCACTTGTTGATACAGCTCACTGGGCAGATACGCAGGCGCCGGCACCTTTTCCGGCGTCGGGAGTGGCTTGGGTGGTTTTGGCTGCATGGCTAGTGCACGGAGAAAGGCTGTGTAGGTCTTCGGTGGCTCTCCATTATTCCCAGCAATAACTGCGTCCAAGTCGTATAGCGTGTACCCATGAGTCACGTGTGTCTCGACGCCCAGTTGTCGCGCTAACGCCACTGCTCGCTTGTCTCGGTCGATTGCAAATGGCTCACTTGCTGCATCGAAAAACAGGTGCGAGATGCGCCATGCAGGCAGCAAACGCCTCAGCACTTGCACTCCGTCTCCTCTGGCCACCACAAGCCGCGATCCTCGCGCAGCCAACGCATCGGCCAGATCCGAGACGCTCTCGAGCATAAACTGGAAGCGGTTGACGCCGCAGAGCATAATTTTGGGACGGTGCACGATGTAGAGCGGGATAAACACCACCTTACGACTCGGTGTCTTGTCCTGCTCCTGCTTAACCCACTCTAGCGCTGCAGTGAGCGCCAGATTGTCGTGAAGACGGAGATCGCGTCGGAACCACATCAGAACTCTGATCTCGTCTTCAATGCCAGCTTCTGAGCTCGTTCCTTGGCCGATTTCGCTCGGACTCGGCTCATTCTTCTCTTCTGCAACTGCAAATTGCTGCCTCTGGGACTCCGCGGACAGAGATGACGGCACTATCGACTCTAAGGCGAGTTCCTGAGGAGCTGCGATAGCTGCGTGCACAGCGTCCAGGGTTGCAGCATCTAGCGTCGATTCCGGCAACTCCGAGTCAGGGTCGGCGGCGTCTAGTAAAGAGGACGCGAAGTCCACGAGGTCTGCGTCGTCGGCCGCGTCGTTGGTGCCCACGGGGGTCAGCAGTGGTGCAGGAGGCGGGGGCGGGGGCGTACGATCCGTCATGATCGCGGAATGACCAGCAAAGATGCTGTGCGATTGATTTTGCTCCAATCAGAGCTGTGCGTTGGACAATTACAACCAATCATGAAGAAAGTTGAAGTGGGGAAGTCGTCGTATCACTAAAGCGAGACAGCTCAATATTATTTCGAAAGTTGCCTTTTTGGCTGTCAAAAAGAAGTCTAGCTATTATATAGGGTGGCGCTGCGCCGAAAAGCAAGTCTACTGGATCTCGTCGAACATCTGAACGCCATGCGGGTTGAGTGCCTGCGGGTTGCCCGCGTGTGGTGAGAAGAGCTCGGCCTCCTCCAAGTATTTTTCTTCATGCACTACGTCGCTCTTGTTTTTGACACGAGCGAACACGCCGAGACCGATAAGCGCGAGAGGTACGCCCAGATCGGCGATCAGCCACATGATGCGAGCACCATAGTGCTGGTAAAAGTAGCCACCAATGAGCGTACCCACGCCGCGTGCGAGACCGTTCTGCACCGCGTTCAGCACACCCATGATCGTGCCCTGGCAACCAGGAGGAGCCGCCGAGTACACGTACTGCGTGCACGCTGCCCAGGCCAATCCGTACGTCACACCGTGCAGAAACTCGAACGGGATGGCACTCCAAGCGTTGGTCATGACGGCGTAGTAGGACACGCGCAGGAAGTAGCCCAGGATGGACAGCAGCAGCACATTCACGATGCCGAACCGGTTGATGATCTTGTGGGAATAGAAAAATGCGGGCAGTTCCGACGCTGTCTCGCACATTATGGCAATTCCCACGATCTGGGCGTTCTCGCCCGACAAATTATACAAGTTCAGCGTGAGGAAGCTGGACAGCACGCCGTACATGAGCCCCATCAAGAACACGACGCCAAGCAGCACCAGCACGTCCATCTTCTCACAGATGAGCCGGGCATTATTCATGAACGACGGGACTTTTGAGGTGCCACCTTCCAGATCAACTTGTTGCAATAGACGACTGTGTTGCATCGGCGGGATCGTACGCAGCACCAACAGAGACGTCAGTCCTAGCGCCAGACTGAGGTTGAAAGACCATGAGATGCCAGCAACAGCAACGAGGAGGCCCGTGATGTAGGCTCCAGCACCATAGCCGAGTGCGCCGAACAAGCGCTGCTTGCCGTACTCGCCGCCGATTTTGTCCAGGAGGTTCAATACGGTGTGATCCAGCAACGAACCGGTCGGGGCCACTTGAAAGTTGGCCACGACGACGATGAGGATCATCCAATTGAAAGACCAGTAGAAGAAGCGAACGGCGAACATGAAAAGCGCAGCTGTGACGATGCAGAAGACGTGGATGAGTCTCTGGTTCTCAATGTGGTCGGCGACTGCACCCCAGAGCGGAGGAGCCAGTAAGGTGCACACACAGGGCAATGTCTGCAGAACGCCGATCTGCATCTTGGAGAAATGCGCTGTCTGCTGGTAGAAGATGCTCAGGAAATTCATCTGCGCCGACGTCCACGCGTTGCTGACAAAGTACATGAGCTTGGGCTGCCACAACGAGTGCGTGTGCTCCGCCGGCGCCACCAGGGGCGTCTTACTCGTTGCCTTCGCCAGACACATGAGCAGCAATAGAGACCCGACCTAAGCTACGACGGATGCAGCCACTGTGTCGTGCACTAAAACTTGGCGAATGAGGTCCACCACAACGAGCAAGTAATGCCCATTCCCAGTGCACTTGCTGCATTGCATCGCCTCCGACACCCCCTCCTGATATCGTCCTTTCCACTGGGTACTACATCTAATAAAGGACAGATGTCATGTGCTTGAATTAAATGCCCATCATAGCGCAACGGTGGACGGAACAAATCCTTTTCCACCAACCATATCGTCTTATTTTCGAATTCCATTCTCTCATTCGTCGAAAAACTTGTAATCAGACACCAGCCATCGATTTTCGTCATACGTCACGCATTTTTTCCAGCATTGTTACGCACCCCGTCCCCATGAGCACCGCCGCGTTGACTGGTCTGCAGGAGCTTCTGGCCGACAAGAACCGCGTCGTCGTGCTGGACGGCGGCTTTGCCACCGAATTAGAGAAGGATCCGCGGGTCGATTTGAGCGCCAGTAGCCTCTGGTCCGCATCACTGCTTCTGGACAAGAACCAGCACCTCCAAGACGTGGTTGTCAACGCACACAAAACCTACTTCCTTTCCGGTGCCGACGTTGCCACTACGGCTAGTTATCAGGCTTCAGTCGATGGCTTCAAGCGTGAGGGTGTCACAGCCATCGAGGATGTCGAGAAGCTCTACGCCAAGAGCATCGATCTCGCTGTGCAGGCGCGTGATGCCGCCTGGAACGAGTTGCAACAAAGCAAACGCATTAAACCCCTCGTAGGCGCCAGCATCGGTTGCTACGGTGCGGCGTTGGCTGACGGATCGGTGAGTTGTTATCAGGATTTGCATCCTTTGGATGGTGCGCTCACTACTAGCGAACTGTTTCGTTGCTGACTAGGAGTACCGTGGTGACTACGGCAAGACGAAGGACGAGTTGGTAGCCTGGCACAAGCACCGCTTCGCCTTCTTCACCGACTACGCACCGGCTGATTTCTTGATCTGTGAGACCATCCCCTGTCTCGTGGAAGTAGAGGCCTTCGTGGACCTGCTCAATGAGTTCCCGACCGCACACGCCATCGTGGCCGTGGCTTGCCACAACGGCAAGGAACTTAACAGCGGCGAGCCGATCGCTCGCATCCCTGACATCCTTGCTAAGCTGAAGAATCCCTCGCAGTTGTTGGCCATTGGCGTCAACTGCACCCCACCACAGTACGTCGAGAGTCTGTTGCTTGAGCTAGACTGCTCCTGGCCCAAGGCTGTCTATCCTAACAGCGGTGAAGGCTGGGATGGACTGAACAAAAAGTGGCTCCCGGCTGGTAACAGTGATGGTCCCAGCTCGTGGGAGGAGTACTCTCCTAAGTGGTACGACGCTGGTGCGCGATTCTTTGGGGGCTGCTGCCGTACGTCGCCCGACGACATTCGCGCTATTCGCGAGTACTTTGCCCGCCGTCAGCTGCTGTAACGTCTCGGTCCGACGCTCGGAATCCACCACTTGCTACGTAACTAGTCAGAGTTCTTAGGAAACTGAGGCAAGTGCTGGTGGGACCGCCGGATTCGAGCTTTCGAGATACAAGCGCTGTCGCTCATGATTACGAAGATAGCGCAGGGCAATGCGAGCATTGATGCAACATCGCTGAAATGCTTCATCACTTGTAAGCTGCTGCTGTGCGTGAGAGAAATCACAGCGAGAAATAAAGCTCTCTACGTGTCTCCACAATTCCCTCAAATGTTTCTTTTCGTGTCTGCTACAGCGTCGAGTTGACTGGCGGTCTGATGTTATGTCGGACTTGTCAGAGTCCGCTTTAATGAGCGCACTGTGCTTCTCGTCCACGACCGTATGTCGTGAGATTATATTGACTCGGAAATGCGGAGGTTCCCTCACTCCCAGGTCGTCCAGGTGCATAACCTCATCGCACGATAAGCACAGCGGGACATGGCACGAAAGACATCGCTTCTCCGCTGCAATCGGAAGATTTCTCAACGCAAAACACACAAAACATTGCCGTCGTCCTAGCTCGGTACTGCTCTTTTGTACGCTGACTGCGGTCACATTCTTCTCGTCTTCTAACGTGTATGAAATACGTTCTGAATTGGTATCACAAGGTGTCAAATCTGACACTGAAGAATCGTTCGAACTGCACGCTGCAGCAGACTGGATTTGCGCCTTCTCTGAAAACTTTATCGATTCAGCGAGCAGTTCTCGTGCTGCTTGCTCCCGTTTCAAGGCCTCGTCTCGCTCCTGCAGAGCAGCTAAGTACTGTTTTGCTAGAACTTGATTGAATCTGGGCTGGTTGACTCTGTCTCGAAGCTGCATCATCTCTAGCTCTTCGGTCGAGCTTCTTACTGTTGATGGGTTTGTCGGAGTATCGACACCAAGCATTCTCTTCTTTTCCTCCTCATCCGCTTGATCTTCATCAATACGCACCCACGACGCCGAGTCATCGATTACCAGAGATAAAAGAGCTTTGGCACCAAGTACGACGTGTTCGATTACAAGCAGAAGCCAAAGTTCTGTGACATACGCATTCGAGTTGTCTTTTGATGACTCCTCTCTCCAACTTGGACGTATCACGTGAATTAGGCTTTTAAAATCCGACCTGGTAGTGAAGAAGAGCACAGCGCAGTTGACAGCGACAGCAGCAAAACTCATAAACTCGAGGATACTCATGAAGGTTGACACCTCGGTCTCACTTTCAAACGGTGGACGTCGCTTAGCCTGCGTACAACTCAGTACATCTAGACGCATTGCCACGACATTGCTTAGTAAAGCAAATAAGGGCGCCACAGGAAGTACCGAGACGAACATGGTAACGTATCCGAACTGTAAAACTACTTCCATCTGCTTCCCCATTAGAAAATCATGAGGATACATTAGTTCTTGGAGGAGAACCATTGGGGGAGGAAAGGGTCGTTCTTTTCCGCTTAGAGGCGTTGCTGTGGCTGGGTGGGAAAGCTCTGCGTCGTACCATTCGTGACTCGACATGGACCAGCAATCCTTGACTCGAGCGGATGGCTGTCGAAAACGAAATCCAGCGCTTTTCCATCTATATCTCACGTGGAACATTGGTATAACATCACGCTGGATCGAATTCCATAACTGACGAACTCCCATAATGATCAAGAGCTGCTTGCGAAGAGCATTGTCATTCTGATCCACGAACGCAATCCAGAACAACGAGATGAAAGCGTTCAGAAATTTAAAAGAGAACAGTTTAGTGGCAAGCATACTTTCAAACTCCCATACTGTGCGGTGATTTTCCCAAGTGGTGAGCGAGCGAGCAAGTCGAGTGTACCAGTTATCAAGCAGCAGCATTGATACCGCATTCATAAACGGAACGACGAACGGGACTAATATCACTGGCAGCCACGGCATGGTGTTGTGAACAACAGCCGACGACGCAGTGTTCGTTTTGACAGCAACGAAAATCACCACTGCTGCAACAGCCATGGTCATAAGTAAGGGGATACCAGTATAAATTCTGACAAGCTGCACAGCTTTTGGGAAACTCACGTCGACGGCACTTTTTGCTCGTATCATTGTGGTTTCAACCAGAAAATCCCCGTAGAATCCCGGGGTTTCCTCGCTTCGGTTGCGTCGAAAATGACCAAATTTTCTCTGTATCTCACTACGCTTGCGTTTCCAGCGTTCGACCATTAGTGTGGCCCAAATGGAAACGACAATGGCGAACAGTGGCGGCACACAACTCACATTGTTCGCTAGCCAAAGCATTTGACACGCCATTCCAATCAACGCTATTGGAAGGAGCCACACAGTATAGAAAGTAACGAAAGCGTAGTAGAACGCGTGTTTCTCTCCAAAATACGTGAGAAGTGGCCACAGCATCTCGTACTGATGCCGTTTACGCTCCAAGAAAAACTGCTCGAGGCTGTTGCCTGCAAAAGGCTGGAAAATGCGTTGGGAAGAGTCCGTGTAGCCCCAGTGTCGAACGATGTTACGGCAGCCCATGACATCGTGCAAGGGAAATATGATTGTAATGTTGCCATTCTTGATGTGTTTCTGGAGGTTTATCTTCCTTTGGATAATACTGAGGATGACTTGTTGACGTTGCAGCGACCGGAAGCTCTCATACAATTCAGGAGAGCTAGCGTTGTATATGGACCGCGTTGAGGAGCCGCGATGTTTCACTTTGAGCTGGAGAACTTGAGCCTGTTGAACGAGCACCTCATCCGTCGCACCAACAACAAGATAGTCGAGTTCATCTATTGCTTTACAAATTCCAGGAACTGTTTCACGAACACCCGACCGAGTCACGATGAGTGAAGGAGCAATAGAGCTTTCTTCATGCATCGTTTCAATAACTGTCTCTTTAAACTGTTTCTTCACTCCATTGAAGAGCATCACGTATTCAGGTCGAGCGGATTGATGCTCAATGCCAAGTACTTGTCGGGAAATCTCGCTTGCAATATGATGTAGCAAGGATCCTTCAGCATTCACGTTCTGGAGTTCCCACGCGAGACTTTTAGGGCAAAGAAAGTCAGCAAACAACCGCACCGCGCTTTCTTGCAGATACAACACTGCGTGGAACAACGGGGTCTCGTTCCGGTAATTAGTCCATCCAGTGTTCACATGCTCCAAAATATTCAGTTTTTGTTCCGTGTTGTCGCGTTCAGGGCTCGATTCAGTCGTCTCCGTAGTTTTGATAGGAACGACGATGTTTTTCTTTGGTTTGACTCCTATCCGCAAGGAACTTGTCACCGAGTTCCCCACTAAAGTAGCAGAATCCGAAGGATGCAGTTGATCGTCGAGCATTTTGTCGAGGAAAAGCTTTAGGATTTCTAGTTGACCGTGCGCTGCAACTGCGTGAAGCACCGATTGCCTCTTACCGTATTCACACGAGCATGTGAACAGCATTCGGAGAGAAATCTTTAGGTTGTTATCGTTCGTACTTTGTGCTACCAAAGGTTTGACCGCCACCTTAGCGCCAGTGTTGCTGCCAATCGATGACATTCGCAGTTCTAGCAGAAGCAGAGAACGCACTTCGTCGACGAGACCGAAGCAACCTGCCCAATAAAGAAGGTGTTGCCCATATCGGACTGCGTCTTGGACCGTCACAAGTTTGGGCTTGTTCTTCTGAGGATGCAGCGGGTTGCGAGCATTCATCTCGACCACGTATCGTGTAAGGTGCGCTCCATTCGCAATAAATTCGTGAATAAATATCCGTATAACTTCGACATGATCGAGTCGTAGACGCCACCGAACATATTCTCGGTTTGTCTCGTCGTCACCTCTCGAGTATAATTGTCGTTGCAAAGTAGCTCTTTCATCTTTTAAGGCAAGGCCACGATGCCCAGCAATATCCACCGCAAACAGGTCGTCAGTATCGATTAACAACGGGATAGCCAATTGCGTCTTGGCAAACCGCTGTATACCGTCTCCAACGTATAAAACTGGGTCCAACAACATTGCAATCTGCTCATGATTCCCATTATATGCAGCCCAGTGTAGCGGTGTCCACTTGTTACTTTTCTTGGGTAAATTAGGCTGGTCTCCGTGGATTAAAAGCTGCTTTGTCATGTCCAGACCGTCGTCAATGTGCCTCACATTAGAGCCACATCCGAAACAACTTACACACTGTAGCGGCGTATTACCAAAGAGGTCTAGGTGCTGCTTGCCTTCCAGCAATTCACTCGGTGGGATTGTCCATTGTGGTGGTAGTTGAACCTCAGCCATGGGCACTACATCGGAGTATCCATCCTTTGTCACCATCGACACCTTGAAAAGTGCGTCTGCACCTGGGAAGTGCTGAAGCATTTGCACTAGCGGCTTCAACAGCTCCACAACATCAGCTTCCGATCGACTTGTAAAATGCACGATGCATTTCTCACCCAAGAGCAGACGGACGACGCTCGCTTGACCGCCCATACACGCAGCAAGTAGAGCTGTTCTTCCTGCGATTCCTCGAGCGCGAAGCTGAGACGCTGGGGATAATTTCCCAAACACCAGCAACTCTACCACACGCTCCTCATTGCCATTCTCGCAAGCCTCATAGAGGTCCATGCAGTGTGCAGCTGAAAGTGTTAAATCAGAAAGAACGGGAGGCTGGTTATTAGCTGCTAAATTTGATGTAATACTGGTGGACAATATGTTTTGTCGCCCTTCTAAAATTGATAGAACTTGATATTTAATATTAAAATTTTAAATTTAGCACATGCCAATTGCTGTCCAGTACACGTCTCATCATGTTGAGAACGCGCTCACTCAGGCTGCATCGATGCAGGGACTCGGTAGTTGTAGCACATATCGTCGCCGCTCCAGAGAGATGAATCGTCGGACTCTGTATCATTCTGCGTGCGTGTACTCGTAGCTGACGAGGTTGTTGAGTCGGTCTCACTGTCTGAGAAAGATTTACTCATGCAAGCAATGCATCGCGACATGGCCAGTTTGCTGTCCACGATGGGAAAAGGATAGTCTTTCCCGATGAGGCAGCCAGCGTCGCGCTGCACTTTCAAAGGCGCTTTCCAGGGCTCGAAGACGTACTTGTCGGGCATATTACGCAGCGCTGGAACGTATTTGCGAATAAACTGGCCTTGCTGATCCCATCGCTGCGGAAACGTGGACGGAGACGCCATGCGACGGTAGTTGGTGAAGAAGCAGCTCGCACTCACCCAAAGCCAATTGCCAACGTTAATGGGCCAATCCAGATCGATCATTTTCTCCTGGAAGTACGTCGCTCCTCGCAGCCATGAGATGTAGAGCACCCCTCGTGTCAAGAAGCAAGCCACAGCATGGCGTCCGGCGTGATGAGTCCATCCTTCCTGGTTAATCTGCCGCATGACAGCGTCAATCCAGGGAAACCCTGTACGTCCGTCCTTCCAACACTGCAACTGGCGCATCGCGAGCTTCTCGTCTGCATCTGTCAGCTTATTTGGCTCCTGTTCATCATATTCAGGGTGCGATACGTAGTGCTCGTTGAGCAAACGCCAGTCGATCTGTTTACAGGATGGGTTCCGTTCCTGTGAGTCAAAGTTGGGCGTCCCACACGCGTAGCAGTAGAAGAACTCGCGCCACATGAGCTGACCTTCAAGTGTGACCTGAACCGGGAAACCTGGGCGATGTGGGTACTGTAGCTGGATAAACATGATGCGGTAGAAAAATTCGCGTGCACTCAGACACCCGAACGACAGGTACGCACTCATCGTTGTAGTGGAGGGCCCATCAATTGACACCGGAGAAGTTTTCGGCTTCTCGAACTGCCCCACACGACGTTCGTCCTCACAGAAGTCGTCCAGTCTCTTCAACGCTTGGCTTTCACCTCCGAGCAACGGTGCATGAGGGGTTGGCGGTGTTAACCCAAAAGCTGCGAGTGGTGGAACCACAAACAGCCCAGAATCGGTCTTTTTCGCACCACCGTCGACTCCAGCGATCGTGTCTGCAGTTCTCGGATTTTCTTTACAGAAATTTTGCAGCAATGAGAACAATTGTTGGACACTGAAACACGCGGCGTTCAAGAGCTTCACCGGAGCAGAAATGGGTTGGGTTGGTTGAGGCATCTTCTCAGTGATCTCCAGAAGGCGTTCGTAGTCCGTGGGTGCCTGGCCGCCGTTTAGTCGGATGATTTCATGTGGATCATACAGCGTCATTCCTCGGATCGTCGTGAGATTGACATCCAGAGATTTGGCAATGGCACGAACGCGGTTGTCACGCTCGACCGAGTACTGCATAACGCCGGCCTCGAAGAAGAGATCGGTGACGCCCCACGCCGCCATCACAGCACGCAGAACGTCCTCGGCGTCTCCGTGGAGCACCAACAACCGTCCCTCCAGCTTTGCGATGGATCTGGATAAATCTTCGATCGCTTCGAGCAGAAACTGGAACCTCACAGGCCCGCAACGTTGCCGTTTGGGTCGATGAAGAATGTAAATAGGTAAAAGTGTCATCTCCTCACCCGTCTTGCGTAGCTGCTGCTGCGCGCGCATCGCCGCGTCCAGCGCCAAGTTGTCGTGCATCCGCAAGTCACGGCGAAACCAGACGATTGCTCGGCGTTTTGGAAGATCTGAGTTCGTTTTGACCTGCTCGTCGCCTTCGATACTCTCCACTTTGACCGTCGTCTCGCTCTCAACGACATCGACGGATGACGTCACGGTGGTCGTCGGACTAGTGATGCTCGGGCCTTTATTATTGGCGTTTTCCGCGTTCTCTTGACTCGGCGTCGTCATTAAATCCGCCACAACGTAGACCTCGTTCTGCGTTGTGTTCTGGCGGTGCTGCGGCGTCGGGTGGTCGTCCACGTAGTACGCCGATGCGCTACGCTGCCGCTTCCTGGCCATTGACAGCTGATCGACAAACCGATAGGAAGAGGCAAAGAAGGCAATTGCTACGGCGCTCCAGCTTGGTTACACGCCGTTGGTAAATGCAGCCGAATGGATCACTGGGGAGCTACAAAGGCGACGATGACCTTCGGTCGGGGTAAATGTGATGAATTCGATCGTGTTCAATTGCTCCGGTTGAAATGATTTCACGCCATAACGGTCACAAATTAGATGCCCCGAATTGGTTTCTACCGGGTATTAATTCACACAGCATTTGAAGAGTGTTTATTTCCTCCTTCCTGATATGTGATATTACAGGTATTTTGATCTGAGAGGTTTAGTGCTTTTGTAACGAAACACCTGGAACAGGAGCTTCAACTTCGATTGCCAAAATGGCTTCAGAAAACGTCAGCAACTGAAGCAATCACGGAGCAACACCTGAAGAAGTTCATCACTGCCGAGTGTAGCACGCAGGTTCATGCAGTAGGCCTCAAAGTGTTGGAACGTTACAACACCATCTCCTCCTGCCACCTCGAAGTTGAGAGCAAAGTCCTGGAAAACCTGCGCTGCCGACTTGCGACCCAGCACGACGTCTGGGTGCTTAGCCGCCTGGAAACTCAATGCTAGTGCTGCAGGGAGCACACGACCATTTCCCGTCGACTGTAGTGTTGTATACACCTTAGTGGCACTGGCAAGACATGCCGGACTAAGTCGCTCCAGGAGACTGTCGAGAATCAGTCGCAACGGACGGCCGTCGACTCGGTGCTGGTGGAAGAACCGTCCACCACTAACGTTACTGGTGTCGTCGCCATTAGACTGAGAGAAAAGAGAAAGGTGCTTGAACAGGGCGTGGCCTTGAGACTCACCCAGAGTGAGACCCAGTGCGGTGTTTAAAGCTTCACAGCAACGAACACTCGTAATGATACCCGTACGAGGGTCAGTCAATTGATTGAGTAGAGTGCGAAGTTGAACGACGTCGGCCAGGGAGTTACTCTGGCGGATACGGTACCGTATAGCGTAAAGAACCGAGTCACCAGCGTAGGTTGGTACAGCTTCAACTCCAAGGGGAGGCCCTCTCGACGTTGTCAACCGATTCGTGCCAGTCATTGCAGTACCAGCTGCAACATCTTTGAGCGACAATATCTTCCTCTCCTTGATCACCTGCATGGGAGCTTCCGTTGTCGTGGATGCAGCTCGAATCCCTGCCGCTGCCGGCTGCGAGGAGTTCCAGGACGAAGCTGTGCCATTTCCTCTACTGCGTTGATTATCTAGTTGCGGGGGTGGAGTTGCTGGTTCAGCGTCGATATCCGACTTGACGATGCCGCCATCGAGGTGCCATACGCTGCATACCATCTCATCGAAGGCCCTGTCTGAAGCGATACTGGCGCTTACATTGTGATAATATCCTCGCCATTGCTCCCACGTCACCTTCCCGTCCTGAGCACTGCCATCAATGTCGAACGATTCAAGAAATTCTCGACAAACGAAATCAACTCCCCGTCGACCTGCCACTACGTCGGGATGGGCACTGGCATCGAACTGTTCCACAACGTCACTGGGTTCCAACGAAGCTTTCTCGACATCGCGAATGTTTCTCGCTTTCGCCAACTTCGCGAAAGCCTCACGAACGCACTCGAGGCGGCGTCCAGTAAGCGCAGGCCGCACGATATTGATCAATTCGTCCGGTGCAATTCGTCCGTCGCCGTCGCTATCCAGATACTGGAACATCAGACGCAGATCGGCATCCGTGAGACCGCCAGGCAGAGTCAATTCGCAGTCAGCAGCCGCAGTACGAAGATCCTGCAGGTTCATAGCATTGCCTCGAACCGCCCGTAGACGTCGGTTCAAAGTGCAGAACCCTGATGTTCCTTGAGCTTGCAACACTTGTTTAAGTCGGGATAAAATGGCTTGCACTCCTGCTGGGTGGAGGTGGAATTCACGTCTACCAGGAGAGGTCAATCCTGAGGTCTCAGTAGGTGGTTGTGTTGACGGAGCTTTACCGAGACAAGCAGCAATGGAGCTGCTCACATTGTTCTTCGCTCGTCGGAGTGTCATACTTGGACTGGATCCAGAACTGGAAGAAGTTGAGCTGGTGTACGCAGCTGTATGATCCAGAATTTCGTGCACACTGGAGCGTCCAGGATCTTGTCGTTGAATTCCTCGAATCTTTTCAACTGGCGCAGTTGTGGCCGCTATCCGTCCGCTGTTACTAGGTCCTAAGTGCCAGGCACTGCGAACCATTTGCTCGAACTGTTCGTCATCGTCGATCGCAGCACTCATATTAGCGTAGTAACGCTCCCAAACGTCGAAGTTGACACGACGTTGGCGTTGACGTTCAGTAAGGAGACCGAAGGTGTCAAGGAACTCAGCATGCGCTTCGCATTCCGTCTTTCGACCCGATGTGACTTCGGGTAGCCGTCTGGCATCAAACGCATCAGCAATGGCAGCAGCTTCAAGCTCGCCACTTCCCGAGCGATCGAGTGCGTCGAACGCCATTCGCACCACAAGCTGGCGCTGCGCGTTCATAGGCTCACGGACACCAGTGAGGAATTCAGTGACGCTCATGGTGCCGTCGTGGTTGCTGTCAAAATGGTAAAACAGACTTTGTGCGTCTCGTCCGGTGACATGAACTCCGCTGTTCTTCAGAGCACGAACGAACTCGTGAAAGCCGACGTTCCCATCGTTGAGTTCATCGACGTAGTCCTCATCTGACCGGCCAGCTGCCCGTCGAAGCTGCTGCTGTAGCGTAATAAAGCCCCCCAGACCTCGTTCTTTCAGCTCACAACGTAGAGAATGAATCGTACGACGTAGCTCCTTGGATTGCTTGCTGGCGGCTTCAGGAGACCCGGGCGGTGCCACACTCATGGCACTGGAAGGGCTAATAACCCCGGACGCTGGTAAGCGGTCTACCACATCTGGCTGGAGAATGGCAAAGGCCTGTTGACTCGCCATTCCTGTACCCGAGCTGCGTTTACCACGCCACGCGACTTCGCCGTTAACATTAGTCGGAGTGGAGTGACGTACTGAATTTCCAGCAAGAGCACTTCCCAGTGAACATTCGGTGTGAACTGGCGGAGGTGCATAATTCTTGTGGGTTGGGCTGCCAGTGGAAGGTAGTTGCCACGTATTACGCACGATAAGCTCGAACAGATCGTCGTCGGGGACAAGGAAACTTACGTTGTGGTAGTACGCTTCCCATTGACGAGGTAAAATCTTTCCGGCAGCTTCGCCACTGTTCTTGTCCATGTCAAAGTTCTCGACGAACTCGCGAAAGCATTGCTCCTCGCTTTTGCGCTGTGTAATGACGTCTGGATGGCGACTGGCATCGTATCGCTGAACTACATCGCAGGCATCTAGGAAGGAGGTTCCGGTCTCTCGAGCCAAGATCTGGTAAGCTGCATGAACGTGACGCAGTCGACGCGTGCTCATGGTCCCGCGTACCAAATCTAACGCAGCCTCAACCGGGACAGACCCCATTCGGTCGACATCTAAATGCCTGAAAAGCCCACGGAGATCCGCATCACTAAGTGGCGGGTTGTTTGGAGTTGTTGCACCTGTAGCTTCGTGTGAGTTCTGAAAAGCACGGCGAAACTTGCCTAGTGTCAATTTTCCGTCTCCGTCTGCATCGCTAAGACGTAGACAGCGTCCAAGCTCTACAAGAGCCTGAATTCCTCTGGCTCGAAGTCCAGTTTGCACTTTACGCAGTACCGAAGCCGCTCCAGGATCAAGTGTGTCAATGGATGGTCCAGTACTCGAGCGAGTACTTGGCGATGTAGGTGACGTTACATCACTGAGGCAAGCAGCAAATTGGGAACCTTTGAGAAAGTCGTTGGTAGTATGCACGGCCGTTCCGCGAGGTGAAGCATCAGGATCCATTGGCGACAACACTAAGCTGTTGGGGTGATACTGTTCTCTCGGAGATGCTGTCGTGGAAATAGAGAGAACCACTTTCGCTTTGTTGCTAGTGCCTTGGTTCTGTTGAAGAGCCTGGTATAATGATACCGGAGCTACAGACGCTGGAGTCGGCGGTGGGATCGAGTCCATTCGTGCGTTCAGGTCTGCAGCCCCAGCAGCTTCTTGAAGGGATCGCCGCATATCAGCACGCCATACGCGCTTCATCAGCAGTTCAAAGTACTCGTCGCTGGGTGCTTGTGCAGCCACACACTGGAAGTACGTGAGCCACTGAGCCCAGCTTACGAAAGCGGTTCCCGTCCGACGTGCAGCAGTCATGAAGGCAGTTTGGAACTCTCGAGCGGCCTGGTCAGATGTCTGTTCACCAAACATTACAGCTGGGTGTCGTCCGGCATCGTGTGCTGCTAACACGTCTTGAAGTGCAAGATACCCGACACCTTTTCGATCCAGTGCATCGAATGCCGATTGCACAAATTCGAGTTTCCTACCAGCCAGCACCCCCTACAGCACAATTATTTTATGTCAAAAAGAAACATTTAACTGATCACTCAGAAGAAACACGTACAAAGATGAGATTTCTTATGGCGTTGGCTGTCACTCTGCTGTCTTCTTCATTGACCCGCTGAACTAAAGCTCGTGCGTCCTGTAAAATGACCCCAGCATTTTATTTTTGAGAGTACGAAACAAATCTAAATGTTGAAAAGTGTGGATCCGCTTACCACGTCCGAGATCGACGCACGACAGTCATTCAGCAAACGCTTGAGTACACCATTGGTGAGTCCACCACTTTCACTTTGAGCCTTCTCCAGCGCCAGACTGACGTTCACCCACGCGCTGTAGAAAGAAAAATAATATTAGGATCATAAAGTCTTTTCAATAACTTCAACTCTCACTTTTGTAAAACTTACACAAGGCCTTGCGCGCGCAGCGAGTTGCGAATGTTGGCCAGCAGCGCTTGCAGATCCACCTGCTCGGCGCACTGCTGCTGTCGCTCCTTCCACTGGGTCAGTGATGACATTGCTCTGTTGCCTTCCCCTGTGCCACTGAAGCCCTGCGTCGAAAGAGCCATTCCTCGTTCCAGTTGCCCCGGAAGCTGAAGTGGCCAAAACAACCGCTTTGAGGGTAGCCAAAAATACAGATTCATTCTCTACCAAAGTCGACACGGCTGCATTTAGCTCGCGTCGCAATCTGATCCTCGGCAGCTTCAGCCATGCGCATCTCAAAATACAAGTTTGTCTGCAATATCCATCAACAAGACGCGAAAGAAAGATAAACAGCTCAAACAACATCACACCCCGATCTTTCATTCGGGGCAATATATTAATGCATACGCCTCCTACAGACTGAACCTCGAGTCTTAGGTGGTGTTGGAGTCGAGTCGCTGGATTCTTCTCCTTTGTCTTGACGTTTATATACTTTTACTTGTGCTCACTGTCGTCCGCGCGCTTGAGTAGCGTGTGCATTGTGGGGCCGGTGGTGCAGTCCTTGCAGTTTTTCTCGACCACTGCTCCTCCACCCAAGAAGAGTGGGCCAGCAGCAGCATGTGCGGCGTCTACAGCCTCGACGCCGGTGCCAAGCCAGCCGTTGAGCAGCAGGAGCGCGAGCGTGAAGATTCCTTGCATGATGAACGGAGCTATGTGTGCAGTTGCTTGCCAAATGCCAACTGAATTTGATCAGGTCTCGTAAAGAACTGGTCGAATGAATGCGTGGGCCGTTGTGCGCTGGCCGTTAGACATTGGTAGAAAACAGATTCCCGAGGGATTCGAGATTGCTGCGACTAGAAGATGCCGTTACATAGTTCAGGTTAAGCTGGGCACGTATGGATTATCCCCGCTGTGGTCGTGCCGTTGACGGAACAATATGCGTTTAGATAAGCAAATTGTAGCCATTCTGGCGAAGATTTTTTCGAAGCACAACTTCATGATCGTCCGCTTGAGCAGGTCGATGGCTTGCCGTGTGCTCGCTGCTAGTCTCCCAGGCGTGGATCGAATACATGCACTGTACACTGCAATATGGCTTACGATCGGGTGGCCGCGAAAGTTTTCACGTTGGAGTCGTCGCGAGAACTATCCAAAGCAGCCCAAAGAGGTTTCCGCATGCACGATAGCTTTCTCGAGCTCATGGACAAGTTCAATCCTGAGCAATTCTACACCGTTCAATCCGTTCTAGAATTCGGCTTGTCACCAGAAAACGACCCAACGCATTCTCTAGACCCACGATGGATTTAGCAACCGAATCATTTCTCAGAATCGCTAGTGTTAGCGCCCACGTATCGATGAGAGTTGAGCTTGCTGCACTCAAAGCGTACTGAGCGTCACCAGCGTCTACATATGCCTGCGAAAGTTCTTTCACCACCCGGTCGTTCTTGCGGGTGTACTCATCCATGCCAACTTCGTCCATAGCGTTCATTTCGGCACTCGCGAGGTCGTCAAGTTTATGCCAGGTAGCTTCTTCCCAAGTCGAAAAGGCCTCTGGATTGCTAGCTGCTTCACGAACGCGATATAAGTCTCCTTCCATACCGTTGAGCACAATCGGAATACCACACTGCAATTTGAACGGGAAATGATGGAAGTACTCAATTTCTTCCAGACTCCTTTTCTTGGTGGATTCGTCAAGGCGCTGATTTTCAAGCATGCGGTTGCAGCCCTTCATGATTGGTGTAGGCCCTCTTAGAGCGCAGTCCAGTATGAGAAAGCGAGCTAGCGGGTTCTCTGCCCCCACAGTCGATCTAGCTGCTGAATCATATCTCAAAATTGCTTGAAGCAACGCCAGCACGTCAACTCCAGTTGCATCCGTTAAGGTAAACCTGAACTGGTCATCGCATTTAGCATACTCAGCTGAGAGCTTTTCGACCATCGCATTGGCTTCTGCGATGAACTCCTCTTTGTTTTCCAACTTGTCCATTTCTTCGGCAGCAAGCTTGTTGATTCGTTCAGAATTGCATCGTCTCCACTTTTCGTAATCTGGCAGACTGGTTATGGATTTAAGAATACGCCCGGCTCGAGAAGGATCTTCTTTTATTCTGCTGGCCAAGACATTTTGGTCTCCACGATCCTTTATAGGAATGTAGTACGCATTCTGCAGCTCAAACTCACCTCGGTGAAAGTGCTCGATCTTTTCGACGTCAGTCTTCGGACGATATTTCACGGGTCCTTGTTGACTGTTTCCTTCTTCAGGTGTCTTGATTTCTTCCAGAATCTCGTCATCTCGCAGCGGCTGAACGCTTTGGGTAGTAGAAGTTGAGGTCTCAGCGTCGGCGCTTGCAGCTTCACGACCCAACGCTGTTGCTAGACGAAACTGTAAATCGGCAAGCCCTTCCATCGTGCGATTTCAGTTTCACCACGCAAATCTTTAACTGAGCTCCACGTGGCCTTGTGCTGACAATCATTCTGAAGTTGCGTTGGCTGAAATTCTCAACATGAAAATGAGATCCTTGTCAGTATGTTTGTTACCAGAGTCCATTGTATTCTTCTACTACTGGAGGCTTTAGAAAAGATAATTAATCAAGTCTCCCAATTTGACTTTAGACGGACGCCATCAAGTACGTCCATGTTAGTCTCACTCAATACGAACACCGAATGGCAGACGAGTTTGACCCAACACCAAAACAGTCCAAATAGTGCCACATCCATTTCAAAATCTAGCGTTAACCTTAGTACCCGTTGGTCCAGTCCACTGGATACAACATCGGCTGATTCTTCAGGCGCAGATCCAAATTCTTCACAAACACATCGGCAACTTCTTCCGGAAGGCTGAGTGCTGACACGTGCGGGGTAAGGAGAACCGACGGGTGGGTCCACAACAGACTATCCTGTGGCAGCGGCTCTTTTTCAAACACATCAAGCACTGCCTTGGAAAAGAGTCCTTCATCCAGTGCCGCCACCAATTCGGTCTCCTTAATCACATCTCCGCGTCCGACATTGATAAACACAGGCTTCTTTTCCTTGCACGCCTGCAGTCGCTCCACATTCAGCAACCCTCTCGTCGCATCGGTACTAGGCAAAATGTTAACGACAAAGTCGGCCACTCTCAGAACATCGTCGAGGTCGCTCGACACTCGGTCGGCGCTTTCCTTCCAGTGTTCAGCATCTTCTCTGCCAATACGCCGCTTAAACCCGACAACTTTGAACCCCGCAGTCTTCATCAACCGACCGATACCCTGACCGATCTCGCCCAGTCCGAGGATGCTGATGGTCAAGGGTCTAAAAGACCTGTACTTTAACTTCGTCCGAGCATAATTGTGCTGCTTCTGGAACGTTTGCACCTCAAGGAACTTGCGTTCGAGAACGATGATCCAACCGAACACGTACTGGGCCATGGCATTGGGCATGATTCCGCCAGCGCGGGTGAGGGTAAAGTTTGGAAGTTCATTCCGTTCCGCCCGAGTCAACTGATGGAAAAACGGCTCCACGCCGGCGTAGGTGGACTGTATCCACTTGACAGATTGCAACAGATTGGGGAATTCCTTGGGTAAAAAGTTGGCGCGGTCTAGGAGCAACTTGGCGCCCAAACTGGCGTCGGCAAGCAGGAACTCCGCGTCTTGGAGCGTCTGGCGTTGTGTAGAAGTGAGCAGCCAGTCTTGCTGGGCCGGCAAAGGAATCTCTACAATTTCCACTTGTTGCGCTGCAGCGGCAGAGAACACCGCAAGTCGCGAGCGGACGGCTGCTCCCAGTCCTTCGATCGAAGAGATGACGGGGATACGAAGCACCATGATGGGAGCGGTGGACAGCAAAACAATAAATTTGGACAGCACATCCGTATTCGTGGCATGAATAAAATTAATTCTCACAGTTGTTGGCATGGTAGAGACGTTATTGCCTGATTTGAATCGAGGCGTTCAGGCCGATGCCGATGGAGCTAGCGGCCGAGGCCGAGGCGGAGCAGCAGCGCTGGGCAGGCGCTGAGCTGCTGGTGTGTGCCGTGATCCAGCTGCTACTAGTGAACGTAGCCTACCGCATCGACCGCATGCGCGAGGCTCCGCTGCTGTCCACGTCCTCGTGGGCCATTTTCTTTGGTCTACTGAGCGGTGCTTTGCTTGCACTCGTATCGGAAGTGGTACGTCACTGCAATTGCAACACTTACAAGTGTATTCGCTAATTTCGTTGGCTGTTTCTCCCTCTCTCTTTGACCAGCGCTTGCAAGGTGCGGGGCTGGATCCGCAGATTTTGTTCCTGGGACTGCTGCCCCCGATCATCCTGGAGGCAGGCTTCAATACTCAACGCAAGGGCTTTTTCAGCAACTTCTTTGCCATCCTGTTATTGGCAATTGTTGGCACTTTACTGGCCACCTTCGCCACGGGAGGGATCCTCATCTGGCTGGGCAACATGGGAGTTATCACCCAACTCACGTCCGCCGAGGCTTTTCTCTACGGGTCGTTGATCTCTGCTATCGACCCAGTGGCAACGCTACTTGTCTTCAAAAAGTGCCGAGCGCCCTCACTTCTGTTTAATCTGGTGTTCGGAGAAAGTGTTCTGAACGACGCAGTGGCCATCGTCATCTTTACGCTCTTCCAGAGGTTCGTGGAGAGCGGCAACACCGACGTTAACGCCCAAGTGGCCATGTTCATGGTGTTCAAGTTGCTGAGTATCGGTGTGGGGTCTGTGGCTCTGGCTGGAGCCATCTGCTACTCGTCTGCTTACTTTCTACGCCACTCAGACCCTGCACTACGCCAACACCCGATCTACGAGATGTCCATCATTCTGCTGAGTTGTTACGCGAGCTATTTGGCGGCTGATTTGTTCGAGCTCAGTGGACTACTGGCGGTGTTCTTCAGTGGTGTGTTCATCCGACACTACCACATGTACAACATCTCCAAAGCCAGTGCGTACGCGTTCAAGCAGCTGCTGTCGACAATGGCGTTCTTGGCCGAGAACTTCATCTACCTGTATCTTGGACTGAGTGTGTTCGCGTACCGCGACTCGTTCGTCTGGGACTGGAAGTTTATCTTTGCCAATTTCGGCGCGTGTTTGCTGGCTCGAGCGTTCAATACTTTCCCACTGTGCTCACTCGCAAACCTCGGGCGATCAGAGCAACAAAAGATCCCCTTTACGTACCAGATTGTTATCTGGTTCTCTGGTCTACGTGGAGCTATTGCGTTCGCGTTGGTCCTGAATGTATCGACAGGTAACCCCATTCACGCGGCGATTCTCAAGAGCTCCACGTTGTTCTTGGTGTTATTCACGACAGTGTTCTTCGGCGCGGCGACGGGTCCTCTACTGCGTGTTCTTGGGCTGGCAGGAGACCCTCAGCCTGAGCGAGAAATGTTCAGCTGCGAAGACAATTACACGGGCGAGGCTGACGAGCAACAACCGCTACTGCGACAATCTCTGTCCCCGCCTGGGTCTCACAGCGTGCACAGCCGTTGGGTGGATCTCGACGAGAAGTACCTTAAACCGATCTTTGGCGGCAACCCACGCCCGAAGAGCGAAACGAATCTGGCGAGATATGTGGAGGTCGAAACTGAGACTCTAACTCCCAGTGCATGACGCAGACTTCCCTCGTGGGAAAGACTTAGGTGGCAGACGCACATGGAGCATGCAATAGTACGATAGGAAACTGGTGTGTAAAACTCCATACACTTGTGCGGAATCTGCTAACTATTAACATATTGTTGTAATGTAACATGGCTCGATGTCGTTGTCTACATGTAGTAGATCACTTGAAAACTGGCGAGTAGACGTACTCCATACTGCCGATCTGGATCTGCTGGACGTCCTGGTACAGTGTGCGGCGTAAATGTCGGCGTACGACGTTAATCGGGTCCTGACGCATGTGTTGCCACTCCGCTTCCTCGTCGAGGAAATGATCACGATAAGTTGCCAATGCTTTGACGTGTTTGTCCTTGTTCTGATGGATCTCCGAGCAACGCACGAGTAGGTCATGAGAATTCACTTCCACCAACGGATCCTGGGCCGCTTTCTCTACCGTCTCGATGGAGCGGAATCTCGCAGCTTGTGTAGCAGGAATATCCTTTGACGAGTTAATACTTGCAGTAACCGTAGCTGAGGATGGAGTTGGCTTAGCGGTTGTTTGAGCACGACTTGGCTGTATTCGTTTTCTTCGTCGAACTGACGGAACAGTTTGCATTGAAGTGGAGTTGATGTGATCGTTTTCATACTTTTTTCTTCCAAGGAGCTTCATCTTCGCCTTCCAGTTGCGTGTTTGCCATGGTGATTCCTGCGCACCACCAGTGAAGAAAATCAAGTGCTACATGAGTTAAAAATTCACGCTGTACAACAGAGAATACGTTCTTACAGCGTGTAAGCTGGCGAGTTTCTTGGCGAGTTCGACATCTCGTCTGGTCTGCGTGTTCACAACTTGCCGAGATTTGATGCGCCGAAGTCGCTGTCGATGAGCTTTGTGCTCTTCCGTGACGCGCTCCTCCTCGATCACTTTGGCATCCGCATCGATCAGAGCCTGGAACAACCTCTTTTGCTCTTTGGATCCTCCTAATGTATTAGCCAGGTCCACAGCATTGCGAAGTTTCACCTTGCTGAGGGATTCTTCCAAACTAGCCTCAATGCTGTGAGCATTATCGTGGCAACGAACCTCAGTTGTTGCCTGACTACTCAGCAATTGGTTCGTCTTCTGCCTTAATGCAACTTGCTCTGCCAACAAATAGTCACCGACCTCTGCTTCTATTCGGTGTTCGCCTACAATTACTTGTTTCCGCTGGAAATCTTTTACACGCTGCGAGAAACGCTGAGCGAGTGTTCGAAGCAAAATTTTACATCAATGGACTATGCACTTACCTCAAAACTCTCGACGGCCTGGTGTTTACTGAAGTTAGCTGTGAGGTTGTCAGTCAAATTGGCAGCAGCCTCTGAAATAGGGAGGTCTGGTGTGGATTTGGTCAGTCGAGTTGTGTTCATGTTGCTAGGCACCTCTATCGTGTTTCCTAGAGGCTGTGTTAGTAAATCTACTGCCCGAATTGTCAAGCGACGAGAGCGTTCACACTGCGCGACACAGTCGAAAAATGTCGTCGATTCAAAGAAGTGGTCGTCACGCTCAAGAGTGCCACCAACATGTTTGCTTTTGTATCGGACATAGTGTCGTTCGTCGCTGTGCAGGTCGTCAAATGTGCTGATGGGGTAGTTCCACGGCTCCACTTCACTAATTGATTTGGACGTGGGGGGAGTATGCATCTGATCTTCTGACGTCTTCATAGCGAGAGACAAAGGGCGAAATAGTCGTTGTAAGAGCTTATGTTCGTCGTCGCCAGATTCACTCCCATCTTGAAACACGTTATTGTTTGCATGCTTTTCGAGTACATTTGTTGATATCCGTGGCGGTGAATCGATCGTTTTAGTGTCTGATTCTTCACGAACCTCCTCACAACTTTCAGTGTCGATTTGGTACCGCTTGAGAACTTGAGGCAGAGGGATAGCAGTGATTCGCGCGTCATTTCGGAGCTAGAAACAAAAACGTCGAACAATGCTGAGCCAATTTGGTAAAAAGGGCCACTAACTAGCTTTCAAGTGCTTACCATTTGCTTGACAGTCATCCTACCGCCGTCGAATCTCCTTTCGTTCCATTTAACTTTGCCAACGCTTCTATTCTTTTGCTTTTGAGTGCGAGCACTGCCTTTGCTCTTATTGCCGTCTTGATTCACCGGTCTGAAGTATTCCAGTGTTTTACCCCGTTCACGTTCTACCTGGTGAGACTCCGAGTCCGTGATCCAGTCGCGATTCAGCAACTGCAACATTGGGAATCCACGTCTACGAGGAAGCCGCGACCGATACAGAATTTCCTTTGGAGTTTGAGAAACACTCGTAAAGCTCTTCAGCCCTTCATCTTGATGCAAGTCGCGTAGAACTTCTTCGTCAAGATCTGTATCGTGGAAGAGGAGAGTCTCCAGCAAATATAATCGGTTGTGACTCAATCGAAGAGGGTTGTCACGCAGATCCAGCTCACATAATCGAGGTGCTGAAGCCAAAACCAGGATATCTTCCAGCACGTGAAGCAGATTGTTACTCAACACCAACACTTCCAAACACGGCAGCACTTGACTCACTCTACATCCAGGGAATCGCGTCAGTTCGTTCGATGAAAAATCCACTTGTCGAACATTTTCAAACGTGAAGAGACTCGATGGAACCGCAGTAAGTCCACGATCTCGAAAACTCACACTCTCCTGGTCTGTACCTTCACTTTCTTGCTGGTTGGCCATCGTCACACAACTCAAATAATGAGGACTTAACTAAAAATACTCAAACGGTTTGTCACCAATACTGGTACTTATTTTACTACGCGACTATTCTTACAAAGATGGTGTCGGCCTTGCTGGATGAATTGCCATGTCTTATCGACGAAGCGGACGAGCTCATGGCACGTCTCAGTAGCCACAAGACGCTGTTGAAGTCTAAACCGAAGGGCGCTGCAATTTCATTTTCTACTGAGCAAGAGGACTTGATTACCGATCTAGCAAGAGAAACAGATCTCAATCAACCGACTCCTCGACATTCGTCTTCATTAATTAAACCAACAGCGACGATCTCAAGCAAGACGATCATCCGACAGACTTTGGATGATGTCGATATCAAGTTTTTCTCTCGGCAATATTTGACAATGCATTCGATATCTTTTGAGAAAATAAACGCGAACTTGCCAGCCGGAGATCTCAGTCGCAGAGCCTTGTACAATGTTGCGGCCAGTATTTACCAGCTCATGAAGCGTCTGCATCATTGGCAACAGGCCACGTGGGAGTCGCTCACCAGGTTTTTCGCTGATAACAGCAGTAGTGATTCGTGTCTGTTGACATTTGACAGTCATCCAGAACTCACTCACCTCGTACTCGCTACTGTTGCCAAGTACGTCAAGGTGAACCTGTTGTGGACCTCGTTCACTATAATCCCGGGGCTGCTGGCGGTCTACAGTTTCCTCCACCACGCTCAAAGTGTAGGAGGAGACAACGGAACACCGAACGCTGTGTATTCGCCGCTGGAGCACACTGATCATCGTGTGCGTGAGTTCGTGCTTCACTTTGGCACAGCACCACTGGTGGCGATCCAGCACGACTTCCAGCAACAAGTCGCTGATAAGGGGGCATCCCTTGCTGCACTTGCGCTCTCATGCTTCGAGCGCTATGACGCATGCCGCGACCTCGCTAAGCTCCGCCAACAAGGCGTCTTTGATCTGGAATCGCTCGTGAGTGGTGCATATGCGTCCCATTCCAGTCTTCCAGACCTTCTAAGTGCTGCAGACGTTGTCGACTGGGTGATCTGTGTCGTGCTCTGTGTTCCTCATCACCTCTACGCAGGAGATAGTAGAACTGCCTCAATGTCTCCCAGATCGATTCCATCGTCGCCTACATCGCCGTCCTCTACCAGTTCTCCGTTGTTCTTGTGGGATTTCATGGAGATTATCGCCCGAGACCAACTGGTGTTCATTATTCACCGCAATTACGTCGTCAGTCTCCACGATCTTCTTTATCAGCAAGTCACGTCTTCACTTTCCACGTCCGTGCTCAATCCCGAAACTTCTTCTCTTCCCTCGTTTGGAAATAATCGCTCGTCGATGCCCCTGAAGAAAGCTATGAACGTACTAAGTAAATACGCGCTAAGACACAGTGGAGAGAACCATCGACAGCGTCGTGAAGTGGCGATTTGGCTCATAAAGAATTGCGTGCAACTGATGCAGCACAATCCGGGGCTTGTGGCTCCATCCTTTCCACTGTTTCTAGCAGCTTTAGCCATCGCTCGTGATGAGGTGCAGTGGTCCATGTGCCATGGAGCTGGTAACTCGAAAGCCAAGTCACCTCTGCTTCCAAGTCACATTAAAGCGAAGCACTTGCAGCGCGTGCAGACAAGCTTTAGTGGGGCTGAAAGGGAGATAGCAGACTTGTTGGCTCACTGCCATCACCTCCGAAGACTTCTGGAACAGCATTCGCATTTTCTAGCTGAGTATTACCAGGCTTTCCTAACAACTGGAGATGCTGAAGGGATCGTGTATAGTGTCCAAGAGCTTGTCAATGCAAACGAATCAGCACCCGAGTTGCAGTCTCTCCTTGAAGGATTCTTGGACAGTGAACGCTACCGTATCAATACTTCGTCGGCACCTCGAGCTACGTGGGTGCGAGAATGGCGTCAAGCGAATGCCCATCTAGTGACTCGAACTGAATTGCCTTTGCTGGACGTACTTCGAGATCGAATGGAGTGCGCAGTACGGCACACGCAGTACATCTGCATCAACGCTCAGTTAATTGAGCAGGCAGCGAACGTTTCCAAGTGCTGGTGGTTCCGCGAACTCATCTTCGAACAATGTTTCGAGCAGATATTGACCACAGCTCCATCATCAGCAGTTGGACTGTTGGAGATTCTGTCGAGTCTTACAGCAGGGAACTACGTTCTCGATGAACTCGTAGATACCGAAGAAGCGACGCAGCAGTCGGAGCGAATGATGCAACGCACAGATCGGATGCGAACGAGTTTAGTGGATCAAGTGGAGCTTGGACTAGTGGCTATGGTGAAGCGAGACGTCATACTTCAGAGAGACGAGGCCTCTGCGTGTTTAGAAGAGAAGCCTGAGCCAGTTGAAAGCAAGGTCACTGCAAGCAGCCGAAGGCTTTCGAGCTTTTCACGCGTACAATCAAGCCAAGTTTTGGGGCCAAGCAACGCTGAATTGCGGCTAGCTTCACCAACTGCCTCTGTCCTGAGACGTAAGGCCGACAGTAAGAGCAACATTCCTTCTGCCTCTGCTGGATCGGAGCAGAACCGTGACGAAGAACACTGTTTGGGCCTCGTTCGCGCGCTATTAGACCACATTGAACTGGACAATACCATGACAAGCGCGATTATCTGCCGTGTCCAGAGCTGCTTCGACCGGTACATGAGAGGATTTGTGGGTACTACACGTAGTATCTCGGGCTCCAATGGCGTATTTAAGGCACTCGATGGGGTAGCCTTGCGCTGTTCCATTCGAAACGCGAACGTGAAAATCCGATGTTTCCTCAGAGCTACGCAAAGAATGTTTGGCGGCAGCAACGAATTGGAGGATACGAACGAAGTATCGCTGGGTGAAGCTGTCCGAATCGTCCTAGCCAAGGTTCTCGCGGACGAGTGCAGTGCTGCGACTTCGATTCTTCCCCAAGACAAGATATTGCAAGATTGGACAATGGAGTCTCCCCACGTATCCGAGAAGGATTTCGATCGGTGGTCACTGGTTGATAGACTTTCATGGCTCTGTGTCTCTCTAGTAACAAGAAGGTGCCTTCCTTCACCTTCTGCAACGGTATCAACTCCTTCAGTACTAGTTGCTGTGCGCAAACGTTGCTTTGTATTGGCTCCTGGAGCTTCATGTGAACTGGACCCACGAGAATACACGGACCCTGGAGCTCTGCAACATCTCGTAACTCTGATCGGCTCGACGGGTGTTGAGTCCGTGTGCTCGACCGTTGCCAATCTGGTGGTAGCTCAAACACTAAAGCTGCGCTCCTCAATCGAGGCTGAGCATGCTATATTGGCGTTCCTGGACATGGCGATGAGTAACAGCTCAACTGCCGACGTCGTTCTCGCTGCATCTCAAGTCCGAGCTCTGGACGACATGGCGACTCAGCTCATCCAGATTGGCACAGCAGCTTTCCTACTGCAGCTGCTACACGACCACCTTTCACTCGATACGTCAGACGCGTGGGATGCTCGTGTAGCCCCTCGGCTCCTCCGTGAGCTCCAGCAAGATCCCGAACGACGATCCACGTGGACGCGACTGCTACCAGTTGCGTGTAGTTCAGGTTTCCACTCGAGTGTGTGGAAGCGAACAATGTACTTGTCCATCGTTGAGGCTACAGACACTAACGCGCACATGATGGGGCTCGCCATGGCTCGACTACTACCTTCAGGTCAATCCATGCATCGATGTGCCGTGACAGCGTTGAAGCGAGCTGCGGTTGACACAGTGCAGCCACCCGCTGGTCGATCTAAACAGCAATGTGAGGCGGGGTTGGCGGCGCGGCCTCTATTGGAAGCACTGGAGCTGCTGCTAGCAACTGCAACGTCGGGAAATGGCGAAGCGCAAGGAGCGTCGCTCGGAGATATGGAGCTATCGGTGGAGCGCCTTCTGCCGCACGCGATGTTGGTGCTGCATTCTGCAGCGTGACCTTAAGATACTCGCTTCTATGACGTTGAACTTTGTCGCTAAAAAGAGGTTCCAAACGGTCCATAATTGGTCAATTTGACGCGCGCTTTTGACAAAGTTGAAGTCGCCCTGCACGATTGAGCCCGGCACAGGTTCCCCCCTTACATCGCGTGCTGCTACATACGTGGCAAAATGCTGAAGCGCTACTGTAGTGCTACCGGCAGTAGCGACGACTACGGAGCATCCTCTGTATCCTCCGTCGCAGCGACCATGGATCGGCTAGCGCTGTTTCACGCTACAGTATTAATACAGGTACATGTACCGCATGCAAGCGGGGCAGCGACCGCCTGACCCTCCAGCTGCTGGTGATCAGCACCGACGCGCAAATTTTGCGGCAAAGGTATCGCGACCTCGGCCCAAAGACCATCCAGTGGCGGCGAGCACTTGCTGCTGTCCTCCCGCCAAGGCTTCGTGCATTCGTCCGTGAAATCGCTCGCTCCGCCCAGACGCCAAAACTTGAGCTCCAGACTGGAACCGCCGCGCCGATTTGTCGCGTGTTCAGAGCGTATTGACGAAAGACCGGCAGAAACGGGCGCGACGATGACTGCGCGCCGCCAAGACGGGGCACACGGCGTTGATCGCCTCAAGTCCTGGCACTGCCGATAGATGGTGTGGGGCTGGCTGGTCGCATGCAGCGGACAATTGCACTGTGGAGACTTGCTCGTCTCTACATGTACCATACTTCGAAGTACTATTTTAACGCGTACAAGGTGCAAGCAAGGCTGAAGTGCTGTTGCTGTGAACGCCGTTCGCTGAACGACAAGAGGATGTGGTACGGAGCGGACTGATCGATTGGCGACGCGGTCTCCACGGTCTCCGCTCGTCACCGCCACCAACAAGGTGGGAACGACCGCTGCATAGAGACAAGCCGGGCGGACAGCAGCGGCGCCTGCTCTCCCTTGTCCTGCGCAGTCAACACGGACAACACGTCCAAAAGCCGAGTGGGCTGGCCGCGACGGACACGGGCAGCTTGCAGCACCAGCCGGCAGGCTGCCGGCGGCAGCATGATGGCATGAAAATCAGTCGCGGAGGAGAGGGAGGGTATCCGACACATCGGAGGGAGTTTGCCGGCGAAGACAAATCCGGCTCGGGCCGCATGGAAGCCCTGCATTCGGGTGTCGCATCCAGGCGACCGAGCGACCACCACCAACGAACCTGCATACAGATACTCAAATTCGGAGACTATGCCTTGCAACTGCGGGTCCGTCGTAACGGGCCAAACAAAACGCGCGCGAACATGTTCAATGCGGCTGAACACCGTCGGTGAGCTCCTTGTCCCTTTGAACCCAAGTCGTTCTGCAGGCAAATCCCCCCGAGAGCACATTGCAGTTCTGGTCTTACGCGCGGATGGCGTTCAACACGCGTAATCCCTTTCAAGCGTTGTCAAGTCGCGATGAGACTTGAGGTCTCTAAAGAGCATACAATTGTCAAGTCTTGTGCACATAACACGGACGTAAAAGTAAACGATTTGCCACTTTCGACATTGCGACGCATTTTTTTCAGCATTTTCGAAACAGTCCCCTTACAAATCTTAGGTCGGCGCACGTCACATATCAGCACCTCATGCAAGCTCAACTTGGTCTTTTTGGCCTCAGACCATGCCGCTGGCTACACCGCTAAAACTTCTTCACGCTCCTTTTGACGCACCTCTATCGGCCGCGAAAACGTTCTTGTTACATAGTTTACAGGTTCCCTAGTCTCACCATAGTTACACAGTTCTCTGTCTTAAATGCTGCCATCGCTCTAGGCCACACGCGTTCGCTTGGCGCGCGGCTTGTTGCCGCCGTCTTCCGCCTCCTTGTCACCGTTACTGCTATTGCTGCTCTTGGCCAGTGCGGCGTCCGTTGCCGCGGCTTCAGTGAAGCTGTCGCCGTTCGAGTGCATCATGAGCGCATTGAGCACGCACGGATACTGACTCTGCTTAGCATGCGCAGCGATAGGACTGAGCGTGACATTCACGACGGCACGAACCGTCTCGCGGCCCACACACGTGTTGAGAATCTCATCCTTGGGCAACGGTCGGTGTTCCTGCTTGAGCAGCAGTGCCGAGTTGAGCGTGCGTACGGCGTAGCTACCGGAGAAGGCCTTGCGGAACTGGAAACGGCAACTAGGACACGTGCTACGTAGCTTTAGCCAGGAGCTGATGCATGGCAGGTGGAACTGGTGTCCGCAGGGCAGCGATATGAACTGTTCGTCGCCGTTCTGAAGCTCGCTGAGGCAGATGACACAGTCCTGAGCACACGAAGAGCTGGAAGAGACGCTGGAAATCGCACGCTTGGCGCCCACTTTGGGGGTCTTTTCGCCTCCGACTGTCCAGGAGGCGAGATTATCCATAACCGACTTGTCGGCGGGCGCGGCGTTCTTAAGGTGCGGCGAGATGTAGCGCACCATGAAGCGCACCCAGGCGGGCGTGCGGAACATTTGCAGCACGTCACGAATAAGCGCTTTCTCGGGCGCAACGTATTGCACTTCCACGCGAACGGTAATGTCCATGTTAGTTGTCGGTCGTCGAAAGAAGCTCCGCGGTAGCCGTCGCGACGCAAATGATCGAATGAGCGGAAGGGTGAGCAGCGCGGGAGCGAGGGCCGTTCGAAAAGAAAAGGCCGGCGAATCTGGCAGCGTCTCTGGACCTCCAACTGGGAGCACCCACTGTAGCCCGACACCTAGCCCCCGCCGACGATTATGACCGCAAGCGCAAAGGCAGTCCTGTGTCGGTTTGCGGTGCAGGACAGCAGCACTTCGATTCCAGCCTGGACAGGTAGGCTCTGGCCGCGGGACCAAGGTTAGGATACACTGTACGTACATGTACGCGCTCGAGCAGAGCGCGCCGGCGATTTGCCTGGCTGGCTCTGTTGGGTTTGGCCAGCTCGGCAAGCTCGCATCACTGTAACTACACTTAGGTTGGCTCGTGTCCCACATCGAGCATACTACAAGCATGCTTAAGACTGGAACAACGTGTGGCTCGAGCCCACGTCCAGCATAACGGCCGGCTCGCACGCCACGTTTGTTTGGAAAAGCGCTGCGGGACTTAGCTCTTGTGTCAAGTGCTGACATGTTCAACCTCCTAAATTAGGAGTCCAACATAGGACTCCTACGTTTGTACCGTTAGACGTTGCGATGACTCTTGACAGTATTCAGTAGAGATGACGCGACGGAAGCCAGCCCGCGACCAAACTTGCTGGTTGCTGAAATCCGGGGCGAGTGTGTGGCCGTCGCTGTGGCGCGGCCCGACGATGCCATCTTGTTAGTGCCAAGATGCACTTGGACCCTCTCGACTTTTTACTACATGTACTACGAGGCAAGCACGCGACGCCATTGGTTTGCAATGAAATGCAAACTTTGCATTGCTGTGGCGCGAGGTGAGCTATAATACCAGCATGAGCTATAATACCAGCACGAGGTCCCGCGCTCTGATACAGCAGCACCAGCTCGCAAGTAGCACAACGATCTCCAAACCATACTTGACCAAGCGCGCTGCCACGGAATGGGTGCTGCTACAGATTACCAGAAAGACGTAGAGCACAACGCGTGATACATGCACATCCATTCCTGCCACGATGAAGTTCATCATGAACTGGTTGCGAGTCGCAACCAGTAAACTTGCGACGCGCTGCCCGCCTGATGCTGAGGTGACGGCGAAGAACGATGCAAAATACCGATGTGTCTGCATGCTGTTGTCGGTCTGGCGTGCAGCACCTCTCTCACTCGGGGCGGACCAGAGGTACGTCCACGGTGGGATCCGTGTCCACCGTAGCAGTTGGCCCTGTACACCAGGGGCCCTCAGAGTCTGATCTGACCAAGTGCACGTTGAAATCGCGCGGCGCAACCTTCAAGCCTTCATGTCGCGAGGCCGTCACCGAGGGATGCTAGTGGTGACTTTGTACCGGCCGGCTGCGAGCCCGCAAAGCCCACGGCGAAAATACATGTAATACATGCCCGTTGGGACGCCCGCAGCGAACATGAGTATTTTATCGTGATTCACGATACAAGTACTTCGTGAACATGCCGTTATGGCCCCTGATAGCAGAAATCGCGGGCTGCAATCCACCGTCCAAGAAAGATAACGCCTACGGACCAGTGGATCCAACCACTGATTTGAGCGTGCACCTCCCTGCGAAGTACATGTATCGCGCCGAAAGTTTCGGAGGAGAAGCGTCGCCGAAGTAGTAGCGGATGTACAGTATCATACCGCGCTGCAGTCTCAGTTGCGACGGCCAGATCTGCTGCGCGGGACTCGTCTTCTCCGTTCGGGATTCCTGCATGTAGCCGCCGCCGCCATCGCCTTCCGTTGGGACCCAGGCATGGCTTCCTGCGCCATTATCGAGCACCTCCACCATTTATTTCAGCGCGCCTGGTCTTCGCCATGTTTCGTCATGCCAGCACACCGCGTGCTGTCGTCTCTTGTCGCATGCAGCGACCGCGATCACGACGGCCCGCGTAGAGAGGTCTTGTCATCAACGGCGACCTCAAGTCAGATGCGGTTTGAAAGGGAATTCCGAGATTGATCAAAAGGCATTGATCGATATGAAAGGGTATTTGTAGATATAGGTATTTTGCCGCAAGTTGAAGTGGTCGATCGCACAGTGCGATTCGCACACTTCGGTCTCGGTGGAGCAGGACCTCCCTGGAACCTGGCCGTGGGAGGTCGCCAATTCAGGGGAACCTGGCGCGAGAAGCTGGCTCTTGTCAAGTTGACACCGCTCGAGGTAAATCCTGCTTGCGGCAAAGAGGCTGGTTTGTTTTATTAAGCTAACTACTGATATGTGTCTTCTAGTGTGGCCTACGCGAGCAGCATGTCGGACTCCTGTGGCGACGCAAGTTCCTTCTCCTTGAGATGCGAGCGCGCGACAGCCTTGTCGGCCTCGATCTGCCAATTCGGCCGCCCGAAGGCCACCATAAACCCAATGAATGACGTTACGGCGTAGCCGCAGATAATACCGTGCCAAATGCCGAGAAGGTTCGGATGCGGCTGGTGGACGCCCAATACGTACGCCAGGGGCACGCCGACCAGCCACGCACCGACCGCGAAGCCCACCATTATGGGCATGGGCCTCGCCTGCGCCTTCAACACCGCCTGCATTGGAAACACACGTACGTTTAGTACTTGAACAGCAGAAATATGACCCGGTTGGTGGCAATGGAGACTTACGAAGGAGTAATAGAAGAAAGCCAGCACAAAGTACGCCAACGCAGCGAGTGCACATATCTGGCTGAAGGTGTCGATGACTTGCGGCTTGTCCGAAAACAGCCACCCAAGCTGCCGTCGCGCGCTTACCACCACCACGCCATTGATCGTCGTGAGCATCGCGATGCATATCCCACACACCTGGGCGGCGAGAAGAGCTTCTGAGGGTTTTCCCGCCCCCAGATGCATTCCCATTCGCGTGACGCCAGCGCTTACTACAGCGTAAAGCGGCGAGGTCGCAAAAAAGAAGAACTCCATCATGGCGTTGTGTGTGCCTAGCTGGACCTCACCGATCGTCGCAGCGAAGAGCGTCATTGTAATGAGCTGCGCATTTTCAAATAGAGTGCCACCCGCGAGTGGAAGCCCCACGGATAGAAGGTTGCGTAGGATCTCGGCGTCCAAGAAGCTGCCGTCGCAGCGCCAGGCGCAGCGGCGGTGGAGCTTGCGGTAGAAGTTCATGTACACGACATATCCAACGAGTCTCATGAATAGCGCGATCGCTGTGCCTATCGGGCACCCGACAAATCCGAGTTCCGGCAATCCAAATCGGCCGTGCGTGAATCCGACCACTAAGAAGCTGTTGAGCACCACTGCCAGTACGTTGAAGACTGCCGTGGGCTGTACGATGTGTTGTGCCTGGTAGAAGCACGATAGCACTTGAAACATACTGCGCGGCCAGAGCCATAGTAATGACAAGCGGCAGTAGACGCCGGCGAGCGCAGCCACCCGGTCGGTGACTCCTGCAATGAGCAGGATGTCGCCAAGGTTCCACCAGAGAACTGCTAGTGGAACACACGCCACCGTGAGAAGGAGACTTGTCAGCAGCGCGTACTCACCCAAAAGGTGGTAGTTCTTGGCGCCAAAGGCCTGCGAGCACAACGCGTTCATGCCGGCATTGAAGCCCTGCATGCTCACAAGGATGGACAGGTCCATGCACATCTGGGCGTAAGCCACGGCGGCCAGTTCGTCCACGCCTAGATGGCCCACAACGCTGAGCTCTGTGATGGAGACAGCGAAGAAGCAGTAGGTGGATAGCGCGCTTGGCACCGCTAGCTCCAACAAGCACTGCAGTTCGCGACGAGCGGAGACCATGATCGGTTTGCGAAGCAGATATTTTGTGAAGTGGGAGGTCAAACAGATATCGTGTGCGAAACCTCTGAGGGTCGAAACGGTTCCTTGCTCCTTCCGTTAACCCAAGCAGCGCGATCTTAGATCATGCAGCCTTGAGACATTGCCGGCTCTTTGGTCGAGGTTCTTGTCGAGGTTCGCATTCGCAATGCTGTTACTGTATCCGAGCCGCATGGCTACTGCAGTCGGTGGTAACGATTGCTTGCTTCTAACATTTTGTTTGGCTTACTGGGGGAACCCACATCTTTGTCTTGGCCATTTTAAATTGCAATCTCGACTCGGTATCCCCGAGCACTTCATCATGTACATGGGGTACGCATGTCGTGTACCCTCTCGTAACCCTCTTTTCCGAAGTCGGATGCGTGTCAATTGGCTGGAGCTGCGCGGCTTCAGTGCTGATCGCGGCCGTTTCCTGCTGACCGTGGCGCGCGCCGCTGCCTGCGACAATGACGACGACCCACGCTCTGCATCTGCACCGGCGGATCGCATACTGGAGCGCGACTTGGTGGATCTGAAGAGCTGGGATCGCCAGCTACACCGCAGCGCCGTCTCCTCTCTTCAGCGACTTCCGACCAAGCGCCTACGCAAGCTAATGACCAGCAATTGGGTGCGCGGCGACCTTGCATCTGGCTGGCGGGTGGAGCTGCAGAAGAACGTGAGCGTGTGCGAGGAGTGGATTAACGCTGCGTTCGCGCAGCTGTCAGCGCCGCAGCAACAGGAATTCCTAGATGACGATTTGCACGCAGCGGCCAAGCACAAACGGGCAGCTGTGCGTGCGGAGAGCAAGCACGCACGAGACTTGCAGCAGTATTTTAGCAGCATCGAGCTCGTAGATCTGGTGGTCAAGACGGTGATGAAGCGCTTAAAGGCGCAGCAGCAGAGAGACGTCGTATGGCTCGAGCCGTCTTGCGGTGACGGCCGGTTCCTGGCAGCGTTGCTACGCGCTGGCGCGCAGCACGTCGTTGGCTACGAGATTGACGAGAAGCTGCACGTAATTGCGGAGAAAAATGTTCATCAAGCTGCTACTGGCGTCTCTACCCGAGCTCAGGTGTGTGTGGGAGATTTTCTAGTATCCAAAAGCTCCATACCAGACGACAAGTTCGTGGTTGCGGTCGGCAACCCGCCATTCGGTGCCAAGGGCGGTGATGGTAGCGACCTCGTGCACCACTTCTTCCGATACACAGCGAGGGCGTGGAGAGCTCGCATCATCGCGTTCATTGTGCCGGAGAGATGCTCTCGACCCGAATTCGTCCAGATCACATTACAGCAGCTACAGGGTGACGACGCTATGACATCGTGGACGCTGGCAACGGAGCTGCCGCTCACCGACTTCCAGTTCGAGTTCGGCACGGGGTACAAACTCAAGCGCGTACACCAGCCCAGTGTGCTGCAAGTATTTGCCCGCAGCGATCAATAACAGGCACGTTAACTTGGTATAGGCAAAACAAGGTGTATGACAGTCAAAGGCGTCTTCAACACGTACGTCGCCGTCGTCTACAGTAGTCAAAGGCGTCTTCAACACGTACATCGCCGTCGTCTACTGTAGTCGAACTGTGGAGGTCCACCACCGTCCAAATTCATGTACTACACACCTGCGTCTATCTTACCGCCACGTTTATCTTGATTAAAATATTGGGATCGTCCGCTCGTGCAGACAACACGGATTGGGTACAGAGAAGGTCCCGTTTGGCATTGTGAGAGCTTTCACAGTACAGTATCGAAAAGCATTGCGAACTATGAGCAGCCGCCAAGGCGAGTGGCAGCGCGTGCAGGACGCGCAGGGGCGCTACTTCTACGTGAACCACGCGACCCGTGAGACGTCATGGCATTTGCCCACTGCTGAACCGCTTCCACCGGGCTGGGAGGAGCTCATCGACGGCCAAGGACGCGTTTACTTTGTAGACCACAATACGCGCACCACGACGTGGATGGACCCCCGCGTGGCCGTCGCCCGACGCCGTACTCGCGGTCAGTCGGTGCTGTCGTCGCGCCCTCCTTCGAGGAATAATATCCCTCCCGTGGACAATGCTAGAGGACGTTCACCGACCTACGAGGACCCGCGACGCGCGTCCGGCGGCAGCGCCGGCTCTCGTTCGGACGCCGCCAGCAACGGCTTCGCACGAAGTGGTAAGAGTAGCGGAGCCAATCTATCAGCAGGATCTCCGTCGTCATCGTGCGCTCCCAGGGACACAGCCGACCAAACGATTAGGATGAACACGTCCGCGCTGCTGGAGAGATACAGGGACGAGACCAATCTAGGAGATACAGCAGTGATGCAAACCGCAGAGTCTACAGTTCTGCCTGCTGATGCAGAGGAGTGGTTCACAGCTCACTCAGAAGACCTGTCGAGACGCTTTAGTGGAGAGAAGAAGGAACCAGAGCTGGAACAAGCGACGGACTTGAAAGAAGAGACGTCGTCTGCGGACGTGCAAGAAGAGGAGGCTGCTGCGTCGTCTTTTGTAGCGGAGGAAGAGAAAGATCTGGCTACGAGTGGCCAGCAGCAGCAGCAGTTTGGCGCGTCGGGCGTGCGAGGCAGCAGCTTCAACACGGGCGACGTTCAGATGGTGCTGCGACGTTATTTCGCGCCCAACTTCGTGCGCGACGATGACTTCCCGGCGTGTCGGCAGTGTGGCATGCGGTTCGGTACCTTCCGACGCCGTCACCACTGTCGCCTTTGCGGTAATGTTTACTGCGCTGACTGTACGACCAACAAGGTCAAGCTTCCAATTGAGGCTCCTTCCTACGACAAAGAACAGCCGGTGTGCACGCGCTGCTTTCGCAATGTGCAAGCAGGTGACTTCTTTAGTATTGTGGGACTGCGTCATAAGCTGGATGATCCATCGTCTACCGTCGATGACCGGGTGGAGCAGATCATGCAACTGGCCATGACTTTGTCGGCTGAACGGCCGGAGACGGACGGGAACATGGGACTGCATCGCGTCGCACAGCTCAACGATGTGGAAGCAGCTGGAGGCGTGGCGTCCTTCTGTCGATTGCTAAACACTGATGTAGAGCCACTGCAACAAGCTGCGCTGGAGATGCTGGCTAACCTGATTGAGCTGGAAAACAGCGCCGGTAATGAACTCTCGGCTGGTGAGGCCTTCGCCAACTCGGGTGCGTGTGCTCAATTGGTGAAAGTCATGGGGAACTGCGTGATGGAGCAGCAGCTAGGTCGCAGTGTTCGTCCGGAAGTGGAGCGCATGGCTCTTCGTCTTGTTTACCACATTTGCCAGTCTACAACGTGCCAGAACGCACTGCGCAAAGCTGGTGGAGGCACCCGTTTGCTGGAATCGCTGTCGGTGGACTCGCCGTCGTCGCTGGAGATGCGCGTGGAAGCTGCGCGTTGTCTGAAGCGCTTCGTACAGAAGAATGCCGAGAACATCACCGAGATGACTCAAAACAAGGGCGTGGCGTTGCTGTGTACGCTACTGGGAGATTTTATCCAGCTACGCGCCGGCAGTGCCCTTGGTAACAGCGGCGTTGATGTGCCTCGAGATGAGTCACATGAAGTTGGGATGGAGGCCATTCTGAGCACGATCTGCGAGTGTATCCACTTCGCAGACCATGGAGCTTCACAGGTGCAACGGGGCGTGCAGCAGATTCCAGCGGACAGCATCCACTCGTTCGTGGCGGTTTTGCAGAAAGGAGATCGCGTTAACCGCATGTTGGCGTCGCAAGTCTTGATTCAAGTATCGAAGGAGCCGTCGCTCATTACGATCTTGGCCAAGGAGCAGGAATTTATCAAGGAAATCATGTGGATGCTCGACAGTGACGAAGACTACACAGTCGCGTCGGAAATTCTGTGCGGACTCTGCTCGACGATGCCGAAGCAGTCTCTGAGTGATACTGTCCCTGGAGAAAATGTTGATGACGCACACGAGCAGGTTCTCAAAGTAATTTACGACTTGGAAGTCTTCGATTTGGTACTGAAGAAGCTGAACGCGTGCGTCGTCGGCGAGAAACAGCTCGTGGGTGAGATCACGTTCCAGCGGAATCTACTTGGGATTACTATGAGCTACAGCGCCGAGTCCGCGGCGTATGTCGACTACATTTGCTCACGCAACTGTGTGCCCACTCTGTCTGCCTTCTTGTTGTCGCGTAAAGAGCGGTTGATCCCGCTATGTGCGCAGACTTTGATGAACCTCTGCGAGTTCAACCCCAGCATCTTCGACGAATTGTACGACCGCAACGTGTCTGATTTCTTCCATCGGCTACTGCAGACGCCTCCCGACGAAAATCGCCTCTCAGCTCTGCGTTACTTTCGCGCTCTCGTTGACAACAAGCGGCCGTTCTCCATTGGTGTGCTGGACACGCTCTTCCTTATGGCGTCTGGACGAGATGAAGTGCTGAAGGCTGGCAGTCTGGATGTTCTTGCCCATTTGAGCGGCGTCAAGTCCATTGCTGCTGTGCTCGAGCCACTGGATGAGCCCCCGACGCCGGAAATCGGGGAAATGGTGCAGAAGCTGCAGGAACGCGTTGTTGGCGTGGCATATTTCCCCGTTCTGATGACTATCGCGTGCTCTTCAGGCGATACGGACATGCGTAGCAATGCTATCAAGTGTCTTAGCTGTGCTGTTGGCGGTGGAGACGAACTCGTAGCTCGAATGCTCGACCAGGAGATGCTGCGTGCCTTCTGGATGGGCTTGCGTCGCTGGATGGACGTGCCGGCAGACGAACTTACACCCGTGGAGATGCAGCTGAACAAGGCGCTACTGCAGCTCTTGTACTTGGTGCTGAAGATGGCGTCTTCACGTATCGCGGCCATGGGCGAGGACCAAGTGACGAACCTCGTGACTGTCGTGACTGAGTTCATCGTGTCGCAGCCCAGTCGATTGGTCATGGGCATCCGTATCATCCGTCTTCTTATCGCACATGCAGCCTGGAAGGAGTCGTTTGTTGCGTTGTATGCTGTGGAATCCACATCCGCCGGTCTCAAGTTCTTGCAAGCTCTCATGAACGGCATTGAACAGTCTAGTATGACGGCGAAAGAGGACAGTGAAAACACAGTGTTCGACGATTCCGTCGCTGTGCTGAAGGAGCTGATCAAAGACCCGCAACAGTTTGAAGAAGACGACGAGCACGGCGGCGTTGCAATGGCCAATGATGCGATCGTCAACCTGATTATCAGTGCTGGCGTTCACATTTCGCTGCTTGAATTGCTACGGGATAACGCTGTGCGAGAAAGTTTAAGAAAGACGCAAGGTTCGGTGGACTCCGAGACGGACGAGAAGAGTGAAGAGAGCCACGAGTACGTCGTGACGCGAGCGCTTGAGCTTCTGGACTTATTGGCACGGTCGCGTCGGATTCGGTTGCTCATTCTCGAGGCGGGTACTGCACTGGACGCCTTAGTGACTGCGTACGAAGCCACGACGGACGATTACGCAGAGTCGTCTCCCGCGCGTCAACTGATCGCTCAGGACCTCGGGCGAATCCTCATCCACTTGTCCAGTGACCCATTGGAGTTCCGCAAGACTTTGTACGACCACCGAGCCGTTCTACCTAGCACAATTTTGGGCAACATTTTGTCCCCCGTTGACGAGGTCGCCGAGACTGCAGAGGAGATCGTACTGAACCTCGTCGAGTCGGACTTCGCCACTTGTCCGTTGTGGGTTGACCTGATTGAGAGCGCGAACGTGCGTCTGGTGTTCCGTGTGGTGGTGGTAGCCAAGCGACCGTCGGTGAAGGTCACAGCAGCTCGTAAACTGATCGATATCGTCTTTTCCCACCCAGATATCCTCGATGATGATGAGTCTGGGCTATCGCCCGAAGAGAAGAGCACGTTGGTGTCCATGCTGATCGATTTCTTCGTCGACTTCGACCCGCGAACGTCTGTGGTGGGTGTTCTCGCTCTGACGCTTCTGCTCAAGAACGGCCAAGCACTAAACGAAGAGCAGATGGAGAAGATCGCTGTAGACGGCGCTGTGTCGCTGGTTTACTGGATGCAGAAGGGCACAGAGCGACACCAAGAGAACGCAGTGAAAATCTTACACGACGGCGTGACGGATCCAGCTATCCTGCAGAAGTTTTACGAGCAGCTGCAAGCACCTTCGGTACAGCGTGAGACCGCGTTCTTGTTGGAGTTGGGCCAGCAACTGCTTGACGTTGAGATCAACTCGAACCCTGAGGGATTGTTAAAGCGATGCAAACTGCTGCAGGGTCTTCTTGAAGCGACCGATTACGATGCATTGCCGAGTGACTGCATGGAAATCATCGAGGAGGTGAGTGCGTATTTACTGGAGTTGGTGGAGGAAAAGGGCAACGAATCGGAGCATGAAGATGAAGACGCTGGAGAGAAGAAGACTCGCGAGAGGTTCTTGCTTGTCATCACCGATTTCCTTGCCGTGTTGGTGTCATCCAGTTCCTTCCACTCGACGCTTGTTCACCAGGATGCGATCGAGAAACTGGCGTTTGTGCTCAACGAGCAGAAGAAGGCGACAGAGTCGTCGGCTGTAGTTGTTGATCAAACGCGTCGACTACTGAAGCAGTTGTGTGTACACGAAGTGCCCCGCCTTGTTGCGTGCAATGGCGTCGAGATCCTGCTGGAAACTGTGATGAAACATGACGAGGACGGTGAAGAAGGCTCTGAACGTGTGGCTGAGATGCTGGAGACTTTCAACTCTGTTGTGGAATGTGGCTCGCCTGGTAAATCTGCTCTGATGGACACGGAAGGCTTCCTCGCAAGCTTAGCGAGAGGCTTCAAGACGGTGTGCGGCGATCTAAACGAAGACGAAGAAGCGTTGACTGCCAAGCTTCTCGGAGCTGAATTTGACGGTCGAAGCACCAACATGGAGGTGGCGTGTGGACTTTGTCTCTTGGTCTTTCTACTCGCCCGTGGCGGTGTGTACCGTGAACGAGTGTTTAAGGAGGCAGCTCTTATGCAGCACATTGTGGCCATGATGGCGTGGTTCCCGTCCATTTTTTCAGTTGACGACAAGGTCGTGACGCCGGAGTTGAAGGCCAAGTTCGGTTTGATACTCTCGTCTGGTCTCCCCTTCCTGGAAGCGGCTCTGGTGTCAGTAGAAGGATCAATGCTGGGGTCTGAGGACAAGAATATGTTCTTCAAGAGCACTTTGAATGTGTACACAAAGACGCTTACATCATTTGCAGATGGCCATGCATCTCCGGATCTGTTCCTTACTGCGTGCGAAGGATTGAAGAGTTTCTCCCACAGTGACAGTGTTGTGTCTGCATTGGGCGATGATGGCCAGAAGGAGGTCGAGACTCTGTTGAAGGAGCAGGTTTTCCGGTCTCTGAAGGCGACGATTTACTCTATGGATTGTGTGGTGGCGTTGTTGGAGATCGCAGTGGCCGTGATTCCTGCTCGGTCCGTGAAGCCAGACGAGGACAAGGAACCAGCACGAAGCTCGTGGCTTGTCGCTGGAGTGCTCCACGCGCTCTTTAACTACGAAGTCTTCGGAGACGACCTGGATGTGTCAGTGTTGTTCACTTTGCTGCGACGCTTCTGCGCGTCTACGACGATCCGCAACTCGCTGTACGAACACGTTGACTACGACAGACTTGTGGAGATTTTGGTGGCGTTTGCGCAAGATTCCAAGTGGCGTCGATGGCGCAAGTATGCACTGAGCATGTTGCTGCTACTTGGAGAGGATATTGCGATGGAACAAGTGAGTCACGACAGAGGAACGATGCCGATGTTACAAGCGTCCACTACCAGTTCGTTCCGTCATCGAGACAGCGAACAGACCACGTGTGCGACGCGTTGCTTCCACTGCCGTCAAGTGGTCCATGCTCCTGTGCAGGCCAACCTGTGCGTCATGCCGTGTCCTTACTGCCAGAACGCGATCGCAGTTGCCTCCGATAACTCTTCCTCGGCTGTCGACACGCTTCCATCGGTGGTGGAGCACAACGGCAGCTTCAATCTCGATAACGGAGCGCAGTCCAAGATTTCCTCTGACGGGTCAGACTTTGTCTGTGTCAACTGTAGCAATGTGCTGGAGCTGCCCGATGGTCTCGGTCCTTCCGAGATCGTATGTCCACACTGTCTACAGCTCGCCTCAGTCAAGAAGACAAGCCAGTCGGTCATGCCAGCGTTTAGCAGCGAGAAGAAAAGGTCGTCAGCGTCGTCCGTGCGCTCTGTGGAATCAGGAGCGAGCTTACCCAAAGATTCGTCCATGTCGGGCATCGACGTGCGGGACACCAAGGTGGTGAGCTGTGGCCACTGCAGCAAGCACCTGATCGTGAAGAACGGTGCGTCGGCAGTCAAGTGTCCGTCGTGTCACGGAGTCTCCAAGCTGTCCACCACGACGAGTACGTTTGAGATCGTTTGGAGACAGGATTTGATTTCTCCCTGTTTTAACAGTTTGTGTGCTATGTACAGCCCAAGAAATGATGCGATGCAAGAATTGCAACACGCTGCTGAGCCTGCCCGCCGGTGCCAGAGCGTACAAGTGTATGAAGTGCCTGCAGACGACTCGACTGTCGTAGCGGGCGTCACTCATCTGTTTAAGTGTTTGAAGGGAAGGAATGTACGTGAGGCACGGATTTGAGTCTGGCTGTATGACGATAGACAAATGCAGAGCTGGATCAAAAGAGGTGTCGTGTGCTTTTGTGTTTTGCTTTGCTACTATTCAGTTAGCCAGCCCGTAAGTCTCTTGTCAGAGCGAGGCCCGTTCCGCTTTCGCATCAGCCAGTCGAGTCCATGAGGTCGAGCAGGTCATCGCCCCCTTTGCCCTCACGTTTGGCATCGTCGATCTTGAAGTCCTGCAGTAACGCGTCGGTCGAAGTCTTGCGGTCACTCGCAGCGTCAATCCAAATAGTAGGAACTTCCTTATCATCGTCCTCGTCTCCACCAGATCCAGGCAGTGTGGGGTCATCTGGGAACAGGCTGATACGCAACGCCTTGTTGTCCCCTTTGACATCTTTGGCAGACGAAGATTTCCCCACAAGATCAGCGAGTAAGTTGAGTCCGTCGGCTGCTGTGGCTTTGAAAGTCTTTTGGTGCTTAGGTGCGTCCACACCCTTCGCACTTGAGCTTGAACCAGCACCACGAGCTTTACTGTCGGCGAATAGTTGACGAGTAGAGCGCGAGAAACCTCCAGTGCCGTCCTTGGAGTCCGCCTCGTACATGTTGAAGCCCAGATGAGCGTTCAGCTGGTCCCGTTCAAGTACCGATCCTTCGGGTGCTTCAACGGATCCCTCAGCACTGGCAATGGCGAATGTTTCTTCTTCTTCGACGCGATTCGACGCGTCATAATAGCAAATGGTGCCCGGTACTTTTCCGCCTGTGGCAGTGAATCCTTCGTAGTGGATAGCGAGAGTTCCATCCATTCCCTGGATGCCGTTCTGGAGAAAGAGCGACACTTTGATGCGTGTGTCCTGGAAGAAACGACAGAGATATTGCTTGAGCATGTAGAAGTCTGCAGGACTCATACCACCGAAGTTGTCCGAGGTGAGTTGGATGGTCTCGTCTACTTGGCGTTTGACTTCAGCCGAGTCCACGAGGTTTTTAGTATTGGCGAGATGGTTCATAGTCACTTGCAGTAGCTCGTCCGCTGAGGCGCAAGACAAGACTTGGTACTTGAATCCCATCCGCATCAGATCGTACAGCTGCAGCAGAAAGCACGAAGAAGTGTAAGATGATCATGATAATTGATGCTACTGGTCATGTTACTTTGTCCATGCTGTTGGAATTGAGTCGCATGATGGACGAATGTGCGAGGCGGTCGAAGATCTGACGCGTTGATACGTTCGAATACATGCGATGAGGCTTGAAGAGCTCCGTCATGAATGTTTCGTTGTGCATTGTCTTGACGATGTCTTCCAGTACTGCCGAAGGAGTTAGAATGCTAATAAGTATGACGTGTTTGTAAGAGGTTGAGTACCTTTGGAACTCTTGTCACGAGGAATGTTCTGAGCTTTGAGACGCTGATCGAGTACGTAGATCATCTCGGCGCCCATGTTGACGATCAGCATGGGCATCGTCATCAAGGAACCTGTCATGGTTGCAACGTCTTCAGGAGTCTTAGCCTCGTTACGCGCGACTTGCTTAGCTAATTGGACGACGCACCCCTTCACGAATTTTGGTGAGATCTGTACCACCGACTGGTCGGCAATTTAGGGACACGACAATATAAAATCGCATAGGCATAGATGGCATCAGAGCTTTTCAATTCGAAACATGGCTCGTATTGACTCGATAAAGTGCAGTCTGTCGACACCGAATTGTAGTTACTCGTTGGGATGATCGTATACTCGTGGGTTTTTATTCAGCTGCCACACCATGAACGACTGGATGCTGTCATTGATACCGTCTATCGTAAGATTCGTGGGGAAGTCCTTCTCGGTGGTGAACCAGGCGCGCACAGTTCCCTTACAGTCTTCTTTCGTGTAGAAGGCAATCTTGGATTTCCCATCAAAAAAGCCCGTAGTCGGCAGATTCCCCCAGTTGATCGACGATGGTTGCCTCACATGGTCGTTGTAGCAGGTCTGGCCCAAGAACCATCGACGAATCCGCATTTTCTGGCCCGTAAAGTTGGCACCGTCCCAAAACGTTATCACTCCCTGTGCCGTCGTGCAATGAGTTACTAGCGCTGCAACCAGAACACCGAAGATAATACGTGACAACATCTTGAACCGGAGCACTTCGACGAAAAATGCAGAATGACGAAAATCTTCATAGTACGAGGATTACACTTAATTTTTTTTCAACTTCTAGCTGCTGGTGACATTAGCGGGGGCTCCAACAAAAATGGCAAAAGAAACTTACACGTAGTATTCATGACAATGTTTAGTTACTGCAATCAACTACCTCGACCTGAAATGGACCGAATCAACGAAGCATTCACGCATCGTGGACGAGAACATCGACGTGGTCGCTCGTTTGCCAGATTATAAACGACTTAATCTTATTGTCGATACGGTCCAGTGCTAGATTCGTAGTAAACCAGGCGCGGCAAATTCCCTTACAGTCATGCGCCGAGTAGAAGGCGATCTTGGCCCTGTTGCCGCTGAATATACAAGTTTTCAGTTGGTTCTTCCACGTGATCGAGGACGGCTTCCCAACATTATCGTTGTAGCAATACTGGGCTTCGAGTGTGTCGGTGAAAGTGCCATTTTTCACCCTTGAAGTTCTTGTCGCCCCAGAAGACCAACTCGCCGTCGTTCTGAGCGTTCACGCAATAGTTACTCAACAGCAGTGCAAATAGTACAGCGAAAGTAACACGAAACAACATCTTAGGTTTGGATAAGAAGTTTGAAAGTAAATGGCTTGTCCCCGTATAGAGATGACTTGTTCTCGTTTGCTAAGCTTACCTGCGTGCTGGTGTCAACGGTGGAGGTTATAGTACTATCAAGAGCCATTCAGCTGAATAAACTAGCAGGCACCCAACAACCTTGGTCATGTGGGCTGAGATCCTTCGGTGGGATCATAACCTTTGTCAACCTTCGACATGTAGTGCTGTAGGAGACGTTCCTTCTCGATTTTGAGCCTAGACAGAGCTTGGGTCGCGTACCCCTGTGTGTCGTTGGTAGGTGAGATGCACGTTGGCCAGCAGCCGCAAGTCACGCAAAAGTCCTGCTTTGGATGTGAGAGCTCAAAGCCGCATCCAGGACAAAACACGTTTGGACTGTCCGTTGTCTCCTCTAGTCCGTGGGGTTCCACCAGTTGAGTTGACTCATTAACTCTGCGTCGCGGTACATTCGCCAGGTCTCCGTCAAAGGCTCGCAAAAATGCCTGGAAGAAATACAAGTGCTCTCGATCCCGAATGTACACGCCATGCTCTCGGAAGACGAAACGCTGTTGCTCGGCGAACTCTTCATCTGTCCAGTGCGAGTCAAAGTACCCGAGACGTAGTCGGGTAGTACCAGATCCAGCCTCAATAGGCTCCTTTGCACGCCACTGGGAAAAGCTCTCAGGGAATGCTTGACGCAGAATCAACTTGCCATGGACTCCCTGCTCTCCATCACTCGGAATTGGAGTACGCTCCCCAACCATGTCACTTTTGCTCAAAGTTTTAGAGAACTCCACGATTCGAGCATCAAGGTATGGACTGATCACTTCAATTCCAAGTTCTCTCGCCAGTTTGGACGTCGTAAACTGCATGGTGGTGGTGATACGTTCGCGATATTTGCTTAAGGCATCCTCAGTCATTCCATGATAGAACGAATAACCGCAGAACACCTCGTCCGCTGCATCTCCAGTCACAAGGTACTTGACACCGCGGTCTGCTGCCTCTCGCAGGGCCTCGTAGATGACCAACGAATTGCGCAGCTCCATCGGATCATACGTACACAGTAGCCGTGCTACCTCGGAGGAATTCCTTAGTAGATCATCCAAAGTGACACGTAGCACGTGGTGCTGTTCAATTGACACATTTTCCAATCGCTTGAAGATGTTGGCTGCGAAAACAGCGTCTAGGGCTGTAGGATCGGCCTGAACTGTCAGAGCGTGGCGGAAACGTAAGATCGGACGTGCTTTTCCTTTCTTCTCCAGTGAGATTGTCTTAAATTCGTCATCTTCATCTGCAGCGAAGTCTTGATCACTCGCCTCGGAAGAGATTGAGGTATCCAACCCAGCACTGAGCAAAATAGCATCGATACCATCCGGAAAACGATCGCGGATTTCACAAAGCACGTTTTGCAACAATCGACGGCACTCGACAACCTTCTCTGGCGGTGGGACACGGACGTAATCCAAACATAAATTCTCGTTACGAGCACGCACAGAACGCTGAAGAATCCGCACGTCCTTTGTGTAGTGATACAGTATCTGCTCGGATGAGTACATTTCAGGGTGGTTGGGAGCTAGAGATAAGCGCGGCAGTGCCCACGCACGCCACGCGTCCGGCGGGATACTTTTGTTCTTTGGTGTAGCGGCACTCTGAGCGAAAGCTTTCTCCATTTGAGCAGTAAGTAACTCGTGTAACTTTTCATCATGAGAACATTCATCCGGTTGAGGTATCATTATCTCTTCTCCACGAATAAACGAGCCCAGTTGAGGCTCATTCATATCCACATCTGTACAGCTCACGCCTTCAACATCCAGTAGCACAGCACACCTGAATGCCATCCACGGCCCCAGCACCGGGTGCAGACAAAGCTGCGACGCCTGCAAACGCAAACTATTAATCAGTGCAAAACTTTTACTTTCGAAAATCATAAACTCAACATACCGAACAGTGGGAAACTGCACGCGCTGTGAGTGCCATCTTCTGCGCCAGAATCATCTTGCCCGGCTCGGTGTCCGCCACCCAGTACACCTACAACATGTGATCCCATGTTGGTACATTAGTCTGTTTATTGTTTCACTAACATAGAAACATAATGTTCTGATCACCTTTGCGTCTTCGAAAACTTTGCAATTGACTGCCAACTCATTTAATGAACTATTCACTGTCTGCTTGACGTATCGATCCACCGCATCGTCGAGCACTCGCCCCTCGTCCCCCCGCATCTCGAGTTGTACAAAGTCGAGAAATGGGGTCCACAAACGTCTGGAATTCCCCACCAGAACCAACAAATGGGATGCTTTGTTTCCATAAGATTCGGGAACGGGGAGTTGGAACCGCGTGAGCGGAGACGACGCCTCCGCTGAATGGTCTGCCAAATAGCGATTGTAGCTCTCCAGAGACAAAGGGATCAACACGTCGAGGCCCCTGCGAATTTATCAAAGCAACGTAAGGTTCACACCTTTTAAATGCGCTAGTTAAAAAGTACTTGCTTGATGGCGAGTGCCGAGTGCAGCAGAGCGCACACGCGCCGCTGCTCCAGCATCGTGATGATCCTACGGCAATCGATTGATTTGTATCCGGACGCATACTTTTCTATACGGATGTATACTTTGCTATACACGAAACCGAGGAATGTCATGTCTTGAGATGTATGAATTCGTCGTGCAACATGAACCAAGCCTAATTTAGAAATGATTCTATTAAGATGGAAACGTTTGCACAACCGAGTTCTAGTCAAAATTGGATTGACCGGTAGGTTCAATCTCCAGAGAGCCGAATCTCCGCCAATCGCACAAGCCCTTGATGGCTGGGGATTCCCACTAAGTACGAGTCCTGAGAGCCAAGAAAACATATGGTTTCAAGTGGCACGATTTTCTTGTGACTTGCGTTTTGTAAGTGAAAGACTCGACACATTGGCTTTACCGCCCAGAATACTCATTCCCCAAAATTCGTCGGACAATGAAGCCATTTTTGGGGTTAGAGTCGGACACAGTGTCTGACATTTTCTGAAAAAGCAAATTCTGCTCCCTATATAAATGAATCGGCAATTCGCGATTCCCACAGAATGTCGGACAAAAATCCAACCGATATCTTGATGCATGTTAATAGTAAATTATCGCCCACAATACCCGTTACCTAGTATTAATAGCTCATAGGACTTATTTATATCTTGCATGACTACATGAAATGTACTGCAGCTATGCACTTCTACAGAATTAGCGGTAGCTTCTAAGGAGCTTGCTAGCGAGGCCTTATGCCTGGTCTTTTGACCTTCAGTCTGGCCTAAATATCATCCATTCCAAAAATGTAATTCGTCTTGGTGCCTTGACATACTTTCATCTGTGTAGTCCCCAGTGTCAAACCTAAACAGGGGCATATACAATAATTTGGGAGGCTTACTAGATTACAACGGTATCGACTCGGAACTGTAGTATTGAAAACAGAGGCAAGCAATTAGCGATAGAATTTGGTTGAATCCACGTGTACCTATGCCGAGCTTTCAGATTTCGTGCTCGAGCGAGGTTGGCGGGTGCCCGGACCCGTTGCATGTGAAACTAAATCGGTCCACAACTCGAAGCATGTCAGAGTTCAACAGCCCACAACGCCTGCTGGCTGCGATTGAGTCTCATTCAGCTTTGTCGTTTCCTCGAGAACGTCGGGCCTTATTACAGTGCGAGGTATCCCTATATATTCCTAATTAGATATTGTGACAAATAGCAATGGCGGCGTGCGTAGCTGGATGCACTGTGAATCCTCCGTCTACAACTAAGCTGACGAGACCAATCCATAGACGTCGTACCGTTAAGACTGTCACAATTGATACAGATTTGCTAATGTCTGCCAGATGTCCGACGAATTCCGTTTAAGAATCAATTTTAGGAGGAATTCACAATATAAAGCTGCAGTAGATGCTCGCCGTCGCGGAAGTTGTGGGAAATACTGCCGCTCGGGCCACAGCATTTTAGTTTTTTGTTCAGTTTCTGCCATACCTCGAGGTTGACCGAGACTAGCGCCCTGCCCACCTCACCAACACATTTTGAATACGATCTTCCACAAGTGCATAAGCTGTGGGTCACAGCTTGTGGCTCACACGAGCTCTTGAGCTCGTTCTTCAGCTTCCTAACGGGCTTGGGCCTCGCGCTCCTGTAGAAAAAGGTTGCGGCGGAGAGCATGATCGGCCTGAAGGTCAGTCAATAGGGCGTGCTTGTGCTAGACGGCGCTTAGGCCCCAGTTAGCCATCCATTCGTAGAAATGCTTTAATGTAAAAGGCTGAGTATGGTTGCTGAAGTAAATTTTGCGTTAGTGGCGTTGATTTCTCGGCATTATTTAGATAAGAGGGCTTCGTCATGCATCAGGCACTGGAGTTGAACACAGGTGTCATAGTTTACGCGACTAAATTGGCGGATCGGCACTAAAGCAACCTATCGAGCATTGCGCCATGAATATCGTGCCGATGCTTAAGGCTGAACACTACACGGTGAACTATTTAGCCAGCAAATGTGTTTTTCTTTGATTAGCGCTTCCTCATTCGTATCGTACTTCGAAGTAGTAGACCCGTAGCCCTCGTTGAAAAGATTATCATGCAATTAGATTAACACGGCACTAAGTCTACACGGTGGGCTATGGCCGTCTCAGTACAGCACGTATCTGCCCGGCCAGCCGTCTAGCACAAGCACGCCCTATTGACTGACCTTCAGGCCGAGCATGCTCTCCGCCGCAACCTTTTTCTACAGGAGCGCGAGGCCCAAGCCCGTTAGGAAGCTGAAGTACGAGCTCAAGAGCTCGTGTGAGCCACAAGCTGTGACCCACACCTATGCACTTGTGGAAGATCGTATTCAAAATGTGTTGGTGAGGTGGGCAGGGCGCTAGTCTCGGTCAACCTCGAGGTATGGCAGAAACTGAACAAAAAACTAAAATGCTGTGGCCCGAGCGGCAGTATTTCCCACAACTCCCGCGACGGCGTGCATCTACTGCAGCTTTATATCACGGTTGTGCAAACGTTTCCATCTTAATAGAATCATTTCTAAATTAGGCTTCGTTCATGTTGCACGACGAATTCCATTTATCTATACTTCTACGGAAAACGTCGTGCAAATCAGGGGTTTTGTATGGAATTCTTCGTGCAAAATGAACGAAGAATTCCCTAAATGTTGAGATTTTAATCTTTAAAAAAACAAAAGACTGACGAGACAACGCTCTGCAGTCAGCGCTAAGGTTCTTGGTAACCGATACTGCATGCACGACGTTCGCCGTATCGCCGGCGTGTAAGTACGGCTTTATTTTTTGCTGGGGTACTGCCGCTGTCCGAACTTTCCCTCAGTACAAACCAAACGCTGCCCAGTCATTCACCAAGCGCACCAACGCAACGAGACCTAAGTCAGTGTCCACTCCTCGTGGTCATGCCCTGGCAAGGTGACACAGGGCGACATGGAAACTGAAGCACTCGCGAAGCGCGTCGAATCCGATCGATTGGTCGCGGCCTGTCCCTTCTCGACCACCGTTGCACTTCGGATGTAAGCCGTATATACCGTTGAAACTTGATCACAAATGATCTCAAAAACTCTCGTAGGTAATCACAACAGTACTCATCAATTGCTAAAACCGGTAGCCCCCTTAAAATAATGTCTACTAAAAGTTATATTTACCTTTTGTATCGTTATGACAATGATGTTGTGCGACCGCAACTTCAGAATTGAAGTTGAGTGATCCAAGTTTTCAAGTCTCCGTTGTTCATTCAGGCTCACTCCCGAATTCGTCATCTCTCAAGATGACCAGCAGCAAGCTCCAGATCCCCGTGGTCTCCATCATTCCGGGCATTGGCGAAGCCGTGCGCCAACAATTGGCCACATCGACGGCCTCATCCCCCGCTGCTGAGCTGTATAACTCCAACAAGCTCGAAATCGTGGACCTACCGCTGCCCGTGGTATGCCCCCCCAATGCTAGCAACAATCACCAGCCCAAAGGAGCCATAAGCCAGGCCGCCCCCACCGCGCCGATGTGGAATCTCGACCCCAAGCAGCAACTGATCCTCGAGGACGCCGAGGTGCTTTTCATAGATGCTCACCTGGCCGCACCGCTACTTCTTGCTCCAAAGACCAACCTACCATTGGATCTGCAGCATCTACTCAAGAAGGTGCAGTGGGTACAGGGCACTTACGCTGGAGTAGACTCGTATCACCAGTTTCCGGAGGCTCCCGCCGACCCGGGCTTCACGGTTTCACGTGCGGGTGGCATCATGCCGACGGCGCTGGCACAGTTCGTGTTCGGCTACGTGATTGCTATTGAACGCAAGTTTTTCAATGCCAAGGAGTACCAGGAGAAGCGCGTGTTTGGCCGCTGGGAGTTAAAATATCGGCCTTTTCGCCAGTTGACAATCGGAATCCTGGGTCTTGGTGACGTCGGCCAGGAGATCGGACGTACGTTCAAGGCTTCCGGGTTCCAGGTGGTCGGATTCAAGCGTCGTGTGAGCGATAAAGACAGGAAGACGCTCGAGTCCAGCGCTGACCGCGTATCGACGGACCTGAGCGAGGTGTTAGAGCAGAGTGACTATGTAGTGAACGTGCTGCCCAGCACAGACGCCACTCGCTACCTGTTGACGGAGAACGCACTGGAGGTGTGCCGTAAGAAGCAGCCGGTTTTTATCAACGTCGGTCGCGGCGATATCATCTCGGAGGAGACGATTATTAATGCCTTGGACAAGGGTCTACTGTCGAAGGCTGCGCTGGACGTGTTTGAGAAGGAGCCGTTGCCAAAGGAGAGCCCACTATGGTCGCACCCGAAGGTGATCTTGACGCCGCACATTGCTGGTACTGTATTCCCAGTGGACGTGGCTGATGTCTTCGTAAAGAATCTCAACCGCCGCCTTGAGGGAAAGCCTGTGCTTTACCAAATGGACTGGTCGGCCGGCTACTAGGCTAACATTCTTGCTTCGTAAAACTTTATCCGTAACTTCCTGCTTTCTTACTTGTCATAAGAAAGAAAATTACTACGTAACTAATTCAAGTATGCCCACTCAACATTTTTATCTTTTTTAAAACACACACTATAGACGAACCATAGCATCCTGCTCTGTATGCTCAATGGTCTGAACGCAGCGTTATTCCAAGCTAGTTTGAGGTTTTCCTGTGAGACCTGCTGCCTTTATAAAAATGAGCTCGGGGTAATGGTGTCTTACGCTTCTTCGATGCGCAGTCGACGCTTGCCCCTGCCAAATGTACTGAAGAAGCCGACAAAACGCTCAAAGCCCGAGAAAAGAGAATTGAATCCTCTTGGGAGGTTTACGGCAGCTCGTTCCTCCTTGTTCGTCTCGAGTGTTTTCTTCAGATTTTTGAAGTCAGACTTCTTGTACTGGTTAACGTCGCCGAGAGGGACACGCATTTTGTTTGTGACGACACCGTCTTCGACGTTGTAGAGCTCGGCGTATAGTCCATTTTGAGCGGTGAATTTCTTGGAGGCAGCAGCGATGTTGTCGCTATTGGCGACTAGAACGATAACAATTGCCAACAGGGCCTCGGCAAGACGCATCGTGAAGAACGTGGCTTGGCTGAGTTTTCGGTAATACTTGGTGCAAGAAGTCAGTTTTGAAAGTGAAACGAGAGAATACGACGAGTACGAGGCTTGAAGTGTTTACGATTGGGTATCACGCGTGATCGGAGCGAGCACATCTCGATGCTATTAATACATGTAGCTTCGGATGTACTGTACTACCGGTATTGCTACAGCCGCATGTCGCTATCCAGTAGTAATAGTATAGTAATAGTTGGACATGTATTTCCATATATTAGGGATACCGGGTACAGTGTAATAGAGTATTCTTCCTGCCTCCACCAGGGACTACTACAATAAGTACCTTCGAAGTACTAAGGAACCTAACGTTCAGTTAGGGGAGAAATACTCGTCGTCGACGATAAATAGGCGCTTAAGAGCATTCTCACTCGTTCGGACAAAACAAACGGTTAAAAGCTTGTACTGTACATGTACTGTGAAGAATTATAGTTGCTGTTGTATTGTTGAAGAATTTAATAAGAAGATGAGAAGAGCGTTGTCGTTGGATCGGTACATATTTACATGGTCTCGCGTATATGTAGTGATGTTACCGCCGGTACGTGCACGGTTTTGAGCGCGTTATGCACGGTTGTTTCGTGCACAACAAATGCATCAACAATACTGTACTTGCACAGAGATCCATTTCAGCTCAAAAAATTAATTGACGGAGTCGACGATGGCCGTTGTTTTATTAGTTGCTTTCGCATGCAAGTACACATCTACTGTTAGGCTAGATTAAGAGTCTACCGCTGCGTTCCGAGTATTAACAGTGCTGGAGCTCTTCAGACTCAACCATTTTCATGTTGCTTAATTTGTAATTTTGGAGTTTACTTCACGTCAATAAAAAGCGGAGTGCAAGTGGATTTTTAGGTTATCACCAGAGCGTGGTACGTTTATAAAAAGGAAGTGAGTATTTTGCCAGACTGGCTATCCGACTTTACAATTATACTCTTCGACATGCATAAAATGGACTTACCGACGGTCTTGGCAACACTGCCTCGGGATTAATCTCTAAACCCAGACACAGCGTCTTGCCGAGTCGAGGACTTAGAGGCCGGGGTGGGGCAGGCCGCGCAGCGCAGCAATCGAAGAGAGGGGCGGGCCGACGGCTACAAGTCCGCAGACGAGTGCAAACGCGCTAGTGTCCTACCTTTACTTCATGTTTTTAACCGGACTTTACTATCTGTACACGTATAAAGTCGATGATATGTGACCTCAGTCTGTCAAAATGACGAGTGCCTTATAAAAAAGGAACTTACCGGATCTTGGTACTATCCAAATAACACTTGCCAAAAATACATGTAGCCCGCAAATCGAATTTGCTGGTGTGGGGAAAGGTGATCATAATTTGGCTTGAATCGTACCAGGATCTGGAAATTTTACATATTTAAAAACAATAAGAATACATGTATGTATATTAGCGTCATTACCGGTATTAACATCGTGGTGCATTGCAACTGCTTTGCTGAAGATCGAAGCCCGATTTTCGATTAAACGGCCGTGTGTCAACACGCTGTGTGGTGCGATTCACCCTCTGTTTGGCGTGATCAACCCATCTGTCGTGACCTATTGCAGCATTCTTGCCGAGTACCGTATCGTCGTAGTCGTAAGCGTTGTCTACTCCTTAGGGTCAGCAGTAAATTGTCTAATCAGAACTATCCATTTCCTTGCAGCTGGTTCTGGTCCTTACCCATAAGACCGCATTAATTTTAGCCTCTTCAAAGGTAAAACAGCACCTCATAATAAGCCAAACCTCAAAGCACGCTGGCCAACCAAGAGAATCATGGGTCGTCCTCGCATAAATGGCCAAGGTAAGAAACGCAAGTCGTACCGGCGCACGTCTGTGGACTATGCTCACAAGCGGGACGTACTGAGTTACGTCGATGACGGCCATACCCTTGATGAGGCTATTGCAGAGTTCTAAGGCGAGCTGAAAGACAATGAAGTCCGGGCTAAGAAAAAGCAGATCAATAAGTGGATCAAGCAGACTGCAACAATTTGTGCTGCATGAGAATCCGGCCGGGGGCACCACCAAAACCTGCGCAGCCTTGGCGACGCAACGGTACTCAACAAGGACGCTGAAGCATCTATGGTTCTTTGGTTGAACTCTCTGAGGAAGGAAGGCGCCCCAGTCTCGCGTCTTATGTTACAGCTCTACGCTAAGGAAGTAGCCACGGATATTGGACTTGTAGATAAGTTTGCGGTAACACCGACATGGATTAAGTTATTTTTTCGACGCCATAAACTGTCTCTTCGAGCGCGAACACGACAGGGACAAACAACACCACAGGATGCTCAAGAAACTGCTAGGTTTTTCAGAGCACAGGTTCTGCAGACCATTGTGGAGAAAAATTGCGTACGAGTGTATAATGCAGACCAAACGGGTATGCGTTTTATCAAATTTGTTTTATTATATATATATTTGTTACTGGCAATATTTTTTTAGCGGTGAACTACGAATATATTCCAAAACAAACTGTCTCGGAGCGTGGAGTGAAGACTGTATGGGTGAAATGTGGCAATAAAGAGAAGGTACGAGCAGCTGCCATGCTCTTGGCAAACTGGGAAGGCACTAAATTACCTACGTTTCTAGTGTTCAAGCTGTCCAAAATAACGATAAAAAGTGGTTTTGACAAGATTAACATTTTGGGGGACAAACGGACAGCAGCAGAAGCACCAGCTATAGGGGTGGGGCAGATAGAAAGTGGCATTGTCGAAGAATTGGACAGCTGTAAACTTGCGGGCGGAAATGTCGACTCGGACGACGACATCGAAGGCGATGGTGACTTTGACAGCGATAGCGAATAAAACAAGGAGTAATTCATTGTATATTCTTATCAAAACCAAGATTTGTACACATATGCTGATTCTTATGGTTTGAAATGCTTGCTATTGAAGTGACGCTTACGACTACGACGATACGGTAGGCTCTCCAGTTAAACATGCCAGCTTCTTACAATGTTCCAGATTTATATCAAATGAGAAAGCAGCTAATTCTGGCTAGCGCTCAACAAACACAACCTCTTTGACACATAACTGTTGAGGGAGGATCAGCAGGGCTCGTATGTACATGTAGCGAAGTTGCAAAGGCTTTGTATGGGTAGCGGGCATGTTTTTTTCCAGTTTTAGTTAAGGCCAGTTGTGCTGATACAATGTAATCAAAATGACTACCACGAGGTCACAGTTATCTTTGGAGTGATATCCCAAATAGTGATACACTCTAGTTAAGGAGGTTGGAGAGGTCTCCCGCTGACCGTCAGTTTACAAGCCGGCGACGTTTGCTTTTTTAGACCCTGCCCGACCCAATTCCTCCCGAAACACGCTCTGCAGAGTATGAAGAGCGCTCATTGCTCGAGAAGTCACATTCATTGTGTTAGTATGAAGAAAGAGCGTATCCATCGGCCTTGCAGGTGATGGTGATCTGCTATGGGTGGGTAACGCTGCAGGTGAGGACATCCCGTCAGGAAGAGCGAGATATTTAAGTGGTCGTTGTTCTGTTTTGTGGAAGTTTACTTTCTGGTTGGAGTGTTAACCGCGCTATGAGCCACCAGTGAGTGACCTGAACTGCGGTGTCAACACCAGCAGTGTAGCTATAAAAGCGATGGTATGGATGTCCTTGCCTCTTGAGAGTAGGTAGTGTATCAAGAGAAAGAACAAAATGCCGATTCCTACTTATGGAGATTAGAGAAGAGAGAGCGAGCGTGACTTGGGGACTTGTGATGGAAAAGGAGAAAAAAGAGAAGTGAATTAAGAATTAGTGGTGGCGAAGCTGGTGGCCTCGTCCACTGTGGCGTACAGTATAGACAATAGAGTAAGCCTGCTAACAGCATCGGGTACAGTGTACCAGGATAGGAAGATGCTATCCTCAAAAGCCTCCCTGCATCTTGCTATACTTATGGTCATCTGTCTGAGAAGCTCTGTAGATTTACAGGTTTACTTAAGTAGATGTAAGTGAAGGGAAGAGTACCGGTGGGGAAACCCAATATAATGCGTCAGTGTTATGCTGTTCGTGCATGGAAGGAATATTGATCGTGTGCCGTAAGATTCGGTTTAAAAACCAGGGAAACCTCAGTGAGGATAAAACCTTGGGTGCGAACGAAAGATAAACCCAGTGGGAAAAAGCTAAAAGAACGTATTGGCACGCTTCATGCTGTAGTAATATACTCGCACACTAATACGGAATAACCAGTTTGGCTACATGGAATAATGTCATGAGCGTGGTTCTTAGTTTAGTGAACTGGTACCTGTTTAAGGTCTCAAACCTGATCGCAGTCATCATATGTAACGTACTGATATCATAAGTAGAATAAAGAAAAGTCGCTGGAGTGTTCATAGCGTACTTTGTGCTGTGGATATTTATCATTCGGTTCTTATAGGTCATTTAAATCGACCAGCCGAGTAGTAACGTCACCTTCCCTTAGTGGGGCTCATTTTATGAATCGACTGCATTATGCCACTGTATTTAGCATGAGCAAATGTCATTGTCGCTCGAAAACGTAGTGAACTCTGCCGCCTACCGAAAATGGTAGTGAACGGCTTCTGTAGTGCTAGGTCTTCCTCCAAAGTGAGGGCAACATCCATTTCTGCAAATGCGAGATAGGGTTTTTAGCCGTAGAAGCGAAAAGGAGGATTGTATGTCGTCTCCACTTATTAAAGTGTAATGTACTACAGTATACAGTATTAAAATACTAGCTGTCATGTATGAGACTCCCTGTTTTGGAGTGCCGGCAGCGCTGCAGAAAATGTCATTACAGGAGGGGTGCAATTCAGATCTATATGACGTAGTCGAAGAGCACGCAGGGATATTTATCAAAAGGGGCCACAACCACATCACCACTTTATCAAAAGGGGCCACAAAGGCATCACGGAGTGGTACCCGCGACCTTTCGGCCAAGTCGAGGTGCTTATTTGCTCTTATTGACTCAAGTACAAATGCTAAACTTCGTGTCTGTGTATTCGCTACGTATGAACCATAAAAGCCTGATAGTTGCGCGGACTCGTCATGTAGCATCTTGATGATCGCATACAGAACCCTATGAAAATTTTACACCACGGCAGATTCAGCGTCGTGTGAGACCTGCGCAACATCACGTACAGCGATAGGGCAAGTGGACAAGTTCCATCGACATGCACTACCAGCGATGTCACTTCCCGTCGGTGCATCAACAGGAGCACGATTTTGGCACTTGGCAGCATCCTGGCAATCGGTTGTCTGACATCCACTGCATGTGCATGGCTTTCGTTCCTGCTACTTTGCACCGCTGATTTGGCTATTAGCGAAGTAGTGAAGAAGGCCATTTGTTGATGGCATACTCGTGGGTTTTGTGCTGCTTTTGAATGAAGAGGAAACAGGCTCTACTTAGGATACGTTGCTGGCGCTTAGCCCGATCTCGAGCTGCACGAGATCGCTGAGTTGAGCCACGTTGGCGGTAAAAGGGTGGCACGATCAAGCCAATTGCACACGGGAGTTGAGCACCTCCACTTGACTCCACTTGACTCGGTTGCAGGTTTTAGCTAGTCGCTAACGGTTTTGTTGTGGTTGAAGGCGAAGTCTTTCAAGAAAAGAGATACAATTTTGGAGTTGGGAACGTAGTTGCTTCATGACGACGCCGTAGCCCTGGAGCTTGAGATCTGCGGATCTGGCAGGGGCTTGGCTGCTCAGAGGAGGCTCACAATGCTTCTTTGACAGCAAGAAAAGATTCTCGACTTGGCCGAAAGGTCGCGGGTACCACTCCGCGATGCCTTTGTGGCCCCTTATGATAAAGTGGTGATGTGGTTGTGGCCCCTTTTGATAAATATCCCTGCGTGCTCTTCGACTATGTCATATAGATCTAAATTGAACTGAAGCTGCTGGGTTTGCTCTTTGACCATATTGCATGTATTATATCATCCAACCGATAATATGGATCTGTGAGCCCGTTCGGCGTCTTCCTTGACTAGGTGGTGGATGGGTTATCTGTTTACTAAATTATCGATCGTCTTCATCGACTGGTTTGACCTTATTATCGCCGTATTCCTACTTGACATTGCTTTTGTATGTTTTGCCGGTGAGATGAAGAGAAACAAAGCAGAACACTACTCGTTGTGGTCGTTCATTGGCGATGTCACGCACGTGCCCTATGGAAACATGTACACGTTGTATGAGTTTCGAGCATGTTTGAAGACATATTCGGAGAGTGTATTTTAAAATTTAAAAATAAATAGAGTGGGACTGGCGTGACCGTGAAGGTCACGGTGAACTGGTGCGAAAGCCACCTGCTCAACCTTGCCGTTGGTGCATTTGTAGAAGCACTTGAGCAACTAGTTGGGTTCCGGTCCCGTCTCGGTGTCGAGATATCATTCACTTGAACACACCAATCTGTCAGATCTGCCGTTGGCCAGTGCCCTACGTACCCTACCACTCGCTGGGAATCGACCCATGCTACGTGTAGTTTCTTGCCCAAAAACCATGAGAAGTTGTTGTAACACCAGGGCAAAAAGAATCGACCAAATTCAACTAGTCATGGTGGCTATTCTTGGTTTTAGTTCCGGACGTAGCCAAGCACTTTCGCCGCTGCTTTCGATCTATGCCATTTAGTAACGTGACGATGCAAGAACAATACGCCGCACGCGCTAAATTCATTGAGATCTGGGCAACAGTGGACTGCGAAAGAAATTTTTCAATTCAATTTGCCTTCAGCGCTGGCTTCGCCTCAATTTCATCAGGGACTCACACAGTGGAGAGCGAATTCAGCCTACTGAAGCAGATCAAGAGCCCGCCACGGTAGGCCCTTTGCACATATGCCATGGAAGGTCAGACAAACAGTACTTCAGTTTAATCGCTCTGGCTAACAAAATCGCAAAGGTGGCGGGGTCTGGTAAATAGACTTGATAATTGTATGGAACCTGAATGCCTAATTTGAATCTGAGCCAAGTTCCTTACAATTCTCATTTGATACCTACTTGAGGGTCGCCAAAAGTACCTGCCTAGGCTTGAAAGAGGCAGGTAGGTATTTCTGCCGACTCTCAAGAGGCCTGCTTATAATGGTACATATCTGGATAGTGATTCCTCCTGATAGTGATAAAAGTGGCATCCCGATAGTATCACTACAAAGAGGATTGTCTGTATTGTAACTTACAGTCTGTAAGCAAGCTTATTTTATAGGTGGCTCGGCCGGGGGATAATTAGTACACAGGTCGAAAAGAAGTTTGTGCTTTAGTAAAAAAAAATGATTGAGCTAACATTAGTCGTAAATTGCAATGTTGGAGGGTTAATAGAGGTAGTGATACCCCAACAAGCTGAATTAAGGAAGTATCTCCTTCACGTGTTTTTGCGCTACGTGTTTTTCATTTATCGGTACTTCTGAAAGTCTCTAGTATCTCCAGTATTAATAGAGCGATTTCGAAGCGACCAGTTTTCAGCTAAATTCCCACTAGCGTGTCTCAGCGGCCTATGAAAGTTGAACTCATTAAAGATTTTGAGTGCGGAAAGTCCCCGATTTGGGGTGAGTTAAGAGGATGGATTCTTCAAACTGTTGCCTCTCATTTTTAATCTGTGTGTACCACATACTTTTGTCTAATATTACTACACCACTCGTTGGCAACACCCACGAGCAGGACGAACGACTTGGTTTCTCTGATGACAGCTGTACGATGGATGACAATAGTGGGGGGGACACAGCAACAGTGACAGCAGTGCAGGGGAAGAAGATCGAGGCGATAAGGAGACGTCAGATGCAGTTCCCGTGCAACGCCGCAAACTATTTAGTGAGGAAGCCAGCACTATCTTACTTATACTACAGTACAGGGGGAATGGATTTTCCCACCCCGGGGTGGGAATAACATGACTACCGAGTAGTATACAAAGCTCTTTTTCCTATTGAAATAAGTATATGCTGGGGGTTGCACCCCCAGACCCCCGCAATAGAAAAACATGTACTGGAGAGAGCAACGGGTCCGTTCGCTGGGGAGCTCATCGCTGGGCCCGCCTACGCGAATACCGAGCGGCCCTGCTTCGCGGGTACCCCGCTCGGGTTTGCTACGTCTACCTCACACCCGCTCACTTCCGTCTAGTATGAAAATACTACCAGGTAGCCATGTTATTTCCACCCCGGGGTGGGAATATCCTTTCCCAGTACAGGGTGTAGTATGCCGTTACGGCTTGGTAACATAACTAGCGCCGGTGAATGTCTTGGTCGGGCGCTCTGGCGCACTGCGAGCTAACCGCTCTATTAACTGCGGAGTAGCGACAAAGCATGAGACTGCGATTAAGCGCTTGACTGAGCGCCGCAGCGGTGGCCTTGCCATCAATTTGACTTTCACTGTCACACTTTAATCGAAGAGATTACCTCCAGGATCGGGTTTATAGCGGTAAGGAATTCTTCGAAATCTGGAAAATTAACTTTCATTTGCTTTTGGCATTCACCGCCAGACGGGAAATGAATGGGAGGTGATAGCCTTCAAAATCGCTCTAATAGTAGGATAGGAAACCAGCGACTTATGGGCATTATTTTGTTCGTGGATTGTTAGATCACGTACCCAATTTTGGGAAACTACTTTAAAGATTATACCCAGAACATTAGGCCGTGTTCGACTTCTAAACGCTATTCGGGTTGGATCTGAATAGGACTGGATTCGCGCAAATTGCTGGTTTGGATGTTGCATATAAAAGACATTATTATCCAGCTCGATTCAATATTTTGCCTATTTCAAATCCAGCTCGTTTGGGGCATTCTACCCCGATCAGATTTTGGGTGTTTCAGATAGCAATCGAGCTGTTTCAAAAATTCCAGCTGGATTAGGCCCAAAACAACTGGATTCGCCCCAAGTCGAACACGGCCTTAAATTGCAGAACAATTGATTCTTAGACGGAATTCGTCGGACATCTGGCAGACATTAGAGCGTTTAAGCAGTTTAAAACGAAACGAAATTCTGATAGAATTCTGACTATTTTTGATAAATTTGGACCGATTCTCGTTTCGTTCTACGATTCAGAACCATACACTACGTAGGTGCTGTCGAGAACGAAACGGAATCAGAGTGCTTCATAGCCTTAGATTTTTCCACCACACAACGATGGAATCGGGGAGCGGCAGCAACTGTGGTAGCGACGGCGACGTGCTTGCATACAGACGGTTGGCGTCTGAGCTGCTCGACCGCTCTCGCATCAAGCGTCTTCACGGTGACTGGAAGGAGGCCTCGCATCTCCGCTATCGTGCTCTTGTGCTGTACTACGAGGCCAGGCATCAGTACTCTATTCCCCGAGTGCGCTTTGATATCTCGTGCGTAACAGACGACACATGTCTTGTGTTTACCGCTTCACCCACAGCCAACTTCACAAACTATTAAGGGCTTTCCGTCTACCACGTGTCATTCACACCGAAGGGCACTCTCGGGCAAGCTGTACGGGACTTGAAGGATTGTGTATACGCTTCACCGTTTGGGATGTCCAACTCGATGGCTCGACTTGTCGATAATCTACGGGCGCTATCCTAGTGCCCTTAGTAGTATTTTTTACTTTGTCATTCGCTATATTAATCTTCGGTGCACCAGGATGTTAGCTGGTAATTTGGATTTGATCAGCTCTAGATTGGAGATATATAGCTAAGCAATCAATAATCGTGGTGGTGAATTAGATAAAATATGGGGCTTCGTTGACGGGACGGCACATCGTCATCGCTGGTATGCACTTCACTAGTGCCACTAGCTGCCTCATTTTCTCTTTTGCGAACTTCATACTGCCGTAGCAGCGGTCTAATTCTATCACGACACACCCGCGCTGTGAAATTGGTTTTCAGACAGTTGTTGACACGAGTAGCAATACCTTCCCAGGCCCCCTTTACAGCCCCACGCTCTGTTTCATAAGGTGGAGAAGACAGAACTTCAGCCAGTAAAATCCTGTCGGCCTTTGCATTGAACCGGGAACGATGCGCTACGGACGGTGTAGCCGGTTGAGCGAGATCCTCCTCTTCGTCCGCTTCTACGCTCGTGTCTACATCCCCTTGGGACGCCGATCCATCCTCTTCGTCTTCGTCTTTAAACAGGTCCATGAGGAAGGGAGATTTGCTGTCGCCCAATCTAGATGCGGCCATGTCAGGGAGGAAGGGGGGAAATTTTTATGAGCAGCGCGGCACTGCCAGTGCAAAGTTTTCGTTTCGTCCGCAGAGCTTTAGCAACAATTGTCAGAGTCGGTACGAATCTATGCGCCCCATTTTTTTCGTTTTTAAGCTCGTTTCGTTCCTTTGGCTTAAAGGCTCTATTAGCAAATCTGTATCAATTGTGACAGTCTTAACGGTACGACGTCTATGGATTGGTCTCGTCAGCTTAGTTGTAGACGGAGGATGCACAGTGCATCCAGCTACGCACGCCGCCATTGCTATTTGTCACAATATCTAATTAGGAATATATAGGGATACCTCGCACTGTAATAAGGCCCGACGTTCTCGAGGAAACGACAAAGCTGAATGAGACTCAATCGCAGCCAGCAGGCGTTGTGGGCTGTTGAACTCTGACATGCTTCGAGTTGTGGACCGATTTAGTTTCACATGCAACGGGTCCGGGCACCCGCCAACCTCGCTCGAGCACGAAATCTGAAAGCTCGGCATAGGTACACGTGGATTCAACCAAATTCTATCGCTAATTGCTTGCCTCTGTTTTCAATACTACAGTTCCGAGTCGATACCGTTGTAATCTAGTAAGCCTCCCAAATTATTGTATATGCCCCTGTTTAGGTTTGACACTGGGGACTACACAGATGAAAGTATGTCAAGGCACCAAGACGAATTACATTTTTGGAATGGATGATATTTAGGCCAGACTGAAGGTCAAAAGACCAGGCATAAGGCCTCGCTAGCAAGCTCCTTAGAAGCTACCGCTAATTCTGTAGAAGTGCATAGCTGCAGTACATTTCATGTAGTCATGCAAGATATAAATAAGTCCTATGAGCTATTAATACTAGGTAACGGGTATTGTGGGCGATAATTTACTATTAACATGCATCAAGATATCGGTTGGATTTTTGTCCGACATTCTGTGGGAATCGCGAATTGCCGATTCATTTATATAGGGAGCAGAATTTGCTTTTTCAGAAAATGTCAGACACTGTGTCCGACTCTAACCCCCAAAATGGCTTCATTGTCCGACGAATTTTGGGGAATGCTGTTTTAGTAGGTACACGATTTTGGTAAGTTACAGTACAAAAGCCGACGCGAAGCACAGATCTTCGACCTTTGAATTCTATTTCTAAATCTGGAACATTCTAAAAAGCGGCGTCACCGTCGACATTACCGAAAAAAAGGTGCCACATGTACTGCAAGCAACCAATCCACCGTGCTCTAAATGTAGCTGCCCCCGTCGGTTGTCCCCAACAATCTGTCGTTCATGATTTCGTTGTGGCGCGCCTCTAAGTCTCCTTCCAACTGCAGAAGCCTCTCGTACGAGTCAGACCGAATCAACTCCGTGACACTGGCATCGTCTGAGTCAAGTTGGAGCCGCGCAACTTTTGAGGACGAAAGGCCCTGCAGGTCAAACCCCAAAACCATCAGCTTCAAAACCACCAATCATCCCAATAGGACACCGTGTTCCAACCTCTTCCGATGGGTCCTCCTCGTCCGCGGCAGTGCAATTTGCTCTCACTCGAATCACCGAGTCCTCCCCACTCACCAATAGCTCCTGTTTCCTCTACAACATCCACCAAGCGCAGTGGTGTTAATACTCAACCGCATGCTGTATACCGCTCTGTGCCAATCTCACATCTTCCAGCACGCGGATGAGAAAGTCGACTGTCTCGGCTGTCATCGTCCTCACTTCCCCAAAAGTTCCAAGATGGATTCTTGATCCAAAATCTGGTATCTGTATACTACTCATGACTATGCCTGCTACTGCGTCCTCAGTCTGTGTGGCCTGAGTCGTCCACGACTGCACAATTGGCTTCGTAGCTCTCTCCACCGGCGTCCGCAGCGGCGTCGATGCATCCCGTCGACTGAGTGGAAATGAAGGACTAGCCCTTAATCCAACTTGTAAATTGCTAGGGCGGGAGCGCACGCGGGCGGCGCTGGGTGACGCCCAGGTTGCAGTCTCGGAGCTGCCACGGTTCGACTGTGACGGTACCGAGCGCAACAGCGATCGCGCCGCCTCCATGCTGACAGCAGTAAAACAGAATAAAGACCAACGAACAAGCAACACAGTAGAGCTGGAGGCACAGCACGCACCTGCGCTCTCGCTTCCAGGCTGGCGCTGGTGAGGTCATCTTGCAACCTGAGTAAGATCTATTTCTAAGTGGCTACAAGCACAGAAATGTACCAGTATAATGGTACCTTCTGCCCAGCCACTCAAAAAGTTTTCAGTCTCATCTTCGACGAGCAGGCACTCTCCTGGAGCTCACTTGCGTCTGCGTGCGCGTATTGCAGCTTGTACACGTCGCTGGAGCTTCTCGCTTGCAACGCATCACATACAGAATCGTCTTGCGTGTGTGACGCATCTAATTGCACTCGCCCACCTCTGTGGGATTTACCAACCTTCCGCGACCGGATGTTACGTGCCCGTCGCCTCGTTACGCTCTGGCAGCGTGCACAGCCCGCCACAGATGCCAGTCTGCAGCGGCTGAGCATGCGTCTTGCTCGCGTAGATGCTGCGCCTGCTTCAGTTTTGCAACATCGCTGGATGTCCTCCGAGGGTATGAACAATGTGCCGTTCGAGACAAACGAGAAAATGACTAAGCTACTGGCCGAGCTGGACACGTACCGTGAGACCGGGAAGTGGCGCCAGGCGCTCAAGCTGTTAGACCGTGTGGACAAGGACGAAGCGTTGCCCGAGCTGGACCCTGCAATGTACGAACGCGCCATCGCCGCCTGCGCGCGTATGGGCAAGGTAGAGGTGCTGCCAGGTCTGCTGAACAATATGCTGGTGGACGACCTCACCCCTACAAGCGCCACTATGGACTTTATTATCCAGGCCTACCTGGCCAAGGAGCATTGGGGGCTCATTGTGCAACTGGCCAGTGAAGCCACCGCCATGGGCGTGCAGTTGTCGCCCGCCGCCTTCCACGCCATCATGGAGGCCTGTGGACAGGTCAAGGATGCTGACAGCACCCTGAGTATCATGAAGCAGCTCAGTGAGGCTGGCATGCCACTCACTACAGACCACTACGCTGCTGCAATTCGTGCTGCGGGTATGGGAAAACGGCCTGATACGGCTATGGCTCTATTCGTTCAGATGGAGGAGCAAGATGGTCTACAGGACATCGGAGAAGCCTTCAGCCAGTTAATCCGTGCTCAAGTGCTCAATGGAGAATTGGAACAGGCGCTACAGAGCTTCGCAACCGTCTCGCAGCGCGGATTAACCTTAGATGAACCCATTTACACGTGCACGATCGACTCGCTCGTGTCGAACGGCAAGCATTGGCAGGCCACGCGGTTGTTCGAGCAGATGCTTGAAGGCGGCGAGAAACACCCGAGTGTCTTCTGTCTGGGCCGTGCCATGCTGGCTTACACAGGCGCGAACCGCAGTCAGCACGCCTGGGCGTGTTGGAAGAAGATCGTCGAGATCAATGAGCCGAACCCCATCCCGATGAAGTACAACAAGATGTTACAGGGACTGACGCATGTTCGGGACACACAACTCGCAGTTAAAGTGTTCGATCACATCCAGAATCTATTCGAGCCAGGCCAAATCCACCAAGGAGCCTACACGACAGCAATTCGCGCTCACGGGCGACTTGGGAACACGCAGAAGGCGGTGGATTTGTTCGACGAGTACGTCGAGAGCTGCAAGGACACGCGTCGGGTCTCTCGCTTTGTCGGCATCTACTTGGCTCTATTCAACGCGCTATCGAGAGATACAGTGCGTGATCCGGCGCTGAACACGCGTGACGCTAAACGCGCATGGAAAATAATGTCTACGAACGTCCGAGTCGTGTTGCCGCCTGCTTACGCGAGTCTCGCTGGAGTGTTTGCCAGTACCGGCGAGATGGAGACGCTGGAAGAGCTGATTGAGCATGCTGAGCGGAGCTGGGGCGCGTCGGCGGACGTGATGCAGCAGCAAAATGTGGACGAGGACGGCGACGAATTGGAAGCAGTTGCGGTCTTTGAAGGGGAAGACACTGATCTCGGCAGCGATAACGATGTTCTTCTGTTCAACGGCGTGATCAGCGGTTTGTGCAAGGCTCGCGATGACCAGACACCCAACATTGAGGCGTATTTGGACATGATGCTGTCGCGTGGACTTCCGATCACAGACTCGATTGTCCGTGCAACGACGGACGCCTGCGTTCGCTTCGAGAACTGGGAACTGATGCGTAACTTGATGAAAGTTGTGGATGTCGACGCCTTGAAGAACGCCGAAGTGTGCACGGGAGACACAGTGTCGAAGCTCCTGGATGCTGGCAAGTGGAGTCTTGGTCGCGAGTGGCTCATGTTTTGCCATCGAAATGGTCTACATCCTCCCATCCGTCGTAAAATGGAGTTGCTGCGAGAAATGCGCGAAAACAGGAGCAAGGAGTGGCGAATCGCGTACTCGTTGGCCACCGAGACCATGTCGTTCCGTCGCCTGGTGCAGAACAACGTCGACAGCGTCGCCGACGCAGCCGAAGTGTGCAAGAATGCGGATCGTATGGACCTGGTTATCAAGCTCTTCGATGCTGCAGCGGGTCATCAGTCACTGCGTTTCTTCCGCAACCACCAGCGTCAAGTACAAGCAGGACGAGAAGCGTCGCAGCCGTTGAAGCTGAACGTGGAGCCTGTACTGGTTCCTCTCAGTTTGTACAAGAATGCCATTCTCGCGCTACTTCGACAGCCCAAGACTGAAGCTGTGGATGTAGACGACAGCTGGCGAATGAGTAAGGCTGAGCGGATCTGCAGACAAATGCTGGAGGTGCACGGGAAGCATCTGGACGGTGAGGCTCTGTCCATGGCGATTTCAATTAAGGCCACTGCGGGCGATCACGACGACGTCGGAGCGCTGTACGAGTCGATGCGCGCTCTTGGTCTTGAGCCCAACACGTACGCGCAGAACGCGGCCATTATCGCGTTTTCTCGCCAGCGTCGTACGGATCAGGTCCTGGCAATTCGCGATGAACTCATGGCCAAGCGCGACGAGAACGGAGAGATCAAGACTGTCGAGTCGAACGTGGCCAGATCTTTGCTGTTATCTCTCGCTCTTGCACACGAGGACAATGCTCTTCGTGACGCTGTACAGAACTTGCCTGGCTGCACGATGGAGATGGCGTTGGATGTGCTCATGAACACAAACCGGAGTACTGATGCGGTGGAGTTTTTCAACGAGAGCGCCACGTCCGAGTCGTTTGAAGCGCTCTTCCACCAGCTCTGCCAATCTGGCAACCCCGTCCTTGGCGCGACGCTGTTGCTCAAGCATTCGCGTCTCCACGGACTGAACCAAGTGCATCCGAACCGTGTGATCCGCGTGACCAACGCTCTTATCGAAAAGGGGAACCTCGTGGAGGCAGAGAAGCTACTGCAGCTGTACGTGGATGGCACCAACGGTGTGTCTTTAAAGCAGATGCCGCCATACTTCCAGCAACACACGATGGAGATGCTGCTCTTCATTTATGGGGAATTCGGCCACTTCGATGCCATGCGCTCGCTTTTCGAGAAGGAATTGCTGGCTTTCCCTCTTGAAGTTGCGCATTATGAGGCGGCGATGGAGTACTGCGCTGAGTCTCGTGACGAACTGGCTGGAGCTGTGGCTAGTTTGAAGCTGTTCGAGCTGCTCCGCACTCATGGATTCATCCGTCCAAGTGGCTACACGTATCTGCTGACGTTGCAAAGCTGTCTGCGTTTGGAGCGTCTGGAGCCTGCGAATGCTTCCGCCGTCAAGTCTACGGGTCAGATCATTCTGGACGACGTGCGGGAGCATGGATTCCAGGACGGGGTGGCCGAAGAACTGGCGAAGCAAGTGGCGTCGGCGATCAAGAGAGTGCAGGTAAAGAACCAGAAGGTCATCCGACGTATCAATAAGGACGGAGATTCGACGGACGCCAGTGTCCTGAGTGCAGAGGAGCTTGCTCGCATTGCTCTCTTCTGTCACCGTCATGGAATGCCCATGTCTGCGAAGCTGGCCAACGACTTGCTCAAGCTGCACCAGCATCTGCCGGCTATGATCTCGAACGAACTGGCGTTTGTCAAACGTTCGCATGAGGAGGGACTGGGTGTTGTGGCTGCTCCAGGCTCCAGCATCCCGTCGAAGCGTGTGGTTAAGACCAAGAAGACTGTCACCACAAAGACGAAGCGTGTGCCTGCTGCGTTTGCATCGAACACTGGTCTGAGACGTCCGCGCAGTAAAAGCTACGAGGCAGCAGTGCGCGCTGCTAACGACGCTCGCTGGGGTGTGGTCCTCGAGCCCATTGCGACGGACAAGGATTAAGAATACCCAGACAGACTGCAGATATGTATTTACACCTAGAAGGCTCAAGCAGCCAGCAATAAACATTCCCATCACTGGACATGTGAGTACGTAGTAGGCCTTTTCCGCGTCAAACACTTTCATCAGATGAAGATTATGCACTTGTACGGTAAAAGCTGTATGAGTGGAATTTAATTTTTTTAACAATGAAAATGCGCTAATCTGACAACTGATTGGTCTAAATGACGCATGTGATTACAGTGACTTTTCTGGTCTAAATTTGAATCAAATCTGCCCCTTGGTCGCGAAGATATCGTAACACAAAATTTGTAATACCAAACTGAATATTGAAAAGGCTTCGCCAGGTCGTCATTTATTGGCCGGGTGGTATAAAAACTTGTTCAGACATAAAACTTTTCATTACCTGTCGAATGATGCGCGTAACACGATCTAGACTCTGGTCAGTAGAGGTTGCCAAGAACAATAGCAATTGTATGGGGCGTACTTAGCCGCAATACAACGGTATTCTCTAATGACTTGAGTTTGTATGCAAGCCGCTTATATTTTCGGACACAGTTTAAACAGACGACCCGCTTATATTTCCGGACAGAGGAAGTATACATTAACCAGGTGGCATATCTGCAGCAGATATGCCCCGACTTATCGGGGCATAAATCTTGTCGGACGATATTTAGAGGTTATCTTCCTGGGGTTAGGTGATCCAACAGTTGACTGCACTAAGGAACTGGGGACGACGTCCCTCCCAAGTCTCAAGTCATCGTGATAGCTAAGTACCAAATATAGTATATACATCAAAGTCAAGTTTCAAGTTTCAAATTGGGCATGGAACCTCCTGGCCTGCAGCTGGAGCTGGAAGAAAGCGCGCATGCGACCTTAGACCGCTGTCGAGACGCACGCCCGGCCAACACTGCTCGCGCGTATGAGCCAAAATAGCGCGAGTTTAAGTCTTGGTGTGATAAGAAAGGGTTTAATGAAACAACGCGATACCAAGTAACGACATCAAAGATGCACTTGCTTTTGCGTGAAGAAGTGATTGATAGGAAGGTTCGTGTAAAAGGCTCAGAGCGCAAAGTCAGCGTGGCTACAGTCGAAATGTATGTGAACGCTATATCATACCTGTATAGCGACCAGCAAACACGAGGCGTGAATGCGCTCCCGCACCCTCGAAACAGTCTCATTAAAGCGTTGCTGGCGTCAATGAAGCGTGAAAAACACGAAAAAAGCAAGCGTGAATATGCTGATCGTGGTGTCGGCTCTTTACTAGATGGCTATTGTACTACCGACGATCTCGTTGCAATTTCCCGCTATTATATGAGTTTGAATACTGGAGCCGACTTACGCAACCGCCTCAGCCATTTTCTGTGCCACGCATGCCTTTTGAGAGGCGAGTCCGCGCGCAACTTGGAGCTACCAGACCTTTTTAGTGTGATCTTGGAGCACGAAGATTCTGCAGAGTGTAGAGCACTAGTCATGATAATGGGGCAAGGAAAAACAAATCAGTTTGGGCGACGTGAATTTGGATCGTGCTTTAGGCACCACAATGTTGAGGTTTGCCCGATCGGAGCACTCGCTTTCTATTTCTTCTTTCGTTGGTGTGTGCAAGTGGAGACAATTCCAGACTTCCTGGTACCTGTAAGCTGGTACGACATCAAAGTTCTCAAATCGGGACAAAGCACAACGACTCCATTAACATATCGTGCTCATTATGATGCTACTGTCAAAGCGTTTACTGCGCTAGGTATGCACTCAAAAGCAAAGACGCATGCAGCGCGAGGGTCTGGTGCTAGGATGGCAGAGCTTGCTGGAGCTACAGAGTCACAAATACGACGATTAGGGAGATGGAATGCATCGGCAATGGAAAGCTGTTACCTGGGCGCTCTACCGCGAGAAGTTATGAGACCGCTTGCTGGATTCCCACCAGATCGACGTACATACTTCTTGAAACGTGCTGTTTTCTCTCCACCTGAGAATCTTCAGCGTGAAGTGTTTCCTTTCATAGAGAATTACATTGCAGCATACACACAACAGTCAGCACCCAATGTTGCGACGGTTTTTTTTTGGGTTCTGCTACTGTACCTTCGTGTAGTACTCCTTCAAGATGCCGCACTGCTGCGTGATCTCCATCCTGCACACAAACTATGGGCCTCCTCTCCGTTCAACACCAGCGCCTTCGATACATTTGCTACTGAGTTGAAGTCCAAAATGGTAACGGAAAAATCTCCTCAAACCGTGCATTTGCAAGAAATTATTCTAGATTTGATGGACCACCTACAGCAGCAGCATCGACAAACACTAGATCACATAAACGATAAAATCAGTGAAGTTGAAGCGTCGGTGTACAGTATTAAGGAAGGAATATCGCAACTCACCTCAGGATCGACTGCCGTTCGCATGACAGTCGACTGGGGAACAACAAATCCTCCTGTGGCTCCTCAGCGAGACCTTTTACCTGCAATATACAAGCTAGACAGATCGTTAAAGAATGTTCATCAAGTGTGGCAGGAGTGAACCACCGGGATAATTGGCGGTCCAGCTGTACGTGAACTAGAAGAGCGTCATGGATCAAGCTGGCGCAATACAACTGCGGAAAAACGCTTCTTCTTCCGATGTAAACGTATAATTGATCGAGTTACCCTGCTTGCAAAGCAACAGCAAGTCAGTCACGAAGAAGCCGCATGTGTTCTTGAGAATCAACGCGCACAGTCGAAACTTACTCTAAATTCGCTGAGTGAAAGCTTGAAAGCAATCCAGTAGTCTACAACATCAAGACGATTGCATAGCAGCAGAAGCTGTTAACACATTAACTCCCGCCATTAATATATCCTTTACATCATTATAAATTTCATACCAATTGTTGGTTGGGCAACCCGGGCCGTCGTCTCCCTCGCAGCCATCGACTCCAATCACTCCGCCTACGCTGTGTATGTCTGCCGGACGACATTCATAGCTAATTGTGCAGTCACCTCAGTCGCGCTTCCACATCGATACCGTTCAATCCTCTTCTAACGCACTTGTTGCAGTTATATATACACACACGAGGTCGTGTACTTATCGTAGCCTTCCGACATTTCCAACGTAGTTCATTGTGGCCATTGTTTGTATCTTCATCTAGGTACACAGCTGCCCTTCTTTTTTAGTGCTTTCCTCGCCGAGTTCCCAAGCTACTCGCAAGCCTGCTCTCCTTTACAAGCCGCTGCAACCGTCCATTCCGCTGACTGTGTCTCCGTCGTGCCTCTTCTCAGCCTACATGACTGCAAACACCATCACAAGGCTATACGCCTGTCGTTAACGCTCATGTGTAACATCACCAGGCAGCGCAGTCGCTGTCGAACTTGCTAGTCTTGTCTTGTTCTTAGGGCTGCCTCTCGCCGACTGATCTTAAACGGTTGCATATATCTTCCGACTCGCGAAGTCGTCGCTCACTTTCAATTCTGCCTCCGGAGAGGCAAAGACTCCTCGAATGAAAAAGGTGAGTGTTGACTGCGAGATGGTATTACATTATCAATTGCTATCTAACAGGCACTGTATCTGTAGGACGCGATGCACTTGACCCACTCTTCACTGCACTGGAAGCTTCGTTGCATCAACGACGCCAGTGACGGCGAGAACACGCCACCGAATACCAAGCGCAGCAATCTACACACCGCCAAGGACAACCCAAGCTCGAGCTCCTACCGGGGCAAGCTCGTCGAAGGTGACATCGTCTCCACCGGGACGTCGACACCTTCCTGGCTTTCGCCTGGACACTCGAAGAAGTTCACCAGGACGGGGCTGCCAAGGTCACAACCGCCATCTGCAGAGGCAACGGGTCCGTCAGTCACTTCGCTGGCTGCTTCACCTTTTCGGCTTCCAGTCAGCCCCACTACTTCTTCACCTGTTCTGCTCGAGACTCCGCCAAGATCTCCCCTTCGCTTCACTGCGCGTACGAAGCCACGGCGGGAACGACGTGACGGGCGCCATGAGCGTCGCCAATCTGTCGCTCCGTACGCTCGCGTGCGTCTTGGAATGCATGAGGTCCGGCCAATGGTCAGCCCACAGGGCTCCATAGCTGCTAGCACCGAGTTTTCGCGGAGGCCGCGCTCACGAGCCTCACAAACTCGTGATTTGTTTGTCCCTGCTCGGTGGCCGTGTCGCGTGGCATACCTCCGAGAGCAGTACAACCCAACGGCCACGGGGTTTCCTACCGTGCCGCACTTCGGGTGGTGCGACTGCTCGGCGCCTTGCCGCGTCGGCTCCTGTCGCAACTCCTTGATGAACCTGTTCTGCAATGTAAACTGCTGCCCGTATGCCGGCAAGTGCGGGAACGGGTTAGTCGAGTCCGACAAGGTGTACTTGGGCCGCAACGTACACACCTTGGAGTTGCGTGGTTGCAGCCGAGAACATTGACCCTGGTGTTTCCTTGGCCAGTACCTAGGGGAGATGCAGCATGTCAGCGCGTCACGTGCCTCTCGGCTGCGCAACACCGGCTACCGCCTCGTGATAAGACAGCGTCCTGAGGTGCCAACGCACCCCATCCGTGTAGCGATCGACGCTGAAGGTATGGGAGGCCTGATGCGGTTCGTGAACCACTCGTGCAAGCCCAAGGCCGAGCTCGTGGAGGTATCTAATGGACGTCGCGCCACGGTTGTTGTGGTGACAACGGAGGAGATCCACCGTGGCGAGGAGGTCACCGCGGATTACGGCGACGACCTGTGGTTCGTCTGCCGCTGCCAGCATACCAATTGCCGCCACCGCGACATCCAAGATCAACAAGATCCTTGAAAAGGCCACGCCGCGTTGGATATCTAGGTTCAAGACGTGAAGGGAACGAAGGTGTTTGTATAGTCGAGTGACACGAAGAGAGATGCGAAACGAAAGATTCAATTGCAGTAAGCTCATCTCTAGTAGTATTTTTGCCGATAGAATGACATCGGCACACGTCTGAGTGCCCTCGAGCAGGTACGGGATGCAGACCGAGTTCGAAAACGCAGTTTTCAGCGCGTTTGCGCGCGAAGACCTAGGTTCAACGTGGCACTGCATTTGGCGCGCGAATTTCCGCGCGTGAATGTGTCGTAGCTATTCAAACACAGCACCAGTTCAATAACTAAAACTTGTGGTGAGGGCCGCTTCCTCTCGACGCCGGCTTCCATCGAGACAGGCAGTCCGCTTCTCTCATTCTGCTATTTGCCGACTACTGAGTTGATCTCTTTCTCCGAACCGTCCTTTACCTCCTCTTCATCCAAGGTGCGCGCTCTCCCGCTCGTGACCTGTATCCGACTATTGCTGCTGACGTTGTTGTTGTGCTCGTGCGTAGATGGTCAAACAATCTGGTAGCTCTAACTACAAGATGGCCGAGATCGACCGGTTGCTAAACCATGTAGAAGAGTACCTCTCGCTCGGCAAGGACGAGTGGGAGCGCATGGCTGGGTTCTACAGCACTACTAGAACGCGCGGGTGGCCCGAGCGCGACTTTGAAAGCATTCGACGCAAGTTTAAAGTGCTGTACAGCACGAGGAAGCCGACGGGGGTGTCAGAGATGCCATCGCATATCCAGCGAGCTAAGGAGCTCAAAGAGGCCATAGACGAGAAGGCCAACGTGGTTGTCATGGACGACGGCGTCGACGACAACCAACGGCCCGACTTCTGCTTCGACGTTGACCCCGACGAGGACCAGTTCAACGGAGGCAACGCTGCCGCAGCGGAGGAGTCCGGATCCACCATCGGTGCGGCTGGAGCTGTTCTTAATTCGTCCGTTGCAGGTGGTGTTGCCCAGCCCGGAGGTCGACACCCACCGGCTTCTAGTCGGCAGTCGTGTCGTGGCGAGTTCCAAGGCCTCCTGGCTTCACCTTTTGTCGGTGAAGGCCGTGCCGCATTTCCTGACACTCCACGACCTTCACCCCCGCTATGTACGGTGCCCACTACACAGGAGAGAGCCCGTAAGCTGTCTTCGGCGTCGACGATCCGGTCATCGAGCAGAAGCCGAGACGATTCGGATTTGTCGCAATACCAGACCTTCTCCAATCGGCTCGGTGGCTCAGATCTAACTACGTTTCGAGACACCGTGGGTGCCAAGCGCGCCATGGACGGCGATAAGGAGCTCTCGGAGACCAGTTACGCCAAGAGGAAGCGCATATGCGCCACCAAGGCGACCACTGCACTGAAGTCGAAGCTTGATGGCGTCGAGTCGTCCGCCAACGCCATGGGAGCAAGCGTCCTCGAGACGTTACTGCTCCTGCGCGAGGAGAACGAGCGCAAGGCCGAAGCTCGACGTGCTGAGGACGAGCAGCGACGTCGTGAAGATGCTGCCGATCGCGAGGCCCGCTACCTCGCTGAAAAGGCGGAGGCCGAGGAGCGGCGCAGCCACGACAAACTCAAGATGGACGAACGCGCGCGGCGCGATAAGGAAGAAGCTCGCGCTCGCACACAAAAGCTGGTCCTGTTGATCGCCAGTCTCACGAAGATGGGGTGAAAGGCAGCACTCGATATTAAAAAAGCCGTCCGTTGGCCGCTGTCCTGAAGCGATCGCTCTTTTGCATTGAAGTGATGAAGTGCGTGCATGCAAGGACTTTAATTATCTGAATGAACAACATGTGAACAAGATATATTGCACTAAGCTCCCAAATGTACTGAGTGCTCATTACAACAGCTAGAACAATTAACTACGATTCCGGCACTTCCATCGCTCCAGAGAAGGTTGTACGGATCTGTGAAATACCTACCGTGCGTACACGGTAGTTCACAAGTCGAAATAGGTTGTTAAGTTTTACACCTCGAAGCTCTGCATCGTAGGGTAGCGGTAGGTCGAGGCGATTGTATGCTTTTTGTATACTTCCCATGCCCCACTCGGCGGCTTGTCGAACTGAGGTGATCGCGTTGTGAAGCGTCCGTGCCGAGCTTCTGAGCGCTGGCATGATGCGCTCCAGGTCGCCATCTTTGAGCGGTGTTAAGATGCGCCTCGTCATGGCGGTCGAGCAGGGGAAAGCGGAGTCCGATACAACGTTCATGGACGAGTTGGGGCACAGCACCGGGTCGAGTAACTTGGCTCGGAACTCTAACGAGGTGTCCGAGTCGTTCCACGACCCGGGGCAGTTGTTCTTGCTCCATATGATGCAGGCGTTGGCTGCGAAACAGATCGTGCCCGTGACGAATACGGTGTGCAACCAGCCGTTGTATATCGCATTCTGCAAGTCCGCGCTGGACTGCTGTTGGGCCTACAAAACAGTAGACACAACGACTTTAGTAAATATGAAGATGTATGAGTAAAGTAGAACATCATTGAGCGCATCGAACACATTTAAAGCGTGTAACCTTCAGATTCTTCCCGTCAATGAAGCCGAATGTATGTGTGAGCAGCGGCTCGCGAGATTCGACCGACTGTGCCAGCTCAACCTGGCGAGCAGGTGAAGACCACGAGGTCCTGGCTGGTGCGTACCCCACGAACGCTTCGGATAGCGTCTCCTCTGCCCGTCGAAGAGTGCGGGAGAGCGTGCTTGGTGGAACGCCAAAGAGCATGCACCGTGTGCTTTGCTCCATGGATCAGACGTAGAAGCTGAGCACTAGACCCAGGATTTGGTGGTGGTACCGGAGTTTGGCTGGTCGCCCGCGTGAGCGAGAATGGGGAATAGTGTAGAACCCGGCAAACCGACGCAGGAGTTGGTGGAAGGCAGGCCTGCAGACGTGCGATCTGCAGTTTAGCGACGACAGACGAGTAGCATAGTACGTAATTCAATACACTGTACCTTGTCAAGCTTGTTGCGTTCAAGAAGTTCAGGTCGCTGCCGTATCGATACAGCATCATCCATGCTGACTCGCTCGGCGCGTCCAAGCATTGCGTCGTCAGATAGTGGCGGCAGCGCATAGCGGTGCGCCACGCCTCCTCAACTAGCAAGTCGTACACCTCCCGTCGCACCTCCCTCATCTCCTTTCCCTGCTCGAGCAGGGCATCCGTCACTACCAACAGCACGTCCATGTCTTCATCGTCCATGTGCGCTCGATGTGCGCAAATTCCGAAGTGACGAAATATAGAAGATGGCGGCGTGCCGAGTTGTTCCGGACAAAGTGTCGGGTACACTTTAATATATTACAATATTCACTTGAACTACCTGATTCAGGGCAGTACCAATAGGACACAGAAACAGATATAAGTTAATTGGGGTAAAGGTTTTTTGCTTTAAGTTAACATATATCTTGAAATTATCGTCATATCTGCTGCAGATATGCCACCTGGTTAATGTATATTTGGTAGGCACCCAGTGTTTTCATTCCCGCAAGTGGGATAAAATGGGATAAAAGTGCATTCTATAATACTACAGTCTGAGACTTTGTTGGTGATTGCTGTAACTCTTCTGGTGAGTAGCGACAGTTTACTGCTGCTTCCAAGACCAGATCTCCCGGCCTCTGTGCGGAAATTTACAACGTCGAAGATGGCAAAGTCACGGATAAGGTGCGAGTGCCTCTCGGTGACGTTGATAAGTACGACTTGAAGTTGGAGACGGACCAGGGTGAGCGGGAGTTCATCTTCACTCCATTCTTACGAAAGGACCAATTCACGGCTTGTTCAAGACAAATGGGAAGGTTCTGTTGAAGGTCAAGCCGTAGGCTCCGCGCGTCGAAGGTGATTTTTAACAGTTTTTTTTTGGTATCACTACCATTTAATTTTTTAAAAATGGTAGTGATACCAAAGGCAGTCGGAACTCTCAACTCTGGAGAAATACAAGTACATGACTGCTTCTTAGTACAGCTGACAAGAACATGTATCAACTTGTATCATTCTTCTACGGTTCGGCTAGAATAGAAAAAAAATGGTGTATGTTCACTTGAAAGTTGCGCGGACTTCACTTAGTATCCTGCTGTCCAATCCACTTTGTACAACATCGGCTCGCCACGTAGATAGCGATTGAAGTTGTCCACGAAAATGCTGGCCGTATCTTCTGCGAACGGATACCCAGCGACATGGGGAGTAAGGAGGACGGCAGGGTGTGACCACAACGCACTCTGGCGCGGAAGTGGTTCCTCCTCAAACACATCCAAAACTGCGCGAGACCACAAACCATTGTCCAGAGCGTCAATAATCGTCTTCTCCGCAACTACGTCGCCACGTCCAATGTTAATGAAAACTGGTTTGCGTTCTCGACAGAGCTCCAAGTTCTTCTCGGTCAACAAGTACCGTGTTGAACTAGTACTGGGCAGCACATTGACCAAATAGTCACTTTGGGACAACACTTCGTCCAGATCCGAGGTTACACTATCAGCGCAATGGGCCAATTCCAGTTCCTGCTCGGGACTCACACGACGCTTAAAGCCCAGGACTTTGTAGCCCGCTCCTCGCAACATTTTACCAACCCCCTGCCCGATGTCTCCAAGACCCAGTACACCGATCGTGACAGTCGGAGAGGGTCGGAATTGAGTCATTTGGGGCCTCGCATATTCCCCGTTAGTCTGAAACTTAATAGCTTCCAGTACCATCCGCTCGAACAACGTCACGTATCCAAAGACATATTGCCCCATGACTTGAGGAAGAAATCGACCCGCTCGAGTCAACGTAAACGTTGGCACTTTCTCGACTGGTGCCGTCTTTTGGCCACCCAGTAGTCGATTCATGTACTGCTCAACACCTGCGTAAGTTCCCTGTACCCACTCGACGTTACTCAGAATGCCCCGCTTGTCTTGAGGCAGGTTTTCGTTCGGAGCGATGAGTAGCGGTCCTCCCGAATTCTGGTCCATGACGATGACCTTAGCGTCTTTGAGGATACGTTCCTGTTCAGGTGTGAGGTCCCATTTAGGAGCACCTAAATCATCCTGTTTGTGTCCATGGAGAAGGTCTTGCATGTTGCCTAAAAGTGTCGGTAGAGGCATGTCCACAAATTCCAGTTTACCCGAACGGAAGAGGTCACCGGCGGGAGTTGACGAAGCAGCGAACTCCTTGCGAACAGCCTTGCCAACTCCATTCAGGAAGGTCACAATGGGGACACGAACCGTTGAGGTGGAGGCCATAGCGAACAGAAATCTGATGATGAAAGCAGAAGGAAACTTCAGAAATGGGCGACACTGTCCACTGGACAGCCACACAGTGGTTAAGAGCTCAACACTTCTAATCTCTACGATTAGATGGCATGATTGTGCACGAATGATTACACACAAAAAAACACAAAGTCTATATGCTGCTGTTGCAATTGCAACAGCATCGAAGAGCTACATGTACAGCAGCAACCAATGTTACAACTTCAAATTCTATGGGTGTGATTCTACACCACTGACAAAGTTAGGCGACTAATACCCTGCCGTCCAGTCTACTTTGTACAGCAATGGGTCGCCACGCAAGTAGCGATTCAAGTTGTCCACGAAAAAACTTGCCACGTCTTCAACAAAAACATACCCCGAGATGTGAGGGGTGAGTAGAACCGAAGGGTGTGACCACAAGGGGCTCTCACGTGGAAGTGGTTCCTTCTCAAACACATCCAGCACCGCTCGCGACCACACGCCACTGTCCAAAGTGTCAATGATCGTCTTCTCAGCGATGACATCACCACGTCCGATGTTAATGAAAACCGGTTTACGCTCTCGACAGAGCTCCAAGTTCTTCTCGGTCAACAAGTACCGTGTGGAGCTGGTACTGGGCAGCACATTCACCAAATAGTCGCTCGTAAACAGCACTTCGTCCAGATCCGGTGTGATACGATCCGCGCAATCAGCCAGCTCTTGATCCAATTCCGAGCCAACTCGACGCTTAAAACCCAGCACCTTGTACCCGGCTGCTTTCAACATCTTGCCCACTCCCTGGCCAATATCCCCGAGTCCCAGAATTCCGATCGTCACGTTCTGCGCCGGTCGGAACTGAATCAACTGCTCTCTCGCATAGTCACGGCTATTCTGGAAGTCTCGCGCTTCTAGCAACATTCGTTCCAGCATCGTCACGTATCCGAAGACGTACTGAGCCATGATCCGAGGCAGAAATCCTCCCGCTCTCGTTAATGTAAATTCTGGCAGTTGGTCACTGGGCAGAACGTTGGTGCCATGCGGTAGTCGGTTCAAATATTGCTCCACTCCTGCGTACGTGCCCTGTACCCATTCGATATTGTGGAGAAGATGGTGCTTGTCCCTGGGCAGGTTGTCATGAGGAGCCAAGAAAAGCGGGCCTCCTGAATGTTGGTCCATTACCACGATCTTGGCCTGCTCTACAACTCGTTGCTGGTCAAGCGTGAGGTCCCATTTGGGGGCGTCCGAATCGTTCATTTTGTGGCCGTTTAGCGGGTTTTGCGCGTTCCCCACGAGCGTAGGAACAGGGACATCCACGAGTTCAAGCTTCCCGGAGCGGAATAGATCCCCTGCGGGGGTCGTTGACGCTGCAAACTGCTTGCGCATGGCAGTTCCCATCCCATTGAGGAAGGACACGACAGGAACACGGAGCTTGGAGGCAGCGGGCATGAGCACAGGACTGCGATTGACACGTGGTGGGATATCTCTTGGACTGTGTGCTCGACAGCTCATCGAATCAGAGTGATTGGTTGGGATACAAAGTGTAGGTGTACTGTACTCAAATGAATAGACCGAATAAATCAACTAATCATTATAGCACAAGTCACTTGCTTTTGGTATTGTTTGAAATCTGATTTGCCCTAGTCCTAACGTGTCAGACTTGGTGATGCAAGTGCTCATTTTCGAACTGGAAACCCTCGGCGTACTTGATCTTCCCGAGACGATGACTGCGTTAACGGCCTCTATCAACACTGATTCCATCTCCTCTACGTCCCCACTGCGTGTGCCCATAATGACGTTCATCGCCGGTATTGGCGTCAATGTCCGCAAGGCATTCGCAGCTTCCGACTCTCCTGCCGGTGAGCTCTACCGTTCTGGTAAACTGGAACTGATCGATATCCCACTGCCGCAGTTGGTAGGCAACAAGCAAGACCCTCTGCATGGTCCGAGCATGGAAGACCCGGGTCGACCCATCTGGATCCTCACGCCTGAGCAGCAGCGTATCGTCGAACAGGCGGAGATTGTTATGATCGACTCGCACGGTGGCGGCCCAGTCTTCATGGCTCCAAAGGAGAACCTCCCAGAGGACAAGCAGAACATTCTGAGCAACGTCAAGTGGATACAAGCCACGTACGCAGGCGTGGACATGTATCTCGACCTGTTGCCTAAAGGGCCCGATGCGGTTGTGCCCAAATTCACCCTCACTCGTGCGGGTGGCATGATGCCGAGGATCATGGCACAATACGTTCTGGGCTACGTCACGATGATCGAGAGGAAATTGCTCGAAGCCAGGGAATACCAGAGCAAGCGTGACTATGCTCGTGTGGACATGATCAGCTTCCGTCCTGCACAGTCGGTCACTGTAGGAATCTTAGGCCTCGGAGATATCGGTCAGTACACTGGCAAGATGCTACGCAGTTGTGGCTACAAGGTATTGGGCTTTAAGCGTCATGTGGGCGCAAAGGACGTCGCTGATCTGGCTGAGTGTGCGGACCACATCACTACGAGTCTGGAAGAAGTTCTGGCCAAGAGCGACTACCTCATCAACCTCCTTCCGAGTACAAGTGCGACGCGTTACGTACTGAATGAGAAGAACCTCGAGTTGTGTCGTGAGCACAGCCCAGTGTTCATCAACATTGGCCGTGGAGACGTTATCTCGGAAAAGACGCTGATTGACGCGCTGAACAAAGGCATGCTGTCGAAGGCCGTACTGGATGTGTTCGAGAAGGAGCCACTTCCAAAAGAAAGCGAACTATGGGAACACCCGTCGGTGCTACTGACACCACACGTCTCAGGAAAAGTTTTTCCAGAGGACGTGGCCGCCATGTTCCTGGACAACTTCAATCGCTACATCAAAGGCGAGCCGGTGCGTTTTAAGGTGGACTGGGCCAAAGGCTATTAGTTGGTTAGGTAAACTAAAAACCTACTATGTACGTAGTACTATTCCATCCGTGTACATGCAAAGTGTTGCTCGAAACGACTGGGTAGTCGTTACGTCCCATTGTCCTCCTTAATCTCGGCAATGATAGCCAGGTAGCCGGCACAATGGGCAAGGGGAAGCAACAACAACCGACAGGCAGCAAAGACAAAGAAGACGACGGTGATGAATTGGCAGGTTCCACCTTGGAGGATTACTTTGCCACACACAAAGTCAAGGGAAATGTATCGCAGCATTTGCTCAACATTCCATCGCAGAACGTCATGGCAACTGAAAAGGTCGAGAAAGGCGAGCCATCCGAACGAAAGAGCGAGCAAGAGAACTACGAGGACGACTACGAGTCCGAGCCATCCAGTTCAAAGTCGGAACCTCCGTCTGAAGTGGCAGGTATGTCCCTCAGTGACTATCTCCACGTCAAAGAAGACGACAGTACAAGAGCACAAGAGAAATTGTCCAGAGGAGGATCTCTGCGAGTATTGGCGCCTCAACTCGCGGCATCCGCTAAGAAACCTGCTCCAATATCCGATGTCAGTGGCATGTCACTGGACCATTATCTAGGTGCTTCGCATTCGGAGGAAAACGGACACACAGGGGCGGATAAAAAGCCGTCTCCAAAGGTCAAGCGGACTGGGAGCAAGTCCAAGCAGATTCTACCCCAAGCTAAAGCCACTCAGCAGCCATTTTCAGTCAAGGGAAGTGGCATCATCCACGGCTCTTACAACAACTCCAGTACTCAACAAAACTTGAGCTCTGACGACGAGGAAACGCCATTCCAGCGACGGCAGAGGAGGAAAGACAAAGCCAAACTCAAGCAGCAACGGAATGCAGGCGGCGGTGGGTCCTCTGTCTCGAAAGCTATCTTGATGGCTGAAGCGTCCACAGTTCAGTCCGTGAGGGACCGAGAGAAGTGGAAAAGCTCGTTAAATGCACCAGTTCACTCACACCATCCCGGCCATCATGGTTCCCACTCATCCGCCTCCAATTTCCAGCCTCCGTTACCCAAACTGGGTGTGTCTCCATCCGTGCATAGTCTGAGTCATAAGGATCATGAAGGTGACAAAGCCGACAAACTTCCACCTTTATAATCATCGCCAAAGCACAAATGATAAAACACCCAAATTGGTCTCCATTTGTCTAGGTAGAACACGTTAAGCTTACCTGCTCTACTCGGGCTGGAATGGGCCCTTCTTCTTGAAATACTCGATCGCCTTCATCGCCTTGTCGTAGCCGATGTTGTACGCAGGATGCGTGCGAACCACCAGGTTGGATGCGTCTCCAAACACGACTGGTTTACCTCTACCGTCTCCATGCTGAGCCACGGACAGGCCACTCAGACAATAGCACGAGTGGTAGTGATCACGTGGCTTTCCGGGCTTGTCACGCAGTCCGCCCGTGATCTCTTGTCCACAAAGAAGAATGTACTTCTGCAGCTGTTCCTGGTGGCATTGGTACGGTACTTCATCGCCATATCGCTCCCTGACAACATCAGCCAATAACGCGGGCACAGCGCCCTGCCAGAAGCTGTAGCAACCGTCCACCAGCTTGTTAGTTCGTCCTTGGTAGCCTCCTTCAAACGGCATCTGTCGGTTCGCCAGCCAATGTAGCAGTCCAGGGAGATCTCGGATCTGATCCACCGCATTGAGGATGTAGAGCGCCGCAACGGAGCAGAACGCGTAGCCGCCATGAGCCTCGTTACCTGGTTCGCCACCAAAGCCTCCCTCGTACGTCTGACACGATAAAATGTAGTCCACGACGCCAGCCTTCAGCTCGTCCGTCAGAATCCCGTACAAACCGGCGATGGAGATGACGCAGTACGTCACGCGGACGTCCACCTCACTGGCAATAGACAAGGATAAAAAATTCACGAGATGAAGATAAAGCCACAACATTTGTGTAAAATTGCGTACCCTCCATCGTGAGCGGTGAATGCTCCTGTGGCCCTGTGCTTCCTGGACATGAAGAAACGATACAGTTTCTGGCGGTCCACACTCTCCAGTGCCTCTGGTGTTCCGAGCAGAGCGAGGGCGAGACATGACGCGTAGTTGGTGGCTGTGTGGCCCAATTGCTTGGGGCCTCCACCAAAGCCACCGTCGTGATCGTCGTTCCAGCATGGCTTTAATGTGCCTAAATACGAATGTCAAGTGTTGTGTTTCATAACCTGAAATGACGAAACCTCTCTCACCAATAACACGATCCGTCTCCTCCTCCGGTAAAGCGTCCAAGAGCTCCAATGCATGGAGAATCCAATAGATAATCCACGGGCGACTGCAGCAGCATAGTCACCAGTTCACCGCATTTAAACCATCATTTCATCACGATTTTCAGCCGATAGATTTAGCGGATACCTTGCGTCGAGCGAGACGAAACCCGCCGGCAGTCGCGTCAGGCCACGCTTCAAGTACTCGACGTGCTTCTCGCGCATCAGCAACGGCTGTATGGAAAGGGCGAGACACGGAATGGGGCGTGAAATTGGCGCTGAAACCCGGCAAAAGACTTAGTCGCTCGCTCACCTCTAGATCCGTGTTGACGAAGCTGAGCTGTTGCAGTTGTAGCTGCTGGTCCAGGGGCAGTTCCGGCAGCGGAAAGAAGAAGAGACTGCAGCTGGACTCGCACTCCTCCTGGTCCACGGACGTACGAGTCGTCAGTCCATCGCTTTTGAAGCGGTAGCGCTCCATGGCTACGAAGTCCAGTGCTTCGCCCATGAGTAGAAGATAGCAATTGTGAGAGATCCAGAGATGACAAATTGATCAGGGGCTAGGTCGTATTATCATTTTTGGGAGCCTGCAATTTGAACCCGTTATCTGACATTTTGTTGTCATTTTGTTTTTCAAACTGTCAGTAGCCGCTGGCCCAGTCCACAAGTTACTTTAGCGGCTTAAATTTTTGCCGTGTGGCGTTTACCGTGCACCGCTGGAGATGCTCTTACCAGCGATGTACGCGTCGAGATTTGGCACGAAAACGTCGGCGACGTCTTCGTTAAAGCAGTACGCGGCGACGTGCGGTGTCATGAAGACTCTGGGGTGGTCCCACAGCTGACTGTCCTCGAGTAACGGCACCTTAGAACAACTATGGAGAACCAGTGATTGTCGAGCGCCTGCACGATTGTCTGCTCCAAAATGACGTCACCCCGACCAACATTGATAAAGACGGGTTTCTTATCAGAGCACAAATGGAGATTCGTCTCGTTCAGCAGATATTTGGTCGCGGGCGTGCTGGGCAGGATGCTGACGATGTAGTCGGACGTACGCAACACTTCATCGAGTTCAGTTGACACGCGGTGAGCGCAGTTCGCGAAAACCTCATCTCCATCTCAGCGTAGCTTCCGCTTGAAACCGATCACGTTGAAACCCGCTAGCTTGGCCAGTCTGCCGATGGCTTGGCCAATGGCTCTTAGACCCAAGATACCCACGGTGACCGACTGGAATGGTCGATATCTTAGACTCTGTTGCGCGAATACCTTTTGTTTCTGCATCGCGTTCGCTTCGTGAAATTTACGCTCGAAAGTCACGATCCAGCTGCAGTAGCCAAGTCAGAAAAATACAACAGCATGAACAAGAAGGTAACTTACCCGAAAACAAATTGCGCCAGTCCGTTGATGCCGCCGGCGCGTGTCAGCTGGAATGACGGTGGTGGCGTCCTTGACTCCCGGCGTTTGAGGTATTGCTCACACCGGCATACGTGCCCTGCACCCACTGCACGTTCTTGAGCAGGTGCTGTAAGTTCTTAGGCAGTCCAGTCTCCGGTGTCAATAGCAGCGGTGCGCAATTGTGCGCGTCTCCCAAGACGATCGTCGCCTGGGCCAGCACTTCTCGTTGATCTTCCGTGAGTCCCCATTTACTCTCCACGAGCTCAGCCTTGTCCGCGTCAACTTTGTCACCAGGAGCTGCCGCCTGCACTCCGTGAGACGGGGGGAATGTTGGCAGGAGCAATGTCACGAACTCGAGTCTGCCAGCTTGAAACAGCGCAAGCGCTGTTGAGTCCGTCCCCAGCAGCCGCTGCTTCACCGCGCCGGCCAGTCCCTCCTTGAACGTGATCACTGGAATCCAAAGCTTTGCTGCCATGATGGCCAAATGAAGAATGACACGATGAGTGTACTTGACCAATAGGCTCCACGTTGACGAACCGTCTTTGATAACGCAAGTACAGTTAGATTGGATGAACAAAATGACTTGGAAAACGTAAGGTCGGCATTTTACAGTAGTCGCGACATGGCTACACTAGCTGAACAACGGAGACTTACAGCTTGGAGGAGCCCTTGGTGAGGTCCACGACGATCTTGCCGATGTTCTTGCGCTCGTACATGTAGTCGATGGCGTTGGGGATGTCCTCGAGTCCGTAGAAGTTGGCTGGGTCCACACCAGCGTTCAACACGCCACGTTGCACCAGCGTCGTGAGCTTCTTGGTGTGCGCGTGCGATTCGCGGAAGTAGTCATTGTAGAAGAAGCCGCGCACCGACGCCGACTTGGCAAGCAGCTTAGACGGCAGCGGCGTTGTCGCCTTGTTTGGCTTGTGCTTCCACGTGCTCGAGTCCTGGTAGCCTGCGATGGCTCCGATGACGATGATGCGACCACTGCGCGCGATGTTGTTGACGCACGCCTCAAACATCTCGCCGCCCACGCTCTCGAACACGAGATCTACACCGCGTGGATACTCCTTCTTGAGCACGTCGTACACTTTTTCCTCGCGGTAGTTAATGGGGCGGTCGCAGCCGATGGAGCGCAGATACTCCACCTTATCGGGCGAGCTGCACGTCCCGATCACGTGGTTGCCGGCGAGCTTGGCCAGCTGCACGGCAAACTGACCCGTGGCGCCGGCAGCCGCTGTGATGAGCACAGTCTCGCCGTGTTTCATCTCACCCACGTACTCAAGCGCCATGGACGCCGTCAGACCGCACACGATGATCGGAAGCACCTCTGGAACGGCCGCAGGAACCTTGACCAGGTATCGCTCCTTGGCCACCAGGTGCTCAGCGAACGCGCCGTAGGCTGTCGTCAGAGAGACCAAAACATTGTTTGTCTACAGTAAATTAAGGGCGCAATGAAGTTACTTACAAGTGGAGGCTACGGCGTCGCCCTTCTTGAGCTTGGTCACTCCTGGACCGACCTCCAGCACAATGCCCACTGCAGAATAGACACAATGTTAGACTCTGTTGGCATGTTTGGGAGATGCTGCGTCACTCGTACAGGCCTCGAAGCCGCAGTCGAAGGGCGGCTGCACGCCTGGCAGATAGGCGCCGTTGGTGTAGTTGATGTCGGAAGCGTTGATGCCGCAGTACTTGGTCTGCACGAGCACCTCGCCCTGCTTAAGCACTGGCACCGTGAATAGCACGATGGCCGTGCACTCGCGGAAGTTGGTGGACAGCTTCTGGCACACGATCTTGCGGGACTGAACCATGGTGGACTGCGACTGATGCGAGCGAATGCAGAAATGGAGCTGAAGCTTACGTTGACAATGGCAGCGGTTCAACGTTGACGGGAATTGTGTGGTTTACACGAAAGATAGCCATATCAAAGGACAACTTCAACAACAATGTATTAATACCAATCACTTCAAAATGTATTATTCACTACAACTTCCTCATATAAAACGCAAATATCTAATGGATCAACTTCTTCTCCTTACGGTGCCATCTCGACGTCGGCGTCCATAGGCTGCGAGACGTCGAACGAGAGGTTTCCATTGCTCTCGGCGATTTCCACGTGGCTCTTGGCATGCAGTTGGCCGGAGATAATGAGCTTGCTCAGGTCAGTCACGATGTGCTTCTCGATATACCGCTTGACGGGACGAGCGCCGTACTGGGGCTCGTACGACTCATCCAGGATCACGTCCAGCGCTGGCGTCGTCACGTTCACCGCAATCTGCGACTCCTTCAGGCGGTTGATGACCGACTCAAACTGCAGCATCACAATCTGGCGCAGCTCGTTGCGGCCCAGCGGCTCGAACACAACGATGTCGTCCAAACGGTTCAGTAGCTCCGGACGGACAGTGCGACGCAGCTGTTGCAACACCAACTCACGCTGCTTGGCGAACTCGCGCTTGGTCTCGTTCTCGGTATCCACGAAGTCGTTCTCCGTCTTGATCTTCTTGCTAGCACGAGGTGACACACCGTTCTCAAACAGCAGGTGCTCTGCGCCGATGTTGGACGTCATGATGATCACCGTGTTGGCAAAGTCGACTGTGCGTCCGTGCGAGTCCGTGAGGCGGCCGTCGTCCAGTACTTGCAGCAGAATGTTCAGCACCTTCGGGTGAGCCTTCTCAATCTCATCCAACAGCACCACGTTGTACGGGTTACGACGCACAGCTTCCGTTAGCTGGCCGCTCTCCTGGTATCCGACGAATCCTGGAGGCGCGCCAATGAGTCTGGAAACCGTGTGCTCCTCCATATACTCGCTCATGTCGATACGCAACATGTGCTTGTCGTCGTCGAAGAGTTCATACGCGAGAGCCTTCGCCAACTCGGTCTTACCAACACCCGTTGGACCTAAGAACAGGAAGCTTCCCGTTGGCTGTCCAGAGCGAGCGAGACCTGCACGCGAACGGAGCACTGCGTCGCACACCGCCTTCACCGCTTCGTCTTGGCCCACCACACGCTTGTGGATACGCTCCTCCAGGTGCATGAGACGGTCGCCCATACTCGACGTCAGGCGGGAGACTGGGATTCCCGTCCAACGAGCCACCACCTCGCAGATTTGATCCTCGCGTACGACCTCCTCGACCATCTTGTGCTGCATCTCGTCTTCATCCTCGCGCTTCTTGGCTTCCTCTGCAGCAGCAATGCGGCGCTTGACATCAGGAATGGCATAGTACTGCAGGTCGGAAGCAGTCTGCAGATCCTGGTTACGTTCAGCCTGTTCGGCCTTCAACTGCAGGTTCTGCAGCTTCTCGCGCAGTTGACGGATCTCATTCACACGAGCTTTCTCCGCCTCGTGACGCAAGATCAGTGGACTGAGTTCGTCTTGGATCTTATTCAGCTCTTCTTGCACCTTTTTCAGACGCTCCTTGCTCATCGCATCCTTCTCCTTGGCCAGAGCAGTCGCCTCGACCTGAAGCTGCAGCTGTCGACGCTCCAATTCATCAATCACCTCAGGCTGGCTGTCCAACTGAACACGAACATTCGCACACGCTTCATCGACGATATCGATGGCCTTGTCGGGCATGAAGCGCTCCTTGATGTAGCGGTCAGCGAGCTTAGCAGCAGCGACCAGAGCCGCGTCCATGATCTGCACACCGTGGTGTGACTCGTATCGCTCCTTCAGGCCTCGTAAAATGCTCACTGTGTCTGGGACAGAAGGCTCCTTCACCATAACCTGTTGGAAACGACGCTCGAACGCCTTGTCCTTCTCCACGTGCTCGCGATACTCGTCCAGCGTCGTCGCACCAATGCAACGCAGCTCGCCTCGTGCTAGCATGGGCTTCAGTAGATTGGCAGCGTCCATCGCTCCCGACGTTTGTCCAGCACCGAGAATCAAGTGCATCTCGTCGATGAACAGGATGATCTTGCCGTCGCTGTCCTTCACCTCCTTCAGCACAGCCTTCAGACGCTCCTCAAACTCACCACGGTACTTAGCTCCAGCGATCAGCGCACCCATATCCAGACTGATGAGCTTGCAGCTGAGTGAGTCAGGTACGTCGCCCACCACGATACGACGCGCAAGTCCTTCCACGATTGCGGTCTTACCCACACCGGGCTCACCGATCAGCACCGGGTTGTTCTTGGTTCGTCGCGACAGGATGCGGATCACGCGTCGAATCTCCTCGTCTCGGCCGATCACAGGGTCGATCTTACCAGCCTCGGCCAGTTCGATCAAATTCTGGCCGTACTTGTTGAGAGCGTCGTAGTTTTCCTCAGCTGCGGCATTGGTAACCGGTCGTCCGCCTCGGATCTTCTGCACTGCGTCCTTGACTTGGTTCTCGTCCATCTGATTGCTCTTCAGCAGACTAGCGACCTGCGAGTTGTTGTACAGTGCCACAACCAGGTGGTCGGCCGCCAAGTGTGTGTCCTTCATGTCCTTGCGCATCTTGTGTGCGTACTTGAGCATCTTCATAAGCGCCGAGTCGGCACCGATGGACTCCGGTGCCGGTGTCTGCTTGGGCAGCTTCTTGAGCTGCAGCATCACGTCCTGCTTGAAACCAGCTACGTTGCCGTGTACCAGCTCCGCCACGCGCTTGGCTGTGCCGTTGTTGTCGTCGAACAGTGCATAGGCCACATGCAACGGCGTGAGCTGCGAGTGGCCAAACTCCTCCGCCATGTCCTGTGCGTTGCGCAGGTACTCGTTGGTCTTGTCCGTGAACTCTGCCGGGTTCATCTTTGTGTGCAGTTGTTTGTGTATACACTTGCGTGTCTTCGCTTCACTTGTTCGCTTTAAAGCAAATTCAATTCTGACATGTTTCACAACAAGCACCGATATCATGGGCGGTGCCGTGTCTAGACATTACTCGAACTTTCGATCGGACTTAATCGAAACCCTTACTGAAATCAAGTCAGAATGGCTGCGACACGGACGCGTCACGCGATTGGCTAGACCACTTCAATGTGACTCACAGTGAAAATGTATCGAGATCAGTCGAGCAATTTCTAGTGGCCGTCCTCAGACCATTGCTGCTAACAATATCATGCGTGGTGGCGCGTTGAGCTATGCTTGTATTTATCGCGTTGTGTCCGCGATGGCGCTGCGCAGCTCCATGGAGATGTTTGATGAGGCCCAGCGCATCGGTCAGCAGCTCCAGGTCGACTTCGATCGCTACGACCGGCGACAAGAGACTTTCCGTAAGAAGTTTGCGGCGGAGACGCGCAAGCAGCACCAAGGGATCTGCGATGGTGCCGTCACAAACAGCGCGATCTCTTCCAGTGTAGCCGCGCTGTTATTCTCGCAGCATGACGAAAAAGTCCAAGACAAAGGCGACGCTAACGTTTGCAAGGGCAGAAGCTCACGCGGTTCAATCCATGCCGGCAGCGCAAGGCGAGTAGATACCACCGACAAGGACAAACACCCTGAAGTTTTTCGTGCACTTTCGAGCTTTTATAGCCCGCCAGATGCGGCGACTGACGTGGTGTGCGAGCTGTGCTTCGGCTTTCGAAGCGCCACGATGGTGCAGCCGTTGCCAGCCCCGTGGATAGAGTATTGTGATGAAACTATGGGGAAACATTACTTCTACGACTCAAGCTCTCGACAGGTCCGATGGCACCCACCGCCAGCTACCGATGCGCTTAGCGTGCTTGTGTTTGAGCGCACCAACACAATTTACACAGTTTGCCATTGCATCCCATCCAACGAGCGACGGCGGCGGCTCATGCAGAAGTTCCGAGAACACGCGATGCAGATGGCAAGAGAAGAAGTCGAGAAGCGCGATCGCCACCTTCGCGGCGCCTTTATTTCCCTCGCTATGTCATTGGTTCCATTCTCCGGAGAGCCAAAGCAGCAGTGATTACGTAATCTATAAAACTTTGGTAAAACTACAACAGTCAGGCAAAAGGATCGCTCGATTCATCATCGATCATGTGTCGGTTTTCCTGTCTACGTGCGTCTAAAGTACTTGTGCATGTTGCCGTCGAGGAAGTTGTGGAACTGCTTGCGCTCGTCGCAGGAGAACCACAGGCTCAACACATACCGAGTACCCGTCTCCACCTTGCGCACTACGTGCAAGTTCTCGGCTCCAGCCGTGAACATCATGAGGCGGCCACGAGCAGGCTCGATTACCGTTTCCGAGTTTTCGTCGATGAACGAGAAGAGCCCACCGGTGAACTCCTCGCCGTAGTCTGCGAGGTACAGAAGGCCCGAGTAGTCGTAGTGTTTCGTGTTTTCCTTGTCCACGTGGGGGTGCCTACAAAGCAGCGATCGATGTTTAGACTTGATGTGGATCCTACATGTAGAACATGCTACAACAAAGCGTACCAGTACTCGTCGTGGATCTCCGAGGGAGTCCACGAGTCGTTGCCAACCAAGCGAGTCATGAACGTAGGCGCCGAAAAATACAGTTCTTCGAGATCGAACTCTTTCATCACTGCCAAGCGGATCTTCTCCACAACGCTGATGATATTTCAAAGCACCAGAAAATTAATCAGTCACGCAATCTAACAATTGCCTTCAAAACACACCGGTACTCACCCACGGTAGAGGCTGAACTGCTTCTTGGAGAAGCGCTTGACGCCCGGTTTGTCCTCGTTGGGGATCCTCTGTTCAGGCTGGTAGATGTTCACCAGTCCCTCGCTGTCTCGGACAAAGCCCGTGTTGATGTCCATGATCGTGGGACCGCCGAGCTTCGAGCGGTTCTGCATACCGATCTCGGCGATTTCGCGCAGCTCCGTCACCTGCTTGGGCGTCACAAAGTTGTCGATCAGAGCACGGCCGCACATGGTCTCGTTCTCCTGGTGGCAGCCCGGCACGAACAGGTCGGATTTCTACGGAGCAGCAAAAAACAGTGTCAACACACGCTAGCTTTAACCAAGACACAGGAATGCAACGCACCTGCATCGGTGCACACGTGATGTTAAAGCGACGGTGCTCAGTTACATCAGTACGGGCGATATAGTGGGCAGCGCGGACGAACTCCACGTCCAGTTGGCGTAGGAAGTACGTCACACCCACGGCTGCCACCACAGCGATGATCTTGAGCACCCATCCGAATGAGCCGGTGGTAGGAGCAGCGGGCTCCTCCTGCTTCTTGACTTCGGTCTTCGCGTCCACGACCTCTTTCGTCGTGGAGGAAGCGGGCGTCTTGACCTTCTTGGCGTTCTTGCGGGCCATCGCGACGATGACGAAGTGTGGAGACCGCAAAACTTGACAAGTGGCTTGAAGGGGAATATTCGGTTGATATTCGGGTGAGATTTGTAATAGGATTAGAGTTTGGCTTCACCTGTGCCCAAAAGATGAGTGCACGGACGACGGAGGTGAAGGCGGCGGAGGCGCGGCTCGCGCTGCACCGCGATGATGCAGTGCAGGCTAAGGCTCAGTTGGCAAAGTCTTTGGATGAGCTGAAGGTTGCGCAGAGCGGGCTGTTGGTAAAGAGGCTGGATGAGGCGATTGAGGAGCAGCGCAACGTGGAGCAGGAGGCGCTCGCGTACTCGAAGAACGTCAATAAGCTGTACCAACGCGCGGCCAAGTGGAAATCCGAGCAGAAGCGCTTCCGTTCGAGTCTAGACGTACGTCTGCAATGTAACTGGTCTTGGGAGCGAGGTGCATTGGCTGATACATTGGACTGTTGATGTGTTCCAGGGGATGGATCGGTTTGCTGAGTGGGCAGCGACTACGGAAAACGATCTACACGCCATTGCTGGAAATTTGGAGTACGTGTGGTCGGTGCTGGAAAAGGAGCAAGAAGCCACAGCCAACGGTGGATATACACGGGCACAAGAGTCTACCTGAGCTAATAGCTGGAGCTGCTATTCACCGCTCTGCTTTGATCGAGCATTGTGGTGCACTAATTAATAAAATGTCGCCTAGAACGTGATGAGGCAGAGAATGACGAGGCTACCGACAATCAAAAGAAAGCGGGACAGGAAGGCCTGCTGCACCTGCTGACGCGCTTCCTGCGCGGTTAGAGGTGTCCCATCTTGGTGGTGCGTGATAGGAGCCGGAGGTTGCTAAAATGTTCAAGCAACTAGTCGTCAGCAACATATCAACCTTGGTGGCGAAATGCGATAGCTAAACTATGGTAGATCAAGGGTACGTACATAAGGCGCGCCGAAGAGGGCAGGGAAGTATCCTATGGTTGGCGACATTGAGAAGCCATTGCCTTGTCCATTCCCATTGAAGATGCCGAACTGCGACCACAGCAGGAACGCGGAACACTCGTCAAAACTTGCTCAGCTATACATGACACAGCTCTTACGTACATTATACGGGCGTCGTCGCCGAAGCTGCTCGGCATCTGGGCGCTGTCCTCGAGGACGTTGGGGGATTCCGCTGTCTGACACTTGCTGCTGCGTTCTGCATCATCAACGAATAATGAGCTTCGAATCAAGTCAATATACAAGATAGCTCTAACGCACCGTGGGTCGGCAGAATCGGCTCCTCTAGCATACACTGGGATCACATTCTGCTCGCTGACTCCAGCCTTGCACACGGGACACTCGGAGTGGTTTTGCATCCACTGCATACAGCCGATAAGGATACGTTAGCTACACAACGACAGGAAACGGAAGGCCAACATGTTACTGCAGTCATACCTGGTACAGACACGGCCAACTGAGAGCAGCAGACAGAATGCAGAACGTGAGCAGCGGGAAGAGACGCACACACATGCAATTCACCACAATTTTGCTCACCAATAGAGATGGCCACACAGAGTCACCACTGGACTGGACACTGTGTCTAGGCATATATTGCACTCAAAGAGAGGCTTCCCTCTGTCCGAGGTCTCGGCCTCCATCCCCGCCGCGTCCTCTGCTGCAGCTCTTGACTCCATTTTCAAGGTGTTGTCCGATGTGGTATTATTGTTTTTCGACTTTTAGAGAATTTTAGATTTATAGCCTCATATTTACGAAATCGCGGGTTGAAGAGATCGCTGCATTGGTGGCTAGTCTTGCAGGGATCCAAAGGAGCTACTGCAGACTGGACATTCCGAACAGTTCTTCACCATCAGCAGCTTGCGGTTGCTCGGGGAAATTTCTAACGTCAACAGTGTATGGTTTGAGGCGGTGGCATGGGACGGCGTCGTCAATGTGGACGGTGCTGGAGGCAACACCGAGGAGGGAATCTGCACACCCAACGGAGACGGTTCCTGATGGTTATCCTTCGTTTTGGATGCACTAGCTGTAGCAATTGAGTCGCTGGTGACAGAGTCCACCGCAAAAGCAAGTGCAGCCAAGTTCGTTGCGTTCGCAGCACTGTCAGCCGTTGTCGGCGTCGAGGGCTGAGAGAAAGACCCACTGTTCTGACCAACAGGCGTTGACGATGGGTCAGTAGCACCCTTAGGAACCGCGACCCTCTTCATTCGCTTCAACTTACCGTTGGCGTCCGGGTCCTCCATCACGGCGCGCTGCTTCTCTTTGAGCTCTTCGATCTGAGTCGCGTACCGGGCCTTGTCGATTGGGTTGGTCGACATGAACTCCACCTGCTCTAACATTTGAATTGTCCGGTTCAGTGATCGGATCTGTCGGTGCGGCCAGCGCTTGATGCCACAGCGGCGACAGATCTTCTTGAGGAAGGTGGTGCAGATGCCGAACTCGCGTGCTACCTCCACAATTGGTCGGCCGAAGTATGGCCGCAGTTCCTCCAGTGTGAGCTCGCGAGACAGGGCAGTGAGGCGTGCGCCACGCTGGTGAAGTTTCTTGTGCGCAGCAATACGGGGAAGAGACAATTCGTCCGAAGCCTGCTTGGCAACCACCTTCATCAATGACTCGTGCAGCGCGTTCCCAATCTCAGAGCCCGAGTCGTGCCCTTTCGCGACTGCGTCGGTCACCGGGCTCTCCGCCGGCTGCATCATGTGTAACAGCGAGATACTGGCCTCCCTCTCTTTGTCCGACATGTTGGGGGTCATCATTGTAGACTGCGTTCGCCAGGAAGACTGTAAGAGGGAAACCCTACGGCGGAGGAGGCGCAAAGCTGCTTGTCAAACTGAACTTCGACCACCTTTCGATATGCGATAAGGGAGGGTTTGGTTTATCCGGCTAACCAGATTTGTGTCCGGTTAAGTGTAACTACTATTAATACTACTAGTAGTACTATTTTTTATAGATGCTTACTCACTGAGTAATACTCACGGGTTACCCGTAGCTTTTTATGTACATGTAAATAATCAAGCTCACAGTTAAATAGGAAGTTACCCCGTTATTCAACTATGCGTCTGCGGCAGCTGATGCAGCGTCATCCTCCTCTTGAGCTTTCCGCATGAGCTTGGCGAGTCGACGTTGGGCTGCTAATTGGTGCGAGTATTCCACCATGAATCGGTTAGACACCACGCCAAACACGTCGCCGTGCAAAAGGTACCGTCGACGACTCTTCTTGCCACTGGAGCTGAGCCGCATCGCCGTTCCGTTGGTACTGTGGAGATCAGTGATGTAGAAGCCGTTGCCAAAGTACGAGATGACGCTGTGTCTGCCCGAGATCGAGTCGTCCTCGGTGATGCACAGGGCGTTGCTCGAATGGCGACCCAGCGTCACGGAAGTCTTGCCAATGGTCTGGCAGATCCCAGTCAGAGGGCCATCGGTGAAGCGGATGCGTAGAAACGGCATACCAGTCGTGATGTTCTCATCGATCGCCGACACTTCAAACTCCGTGTCGCCCAACTTCACGCGGTCGTCCACATGCAGACGCTTTGGTGCGTCTGGCTTGAGAAATATGAACGTTCCTGTCGTGCTGCCGAGGTCCTGGAGATAGTACTCCTTCTCCATAGGGTCGTACTGGATTTGGAAGTGGAACCGACTCACGTACGGGTCGTCCGAGATGATCTGGTTGCTCTTGTGGCGTCCACCCCGGGCGCCATCGTGCGGATGAAGTACGATCTTGCCACCAAGGTCACCTTTGCTATTGGCGCGAACGATCTTGCCTTCGCCATTGTCCTCGGTCATGCGACGAATGTTGACGCGTCTATTGTCACTGTCAACACCAGCACCATGGGATTGCCGCTCCATGCTGGACAGAAGTCGCGGCTCAGGAGACAACGACGATACGATCAACAGGTCGTTTTCATCGATTTCCAAATCGCTCCCGGTGGGGGTCCTTGATCGGTTGTGATGGCGGTTCTTGCTGTGACGCCATGTCGGGCGGGTCCTAGTGTGCTTGCGCCTCCAGTCGCGCACCTTGTCCAAGTAGATACCGAGACGCTTGGTGACGCGGCGCAGAGGCGAGTGCAGGTGGTAGCGACGCGAAACCACGAGTGTGCCGATCCAAACCATGAGAGACAGCATTACCAGCATCCAGCGCAGTCTGGAAGCCATATCCGACAGAAGATGATGCAGTCCATCGAGCTGCTCGCTACCGATGGTAGCGACTGTCGCGAGGCTGTAGAGAAGCTCGTCGTTTACGTGCTGTGCGTCGAGACTCTTGAAGTAGAGCGTGAGTTGGTTGTGCATGTAAGCTACAGACGCCACGATAACCGACGAGTAGGCCGTGGCGTGCAGCCAGCTCCAATGCATCATGGACTGTGAGTGGCGGCGCGAATGTCGGCTGCGGTACCGCGATGAAATCGCCTTGGTCTCCATTGTGTCTGCAGCGGGGTAAACAGAGGACGAGGAGGTCGAGCCAGGCAAATCAATCAACTCACTCGACCGACCGCGATTCAGAAGTGCTCTGTGGTACGGCGCGCCGTAGCAGCTCCTTGGAGGTGACACTGCCCGAACGATCGAGCAGACGCGCTCAGGAGAATCTTGAGGTCGCAGCAACGTGGAAAAATGTTGCGCGAAACGATTTTCTGGCATCGCGATGACACCATAGCATCGTTTTTACACTTTATGTTTCATACACCAAGAGCAACCTACGTGGCAATTCACTTGTTTTTCGAAACTGCATCCCACGATGGAGTCTCCGACTGCTGCGCCGTCGCCAGTAATGCTCTTCTTGTTACCGCTACTACTCATTCTGTCTGTCGTCGTCATATCCATCTTCACAAAGCGCCACGCCTTCATTCAGTCCCGTAATGCTGCGCTGAAGGCCGTCCCCAAGACCGGTACTATCGGCGTCTTCCACCCATACGCCAATGGCGGTGGCGGCGGTGAGCGCGTGCTCTATTGCGCACTGCTAGCGCTGGTGCAGCGCTACCAGAAGATGGACACTGATCTCCGTATCGCACTATATGCTGGCGATGACGGCCTCTCGGCCGCGGAGCTGGTAGCCAGGGCCGCCGACGAGTTCAACCTGCCGGAGCTTAAGACGCTGCACGTGCAGCGCCACGTGACGCTCGTACCGCTGCCCAGCCGTGAAATCCTTGAGCCTAGTCGCTACCCAAGCTTCACGCTATTGTGGCAAAGCGTGGCGCACATCCGCCTGGCATTAGAGGCCGTGCAACAGAGCTCCAAGCAGGGAATGTACCCGCAGGTCTGGGTAGATACTACCGGTTGTCCGTTCTCCTACGTGGTGGCGAGTCTGCTGTACGCTTGCACTGTGGTGGCTTACGTACACTACCCGATGATCTCCACCGATATGATCTCCAAGGTCCAGCAGCGTGACTCAGGATTCAACAACGATGCGGCCATCGCTGCGAGCTCGTCAAGGTCTACGGCCAAGTACATTTACTACCGCCTCTTTGCCGGAGTATACAGCTTGGTGGGCAAGTACTGTGCGGACGTGGCCATGGTCAACTCTACCTGGACGTATAACCACATCAAGCAGCTCTGGGGCAAGCCTCCCACAATCGTGTACCCGCCCTGTGGAGCCATGCGCGAGTACATGAGCTTGAGTCTGGATGATCGCGAGCCAATTGCACTCTCAGTGTCTCAGTTTCGGCCTGAGAAGAATCAGTTACTGCAGCTGCAATCCTTTCAGGTGCTGCTAACGAAATACGCGGAGCAAATGACGACCAGGTTCAGCGACTTCCGGTTGGTGTTGCTGGGAAGTTGTCGCAATGCGGACGACGAAGCTCGTGTGGAGACTTTGAAGAAACAGGCAAAGGAGTTGGGCATTGCGGAGCGTGTGGATTTCGTGGTGAACGCGAGCTTTGCTGAGCTGAAGCGATACCTCGCCAAGAGCTCCATTGGTGTGCACACCATGTACAACGAGCACTTCGGGATCAGCAATGTGGAGATGATGGCTGCAGGCGTGCTTGTCGTCGCCAACAACTCTGGAGGTCCCAAGGCTGATATCGTGAAGTCGGACACTGGGTGCTTGGCGCTCACGGCTGACGAGTATGCAGGCAAGATGCTGTCGCTGTTGGAGAAAACTCCAGCCGAAGCGATTGAGATGCGATCTGCAGCACGCAAGTCTTCATTGCGGTTTTCAGATGAAGAGTTCGGCGAACAATTTTTAGCAGCGATGAATGGGGTTTTGGAGGCTATAGATGATGACTGTGATCACGTCAAGGCAGCGTAGACAGCGTCGATAAATAGCGATTGGCTTTTGCTCTCAATTCGAGTCATATTCCAGTCCTGAGCGGGGCGCAGAGCAACACACTGACGTTGACCTGTACTGTACTGTGCTTTGTCCCTATTCGTAGAGATTTGTGTCCGCGGACGTGGTTTGGTGGTGCTTCATCAATTTTGCTGTTGGTTTCGCTTTCCAAGTTCAGCAACGGATGCTGGAAGGGTCGCAGGTTTGCAAGTGGAGAGGCAAGTTGAAACGACCGTCGCTTTGCAGGCATCGAGCCTGGAAACACTGTAAAAGGAGATCCAAGGTGAACGACCCTCGAGCACTTTCACTTTGAAAGGTAGCGACAAGTAAAGGACAAGACAAAACTTGCAGCATTGACCGTAAGTGGCCGAGCCCAAGCTTACCATGCCGGGATCAACCAGTCGAGACTCGCATCCTCGGTTGTCATCCGCAGACATCGTCGCGGTGTCGACCGAGATGCGTCTACGACAACAGGGGCGAAAGAACCGAGCAGCAAAAGGCAAGGAAGACACGGATGACTCCAAGCGTGAGCTTGTTATGGAAGAGCACAAGCAGAGCCCGGCCGAGATCTTCGCAGACCTGGGGTCCGATCCCGTGAACGTAAGTTTCTTGAAAAGCACAGTGTGCTGCGCTCTTGCTAACTGGAGCTTGTCGTACGATCTTTAGGGTATGACCCAACACGATGTTCAGGGTCGTCTGGAGTCTGAGGGGTTGAATCGGTTAACGCCCCCGAAACAAACGCCAGAGATCATTAAGTACATCCGTGAACTGACAGGCCTCTTCAGTCTGTTACTGTGGGTCGGTGGTGCGCTGTGTATCATCATTTATGGACTGCAGGGTGACCCCAACAATTTGTACCTTGGTATCGTGCTGTTTTTGGTCGTGGTCATCACTGGTACATTTTCGTACTTCCAGAACGCGAAGTCTTCAAACCTAATGGAGTCATTTAAGCAAATGATGCCAACAGTTACGACTGTGATCCGAGAGGGAAAATCGCAGAAAATTGAAGCATCCCAGCTCGTCCGAGGAGATATTATCGTTCTCAAGGGTGGCGACAAGGTGCCTGCTGATATTCGTGTCCTGGAATGCTCTGATGATTTAACAGTGGACAACTCGTGTCTCACTGGCGAGCCGGAACCGTTGAAGCGTGTGCCTGATTGCACGGATGAAAACCCTCTAGAAACCAAGAACTTGTGCTTCTTTGGTACCTTCATTCCTCAAGGTTCCGGCAAGGGTGTTGTGGTTCGTGTGGGAGACAAGACTGTCATGGGTCGTATCGCTAAGCTGGCAACTACCACTGGCCAAAGCATGACGCCTATCGCACGTGAGATCAATCACTTCGTCCACATCATCGCGGTGGTCGCCGTGGTAATTGGTGTCATCTTCTTCATCATCGGCATCTTCCTCAAGACCGATATCGTCACGAACGTGGTGTTCATGATCGGTATTATCGTGGCGAATGTCCCAGAAGGACTGCTGGCTACCGTGACGGTGTGTTTGAGTCTTGCAGCAAACCGGATGGCACACAAGTCGGTCCTTGTGAAGAATCTGGAAGGTGTTGAGACTCTGGGCTCCACGAGCTGCATCTGCTCGGACAAAACAGGCACGCTCACACAGAACGTCATGACGGTTGCCCATGTGGTCTACGACAACAAGATCTTTGACGCCGAATGCTCTATCACTCCAGTGGGGAACTATGATCTGAACTCTCCATCGTTCAAAGCACTGCAGCGCTGTGCAACTCTGTGCAACAATGCAGTCTTTGACGAAGATTCAAAATATGAGAGAGCGGTGGGTCCTGATGGTTTGGCAGCGCGTGGTAAACGCAAGCCATTCAAGGAGACAGTGCCGATGGGCAACGGAACGACGATGGAGAAGGTGGCGTGGGATACCATCGGAGATGCATCAGAGTCTGCTATGATCAAGTTTTGCCACGACAAGAAGGATATCATTGAATTCCGCGAGGAAAACAATAAGATCAAGGAAGTTCCGTTCAACTCGAAGAACAAATACCAACTGTCTCTGCACAAACAAGACAACGACGACAGTAAACCGCTTTTGATGGTGATGAAGGGCGCGCCGGAACGAATCACTGCTCGCTGTGGAACGGTGTTTATTAACGGTGAGGAAGTCCCGATGACTCCCGAGCGTCTTGCTGAAGTGGAGGCTGCTCAACTTGCCCTGTCCAAGAAAGGAATGCGTGTGCTTGGCTTCGCTCAGAAGATCCTGGACCCTGCCATTTACCCCGCAGACTACGAGTTCAGCACTGATAACCCGAACTTCCCACTTGGAGAGAAGAATGTTGACTACGAGGCGACGCCGAAGCCCGACCCGAAGGTGGAGGAACCGTTGTGTTTCATTGGTTTGATGGCGTTGATTGATCCACCTCGTCCCGAGGTTCCCATTGCCGTGGCGAAATGCAAGACCGCAGGAATTCGTGTGATCATGGTCACTGGTGACCACCCGATCACTGCGAAGGCCATTGCACACAAAGTCGGAATTCTGTGGGGTCCCACGTGCGAAGACATCGAAGAAGAAAACACGGAACGTGGTCTCAGCGAAGGCGACAACGGATGGATCGACCCGAAGACTGCTCCGGCCATTGTCGTTCCTGGATGGACGATTAGTTTGGACACCCCGCAAGAGGAGTGGGACCGCATCCTGGATCACAGGCAGATTGTGTTCGCGCGAACATCGCCGCAGCAGAAGTTGATTATCGTAGAGAACTGCCAACGTCGGAAGGAAATCGTCGCTGTGACTGGTGATGGTGTGAATGACTCGCCAGCATTAAAGAAGGCTGATATTGGTATTGCAATGGGTATCATGGGCTCTGCTGTGTCCAAAGAGGCTGCCGATATGATCCTCCTGGATGATAACTTTGCCTCGATCGTGTGTGGAGTTGAAGAAGGACGAATCATCTTCGACAACCTCAAGAAGTCGATCGCTTACGCTCTGGCTGCAAACATCCCAGAGCTGGTGCCGTTCTTGTTGTACGCTACAGTTCGCCTACCGCTACCGCTCACGACTGTGCTGATGCTACTCATTTGTCTGGGTACCGATATGATCCCTTCGATCGCTATGGCGTACGAAGGAGCTGAGAACGACATCATGCTGCGTGCTCCTCGAAACGCCGAAGTGGAGCACCTCGTGACCAAGAAGCTGGTTTTCTTTGCCTACGCATTGGTTGGTATCATCGAGGCAGGTGCGGGTATGTTTACTTTCTTGGCTGTGATGAATGACTACGGCTACGCACCAAAGGTTTTGCCCAATCTCGGCTTTTACGATCGTTTCGGAAAGCAAGTTCTGTGGTGCCAGACGGAAGGTGGTCGCTACTGCACTGCCGGCGGTAAGTACAAGAAAGATGGTAAGCTTGTCCCTCTAGGAGCCACCACAGGCAACGAGAAGGGCACCCCTGATTGTCAAGACGAGTACGACGATACCATTCCAACCGGAGGCGATATTTTTGATGCCCACATTTTCTTCGACGCGACCGGAGGCGGCGAGGTCATCGACTGCCAATTCCCACTGCAAAACCTCGACACCGAGGCTTCCAAGCCTGATGGCTACGAGCGAACAGACCCCAACACTTACGCGGACTACACCGCGACGCCTTTCATCACTTTCCAGTCCATGGAATCTGCCTGGAAAAACGAATACCGCCCGTACTACCCGATGGCGTCTCGACGCTCTTCATTCTTCGACATGGAGTGGTTCGACTATGAAACGACTCAGACCGGTCCTCCAGGACTAGTGAGCAGCATCTCGCTGGAGATCTTTAGTTCCTTCCAACCTCTATCTGTCTGGGCCATCACTGACAGCTCGACGTTAGGAGGTGAGGTTTCAGCCCTCGGTGGAGCTCGTGATGCCTTCGGTGAGACAGAGGTGACTGCTGTGGATTCAACGGGCAAGCTAACAACCACCAAGTTCACATTATCAGCCGATAAGTCTTACAAAGTGGGGAAGAGCTTCGAGAAAATCAAGAAGGCCGATGGTACAGCCTCGTGCAGAGGAAAGCAGTGTCTGCTGGACTACCATGCTGGTTTCACTCGTCGCGACACCGACGGCAAGGCGTACGTGAACATCATGTCGCGCATGATGCAGTACAGCGCGCTGTCCATCGCTCAAACAGCGTACTTCGTTGCTGTCGTGGAGATGCAGTGGGCCAACGTCATGATCTGCAAAACCCGCTATCTATCTATTGTGTCGCAGGGAATGATGAACAGTGTGCTCAACTTCGGTCTCATGTTCGAGTTCATGCTGAGCGCTGTCATCGCGTATGCGGGCTTCACACACACTGTGCTGGACACGGAGAGCATTCGTTTAGTGCACTGGTTCCCTGCGCTGCCGTTCTCCATCTTCCTCTTCTTGCTGGACGAAGCGCGAAAGTTCCTCATGCGCTCCACATCCCGCAGCGTCATCCGCAAGGACACGGGCCAAATGATCCGCTATCCGGGCTGGCTCGAGGTAAACACATACTATTAGCCAGCGACAGATCGGTCACCTCTGACTTTCAGGCACTCAGCAACCCATAGCAAGTAGTGGAAGGCGAAGTGCATGGAAGTTCGAGCTCTTTTTTTCATAATTCACATTGCTTTCTTCCATTGTTTTCGTCTACAATTATCAGAATCTCCTGTAGAGGGGATTGCGTTCCGTAAAAAGAGTATTTTGAGCATGTAATTTGCAGAGCCAACCATGTCATCAGGTGTCTGCAGCGCGTGCCAAGATTCAGGTAAGACGCCGTCTCGCTGTGGCCAATGCAAATGGACTGCGTACTGCTCTAAAGCATGTCAGAGAGACCACTGGAAGACTGGACACCGTCAAATGTGCGCCAAGCTGAAAATCTGTCAACGGTTCCGGGAACTCGAGCGGCGGTGGTGGGCGACTCGACCATCAGACGAGCTCCAGACGTTCGTGGTGCAGTTTGGTTTGCAGCCTGAGTCGATGTCATTCTTCGGAGAAGTTTTGTTTCTGCTCTGCGGTCTCAAAGCGTGTATGCTGCTGTCGAACCTGCCACCGATATGGCGCGAGAGCTTTGCTAACGACGTCGTTCTAGCCAGTGGACTCTTGGAGTTTGAAGAGCCCATTACCAGTCCGACCTCAGCGAGCTGGATAGCGCTGTATTCGGTCAGCACTCAGCTAGAGACGCCAGCAGAGTACGAGATCACGGGCGACCTTGTGCTGGCGAACACGAAGCATACCGAGTTTGCATTGGCAGAGCGGACGCTTCGTCTTGCAGCTGCGAGGGTGGACACAGCAAGGAATGTGCGATTAGCTACAACGGACGTGGCCATGTCGGGGCTGGTACAGGAGCACAATTTGGCACGTATTTTGGACTACCCCGTGGCATTGAGCGAGTGCAATGACGCCGTGCCAATGATCGAGGTGAGGGTCGAAAAGATTGAGCTGCACATTACATTTGGACTCACTTGTTTGCTTTGTTTTCACAGGTTGGATATTTTCTTCATGAGGGACAAGAACATGTACTTTTGACGTCTTACTGCGCCATGGCAACACCTCAGCACGAACAGCGCATACAGCAGCATTTTCAGCGATATCGGAGGTGCAGCGCAGGACTTCAGCTCACGCAACAGACGTCGCAAATCTAGGAACACTACTATTATTGACGAGGACATCGCGGACGCGGTGTTGCCGCTGTCGACAGCTAGCGAGAATTGGGGACGATAAAGATACACACAGCCTACTGCATTAAGGCCTGCTGCGCGTTAGTAGCGTCATCGAGTCTGCGCAAGTATTTCCTGATCTCTCTGGCCTCCTTCTCGATCTCGCGCAGCCTCTTTTTAGCCTTTTGTCGAAGATTCTCCACACGCGCGCGCTCTGCTTCTGCCTCTTGTCCTTGAACAGGCTGCAGTTGCAAGTTCCCTGCGTTGGATGCTGTTCCCGCCACAAGAGCTACAGGTTTGCTGCCTCCCGCCTCCCCATCGTCTGGATCCTCTCGTTCTTTCTGGAAGCGCAGCCCGTGGCGCTTCATGAAGCGAGTAAGCCACCCGACCGACAGATTGTGGGCTGGCGGGTTTTCCATTGTGTTGAGAATTTCCCTGGCCCGAGCGTGTAAGATCCGCCGCGTTAGCCTCATCCCGCGAGCCTGGGAATCTTGGACGTAATGCTCCAATCGATTCTCCAGTTCTTTCGAACGTACGCAAAGTCTGCGGCCCTTGGCCGTCACATTGCCGTTGAGTCGCTTGGCCTCGATGTCAGCGGCCACATTGAGAATGTTGCGAATGGTCTGGCGCGTAGGCGGCACTGATAGCTCGTAGCGCTCCTTGGCCCAAAGGGCCAGCTGCGTATAGTTGACGGCTGGCTCTCGCCGGTGCTGCGCGATCAGCTCGCATTTCTGCTCGATAGTAAGCCACTTGCCCTTGGTGCTCATTTTCGGCGATTCTCCAAAAAAGGAAGTAGAGCTTACTCTACTTGAAACAACACTCGAATAGTAGCCTCTTTCTGACTGTGTCAAAAAGTTTGTATGGAAATACGCCTAGCCCTATAAAATGATTTACTACCGCCTACAGACGTCGATTTCGCTCGAGGAAGTCAAATCAGCATATCTTGATATTTGTAAGACATCACTGGAAGCAACTTCTTTGTCGCGAGACAACGTTTGGCCGTTGTTTCGTGTTATTTGACCAATCAGAGTGCAATCATGTACAAAAACTGGTCAGACAAAATTTCGACTAACTGTTTATGTCTTCCAAGAAAAAGTGCCTTGTGGCAAATTCTAAGGTGTGTCATACCAAAAAGTACGCGATCATATCTAAAGTACGAGTCAGACATCGGGGTACGAATCCAATCAGGTAGAATCAGATCTAAGAGTACGAGTTCATACAAATATGTGCGTGGTCAAACTGAAAACCACGTGGCTCACAGCCATCATAGTACGCCAATCCTTTGGTGGCTGTCAGCCACGTGGTCAGTTCGCAATCTGACTCTTCAGTTAAAGATGGGGGTCCAAGAGCTGGCCAAAGAGGGCCAGCGAACAGCTAACGAGGGGATCAAGAAAACGCAGACTGTCTACGAAGCGAGTTTTAAGAAGTATTCAGAATTCTGCATCGCTAACGGCTACCCTGATCCTCGAAACGAACGGCACCACGAGCTTCCAGTCGTATTCATTGCATACTTGCAGATCATCGCGGACAAGACATACTTGATCGGTTGTCCTAGTGCTCCTTTTGAGGCCACCAATAATACGGAAAAAGGACCTGTCCTAAAACGACTGCGTCGTCTTGAATCACTGGTACTGCTAATGAAAGCGCAAATCAGCGATCTAGCGAGTTCAAGCTACAAACCACCGCAAGACGGAAGTGGAAGTGTGTCTCCAGATGCTGGGGAGGAAGAGCACCCATATTCGCGTTGGCTCTTGGGGAAACTGACCAGTCGCGATGGAAGGAACATGTCCTTCCTGTGTTTCGCAGCTACTACACCAACCACTACGTAGGTGTTGACGCCTCAGACTCGAGCACTGCGATCACAATCTCCATGCTTGCTTCCTTCATCAGAAAGGACCGCAAGAAGCGCATTGACAAGTCCCGGCCTGCGTAGGACCTGCCTGAGTACTCTGCCTCTCTGTAAGCAGGAAGCCATAAGCCAATCGTAGATTTTGGTATGTACTCGTACATTTTAGTATGACTTTGTCGTACTTTTCGGTATGACTTCGTACTTTTTGGTATGACTGGTTCGTACTAATCTGTATGAACACGTACTTTTTGGTATGAACTCGGACTTTTTGATATGAACACGTACTTTTTGGATTGAACTTAAAAGCGTTTTACTGGTAAAAAGTCGTAGAATTTACCAGGCTAAAGGGGAAACTTACTCCCTATTCACTCTCGGCTGGCGATTGAGCCCTGCGCTTCATCTCGGTCTCCTTAAACTCTTCGTAAGTCGTGCATGGACCTTTCCTCTCGAAATCCGCTATCAACTTTTCGAGCTTGGCGGATTCCTCTTCTCGCGCTGCTTGGGCCTTCTCTTGTCGTTCTTTGAAATTGGCTTCATGAAGGGCAACAGATGCCATATACTTCTCCGATCGCTTGCGGTACTTTCGCAGTTTCTCTTGGAGAGAGGCAAACGCAGCTTCACCTTTAGCCTTGTCCATTCGAGCCCGACTAATTCGACGCCTCTCGTGGTCGTATTCGGCATCCGACAATGCGTCAATGACGTCCTCCGATAGATCTTCCGTATAGGCACTTAGTTGGACCTTCAAACGGTTGAATGCCGTTGTCGTTTCGAGCTTGTAGCCGTATATCTCGGCCGAGGAGCCTCCAAACTTGTACGCAGCTGACGGTATCTTCTCTAGGTGAAGCGCAAACATGGCGGCCTTGTAAAACTGGGACCAATGGACCGCTGAGGGGCCAGCAGAGTAGAGTTTCTTGCATCGCTCACGTAAAACGTTTAGACTGAACGCAAATAGGCTCGGGTCTTTACTAATGCCATGAACTAGACTCGAACTTGGCTCCGCCTCCCACTTTTTTTCCTTCATAGGCTCAACGTCCAGAGGCATGTCACTCAGTTTTACAAGCTTCTCTCTGGCAACTACAAAAATTACATTAAATTATACCTAAATAAATAATAATAATAATAATTAATATACAAACGTACCCTCAAGGCGACGAAAACGGTCATACAATCGCTGCTCGAAGCGCTTGTTCAGGATTTTATCCCTATTGCGGAGGTATGACTCGCGGTTAATAACCTTGGGCGTCTTGCGTGCCTTCTTCTTCCCGCAAACCTTGCGATGCTTGGCCATGTTTGACTTGGACACCGATTTCCCGCAGGAAGCGCACTCGCCCTTCAGAGAACGACGAGTCTCCGTGTCCACTTTGCCCATTCAGATGTTTTTCTACGACTGAGCGCTGATTCGCTATTTTGTTTTTGTTTTTTTAGTTTGATGTTTTTGATTGGGTAATAAAAATGTTGTTTCGATGTTGTTTCAGGGAAGGAAGTAAGCTTCTTGAAAAGGGGATTGATCAGTATTGAGGGGTTGGAATGAGAGCATCCAGCAGAGCGGATGTCTCTATTAAAACGTTAAAAATATTGTGCTTTGCAGATATTTTTACCTCTATTTTAGAGTGCTATAACAGACTTTTCACATAGCTAAAACCGAATTTGATTTATCTAATTCTTAAACTTAAACCACACTTATTCTTACTCGTTGAACAACATGCTCTATTCTCTTATAAAGGTTTGCGAAACATGCACTTTTACCTTGTGCTTCCATAAGATGTGCTTCACATGTATGAGCTCTTCTTTGGTCGTGAAGAGCACGTAGAACCCGTAAGGTTTGGGCTTCTGCAGTCTCGATGTGTAGGGCAAATTCTTCGTTTCCTAGCCATTTAAGCCCGACAACTCCACATCAGATATGCCCTTGCTGTTTTACTCAACACCATAATATAATCGAGCTGAGGCATTTACTCTAGGCACTAACTGAACAGACTACTTTTTATTTGCTATACCAGTAATGATCAGTACGGGAGATTGCTCGGTTCGGTCAGCGCTGATCACGCCTAGTGTGTCGAAAATTGCTGCACTGGTGACAACTCTGAATTTGAAATGAGTTGTTTTGTGTCGGCGCTGTTCTTTTTTTGATATAAAAGATTGTGTTAAGATATTATTATAAAAGCAGATATTAATTTTAGTCTGATTTGCAAAACTCTGTTATATTTACATGTGGCACAGAAAAGTCGAATATACTCTGGAAATCTCTGTATTGCAGCTTTGCAAGTCGGAAATGCCGGGTCAGGATGGCATTTCAGAGAGTCTTTCGTGCATATCCGACATTTATTGGTCGCAAATCGCAATTGCTAATCTGATGTGACAAGTCGTAATTCGTGGATAGGCTGTCACATAACCGAGTTTTAGCAAAACAGAGAGGTCTAATTTAGACTTTAAGGCTAATTATAACAGGGATTTATTTGCCAGTTTTGCAGAAACACGTGCAAAGCACAATGCATGTACTACTGGAGTGATTCCCGTAGCCCGTTTAGGATCCTAAATGTGTCTTTTCTCACGTTCAAAATAATAAATCTGGAAGAGGGGGTACCCCCCCAAACTCTAAGTCAAACGAATTTAGAAAAATGAAAAAGGACAGCAGTTTAGGATTCTAAACTCTACGGGAATCGCTCCACTACAGCAAAAAGTGTATATAGTGTGGGTGGATCATTAGTGTGGGTGGGTCATTAGTGTGGGTGCGTAAATAGTATAGCCCACACTAATTCTGCATTTCGATTTTCATACCCACACTAATTATGCACCCACAGTAAATTTGTTTTCAAATACGCACGCTAACTTACAGCGCTCCAACCAGACATCTCGCTTCTTGACCTTCAACCTCGATTGATTTAGCCTTTTTTTCTCGAAGACGCGGGTACTGGGTCTCCTTGCATATTCTCCGGGTCTGATGCACCTTCATATTCCGCTTCGATCCAAAAATGCTCTTGCATTTAGTGCAGGTAAAGGCCCTAGTAGAAGTCGAGTTTCTACCCCCTGGCATTTTGGGAAATGCATGACTCCTTCCTACTGGTTGAAAGAAATTTTTCCTCAGAACTAACAAAGAATCTGAACTATATCAAGTTCGATTGCTTCGTGACGGGTTTTGACTTGACTTGAGACGCCATCCCGAGAAATTCGTCGAAACAAGCTCTCAAATTGCATGTTTTTTCTACGATTGTTCAAATAAGCACACACAATAATATCTATTTATGAATATTATAAATTATATTGTTGAACTAATTGAAACAGTGTAGCTACAGTATCAGAATTAGCTGATCAGCTGCCAGTAGACGGTTTACATGTTAAATTCTGGTGATACTGTAGACGGATTGATAAGACTGATTTTATGAACACATTCTTAAGTGTAATCTCACAGCCCTCACTAATTGTTCAAAGACACTTTTAGTGTGGCCCTCACTAATTACGCAGGGACACCATTAGAGAGATTTCGGGGAGACTTCACCCTTGCCTTACCTTCACATGACATTGTTGTCTTGTTAAGTTCGCCCTCACATGCGGTGGCCTTTCTAATCGGGATATAATATTTTGAAGTGACCTGTATTAAACTAATGTAATGATCCTCTCCTGCTTTACACCGAACTTAATTTATTATAAGAGGTAAGGTTAGGGACAGAAATCACTGGATTTGATGAAATCTGGGGATTTTTATCTTGGATCCGAGAAAAAAAGGACAGATTGGTGCGAACTTACCGTAAGGCAAGGGTAGGGCTTTGCTCCGAAGTCTCTCTATTAGTGTGGGTGCGCTAATACCGTATCCCACACTAATATTTCACCTCTTGTGTCAAATCTTGATGCGCAAATTCCGTGGGCCACACTAAATACACTTTTTGCTGTAGCAGTAAAAAGCAGAAACAGGTGGGTGGGTTTTCGAGATGCCAAAAAATGCCAACCAGAGAGCGCAAGAAAAACTGGATACTACTAGAAAGAACCCGAGCTCTCGAGCATTTTGGTGCTGTGTACCAGTACATGATCGCCGACGCAGTAGCTGGCGAGTACCAGGTAGGTAGCATTCGTGCCAATTCGCCCTATGCTCTTTGTAAAGTGCAAGATATTTCGGTTGGATGTGCATATTTCAGCAGTAAATGACGTAAAGTACTTTATGTATTCTATTAAATATTTTAATACATAAAGTACGTCATTTACTGGTGAAATATACACATCCAACCGAAATATCTTGCACTTTACACTTTATTAATATATCATCCAAAACTTGGTGTAAATAACACTAATATTCAATTGGACGGGCACTGCAACTAAAGTATCCTGCTTGTTAACAGTACGTCCAAATAATAACTTTACAAGATGGGATGGCAAGCGCCCCTTAAAAAGCTGAACAATGGTTAAAAAGGCTTGAAGGTCCTTGGATGTATTTTAGAGAATGCTAAAATGGTATTAGCGCGGTCCAATGTCAAAGGAGGCGCTTCGAAATCTCACAGCACTTCGATATGTGAGGATCACCAACATCGGAGATCGTGTGTTGAACTTGAGCCCAGCTACCGTAGTTGGAATGTGGCTATCGGCCGATCTCGTTACCCATAAAGACGGATATGTCAGTGAAGGATCGAGACGGTATTGGGAGTGGCAGACACTGGGTTATCAGGCTACGATTGAGTCCCGTCCAGCTGAAACAAATCGCGGATCCGGGACCCCTGGTGGATCACCCCGTCTACCCGACACCGAAGGCGATCTTGAAGTGGATGCCAGCCCTGACTATTAGTACTCGACCAAATCCCCGGGAATTCGACTCAGAAGAAGGACCCGAAGGAAAGGGTGCCAAGTCGGAGGAAGGATCGGGCGGGTCAGAGGCTGAAGTGAGGCTGGAAGTCGACACATTCGGTCCCGATCTCGAGGGGCCTGGAGACCCCGACCCCCGATCCGCGGCGAAGGATGCAAGGATGTATCCCGGGAAAAGCGATCAAGAGGCTGGAAGTCTGAGGACAGAAGGCGAAATTCGGCCTGATCTCATAACGATTGGTGATCCCGACGCGGAGTCGGTACAGACTAAGCCGATCAAGAAAGAGGAGGCGGAACCTCGACCAGGAAGTGACGGCAAGGAGCCGGACGACGGAGTATATCTGCATGAGGGGAGCGATCTCTTCGCAGAAGATGTGAAGGGCGAGTTGGCAGTGATCCCAGAGGTCGTGATCACGACAGAAGAGGTTAAAGTAGGAGATCTCCGGGTGGGAGACCCAAAAGTGAACTCGGCCGAAGAGATCGAACAGCTGAGAAATCGGATCTGGAACAGGTATCACCTCCTGATCGGGAAAGGGAACGCGTTGCCGCCAGCGGCCAAGGGAGTGTTCTGTGATATCAATGTGCAAGGAGCAAGAACGGTTGCTCAACGGGTCAGGAAGATCGCCCCTCGCTTCCGAGAGAAGGTGTCCAATCTGCTCAAAGCGTTGCTCTCCGCACAGATAATCCGACATTTGACGTTCGCCGTGGGCCTCGCCGATCGTGGTTATTATCAAGAAAAATGGAGTGGATATCCGCCTTTATATTGATTACAGGGTGGTGAACGGCCTGACCCGGCTCATGGTGTACCCGATGCCGCTGATCAGCGATCTGCTAGAAGATCTTGACAAGGCGTTGTAGTACTGCTCTCTCGATATGGCCAGTGGATTCTGGGTGGTTCGGATGACGGATCGGGCCAAAGCGATCTCGGCGTTCATCACTCCTTTTGGTTTGTTCGAGTGGAACCGGATGCCGTTCGGTCTCAAGAACGCTCCGCAGATCTATCAGCGGTTGGTAGATAACGCGCTGTACGGGTTTATGAAGTTATCGCAATCAGGAAGTCAAGAAGAACCGTCGGATGTGTTTGAAGATGGAGACTCCGAAGATCCGGGTTCCCCGTCTGTGTTAGACCGGAGATCGTATATCGACGACATTCTGGTGACAGCGGAGTCGTGAGATCAGCTGTGCGACAAGGTAGATCGCCTGCTGGAAGAGTGCGATAAGTGGAACCTGTTGATCAGTGTGGAGAAGAGTTCTTGGGGCCTGCGGAAGGTGGATTATCTCGGACATCGAGTGTCGAAAGAAGGATTGGAGGCCAACCCAAAAGATCTGGCGTCACTGACCGACCTGCCGTTTCCGAGGTCGCTACGATCTATGCAATCGTTCCTCGGAAGTCTGAACTATTATAGCAGGTTTATTGAGGACTATGCAATCTACGCCGCGATCCTAAATGAACTGAGGGAAGTGGACTTCGCGGGACTACGATCGAGAGGCAGAATTACGGATCTAGAAGATCGCACTCAGATAGGAGGGGCCCGGGACCTCGAGGAACCGAGTTCGACATGAAGGGATCTGACCCACATTCCTGCGATCTCCACTGGCCGGGAGGAAGAGAGATGGGATCGAGCCAGAAGAGCCTTTGAGACTCTCAAACGGAAGATCGACTCGACGCTGATCTTACGGCACTTCGATCCCGATCGACAGCCGACAGTGATCGTATACGCCAGCGATTGGGCGATCTCGGCAGCGTTGACGCAAGAACATGACGGAACTTATTATCCGATCTCTTTCGCTAGTTGGACGTTGAAATCGAACGAGCTGAACTACAACGTGGTAGAGAAGGAGATTTTGGCGCTGCTGAGAGTGATCGATCTGAACTACAATATGTTGGTCGGCCGGGAGATCAAGGTCCTAACGCGGCATTCTACGCTAGCGTGGCTTTTCCGATCTTCCGGACTACAGGGGCGGTTAGCTCAATGGGCTGCCCTCCTTTCGCCCTGCGTATTGGAGATGATGAAGTGTGGAAAGGGCGAGGACGAAATTTTAGAGGCGATCGCTGCTAGTATCACGCCAAGGTCTGTCGTGGATCAGGTGCTAGTGGGGATCGCGCCCAGGAAGGAACCCCGGAAGAAGATCCAAGCCTCAATCCCGACAGTGAGAGCCGAGGAGGAGCTGCTGGTCCTGAGTTTTGACGGCTCAGCCAGAGTAAAACGAGGTGGGGGTGCGTTCGGGGCAATCCTATGGAAGCTCCCAGAGTGGACGATCTTGAAGGATAGGTCCGAGTACGTTGAAGATCTGACTGTGAACGAGGCGGAATATCGAGGATTGCTGCTAGGCCTCGACCTGTTAGACTCTATGGGCTGGACCAGGTTGGTGATCTGCGGCGACTCTAAATTGATCGTCAGGCAGGTTCGCGGGGAGATCGACTGCAAGGCGCCGGTGCACCCTGCTGAGGCAAAAGGTTATGGATCGCCAGAGAAGCTGGCCAGACCACGATTTAGTACACGTCAAGCGGGACTGGAACGCGAGTGCGGATAAGCTAGCGAATGAGGCCTTACAATCGCAACAGGGAATCCGGGTGTGTGAGGGAAGCTTGGTGCAGGATCTGATGATTCTGAACCGTTTGGACGAAGTGCTGATCTGCTCGAAGGAAGAACAGCCAGATTATCCGGTCAAGATCGCTGCAGTGAAGACTCCATCCCACACAGTTATCCGGCCAGATTCGCCGGTTTTGCGAGAGGAGGTGGTCCAACAGCTGCGGGCGGATCGGATCTGTCGAGCCCAAGACGAAGAAGTGTGGATCTCCAACATGAAGAAATATCTGGTCGGCGATCTTGGAGGGTTGACCCAGGACGAGGCGCGCGATCTAGGAAAGGTGGCCGAAAAATACGCGGTTGGCAGTGAAGATCTGCTATTTTACTGTTCTCCTACATCGAAATCTGACGAAGATCGTGATGGACTGATGAGATTGGTGGTGCCGGAGTAACTTCAGGAGGACCTCCTACATCATTATCACATGAGCTTGGAAGGGGGACACCAAGGGATCGGGCATACCTACCAACGGGTCAGGAAGTGTTTTCACTGGCGGGGTCGGTTTCGAAGTGTGCAGCGCTATGTGGGAGAATGCGTCGACTGCGCGACAGGAAAAGGGAGACCTACGATCCGGGGGGAATCACCCGGGAATCTTCAGGCAACATACCCTTTCCCGATCATAGCTATGGATCACATCCCGTCGCTTCCTAAGTCGCGGAAAGGTAATACCGAGTTGCTGATCTGGGTTAATCTGTTCAGCGGATACGTGATCGCGAAGGCAAGTGCTTCCAGATCTGCGCAGACGATCGCCGAATCGTACGAAGAGTGCGTATTCCGGAGGATCGGAGCTAGTGAGGCGATCCGACACGACCGTGAGCCAGGCTTTATGTCAGACTTCTTCAGGTCGTTCAATCGGATCCTAGGACAACGGCAGAGAGCGACCATGGCCTACCGACCGCAGGCGAACGGGACCGCGGAACGGATGGTACAGACGCTGACCCGATTTTTGAAGATGTATGTTCAGGACGCCGATCAGCGTGATTGGGATGAGTACGCTGAAAGGTTAACGCTCGCGATCAACACGGCTCAAGATCGGATCCGCGGAGATACGCCGTTCTATCTGGTGCACGGTTGGGACCCAACATCCACCCTAGAGGTGATGACGCCGCTAGGAAGTACCAAGACTCGAGATCGGGACCCCCGGCGGTGGAGATATCGGATCCAGAGATACTACGATCATGCGAGAAGAAAAGTTAAAGCCAAGCTGGAAGGCCGCGATCAACGATCGGGCCGAAGATCATAATGACGGGGTGCGACCTCACCAAATCGACACTGGATCTCAAGTATGGCTCTATTTCGATCGAGTGAAGGAAGGATACGCCCGGAAGCTAGCGCATTTATGGCATGGACCTTTTCGAGTCGCAGAAAAGATCAATGAGTGCTCTGTAAGGCTGCATATAGCAGGATCGGAATATTGTCTGTTCCCGATCGTTCACGTTTCTAAGCTGAAGTTGGTCAAGGAGTATCCCGATCGGCCCCAAGCGGAGTTAGTACGACCAGGATCTGAACGTTTTGATTTTGACGAATGGGATCACTGATATGATCGTCCGTACGATCAGGGCCGTGATCTGGAGAGTACTCAAGATATCTTCTCTCCATGGCTCGGTATCAGCTTGGAGAAGCTGCCTGGGATTGTTAAACCCCGGAATCATGTCAGCCTCGGGGAATTCAGGGGCACAGCCGGAGATGGAGGAGCCGAGTCAGGAGGCTCCGGAGTGTCGGGAGGAGGCGGGATAGGCGGACCTCCACCGGCAGAGGGACCTGGCGGCGGACCTCGAGGTGGAGACGGCGGAGGTGTCCGTTGGGGCGATCCCAAAGGAGAAGCATGAGGACTACTATGAGATCCCCCTGGGGAAGCACCAGGGCTACCAGGACCGGAAAGAGAGATCGAGCGGTCAGCAGTCCCGGAAGGCCTGTGATGCCGGGCATCAGATCGAGATCGTGCGAGGGCAGCTCATGTGGCGTCTTCGGAATCTGAGTCAGACGGGGAAGTTTGGCCTTGACCGGATTGCTGGGGGGACGAGGCTGAGGATCCGTTACCAGATCCTTCTGCTTCGGCTTGATCGTGTTCCTCCTCGATCTCCTCTTCCTCCTCTTCTTCGAACCCGCCGTCGTCTTGGATTTCGGGCGGGGGCGATCCTCCCTCGCCTCGGCCCGAACCCAAGGGGCGGTTGATCTGGGAGCTAGAGGATCTTGGTCCCGCAGATCCACTACCAGTAGGAATGGAATCACATCGGGCTGGTTTCTTGGAGGAGGGCTGACCGCGTAGCGGAGATGGTGGCTTACTGCGCGCGCGCTTCCCCGAAGGTTGTCCAGACGACTGCTAATCGGATGCGTTATCCCGCAAATGGTCACAGTGATCTCGAAGGCGCTCCGTCGCACTTGTCAGATCCGTCGCCGATTTGTCGTATACCTCGAGAGCTTCGGCGTGCATACCCAGGAGATTGGTAACGTCCTGCTGAAGCTCGTCGTACATTTCGGACACGCGATGCAGATCGGCGAGAGCAGTGTTGAGATCCTGACCTGCGTGAAGTATCGAGACAAGATCTGCAAGAAGGAATTGAGATCGGACAAGATCAAGATACTTACGCGCAGCATATGCCTCGTCCCGGGCGTGATCACGATCTGCTTCAGCCTTGGAGGCGACATCCCGGGCGGTGTCCCTGTCGGCCACCGCAGTGTTGGGATCAGCTTCGACCGAGGCAAGAGTAGACTGGGCCTGAGCTAGGGAAGTTCGGACGCAGCGAAGCTCGCCCTCCAACCGGGTCGAGGCAGCCATGGCCTGATCACGCGCCGCCTGGGTGGTCTGAGTATTTCCAGCGGCAGATCGAGATGCCGCTAAATCCGATTCCGCCGAGGCCAAGGCAGAACGGAGGCGATCCAGGCTGTTCTCGGCCGTAGAGAGGTCGTCGCGTAAGCTATCCAACTCCCGTTCCTGATCGACAACCTGACCACGGAGGGCGTCGGCTTCTGCGCCTGCCTGCCGAAGTTGGACTTGGAGGGAGTCGATCACATGGCCGGATCTTTGCAGCTCGAGCTCCAGCTGCTGGATCCGAGCGTTAGCTTCATCCACGGCAAGTTGGGATTCGCGAGAGGTTGCGCTCCATATCCCGGAGATCTCCGCTCTGCTGATCGATCTGGACGCGCAGCTCGCGTATGGCCCGAGCGGATGTGGAAGAAGAGCCGTTGGGGGGGGCATGGTGGAGTAGATCGAGCTCAGCTTGGAGGCGGGTGATCTCGGCCTCTTGGTCATGGCGTATGCGCTCTAGGTCGTGATGATCCATGCGTATACGAGTGATAGTGTTTTCCATACGATCCCGATCGTGCTCGAGGATCTCGTAGCTTCGTGCTACACGCCGGAGCTCCGTTTCCAGGAAGGCTACTCGACGCTGATCGCGTGCGCGCGGGGATGAGTGAGACTGCCGAGAGCGAACACTGCTTGGAGAAGGCGGTGGAGATCCATCGCCTCCGGAGTTGTCGGGAGGATCGACGCTCATGGTGTGAAAGTGGAAATGAGAATTTGACGCGGGCGAAGTCGGATCTGAGACTGACGGGAAGAGACCGATCAAGATCGAGGCGTAATGGAGAGGTGGAGGATGATGTGTGATGGATGGGTAGGTCCGGACCAAGATCAGCGTGCGACGAGGATGGATGGGTCCAGACCATGAGATTACCATGTGATAAGTGGGCTTTAGACGAGACGTCGGCCCGCCTGACATCGGATCAAGTGGGATCAAGGTGCGTGTGTCCGAAGTGCGTCATCGGGTGACCCAACTTATGGACGAGGGGCGGCTGTGGTGAAGCGCCATCAGGATTTTCCAAGGATCGGGGATCGTAATGGATATCCGCAGTCGTCGCGAACGTGGTGGCTACCTAAATGACGGGGAGGCCCGGAGGAGGGATCAGGACACCAGGGACCAAGATTCCCCGCCCAAGCACAAGATCAGGCTGAGATCGTCCAGACGATCTTGCCGATCAGGGTAGCCATACGATCCGGAAGAAGGCCAAGAGATGAAGATCGAGTACCCGTGCCTCGAGCCCGACGGCAACGGGTTGAGATCGGGGCGAGGTCGGTAGGTCAGAGCAGAAAGTCTGTGATCAAGCTGAAGACTGGTGATCGGGGGTGCGAAGGTCGACGATCGTCACGAAGACCGCCGATCAACATCAAGGCTGCCAGACTAGATCAAGATCCTCAGGGGAGATCAACATCGCTCACCTGGATCAAGATCGTTGGGCAAGATCAAGATAATCGGAATCGTCGACCCCGATCAGAATGATCAAGATCGCCGATCTCGGCCAAGATCACCAATCAGCATCGAGATCGCCGGGCTAGATCAAGATCGGCAGTCTTGGCGGGGATCACCAATCAACATCGAGATCGCCTGACTAGATCAAGATCGGCGATCTTGGCGAAGATCACCAATCAACATCGAGATCGCCTGACTAGATCAAAATCGGCGATCTTGGCGAAGATCGCCAATCAAAGGAGAGATCGGCGGCCAAGAGACAAAGTTGAAGATCTCAAGATCGGTCGCCCAATCGAGGATGGTGAGAGCCGATCTTATCCAAGGATGAGACATAGTACGGCGCATGATGCATGGTGAACGGGCAGGTAGTGGATACACTTAGGATAAACATCAATCAGACCGGAATTTACTGTGAAGTGCACAAGTGGCCTTCCCCGCACTCGCGACGTCTTAAAGACATATTGGCTCGTTACGAAGTGTTAGAAGGAGGCTTAGGTAGAGGTTACTAGCGTCGTAGCGTAAGATCTTGGTTAATATTTTAGCCGGATTTACCTACACTAGTTTTCCCTACTTTAAGTGTACAAGTCCCTGATTATCCAGACTTTGGTGCTTGACTGGAGATCAGATCCGTTCTCAAGACTAAAGATCCCGCTATTGGAAGCGGCAAGCAACCCGGAAAGGAGAGGAAGAACAAGAAACACGCTTATATAGGCATTTCGGTGCCTAAATTAGGCAAAAAGTCCCTAGATCAAGGCCGATAGTCACTAATCAGGCCGTATTTAGGACCTAACAACCGGGAGCAGAGCGAAGAAATTCCGCGCTGCCCCATACATCCCACGTCCCGCCAGGACAGTCAAGTTTTCGCTTATCGGACACCTTCGGATCCCTGAGAGAGCAGATCCAGCCCGCCGACGGGTACACAAGGTGAGACCAAGTTCAGCCGATCACGGATCATCGGGGGACCCCCTCCGTTAGTCGGTGTCTGGGCGCAGTGTGTGAGTGGAGATCGGCCTCAACCAGATTTTGGTTGATCCCTCTACACCACATTATCGCCAGGACGTGGCGATAACCCTTCCGATCGGGGGGAGCGTCGTGGCGATGATTCGCTCTCAGGGCTCAGCGAAACGTGAGGGTACCTGGCTGGTACAGCAACTCCAGCAGGATGGTGGCTCGGTGGTGGCGGTGTGTACAGCAGCCTGGCGTTGCCGTCGGTTGTGTTAGTCGCGGCGATTTTCTTGTGGGCATCACCGAAGCAGGAGGCGACTCCGGCAGCGAATGTTCACTTGGCACTGCTGTCGGAGGCGTAAGTCGCGGTGACCTTCTCATAGCTGGGGCTGGAGCAGGATCTGACACTGCCGACGTCAATCGTTGGTATGCTGTCGTAGCTGTGATACGCTCAAGCGCTTGTCCAGTCCGAGGAGGTATCAGCCGTGGCGATCTTCTTCTACCCACTAGCCGCTGTCGTTTGACGATGGAGCAATCTCGGAGATCTTCGTGTTGGTGGAGCATGAGTTTGGTACGGAGATGAACGGCAGTGAGAGCGCATGGTGTTAGCCAACTGAAAGGTTGTAGTTGTAGATAAGGCAGCCTTGCCCTCCAAGGAATGCGGAAGCTTCAGAAATAGCTCAAGAACAGTAAAAGACTGACTATTAGCATAGTCAATACCATAGGTCTGTGATTGGCCGTCGATATGCCAGGATCCATTGAAATGGCCCGGATCCTCAAATTGGAAAAGAACTCACAATATAATACCTCCCAGGCATAGTACACGATCTGATTCGAAAAAAAAACAATGATATTGATTTCAGAGTACGCATGTTTGAATGAATGATCGCTCAGTATCACGGCAAGGAGGAAACTCGGGAACTGTTTTGAGCTTCTGGAAGCCTGAAGTCCAGTCTGGAAGGTGATCTTATGATTTATCACGAGTGGCATGGTATATATTAATTAAGAACGATAGCACTGTAGGCTTTCTAGCAGCGTGACAGCCCGGTTGCAAGTAATACCGAGCCGCATACGGAGAGTACAGTGTGGTCGCTCCATCAGTGCACTCCAAAAGCGCAGCGATACGTTTTGAAGAGTCGGTGAGTAGGCACTTGAAAGACGTAGAAATACGTATTTTGTTTTGTTTTTTTCCTCACCGCAAATTTGGGCTTGGTCTTTCCGCAAATTTCAAATCACCATTCTGGCAGTAAAAACGATGCAGGTCAAATGTGCATAAACAGACTTGGTGCTTGGGTTCATGTCTCGAAATTTGTAAGCCTTAATAAAATCAAGTCATTTCCCCTGAACAAGCAATCAGATTAAAAAAACCTCGCCTTCAAGTCGAGTCGCGATCCGCCCTTGGTCTCCGCTTGGTCTCCGCTTGCATCATTCTTAGATCTACCTTCCAAGCGCCAAAGCCAGCCAGTCATCCCTGTGTTCCAGAGCACCATGGTCAACGTCGCCATCAACGGTTTCGGTCGCATCGGCCGCCTCGTGCTACGCGCCTCTGCCAAGAACCCGAATATCAGGGTCGTAGCTGTAAACGACCCGTTCATCGCCACCAAGTACATGGAATACATGCTCAAGTACGACACAGTCCACGGCCGTTTCGACGGTAAGATTGACCACGACGAAAAGAACATTTATGTCGATGGCAAGCCCATCCGTGTGTTCAACGAGATGAACCCCGAGAATATCAAGTGGGGCGAGGAGCAGGTGCAGTACGTGGTGGAGTCCACGGGCGCCTTCACGACCCTTGAGAAGGCCTCAGCCCACATAAAGAACGGCGTGGAGAAGGTGGTGATCTCGGCGCCGTCCAGCGACGCTCCCATGTTCGTGATGGGCGTGAACCACGAGCTGTACGAGAAGAACATGCACGTGGTGTCGAACGCTTCGTGCACGACGAACTGTCTGGCTCCTTTGGCCAAGGTGGTGAACGACAAGTTTGGCATCAAGGAAGGTCTGATGACGACGGTGCACGCTGTGACTGCCACGCAGAAGACGGTTGATGGTCCGTCCAAGAAGGATTGGCGTGGTGGTCGAGGCGCTTGCTTCAACATCATCCCGAGTTCCACTGGCGCTGCCAAGGCTGTGGGCAAGGTGATTCCGAGTCTGAACGGCAAGCTGACGGGCATGTCGTTCCGTGTTCCGACTGCTGATGTGTCTGTGGTGGACCTGACTGCTCGTCTAGTGAACCCCGCATCGTACGGGGAGATCAAGGCTGCTATCAAGAACGCCAGCGAGAACGAGATGAAGGGCATCCTTGGTTACACGGAGGAGGCAGTTGTCTCGAGTGACTTCATCGGCGATTCGCACTCGTCGATCTTCGATGCCGAGGCAGGTATCGCCCTGACGGATAACTTTGTGAAGCTCGTGTCGTGGTATGACAACGAGTGGGGCTACAGCTCGCGTGTACTCGACCTGATCGAGCACATGGTTAAGAACGAGTAGGTGTTTTTAGCCACTTCAATAAACCTTCGCTAAAAATTAAAAAAAACTACAACAATTTTTTGTTTCAACTTCTTGCCCAGTTCAAATTTCACCGTAAAATACGTTTTCTAACAATGTCGCTGCTGGTGCCCGACTACTCGAGCTCCTCCGAGGATGAGGCCGCTGCCAGCGTGCCGGCCCCCGATCCATCACCTGCTCCTGCTCCACGCCTATTCCCTTCTCCAAAATCTCTCGAAAATGCCGCGTCTAGTGCATTAGACACCGCGTCGAAAACCAAGAAGGCCAAGAAGAAGACCAAAAAGAAGAACAAGACGACATTATACCTACCGCCGGAGATCCAGCGGCTGCTAGAGACGGGAAGGAGCGGCGGCGGGATATCGGACGACAGTGATGATGACAACGAGTTGCTGGCCAAACACAAACGCGCCAAGAAGGCGGCAAACAAGCGACCGAGACCCTCGGATACCGACAAGGACTCGGTCCTGTCATTCCTGCCGCCGCCCAAGCACGAGCTACCAGTGTCAGATGCAATGGCAACTGCTGGCGCAGCAGTTGAGGAGAAAACGCAGCAGGGGCAGCAGCCCTCTGAGGCTCAAGCATGTCAGCAGCCAGTGGACGACGCAACGGCCTGGCAGCAATACTACCAACAACAACAACAATACCAGGCTGTATCTTCACACGACTTTTACGTCGCACAGGGAGAGGATGACGTGCCTGGAGGCAGCTCCAAGCGCAGAAGAACTCGGGAGCGAGACATTGAGAGAGCTCTTCAACAGGGCCACTTTGAGACGGTAGCGGACCAGATCATGGAGGTGCAGGGCCCAGCGCCTAATGCTTGGCAGCCGCCAGTTGACCCTCTTACGGGGGCTAGCGGAGCCAAGGGATCTAGTGACCAGGAGATCAAGGTGAAGGCCAGTTTCTGGAACTCTCAGACCGGCACAACAGTGTCGTCGAGCAAGCCCAGTCGTCTGCAGAGACAGAAACACCAGCTGAACCAACTTGCGTTCGACGCCAAGGCACGTGACTTTGAACTGCTGGAGAAGCGTGGGGCCTCATTGAAAACGAAGAGGGAGACATATGCCAAGTATGGCTGGTAGACGACGTACACAAGAGTTGAACAATGGTGTTACAAGTGTTGCCGATATACTTGTATGCGATCTTTTCTCCTAGCTTCTTACGGCAGATTGAGCTGCGCCATAGCTGCTGCCTGCTCCTCCACACTGGCAGACGCGTCTTCAGTATCTTCAGGAATCTGCTCTTCCGCCTCATCATCCTCGTCCTCATCGTCGACACCTTCGTGCTCTTCTTGGTACTTCTCCTCCAGGAATTCTTCAGTGAATACCTCCATCTCGTCCTCCATCCGTGCGGTCTCGGCTTTACTGACTTTGCCACGGCGGCTGGCACCCAGCGTCTTCAGTTTGCGGTCGCCCTTGTGGTGTCTGTTTTCACGCGGATAGACCTTCCGCACCAGCACGAGGTCAGGCAGTTCTTCCTTCAGCGTGTACGTCTGGCTCGTACCAAAGATGGCAGAAGAAAGATCGTAGCCCTTGACCGTGTCACCTGCAGACAACACACCACCAAGGTGTGTACGCACCTGGAACGTCGTGTCATTCACGCCAAAGTCGCTCTCACGAGCCACCTCCACGTCAGCCACTACGAACTTGGATTTGCGTCCTTTGCCAGAGACCGGAGCGGGTCCGACGTGGCGCAACTCACGCGGATCTACAGGCTCTACGTCCAGCACAACGAACTCAACCATATCGGAGCTGGTTGCGAGCGGTAGGAACGGCAGCTTCCAGTATCTGTCGGTCGGGAGCTCGGCCTTCTGTCCGGATACTGGATCCAGCAAATGCACCATGGACGTGGTGCGTGCACACAGTGTCACGTCCGAGATATTGCCGCAACTCTGCGCGACCTTCCTGGGTAGCACTAACAAGTCGTCCTTGCAGATTGGACTCAGTTCGACGCTGTACGTGAGCTGTAAGTTAGCTGTCGAGTTGTGCACGTTCTCTGAGATGAGTTTACTGGACGACTTGGAGCGCATGGGCACATGGGCTGTTAAGAAGTGGATGAAGCGCTCAGCTGTCGACTTGGAACCAAAGTAGAAATCCATCCCTTCTTTCACAGAGGTGATACCGATGGCGTCCTGGTGTGCATTGTGCTTGAGGATCTCCTGTTCGAGTCTCAGAAAAGTGCGCTTGTGCTCGGCCTTCTGACGGATCTGTACGAGCGCTTTCCATGTGTTGTTATGATATTGCTTGGTGCAGTCAGGACACTTGACGCTGTGGATGACGAAGGTGAAGCTACATGTGTTCTGGATCACAGCGTGGTTGGCCACTTCTCGCTGCAGCGTGAGGCGCAGTTTAACGCGCTTGGAGTGCGGCTCGGTCCAGATGAAACCTGCGTCGATGAGTTTGGCCTTATTGAGCCCCGGGATGCTCTTAAGACACAGCGCCATGAGCTCCTTGGACTCCCAGTCGCAGTCGAGCCACGCACCGGAGCTGCTACTGTACTGCTGTGTCTTGCAGCGGGACTGAAAGCGCAGGCAGCCGCGACACTGCACCAACGCGCACGTGGTGGCGATTCCCTCGGCCACGTCCACTTCGGTCGCGATGCAGGACGTGCACATGTTCATCGCGTTGGCCTCAATTTGGGCGCCGCACATACAACACGAGATGGCCATCGGAACAGAGGGGCGCTTTTGGTAAGACTTGTTGGGTTGGCTTTGGTTTGGATAATGTGCGCTTTCAAAGACTTTAGCAACAAAAGATTGCGTCATCATTTAGTATTTTTGATGAAAATGTTGTGACTTAGCCGCTTTTTGCCACCGCAAGCACCATTCTTGGATCAATCATGTTGGTGTTCACTTACTGCGGTACTCCAAAACAAATACAGTCCTGCTGGGAACGCCCAGGAGTCAGTGACAACATGTACACGGTTTTAATCGAGTTGAAGCGAGCCTAAAGTTTTCTTCTAATGTGGAGCAAGGAATGCCCTTTTCTAGCTACGCCCTCCCACTTTCGAAGCCTCCTCGCTCTTGAGGTTCGTCAGGCAAACAACGGAGCTAGTGCTGGGATATCTACGAGGTTCCCGCCGGTTTTTGCTTTGCCCATCAACCCGTCCATTGGCTCACTGTGCGATGTTGGAAATCCCACGTGAACTCTAGCTACTAGAGTAGTTAGGAATCTCCCACAACAATACGTCTACTAGGATAGCACATGATCGTTCGGGCGGACCTGAAGACCTCAGTTTGGCCCTGCACCAGGAAGACTGGACCTTGCAAACTACTTATATAGGCCAACCAGTGAAGATGATAACACGCTACTAGCACCAGCAAAGCAGCATGTGTTATGCATCCTCGTGGTCCCAACAGTGGAAGGGTACCAGACACGGGTAAGCTTTTTACGAGGGCACCGAGGGTTCAACCACGGCAGGAACGTATATAGGAGATAATACATGAAACGAGCTTAAGACAACCCGTTGCCAAATGTACACTGTAGCGATAAGAAGCAGGCAAAGAAAACCCTGAACTTGATTCTTAACGGTGCAGACTTGACACCTCGGACCGTCAACCAGTAAAGGTACTCTGTGTTCTAATTGACCACCATAGTGTCACGGTGGCGACTGTGTGACAATAGCCTCTAACTCCATCCTCCACTTGAGATGAGAAGCCCACCACATTCAACGTTTGGAGATACAGCGATGAGTGAGTAGCACGACGACGCCAGCACGAGCGATGGGACCCTGTCACTCAGCCGCACTTAATCGCGAGAGGTTGTTCCTGCGACAGCGCGGACATCCATCCCGAAATCTGCGAGTCACCACGGGCGATCCAAGGCGAACGAGAGCCGGTAGATTCGAGCTGCCAGCGCACTGGCGGAAAGACGTTCGTTAGCTGCCTCACGGTTCACCAGAATGTGTTCAAACGTAGCTCCCTCTTCCTTGTTCCAGCGACTCACGGACACTGTCCACTCCTTATCAAGGGCCTAATGGGGCTGCGGTGCGGGTCACCGTGGCGGGATGCCACAAGTCGCGCGGAATCACTCAAAAAACCTGCGCATCTCGTCCAGACTGTGCGCGCCCACGATGGCGCTGCAATCGCCTCTGGGCGTATTTTCGTAGCCAGTGCCTCAAACCAGACCTCGGCTACGTCTTAAGGGAGCCTTACTATTGGATACTCGCTGCCGCCGTCGAGCGGGGCTTCGACGAAGAAGCACAGGATCCTGACTGCGACCGAGAGCTTTTAAAGCAGAATAGAACCCTTTTGAAGTCTTACGTTCGGGATCGTGATAATCGCGCGGACTATGTATCAGAACCAGTACATGCAATGTGTTGGAGTTGGCCACGGCTTTACTTGTCCCGAGGTAATCATCGACCCGTCGGTCCCTTCGTAACCGATCCAGGACCTTCCGTTCGAGCTTAAAGCAACGGACTGGCTGGCCGAGATTCCGGCTCTGGAGCGTCGTCACCAATGGCGTTCGGATAGGACCTACCAGCCGTTCAACCACCCGTACAACACTATGTTTGTGTCGTGTTATCCAGACGCACCGATCTGCTGTCCTCGAAACGCCGATCGCATCAGCACCGGACGTGCCATCATCCCTGATCTGGCTCTGACAGACGCTGAGATTAATCCAGATTGGCAACGTCGATTCTTCCCGGTCGCAGGTGCTCCAGCTTCAACAGCGGTTGTTGCTTGTACTGGCGGTGGCACCGTGTCTTCATCTGTTCCCGGCAGTACATCGGCGGCTCAAGCGTCTTCTCCTGATGAAGAAGAAAAGGACAGCAGCGGTACACCCTTGCTCGGATTCTTGCGGACACCGCTGGCCACTTGTTGTCGAATTGAAAGCACGATGCATAGCTCTTCACTTTCATCCCGGCCGTTCGAAGCGTTTGCGGGTACTCCCGATCCTTCATTCCAGTAGTTGTCATTTTACACGCTTTTATGTATTCGTTCTTTAATCCATTTTCCACAGCGTAATCTTGTTCACGTTTTCGTCACATGCATATACAAGTTGTTGGTACAGTCGCTCTTTTCGTATGTTACCACAGGCTGTGCCCCCCCCCCCCCCCCGTGGAAAGTTCGCTCGTGACTACGTCACGTTAGTCCTCGTCCATGAATTGAACCATCCGCCGGTCACTCGTCTTGGCTCACAGGTAGTCGTACAGTTGGCCGCCACACGATAGGTTGGACGCTGGTTCTCAAGTTGGGTCATAATAGCCGACCCACTTGACTTGGAACTCTCGTACAGCTCGCTCAGTACTCATTGACAGCGGCGTTCGGTCGTCGAGATCGAGTTCATACTCACCAGCAAGATGGTCCGGCGCCCAGCTATCTCTGGTAGCAATCCTTCGTCGAAATCTAGTCTTGACGCCTCGATCACATCTGGCACCAAATATTCGGTCGACTAAGAAATTCGGTCACAGCCATAAGCCTCGACACATGTACCACCGGGCAGAAACGGTATCCACTCCGATCAGGCAGCTCCAGCTCATACGGGAAATCTTCCACCTTGCGTTTGGTCCGAAAAGGACTATGCCACCGATGAGCAAACTTCTTGGTCAGACCGGGCTTGACGCGATCCATGTAGAGCCACACCTGGCTCCCAACGTCGAAAAGAGACCTCCATGGACCCTCCACAGCATCATCAGCACCCGATGAAGCTTCTGGGTTGTCGGCCGAGCGTTCATCTCCACTTCGCCGTGGCACAGCTGCTTTCTCCAGTCGAACTTATTGCTTCGTTATGTTCCCTTGCTCGTCGCTCTTTTTCTACCGCTTGGTAATCCTTGACCATAGTCAGGGATACTTCGTGTTGTCGATTAAATTCCCAACGCCACGCAAATGCGTCCGACCGCTTGCCAAGTCCTCGCTTGAGAGTCGAGGACATCGCCCGTAGTGTCGGGCGCGCATCCCAGCCATGCACGAGGTAAATCGGCGTCTATTTTCTTATAGTGTCTTCGGAGGTATTAAAACAAATTCCAATTTCTCACCAATTCCAGTCTTGCTGCAGAGGATCCTCCGCGTACACACGTACCGAAGTCATCACCGCTTTCACCGAGCGTTCTTGCTGGTCGTTAGTCTGCGACCAATAGCTCCAACTAGCTCGTGGCCTTGCTATATCATCTCCGTGAATGCTTGAAACACTTCGCTCATGAAGCGTGGGTCGCGGCCGTGCCTGATCATCGTTGGGGCTCCGAACCTCCGGTATACGCAATCTTCGAGCACCTGGGCCACGCTGAGCGCGGTCGTGTCGGACATAGTTTTGGCGATGACGAACTCAGTGAATGAGCACTGGAACAGCAGTAGTGCAGTGTTGCCCCTCCAAAACGACGACGATCGCGCTCCTCCGCACCGAAGTCACGGCGCTCATTACCGTTCCGTTGACGTCCCCCCACAATGCCAATACCTGGCGCGATGGCTCGGTCCAATGTATGATGGCTGAGAGCACCGCGCTGTTCTTCTGGTCGACGTTTCAGACTTTGTGGAGGCGTACGAGGCAAGCTTCACATCGGCACTGGCTGCCTAGTCTACCAAGGGATCGCTCGTAACGGCCGATCACATCGCGTTCTACTCCAGCTATGGGTATCGCTTCGACGAAAGTATCCGGATGCGTGTCTCACGCGAAGCACGTATAGATGCCGGGGCATTTGGTTCGAAGTCGGCCATTCTGAAGAAGATCGGATCCTCAGGCAGGATGACGCTAACGATCCGCCACGGGTGCCTTGGATGTGTGAAGTCGGAGATGGCCTTGAGACCCTCAAGCGTCATGTAAATGACGCTTCCACCAGGAGTCGGCTCCTGTAAGATCGTACTTAACATGTGCTCGAAGCACTTCTTCGCCCCTGGATCGATGAGAGGCATGTCGAAGTAGGGTTGAATCCAGGGAGGGAAGCTCGCTGGCGGTAGAACATCCAGACGAAGACCTTGAACTACTTGATGGCTCATCGGTAAAGGGAGAGTCGACCACGGGCTCCCGCGGCGGGTGCGTGAAGTAAATATAGTTACGAGGGCCAGCTGCCTGAGGGAGAAGGGGCGAGGAGACGGTGGCTACGGTGAAGTTGAAGGTGGAGGCGTTGGAGGTCTTGGTACCGGCAACGATTCGTAATCTCTATCGTATCATGGGAGCCAGCTGGCGAGCCATCATCACCTGGGACATTCGTTGATACCGGGGTGGAAGCAGCTCCAACACCAGAAATCGAACTTGAATGCTCGGTGAGAGCTGGAACATCTTCGTCAGCGGCCTTATCACCTGTAGGAAAGTCGAATGTGGATTCATCTCCACGTGAGTTATCTCCAGCTGCCTCCCGACCATGATCACCATCGTCATCAACATCCATGGAAGTGCTCGAAGGTGCAGCCGGTGAAATTGGAGAATGCTTGGAAGCTGTACGCGAGCTCGAACCTTCGGCTGCAAGAGGTTTCATCTTCGTCTGGAGACGAATGATAAGGGGAAGTCATGCCCGGAGGTTTGCGAGCTAGGTCAGGGTGTGTGCTGTCCGAATCATTGTCATGAGATCCGAACATAAGGTGATGCGTCGATTTCTCCTCTCCGGGCTCCCGCTCAGCGGTTGGAACGTCCTTGCCGGCCGACGGAGAGTCGGCAGTAGCTGCAGGAGTTTGGGGAGCTGTCTCCTTACGGGATGGAGGAGCAGTGCGACTTTTTAGTCGCCCTTAGTGCAAGTCGACGCCAGAGAAGTGTCCTCAGGACCACTGGGCATCTTAACGTCACCGGCGAGGTCGACGACGGGTGGAGGTGGGCCATTCTTGGACATTGAAGAAGCCGTTGGAACTAACGAAGGTGGTGATGATGATGCTGGAGATGCACGCTTACGAAACCCACCGACCCACGACCGAGACTTCATACGGCCTCTGGGGGAGTTCGTGGAAGACGTAGAACGAGTCCTTGAGCGGGGGCTCGTTCGGAGTGGACACTTGCTAGACAGTGAAGGAGCCGACGGCTGAGACCGTGAGCGAGTCATTTGGCGTTTGGTATTTCAAATATTGGGTTTGTACAGTGGTCGGCGACCAGACGTGGGACTGGAAGACTCGGTAGCCGAAGTGTCGCCAAGACCGGCTGCAGACATAATAGTACTGGCTTTATCCGTCAGCTTTATCTTCGAGATCGGAGCCACCATTAAAGTCTTCATCCGAACCTCTACCTCCTGGTCGGAGACGCTTGTGAGGCTTCCCGTGAGCGTCTTGGTGAGCTGCTTTGTCCAGACCAGCGCGAAGAGCATGCGGGTCAGATAAAGCCGCAACCTCGGTTTGAATACGCTGGAGGGCAACGAATGTTTCCTGATCAAGGTTCAGGGCAGCGAGATCCAACTCACCGGCAGTGATACCTGTCACATGGCATTACAAACGAACGTTAGTAAAGGAATTCTCGGAAGTGGTCTCAGTAGTCGACGACGTACCTTTCACAGCCAGGATCAACACATCCGGATCCATACCAGCGAGACTCACGTGGCTCCGAAGAGAACGGTTGACTTGGAGCAGATGCGAGATTTGCTTCTGAGGATCTTCAACCAAAGTCGAGACATAAACGTCAACGTGGTTGCCCTTCGAGGCTCGAACCAAGATGGCATGTAGTTGACGTGTCTGCTCAGTATTAGCGGCCATTGCGGCCTTGAACGTCTCGCGCTCTCTTTCCACATGTTTCTCCAGATTCTCGATGGCCTGGTCTCTCTTGGTGACTTCGGCTTGTAGTAAGTTCAAGTCCTCGGCGTGAATTGTCGTTGACTCTTTGGTCTTGGCAAGGAGCCCAACAAAACGGATGTTTGTAGTCTTCAAGCGGTTGCTTTCAGCTTCAAGGGTCGTCACGTTGGAGACCGAGACTTTCAGAAGCTGCCCCGCGGACTCACGAGCAAGCATGTTTGGCACGACCACACGTTTGGTGACCTTCTCCTCAGCCTGGTCCGCTCAAAACTGAGCCTCGAGTTTGGCGACTTGACGGGGGAGATCCGGTAGTGCCTCAGATAGAGAACAAACGGCAGTTATAACTTCGTCGAAACCCACTACGGGTATCAAGACGACGCTGAGTGACGATATGGGTGTGTAGAAGAGGTAAGATTCCTAGCTGGACTTGGTGACGAGCGAGTGAAGTATAGGACTATCGACGCCAACATCCGGTCCACCGACGCTTCGGAACTCTCGGCGAGCATGGCGCACAGCGAAGCCTCGGTGATAGGTGGATAAGCGTCCCATTGGCGAAGGCGGTGCTGGAGGCGGGTCTACCGGAGGCTCCACCACGGTTGATGAAGGAGGATCCGCCTCCGACGGCTCGGGTGGAGATGGAGACATCCGAACGGGTGAATCTGGCGGCGCCGGCGACTCGACTTGTGGAGGATGCGGTGAGCCCGAACGCTTGGTGTCGCCCTGACGAGATGCACAACGATGGATATGGGGTGATGAGCGCAGGGACGAGGGTTGGTCATGACGATTGCACAACTTACCTCCAGCTGCTCACGCTCCCTATGGCGCGAGGAATTAACGCCTTGACCGCCCTCTCGATGGCCCGATTTAAAGTCTCTTTCGGCATGGTGGTATATGGACTGGAAATTGAGGAATGAAGCAGTGTCAAAACGGAAACCAGTGTCGTGGCTTCCATTGTGACAGGGGCGATTGTGGTGTAGTGTTTTCGCGGGAATCGCCGAGGACCATCCAATCTTAAACCTCAGCAGTAGTGCAGTGTGTGTCCGTCCGTCCGTCTGTCCGTCCGCGGCTAGGGATAATGAAACTCACGCTAATCCGCGCATTCTACTGGCTGCCGAGCGAAGCGAAGGCGGCCCCCTTGGTTTAAATACAATTATGTGTGGTACATATTTTATGTTGTTTACATTTCGTACTTCAATGCACCGTTCAAATTTCATTTTGCCCCCATTTTCAAAACGGAAGCCGCGGAGCGTTTACGCAAGGTACGCTGCGTGTATGTATGTTAGTTTGCATTAGTAGGCTACGCCGAGGTTCACATAGGGTTTCTCGCGGTCATCGAAGCTATCAAGAGAATTTGGGCTGGATTTTGGCTAGACTTGGCATTTTAGTTATATTGCTAAAAATAAAACAGAACCTCTAATTTAATTTAATATGTTTTTACCAGATTGCTAAAACAAAACAGAACCTCTATTTTAATTTAATTTTTTTTGACCGGATTGGCAAAGTTAGTCACTAAACACTAAAAACAATTGAATCCCTCAGCTAATATAAATAATGAAATTAGTAGTAATACCACTCTCCGATGAAACGTTTACGTACAATATGCCCGTCGAGCCGGGCAGACATCGTGCACCCACCGTTCGACCAAGACGGCCTCGGGATGCAGCTCCAGCGGTGCGTCTGCTGTGAGCAATTCTTATCATGGGATGCATTCGCACTGGGCGAGGCTCGAGCGGGCGCGCGCCGGTGTATCGCGTGTGCCTCTGGCTCATACAGACAGGCGTTTTGGCACCGCCCACGCGCGTCAGAGACAATGACACCCCAATACTCGCGCCAACGAAGCGCGGCAGTAGCGGCCACTGCGATGGTACCACCACGCCCACCACCACGAGTCGTCCAGGAGCGCGTTAGCCGCCGTCGTCGTCACTGGAAGCATCGTTAGTGCAGCAGGCATCCCCGTAACCAGCGTAAGAATTGATTGGCTAAAAATTGGCCACAATTTATTTGTACTTGCGCACTTAATGTGCGAACCTTAGGAAACGGTGCGAACTTACCAGAACAGTATTTGGCACACATTAAATGCTCTTGGAAGAGAGTATACAGGGTAGAAGCGAAGCACGGAGTGACACGATGCACGGAAGGACACGAGACCATGGAGGAACGTGAAACCACGAAAGGAACGACACCAAATGCGGGCCACAGACCATGGAAGCACGGCGCTACGGGTGTGCACGTGACCACGGTAGAACATTGGCGGAAATTTAGTGACCCACGTAGCGCAATACAAATGCCACGAAACTACGGAAGGACACGGCATCACGGAAGAACGCGCAGCCACACGTGGCGCTAAATAAACGAGGCACGAGTTTGACTACGACACCACGGAAGTACAAGTAACCATAAGATAATACGGACGGGAAACCAACGACCCACGGGGCATGATAGTACGGTAAAACACGAAGGCACGGACGACGGAGCCTCATCGCGAGCCCACGACGTCACTGAGACGCACGGATCCAAGACAGAGCACACAGCGACGGGAGCGCGGTCGACGCCCGCGGGAGGCCACGGAACACGAAAGCGTACGGAGCACGTAAAGCCAAGACGCGCTTGGATCAACAAACTTACCCGAAACTTCAATTCGCACGATGAGCACAATGCACGCGATGCAACAAAGTACTCGGATCTCCATACACTTTTTCTCCAGCAAACTATGCAACCTCCGCCGCGAAGCGGCGGCGGCCGGCTTGTAGGAAGGACATCATCAAGTTCAAAAGGTTCAAGCTACGAACGCTCGGTCATGTGACAGAGAGTGACTTGAGGCTCAAGAGACTCAAGGAAGTCACTACCAATCATCTGTCTTGCTCAATTACGGCCAAGATGTCGTTAAAATCAGGTGGCGAGCCGGATTCGCATTCAGCGGGGGGAAAATCGGACGGGTCACGGTACGAAGCTTTGGTGGCCGTTGAAAGCGACTCTTTAACGTTACGTTGCCTGTTTGAACGCTCGGTGGCGGTTGGAGGAGCATCGCAGACATCGGAAGAGTCGCAAGACATACGAAGTGATCCATAACGAATCGCAGTTCACTTGATATTTGTAAACGTGATTAGGATTGCATATTAGAACGTAGCCCGAAAGGGCAACACAAATACAGAACAGAATTTCCAGTCAATCACAAAAAGCGAGGTCCGGCTTCAAGGTAAGCGTCTGGTCAAGCTTGCGTGAGTGTTTTATGCCTATCGGTGGACTCGAAGCTTACTAGCGAGGGTTCATCCTACAAGGCCAAGAGACTGTGTGTGGATTGGCCAATTGTATATCGGAAGGTTTCGTGACGGCTATGCCTTGCCTATTTGCACCGTTAGGAGAGCTTTAGTTGCCTCCTATATATTCTTCCAACCGAGTGTTGAACACTCGGTGCCCTCGTAAACGGCTTACCCGTGCCTGGTACCCTTCCGCTGCTGGGACCACGAGGGCTTACAACACCTGGTATATTTGCTGGTGCTAGTAGCGTGCTCTCATTTTCACTAGTTGGTCTATGTAAGCCCAGTCTGTCCCGGCGCAAGGGTAGAGCTGAGGTCTTCAGGTCCACCCGAACGATCGTTTGCCGTTCTGGTAGACGTATTTGTTATCGGAGCATCCTAACAACTAATTTTTTTAATTAACTTGTTTTAATTTTTTAATTAACAAAAAACCAATATTATTAAAATATTAAAAAATTAAAAGTTACTTTTTTTATTCAAATTTGTTTTAAATAAATTAGGAATTTCAAATATAAATTTAGCTGGTTTTCCGCGAAATCTATTGAAGTAGCTAGAGTTCACGCGGGATTTCCAACACCACACTGGCCAGCGGAAAAAAATCTGCTTATGTAAGCCGACGTCGTCGCCGCTCAACTACTCTCTAAAATTGTAGAAACAAGCTCTATTAGAAAATATAGAATGAAATACTTCGCATTTGTCCGTGTACCCAAGCTGAAAACTTCTGGTCAGTGAAAACGCGGTTTATTTGGTCGGGATTGGTGCGAAGTATCAACCGTCACACCTTCACTTTCCTGCCAACGTTTTCTATTACTTGGGATGGACACATCTAACTCTGGAGGCATCTCCACCCCCAACAACGCCTACAAACTATCTTCTCTATCATCTTCAGAGTCAGAAGACTCACACGATGCGTACTTGACCCCCGTCAGGTTTTGTCCAAAGGAAGCCGAATGTTCACATGGATATTTACCAGAGGGGCCACAACGACATCACCACTTTATCGAAAAAGGCAATAATGGCGTCACGGAGTGGTACCCGCGACCTTTCGGCCAAGTCGAGATGCCCTTAGCTTCTTTGCTGCTATTGACTGAAGTACAAAAACAAAATTTGTGTCTGTGTATTTGCTACATATGAGCCATATACAAGCCTGATCGCTGCGTGTACACACCCTATAGCATCTTGACGATCGCATAAACAACGCTACGAAAACCTTACACCACGGCAGATTCAGCGTCGTGTGGGACCTGCGCAACATCACGTACAACGATCCTAGCTGACTGTAATAGGGCAAACGGACAGGATCCAATGACGTACGCACCACGAACGATGTCACTTCTCGCCGGTGCATCAACAGGAGCACCGTTTGGGCAATCGGCACCGTTTGGGCAATCGGCACCGTTGTGCCATCGGTTGTCTGACATCGACTGCACGTGTATGGCTTTCGTTTCTGCTTCTCTGCACGATTTGACTTGCAAAATAGTGGAGGAGGGACATTTGTTGATGGTATACCCGTTGGTTTTGCGCTGACTTTGGATGAAGAGCTCGCAGGTGCTCCCGGCACTTCTTCTCTACTCAGAATACGTTACTGGCGCCTAGCACGATCTCGAGCTGCACGAGATCGTTGAGTTGAGCCACTCTGACGGTAAACAGGGGGAGGGGGGGGGGTGCGCTAACAGCTTCTCGAATACAATTGCTTCTTTTGAGGATCTCTATTGCCACACTGCTGGTCGAAGAATCGCATTGGCTTGTGTGGTAGGCTGGGTGAAATAAATTTCGAATGGAATGAGGTAAATTCCAGCGTGCGATAAGGTTGCAAGAAGATGACGACAAGGTATCTGTCTTTGCTCACGCGTATAGCATCGTGGTGCTTAGCCAGATCCAGTTACTTCATGACGACGCAGTAGTCCTGGAGCTTGAGATCTGACGGGGACTTAGTTGCACAGAAGAGGTTCCTGATGCTTCTTTGACAGCAAGAAAAGGTTACCGACTTGACCGAAAGGTCGCGGGTACCACTCTGTGATACCATTGTGGCCCCTTTTGATAAATATCCAGCTCACATCACTAGTCGTTGCTCCAGTCCCGTCCTGATATTCTTGAGACCACAGACAAAACCTTATGAGGGATAACGCACGTGCTACCACCTCCGTAATAGACCCACCGTCTCACGATACGTTGTGCGGATGCTGACGCCCTTTGCGATACACGCTTTTGATTGTTCCTAGTTTCCCTCCAGTTGTTTTAGTTCTGCCTTTCACCCGATCACTAGCTAGTAGTACGGTTATGGTCGCCTTCGGGAAGAATCGAAAGTGTGAGCGGGGTAATCGGTGGTTCTTCGTTTTCTTGAATAATAGCCAATGGGATAACTTCCTCGTAGAAACTAACTTAGAAGGGACCAAAGGGCATACTTCCAGAAGTACATTAAATGTACAAAATTTGTACTTTCGGAAGTATAGATGGGTGGAGAAGAAATTTTACACAACAAATAACTTCTAAAAATGAATGAGATACGGCCACAAACGAGGGTGACCGAACTAACCTGTCGCCGAGTGTATGTGAGTGACAACAAACTTTTCTACGATATACGCACTTCTGAACACAATGCAGGGTATGATCGTGACCCACAACTCAATATACGGCCCCGCTTTTTATTTGTTGCAGCGGAGAATTTCACGAAGTGTATATGCAGATTCGGTCTGCTGGTGAAGTCTGCATACTCACAAAAGGATTCTAACATCTTAGCGCCCAAATTGGCGGTGTATTTACCGCAATTTATGTGGTTCTCGGAGCTGCTTTTGCCCACAACACAAAAGATATGTATACTATAAGTATGTATAGATTTAAGAAGGATTTGTCTGACGCAGTCTAGTTTTTGTAGCATCTTGGCAATCATCGTTTTGTCTTCCTTTGTAAATTTACGTTCCATCACTGAATTTGCACATCTCTCCCCTGGTCGTTTTATACAATCAAATTATGGCGTATTTTTTGGTAGCATTTAGTACACTACCTGCTATGGAGCTCCTCCTTTGGAGGATGCTCGTCAGTGCTGGCGTAACTTCCCGTGGTTGTCTGTATTTAGAGACAAATATTGCAAGGATTGGTGGAACTTTCTAATCTGCCAGTCTAAAACTGAGTATCCATAGTTCTTAGCTGGTGAACGAGGATCCGGAAGAACTGTATGAAGCTTGCCTTAACTACACTGATGCAAATATAGCCTCTCTGTTTACACTAACTGAATACAAAAAGTTACATTTTCGGCGTTTCCATATGACAAAATAAAGCATTCAGTGGGGTGAAATGGTTAAAAGATGACACCACTTTCGACGATGCCTGCGACATACTGTATCCGTAGTGGACATATTTCGCGTCAAAACACATTTCGGGCCATAGCCTATCCATACCAACCCAAGTCACTACCGTACCGTCGTAGTCGTAAGCGTCACTTCAACAGCAAGCATTTCAAATCATTGGAACCAGCATATGTGTCCAAATCATGGTTTTAATAAGAATATATAATAATTTACTCCTTGTTTTATTCGCTATCGATGTCGAAGTCACCATCGGCTTCGATATCGTCGTCCGAGTCAACATGTCCTCCCGCAAGTTTACAGCTCTCCTATTCTTCGACAACACTACTTTCTATCTGCTCCACCCCAAGAGCTGGTGCTTCTTGTGCTGTCCGTTTGCCCCCCCCCCCATTTTTAATCTTGTTAAAACCGCTTATTATTGTTATTTTGGACAGCTTACCCCAGGATGTCGACACCCACTCGGTGATGTCAGCTCTGCTTAAAGGCTTCAACGTAAACGGCTCCTCCTTATATTTTTTCGGAAGGCGCTCGACTTTGGTATCGGCACTCTCCTGTATCAACTCTTTACGAACACGGACAATCTCACTCTGGAGTTTGTCTCGGTTTTTGTCGCTTTTGTTCCTCTGCGGTACTCGCTGAGCTGAACTCGCAGTCGGTCAATCCACAGAGCGCGAAATCTAGCTTTTAGTGGCTTGTTCCACGAAATGTCTGCCGGTTGGCAGACATACGTGTAGCGTGGCGGGATTTTAAGAAATACAACGTCAATAGATGCTGCATACGCTTAGACATCAATGGTCCAGTGACTACTGAAGTCACCCCACAGTAAAAGAATATTTTCGTCGGGGTAAAGTTGGTTGGCAAAGTTGATTTTTTTTTAAATTCCGCGGACAAATTTTAATTTCACCAAGCGCATTGGTTACCGTAGATTTGACACTCGTAGCGCTCTTTCAAGGGTCAGAATTTCCCGATCCCACATAGTTGGACTGAATCCACGACGCAGCGTATCATTCTCCACGCGCTTTTGTTTTATTTGGAGGCCGCAATCTTGAGCACTAGAAACGTTGATAACTTAGTGCCTTCCCAGTCTGCCAAATTCATGGCAGTTGCTCGTTCCTTCTCTTTATTGCTACATTCCTCCCATACAGTATTCACTCCACGCTCCGAGACAGTTTGTTTTGGAATATATTCGTAGTTCACCGCTAAAACATATTGCCAGTACTAGATAAATTAATAAAACAAATTTGATAAAACTCATAGTCGTTTGGTCTGGACTGTACGCTTGTACGCAATTTTTCTCCGCAAGGGTCTGCAGAACCTGTGCTCTGAACAACATTGCAGCTTCTTGAACATCCTGTGGTGTTGTTTGTCCCTGACTTATACGCGCACGAAGTGATAGCTTATGGCGTCGAAAAATAACATAATCCATGTCGGCGTTGCCGCAAACTTATATCCAAGTCCAATATATGTGGCTACTTCCTTAGCGTAGAGCTGTAACATAAGACGCGAGACTGGGGCCCCGTCCTTCCTCAGGGAGTTCTACCAAAGAACGATAGATGCATCAGCGTCCTTGTTTAGTACCGTTGCGTCGCCAAGACTGCACAGATTTTTGTAATACCCCGGCCAGATTCACATGCAGCACGAGTTGTTGCAGTTGCAGTCTGCTTGATCCACTTATTGATCTGCTTTTTCTTAGCCCAAACTTCAATGTCTTTTAGCTCGCCATAGAACTCTACAATAGTCCCATCAAGGGTGAGGCCATCCTCGACGTAGCCCAGAACGTCCCGCTTGTGAGCATATTCCACAGATGTGCGCTGATGCGACTTCCTTTCTTGCTTTGGCCATTTATGCGAGGGCGACCCATGATTATCTTGGTTGGTCAGCGTGCTTTGAGGTTTGACTTATTGTGAGGTGTTACTTTACCTTTGTTGAGGCTAAAATTGATGCGGTTTAATGGGTAAGTAACAGAACCATCTGCAAGGAAATGGATAGTTCTAATTGGACAATTTACTGCTGGCCCTAAGGAGTAAAGGACGCTTACGACTACGAAGATACGCTAAGGAAAAAGGGACCCCTAACTGCGCGAGTACTGGTGACCCAAATATTAGTCAACTACCACCGAAAGTTTGCAAAGTGAATTCCGAGATACACTTCTTTCGAATAATCCACCGCTCGCTCAGCTCTGGGCAAATTGTCCTGCTATAAAGAGCGCGTGAAATTGGGCAACCACGTGTTGTCTCTTGAGTGTAAAGACACGAATGCCAAAACTTTTGTGGGTGTCAACAACATTGTTGGAGTTTAGTACACCATAGTTAAGCCATTGGCCCGAAATGTGTATGTATGGGTATCGGTTGCATGCAATATTGAAAACTGGCCCGAAATATGGCTACCATGGATTCAACCCCCCTGACAGGGTTGTGTAGTACTTCGCCCTGTTTCGTTTAAGATTAACTTTAGAATAACGAAGACCAGAAAATGACATCCAAACGAAACAGTACACGGATTAAGTGTAATGCCTTGCAAAATGATATCAGTTTCAAGAGTATCACGGCCCAACCACTCACTCATCAAAACTCAAGCTGCCAATTGAACGACGCCCCCCGCGAAGTCTGTGGACGGACGTACAAGCAATTTCTTCGCAGCGTGCTGGTTCGTCGGCAAGTGATTTCGTTGTATTAAACGCTCACTGACTTTACTAACTCACTAACAATATAACTGCGTTTCTCTTGTCCTCCCAGCAATTCTTCCTCTGCGTCCTCCTCGACCTGAAACGCTTCCAGGCCGCCGCCATTGTCATTGCTGTGTAGAAGCATTTCGTCGTGCATGCTGTTGTCGTGCTCGCCTCGGACAACTGTAGCAAGCTCCTCAAAGGCGTTGCGCTCGTATGTAAGCGAAAAATCGTGTTACATGAAGCTGCTTGGAATCACTTTTCCATTTTCAACATCGCTGTCCATGTCGATTTCTTTTCGTAGAAAACGGAAACAGCCTTTAAGCGCCCCAAACGCAATTTCAACCGGGATGCGTGTTCTTGGGTGCGCGTTGTTGAACTTGTTAATTACAGGATTATCTCGCTGTCTGTGCGCGAAGGGCGTTAGCTTGTACGACCTTAAAGCGTACCCAGCATCTCCTATGAAATGCATACCGATCGGTAGCCGTTGCTTCACGTATGTACCCATGAGGCTGCACTTCCACACAGACTGATCGTTACAGTTTTTCTGGGCGGGCCGAAAAGCCATGAATCACTGATGGACATCAACAAAATATATAGGCCATTTAGATTCGACAAAAGCCACAGTAGCGTCGAAGCACTCACGCCCTATACGAAAAGCACTCCTAAAGCTAACATCATCGTGCCCCTGGTCATCATTTTGCCTAAGGAGATTGGTTCTTACCGTGTAGACGTCCTTATTGTCAACTCGCACGCTTCTACCATCCGCATTGAGTAATAGGCCGAATGCACACAGCAAGACACAGGCGACGCCAACAGCTAGCTCGTGTTCCATGACTGAATGTCAAATGGAAAAGTGTCTACGTCGTGACCAACCACTGAATATCACCTTAAACAGGATAATCTCGAGGACTAAGCTTATTCTGACTCTGAAGGTCAGAATAACTTTACGCCGAAAATAACTTCTTAATCAATAGTATTCACGCGTTTAACCTGGCGGTTCGGGTAATAATATCTCTCGCTGTTCTTATTCTAGATATTCACTTATCTAGGGAAAACGTAGGACAGCTGTCGGACAACAAATAGTGGGTTCCTATTGGTAGATACATTGATACAGAAGGTGTATTTGTCCAATTAGGGGAAACATTTGCTTGCCGAGTCACTCTAAGTATTGTTACAATTGGCATCGCTTTTCGAAAATGCTATTAAGTGCTTCGACACTGTTAAAACTGCACGTTATATAAATGGCTATCGCAGCACCCAGCCAAGTCTTGTCATTTGCCGGTAGTTTATTTGTTATAAGATGCAAGGATCCATTTCGCCGACAATCACGCCTCAAAGGCGTCAACAGTACATAAATTCATGTTAATCTTGTCACTTGCATACAAATATGGGCCGAAGCCAGCTTTATAGTTCAATCTAATGAAATATTGCACATAACATCCACATAGGCTCCCTGTGACTTGCTTGGACACATGCATTGCGAACTTCTCGCGCAGTGTCTTCTCAGTGTCGACCCGTGACATGCTCTGCTGAAGTTAGCCAACACTGGCGTTGTGGTGCAATTGGTCGATCTGACCAGCGATGTCGTTGAGAAGATGCCACTGGTCGTACAGGGCAACACGATACTGCTAAGCCTGGCCATACTGGCTGTAGCAATGCTGTTGCCGTGCTGCTCACGGGTATCGAGATGCTGTTGCGTACGATAGTCAGTGCTACCACGCCTGTAGAAGGACTGCCGGTGAGCGGGATCGACGTCTCGGTATTGCTGCTGCTGGTTATTGGCGGCGCCGCGCTGCTGCTGCTAGTATTATTGGTGGGAGATGCCGAGCTGCTGCTGGCTCTGGTTACTGCCGCAGGCGAGATGCCGCTGGCTCTGGTTCTTGACGGCGTCGAGATGCTGCTGGCGCTGGTCACTTCGTGTCGCCTACGTTAAGGGCTTGGCCTCGTTGATGGTGCGAGTTTTTGACGTGGTTGGAGTTGGCATCGGGGCTGGCCATGGCTGAGTTTTACTAAATATTCACTTGCCTCGGTGGTCCGAATTTTTCACCAATCCTGTGCACTGGCCCCGCGTAGGAAACCCTGTCTATGAAACCGAGCAAATGTTGATCACTTTTAAGATGCATAGATAAAAAAGTACTTCTGTGGGGCAACATTTCGCCAATAGTTAGGTTTCGAAGCAGTCCTTACCCTCACTTTTCCTTCACAGTCCGCTAAGTTCACACTGTTGGTACGTTTTACGCTCAAATCGATGCATAGAATCCGTACATTTTCCGAAATCATCAGAATTTGATCTTCACATTTACCTGCATCATTTAATTAAGTGCGTGTGCGAATATATCTTTGCAGCACAATATTTGATTAACAAACTTGTGTAAAATGGTGACTTAAACTGCGCTGCTTATGCAATTTTCTCCCGATTCTGTCCGTTCTGATCTGAGGGTGAAGGTGCAGTTAGGGTGAACTTCGAAACCTATCTAATGCTGACGTTTTCTCCGCTAGTTTTCCTACGATTGCATACAAAGTCCAAGATACCGCCTACGTTTCTCCGACAATCCCAAATGCAACAGGACCTTAGTGCTAGAATGGGGGGGGTCGAAAATTCCAAATTACTTTTCAAACGATAAGCAACAGCAAGCACAAAACATATGCACAATTGCGACCAAACACAAGACGGGGGGCAAAGGTTTGAAAATGCTTATTTCACGATTTTTGTACTTAATAAATATGCAGATATGGTTGACTAAATGTTCTGTGCCGACTTTACTAACGAACACTCGACGATGCCGAAGCAAAGTGAGCGTCAACGCTTGCTATGAGAGATTGGCGATATCATGGCCGTCGCCGCGTTGGAGGAGGAGGACGACGACGACATGCTGGACGGCGATGAGAGGCAGTTAAACAAGACGAGGACATTTTATTCTCTGAAACAGATGAGATAACAACTCGTCTGCATCTTGTTCAGACTTCCCGGTACCTGGTCGGTAGAGAGAGCGCCTTCAAGACGACAGAGTTTACTGCAGATTATTTGTCTTTACAAAACAGTACTGACACAGATTTCCGTGAGTTGACCCGTATGGACAAAGGGAGCTTTGAGCGCATTGTAGCCGAAATTCAGGACCACCACATCTTCCAAAACGAATCTTACTGCCCGCAAGCACCAATATGGATCCAGCTTGCTGTGGCGCTGGATCGCTTGGGTAACTACGGGAATGGAGCTTCCCTTAAGCGATCAAAGCGGCTGTGGAGGGGGGGGGGGTCACTGGACGTCTTCAGCGGAAAGACGAAAAACGTCTAAGCGCCTGTCAAACATTAGATTAAGAGGATGTGCTGGCTTTATCGATGGCACTACGTTTCCGCTATCGCAGAAACCAGCGGCGGATGGGGAATGCTTTTTTGACCGGAAGCAGCGGTACAATCTCAACGGACAGGTGATTAGTGACAATATAAGGCAGATACTGTCGTTGTTTTTTACTGGCCAGGGTCTTGTGCGGACAGCACCGTGTACCATGAGCTGGGTCTATCCAAATGTGAGCACAAATACCAATTCTTTCCATGTGTCGAATATATGCTGGTAGATTCGTCATACCCTGCTGACCTTACGCATAACACCGTTGTACACGCCTACAAGTCAAATATGCGCGGGGAGGATATCGAGGGTTTTAACACGTGCGTTGCCCACGCTCGCGTTGCCAATGAGCATACGATTGGCATTCTAAAGAATCGTTGGGGCTCCCTTAAAAAACTGCGAACTCGGCTCAATGATGACGAAAGCATAATGAGGATATTGCGTTGGATAGCAGCGTGCGTTACGCTGCATAACATGCTAATTCACTTCTGAGATGAATGGAACGATTGGGATGTCTCGTCGAATGAGGAAGAAGACTATGCGCTAATGGATGACACAATAGATGATGATGATGCTTTTACATTCAGCGTGAGGTGAAGCAGCGCGCGGTCGCTGTAGGGCGACAGCCTGGAGGCATTTTATGGCTGAAAGCTCAGCAAGATTGACGATAGCCCGACATGCGGTTGAGACGGTCGACCAAGATACAGCTCGCTGTGTTTTTCGTGCTCTACGGTATACATCTTGCACACTCAAGATGCAGGTTTTCCTGATCTAACGTTGCGGTGATGTTTATGCTGATGGAGCGCGAGAATTAGGAACTGTCCAGCATCTTTTTCGAGAAAAGCACCCGTCTAGCATTTCGTCGTGGTTGGTCTCCATAAATTATAGCAGTGGATCTTCACAAGTAGCCCGGTTCGATACATGTTAAACCTAGTAGATGCATCGTTGTGCATACTCGCCACCTTGGTTATGTTTGAGCTCTAGGGGAACCCCCCGCTGTGGAAAGCACACTCTTGTTATCGTCTGCTGTCGTTTCGGTGGTCATGAGCGCCGCGTTGTCCAATGATCAGTCACGCGAGCCACATGCTCTTGAACTCAGCGTGTTGGCGATTGAGACGACATCTCTTTGCTTGCTCTTGGGCTTTCCACCCACGCTTGTCTTGCCCGCAGCCCCATGAATAGCATCGCAGTTACTTTTGTCTTCTATCAAGTTCGGTAGTCGTCTAGCGAGAGATGCACTCTCGTTGAGCTCGATTCATCTTCAATCATATTTGTTTTCTATATGGATCATAACAAGTGTAGTCTGAGGGGCTCAGTCCTTATAAAAAATCTCACCTTCAAGAGTGCAAGTGCTCGGGCCGCGGAGATTTATCAAATACCAATGCATGTACCTCCAGAAGGGAGAATAGTATGCATGGTTAAAGTTGCGACGAAATGAGTGCGTATCTCCCAAACAAGTCGCCTCCGGAGGTGGCTTGTTTGAGAAATAGGATCAGCAGGATTTGGACCAAAATATAAGCATCAGCAGCACAAAACATGAACACGCTTTTCGAAATGTTCGACCCCAATAAATAATATTTTATTAATATAAGCTCAATTAAAAATGAGGTAGCTTTCTCTACGACTTAGGTCAATCGTTGTGTAGCATGTCGATCTGAGACTACACATACGTAGATCCGATTTAAATGCTTAGTTGTGAGCTCGAAACTTAGAATTGCCCTTCAAGAAAAGCAAAACCGATGTCGTCATTGCCAAACCAGACCGCTACATCAGAGTCAAAATCAGAGTAGAGCTGATATATCTCATGAGATCTCGGATAAACGCTGTTGTCTCATAACGAGTTCTTAAAAGTGGCCAAGCACATGACTACAGTAGTCGACTTCTGTAGCCATCAATTCAAAAACCGATACATCGTAGCTGATTGGCCAAGCTCCCTACGCGCAACATTCACGCTTATTGCCGTACTTAGCTGAGTTGGACGGTTCGAACAACACGCACGAAATATATAAACTTATCGGGGGTTTATTAAGGTGAAAATGATTCATTTTTGAGTCACTTAGTATTTGTAAAAACCTTTCTGTTTTGATCATTCTCACAACTAATAAATTACCAGGTTTTAATTCATGGAAAATCATACCCCCTATCTGATCCTCCTTTAGCTCCGAAATAAATTTCAGAGAACAGAGAGCAAAGTATTTGCAATGGGCTTAAATCGCGCTGAGTAGGGCTTCCCGCTTCTCCTTTTGTCATGTGTGATAATAAACTAGCACAAACTACAGCAACTGGATCTTTCACCACTGTCGCGGTTTTCAGAACTGAAAGTGGTTACCGAACCGATGCATCTTTGGACTGTTGCCATGTACTTCAGTATGATGCCAACGCTCGGATCTTCACCACATCCCCTACTGTAATTACATGGTTTTGAAACTAGGTAATCATTCGCTGCATTTGGCTCCACTTGAAAAACCATAATAATACAGCTCTGCTACTCTTTCCAACTTGCAACAGCGACATTATTATTATCGATGATCGTGTGTTTACTAACAGCTCCACAGTCGTCTAAGATCCAGGCCCTTCCCGGGAATGTTCTGTCTGGCTTGGCTAGCTGGCACGTTGCCCCACCAGTGTTTCGCTGTAACTCTATAGTGCAAGAATACCTAGCAGGGTTTAGTACTGCACCTTTATCGAGCAGCACTCTGATAAAAGCGGACTAAAAGAGAAATACAGTTGAGCTCTCAACTCGATTGGAACACTGGTACTATGCGAAGTTCTACGTGTTTCTGTTTTCAGGCCAAATCTTCACCAATGGTAAGTATCCCGAAGGAACGGCGAACGTTTTGCAAGAAGTGCAAGAAGCACACGGTGCAGAAGGTCACACAGTACAAACGAGGCAAGGCCACCACAACGGCACAGGGTGCACGTCGCTACGCGGCGAAGCAAAAGGGTTTCGGTGGCCAGACGAAAGAAATATTTCACAAGAAGGTACGATGACTCATCCCATCTTTCTTCTATGAGTCATTATGACTAACTCAGCTTATCCCTTCAGGGCGGCTCCTAACCACGCCATGCCATGCCATGGCACGAAATGATGCAATCCTATTGGCTAGGATTTTGCTAGGGATATAGGTTAAAGTAAGTGAAATAACGAAAAGTGCCATGGATGGCATTTGCAAGGGCAAAGTGCCATTGCCACCGTGCCACCGAGTGACATGTTTCATTTATCTTCATTTTTGTATGTTTGGGGCGAAGCCCCCCTCTATAATCATCTGTTATTACGTTTTATTTAGCTGCTTCATACCCTTTTTACCAGAAGTGGTACTATGAATTTAGAAATTAGGTTAGGGTTAACTTCTTTAATCATCATACCTAGGGCCAAAAAAAGCGAAAATCCCCGCTGTTGAGTGACCTCTGGTGGGTAGAAGGTCACATCTGATATAGTGGGACACGTAGGGATCACAGGGGGTCGGCTTTGCTCGAATGAATTAACATGCTCTAACGTGAGGGTTATTTTTAGAGATGGGTACGCACTTTTTAGTTTGACTACGGAGGCGTGTTTAGATGAGCTAAGGATTGAGTAAGGCACTACATTTTGTAGGAGAATTACGTACGTGGCGGGATGAGACAACCGGTTTAAGCAAAGGCTCAACTCGCGCTACGCAGAGGTTCAACTTGAGTAAGTCCGATTAAGGAGTTCAGAATCTCAAATGTAATAGATGCTGTCATCGTAAATAAAGTCAGAGAGACCTTGCGGTGGCTGTAAAAAGTCTGTCGGACGTACTGAGATCGTGTTTGCTTTTTAGTTACCTGCGTTGTTGAAGTTTGTACCCACTGCTGGCAGCCATTGCAAGCTCACTTTTGTTTTTGCGTCGCAGCACCCGCACGGCGTAGCTCCAAGACCCATCGCTTTCAACGCCGTATCCTGTTGTGAGCACAGACCATAGTTCATGGGCAAAATCGCAGCGCCAGTAAGTGACGTATGCTCGCACCAAGGCTGGCGATGTGATGCAGCTTCCTGCGACTGGATATACTCACACTATTTCTGTGCGCAATGGCCATGGGCCCTACTGGCAAACTTCATTGCCGGTCCACTGCGAGGAAGTGACGTGCCTATTGAAGGCCTCGCATCGAAGAAGGTAAGGACGGGGGCTTCTATCAAACACCTCGTATGCGCAATGTACCCTTTACATAGATAACGCTTATATTACTTTAAAAAGGTCGAAGATCGATAAAATGAAATAATGCTTGTTAATAGTGCCGGTGGCTTCCATGAGATACATTTACCTTTTTCCATATTGAAGCTCGGCTATCCAGCCCGCGTGCAACTCTCCGAGACTTGAAGTTCGGCAATCGTTCGACGTTTTCTAGATGAATCATTGTCCACTGTTAAATTAAAGTAAATGGGGGTGTAAATTTACTTAAGCCATAGTACCGTATTGAGTCGTTTGAAGTTGGTGCACGCTGAATCGGTGTGACTGCGTGCGATGAACGAACACATTTATTGTTAAATTTTCAGCGTCGTGGAGAAGTTGCATGTCGAAGAAACAGTCGAATCTTGACCGCTATATATGAGTGATTCGGTAGCGAGATGGAGTAAAGCGAGGTGGAGACCTCGATTGGTATGTAATCTTCTGGCATGTTAGAATTTAGCGCCCCTAAGTTAATGCCTGATAAGTATCTAATTATCAGCAGTTGTTGGAAGAGAGATCGGTTATTCGGGCGTTGATGGAATACGAGTGGACGGATGAAAATGTGTACGTGACCCGTCCAAGGCGGGTGCTACAAGAGGAAAGGCCCGGTCGTTTTGGTGCGATAAACTATCCACACGTTTTTACAGGTCCATTCAGGACAATGTTCCGTATTGTCATTGTGAACCAGGTCCGAGTTGGCGCGAAACGTGCGGTCTTGGTTGTGAGAATCGCGCGGTGAGGCTCATAGTAAAAAGTATAGAAATATGTAATGGTGAAGGATTCATATGTAACTGTGTACATACAGATGCAGGTCGAATGTATTCGTGGATCGTGTCACACGGGAGGGAAATGCAGCAATCAGTGTATGCAAGATGCTTGGTATCCTATGCTGTCCGTGAAAAAACAGCCCGAGAAAGGTGTTTCGCTATTTGCGGACGAGTATATCGATCCTGGCCAGATGTTGTGCCAGTACACTGGAGAAGTCCTCACTCTTTCGGCGTTCCGCAGTCGTCAACAGGTATGCATTCCTACATTAAGCGGTGTATTCGAGGTATAAGTACGACCTGATTTATTGTATTAATGTCGTAGGCATTGAGGGGGATGAAGCATTATTACGGGATGGCGGTCGGGAGGGACGAGGTGATCGACGCGTGAGAGAAGGGCGGGCTCGCTCGGTTTGCAAACCACAGCTGTCAACCTAATTGTATCGTTGAGCGTTGGGGGGGTAAACGGCTAGACGTGCTGTGGTATTGTTGCGTTTACTAGCAATGCGATGGGAGCCGAAATCACGATTGACTATGGTAGTTGCAAAATGCTGTTCGGGGTAAGGTGTTACTACTGAGTGTTTGGATGGGCCTGCTCTCAAATTTGCTAACTTTGGATGAACAGCTCCACAGGAAGTGCGAATGTAGATCTCTGTGATGCCGCGGACATATCCCCTCGTAAAGAGTTGATAAATACAGCAGCTTTGACTGGATTTAGGATTGCCGGGTGATTCCGTGGAAAATTGTTTTTTATGTTCACACCGATAACGAAAGTAGTGATGAGAACTAAAATTGTATGGAATGATTTTTTTTGCGGTTACGTGAACATTGAATCTCGGAGGGAAATATTGTGAGTATTGTAGACCAAGGTTCGTGGTGATCAAAAGATTTAGACCACGGTTCACTTCCACCAGTAGGGAGACGTGCTAGTTGATTCAGCGGCAATATCGAGCTGAAAATGTAGAAAAGGTCGAGTCCAAAAATGCTTCGGATACGTGTTCGGATTCAATGTCGCGCTGAAAGTACAACAAGTTTGTTAAAAAAAAGTATCGTTTTTTGGGGAAGTGTCGTTACTGTTGATAATAGCGATATAAGTTTGGTGCTTTTGTGATAAAAGTGAGGGTGGTTACGGGCCCTAGATCGAGACAAAAAAAAGGATTTATATCAGTACACACTTAAGTTGACCCTACGAAGTCCGTAGGATGCACATGCAACACGGTGCAGTATTGAAGTACGCCAACGGAGCGAGTGTGATATCCGCAGATATCAATATCGGCTGTGAAGCGTACGCGCAGATGCGTGTGCAGGAACTGTTGTGAGAAAAAAGTATGTTAGTGCCTTGAAAATGTGAAAGCAGAAAGGTTGACAATGTTCTCAGGATTCCGTAATTGTGGCTCGAATGAAGCGCATAGCTAACGGTCGCCAGCAGGGAGAAGTACGTGATGGCAACTGCTTAGTTGACGCACGCCTACAAGGAGTAGTTGTTTCAAGATCGCGCTGAAAATGTAGAAGCGGTCGAGTCCTGAGATGCTTTGGATACGTGTTCGGGTATAATGTCATGCTTGAAGTACGAAAAACTTGTCGTAGTTCTTGTGTTAAAATACTATCGACTTTTTATGGAAGTGTCGCTACAGTTGAAAATAGGAACTGAAATGCGGAGCAGTAGTGGTTAGCACCGTGGGCAAACGTGCGTAGTTAAGCTTGCAGGTTTGAGAACACGTACAGCGATATAAGTATGATGGTTTTGTGAAAAGTATTAGTGATGAAAATACAAATATGAATTTCTGGTTACAGGCCCTAGATCGGGGCGAGCCAAATAAAGTATTCATATCAAATTGATATAAATGATATTATCAATGGACAGATATGTTGCCGTGATGAAGTCCGTAGGATGCACGTGCAACATGGCACAGTGTTGAAGTACGTCAACGGGGTGGGTGTGATATCCGCGGATATCAATCTCGGCTGTGGATCTTACGCGCGGCTGCGTGTGCAGGAACTGTCGAGTGAAAGTATGTTAGATATGTTAGACCCTGAAAATGTGGAAGCAGCAAGATTCAAGTGATGTTCTCAAAATTTCGTGACCGTGGTTTGCTTCCACCAGAAGTGCCACCGAGCTAATGGAGCACCACTAGGGCATCACTTCATAGGTCAGGTTCGGCTACGGTGTGACGGGAGACCGAATGTTGACACGACCGTTCTGAAAATGTAGAAGTGGTAGCCATACTTTAGATACGTGTTCAGCTTCAATGTCATGCTTAGCGTACGATCGTACGTGGATGGGTTGATATGTAGGGCACACAGCAGCAACCTTAGTACCGGGTGAATAACTTGGCTTATGACTGTGCAGGTAGTAAAGGGAGCATTGGGAATAGACTATCAGCGTAACTATAGTGTACGTGTTAGATGGCGTCGTTGCAGACTGCCTGTAAGGAGACATTTGCAGTCTCACTTCTGCATTTGCAGCAAACTAGCCTGATCCCCCACCCTTCCATCCCCCACTCTTCCCGCAAGTCTCGCAAACCATGGAGTTGGTCGACAATCTTCGCAACGCAGTGCTACGCCAGCGAGAGGAGGAGGTGACGAACTTTATCATCAGGACTGAAGACTTAACCGAGTTTATAGTGCGCATGAGCCTGCCCCTGGCGTAACTATTACGGTCAAGATGTGTTGTTTCACTGCTGAGAGATTGCACGGTGACATGGCTCCCGCGTTACGCTACTGAGCGCTATGGCCCATGGCGTCTTTGAGGGGATAGCCAAGGACCTCCACGAGCTGAACGCGGTGAGCCGCAACCCTTTCATCGTCCAGATCACAGTCTGAGACGCGAAATAGCGGATGGGCTCACCAAAACCCGCTGCCATGCAGTTCCGCGCTGGAGGCCTTTACGAGTTCGAGCAAGTGCACGGTGTCGGGTTTTACGCCGAAATCCCGAAAGAAAGCGTGCGGCTTGAGGATGGCGATCAGGACAGGGTTGTTCAAACAGCACCTCCCATTCTCAAGAGGAAGGGCGAACGTAATGTAGCGGTGCGCTAGGGGAAGGCTCGGAGCTTAGCACTCCACGACAATGAGGAGGAGGAGCAAAAAGCTGGAGACGGCGTCGGTGGAAGCGACGCAGCAAACCTGCCTCGGACGAAGAGCGCTAGAGGACCTCGCACCTAAGCTGGGCGGATAGTGCTGATGATCGGACAGTAACAGCACTTTGAAAGGGCTGAGTACAATCAGCAGATGCAGTTAAGATTTGAGATGGAGAGTAGGTTTGTTTGAATGTAGGTATGTAGCTGTGTTGGTAGGAAAAATGCTCCATTTAATCTGCTAGTAATGATCACATTCATTTCAATAAAGACGGCTTAATTGCAGAATAAGTTAACTGAGCTAAGGTTTGAAGGTACGTATACGCTGACGTAAGTTAAAACGGGAAGACAGCTCGGCGAACGATAAACCCGGTGGATGCTTTTGGGAATACAGTATTCGCATTGAAAACAATTGTAATTATCAACATTTATTAATTAGGCGTGGGAATTTCAGTACTTTTTGGGCTATTTATTTTAAATAGGATACGTTTATGGTCTTGGTTTAGACAGCTAACAGCTCTCGAGTTTGGTCATAGACTCGGTATCATGTTGTCGGAAAGGTTTCGCGTGTGTGTGTGCACGACCGGGTATCTCGGTAACCAAAGATTGTGTGACGACTTTGGACCTCAAGCTAAAGGGTTAAATGACCCGTGTCTTAGGATAAAAGCGGAAATCCCGATTAAAAAAAACAGTTTGTCGTTTGGTTATCGCTACAGGTTCGTCTGATTAAAATCCAGAATGCCAATGAAAATAAATAAAAGAGAAAATGAAGTGGTTTTTTAATTTGTGCATCATGAAAAAAACCCTGCATGATCTTCTGGAAGAAAGTACAATGTACTTGAAGAACGGCTCCATTTGTGGATGGATAAGAATAATGACGTCACAGCTAGACACTCAAGGTCGTACGAACGTCGTACTACGAGCGATACGGGCCGAGTTGCTCTGAAAAAAGTGAAGTGGTAGTGTTTGAGATGCTTAAAATAAATTAAATTCTACTTCAACATCAAGACAGCTCATTCGTGTTGAAGTAGCAACTAAAAATAAAAACAGGGAACTAGCCAGTCCCTCCGTGAGCGAACACAGCTTTTCCATCGCGTCACTTACAGGATTCTGGCTGTCATTGCGGAGCGCTTGAAGATGGCGAAGTCACCTGAAAACTCCGGGACGCAAAGGCTGCTAAACGACTGATTAAGAGGTTGAAAAGGCAAGATGTACCCTTTCCTAAAAAAAAAAAGAGACGCACGGTGACCAATCCCGCCGAAGATGGCGAGAAAACTGATACCGCTCGGCGACTAGAGAGGCAAGAAGAAACCAAGAAAAGAAACGCTGTGGCTCAAGCCCTTCCCTACAAGGCAAAGAGGCGCCGGGGAAAGGTTAAGGCAACAAGAGCAGCCAAGAATGGACTGAACAGAGATACCAAAGGTATGTTATTTAACGCGGTATGTTAAATTGCTGTATTGACACGAGCTAATTGCTATTGTTGGTGTAGCATTCTACACTGCCATCGACACAACCTTTTTGCGCGTTTGCGGGAGCTGCGGAGAACTGACGAAGTCGGATCAAGATGTGATGCGGAAGTTTGCTCCCGATGCGGATCTGTTTGCTCCTCTTTGCAATGGCGAAGGGGACTGCGAAGTGATACAAGAGGCGATCGTGAAAGGCGGCAGCGAAGACGAAACCAGTATTTGGCTCTGCCATCGCTGCGAGAAATCTTTGAGGCAGAAGCAAGTGCCGAAGTTCAGCAGGGCAAGCGGGATGCGGATTTAAGATGTCCCGCGTGAACTGGCAATGCTTAATAAAATGGAGGTGCGTCTCATTGGACTAGGTATGTCTTTTACGACTTGTATTAATCTACACGTCGACGGCCAAGAGTTTACGCGGGGAAACTCAATCAATTACTGGAACAACGCTGTGGACGTGGTGCTAGAGCTACCACGCACTTTAAGCAAGTGTTGTGGAATCATTTTCCTCAAGACGCAACACCACAGGTCAAGTAACATTTTTCGAGTTCGACCGGATCTATTACGGCAGGCCCTACACTGGCTTATAGAGAACAATGCTCTCTATAATAAAGGCACCATTTCGGAGGCGAACCTGGCTGCACTACACCAGTTCGACGTTGACGACGAACTGCCTTCAGTCGAGCTCTCCGATGAAGAAGCCCTCGAGATTCAGGTCCAGGAGAACCTGACAAACCTCCACAACGGCAGAGAAGCTTCTCGTGGTGACGGACAAAATGTCCCCAACCAGAGTCCGCTCCTCGGCTTAGCTGATCCCAAGCATGCTTGCTTGAATACTTGCGAGACTATTTCGCCTACGCAATGTTTGCATGAAAGCACGGTAATCGAAACTGACGGGAATGCACAGATATCTATGATTTAAACGAGGACACACACGATGTGTTAGACGGACTGCCTGAAACGTTCGAACTCGAGCGAGCTGAAAGTGGTAGACAAAGTGAATTAGAAAAATTATCCAAGCTGCAAATTTAGCGTGCGGTTCTAGTCAATACCCTGTCCACGAGTTGCAACCACATACGGAGCAATTGATGAGTACCAGACAAAATTATTAATGCAAAAAAAATTTCCCACTCTTTTTCCCAATGGCGATGGAGGTTATAACCCATTGAAAGATGAGCAAAGAACAGAGGAATATCATCTAGCTAAGTATTGCCCATTTGATGAAGTGGCATGATCGTAGATTTGTTATCCACGGTAATTTCAAATTCTTTTGTCTGAACCTCATTCAACGACGTCAGATTGACGCCTTGTGCGAAGAGTAGGTGATACCGAAAATGAAGGCGATTCAGATCAATTGGAATCGAGCACAAATACAAAAGCTGATAAAGATACCAGTCGAGCTATGCAAATTCTAGATTCCTTGAAACCATTTTTTCGAGTAGTAAGGGGCAGTGGGTTATATTGGTCTAGCGTTAGAGATGACCTCATGAGCGTGATTGGAAGCCGCGTGCTTCCTACACGCTGGCCAACCATTTTCCTTACTTGAAGTGCTGCAGATACTATTTGGCCTGATTTCTTTAGGGCGTGCAATCCTGAGCTTTCTCTTGAACATTGCAGACACTTATCGTCCAAAGTGCGTCGGAGACGACTTAGTGAAAAACCGGATATAGCGGCCCGCTTTTTTCATCACCGGTTTAAGGCATTCTTTGATAATATTCTGTATGGAAACAAAAAGCCTTTTGGAGAAATCGAAGACCACTTTTGGCGCGTTGAATTCCAACAGCGTGGGTCTCCTCACATTCACGCATTAATCTGGGTAAAAGATGCTCCAGACGTGCTAAAATTGTCAGAAGCAGAAGCAGGAAGAGCTGAATTAGCCATTTATGTTGTCAAAAACATATCGGTCCTGTCAAAAACTCTCTCTGAAATGCAATCATGTAGATGTGATGTGTGTATAACATTCTGATCAGAAAACGCAGATATTTTGACATTACGGCCACCTGTTTGCGACACAGAGGCTTGGAATTGCGATGTCTCTCGCTTAGTTCAGCGCGCCCAGCAGCACGTATGCTATGAAGGGGCTTCTTGTCGTAAGAGCAGCAACGAATGTCGGTTCGGTTTTCCTAAAGAATTACACTCCTGCACTGAAATCGATGCTTCTGTTGCTTCTGACGGTACACCGTCTCTAAAAGTGAAAATGAAGCGTGAAGTACCTACCATCAAAAATTCTTCACCTGCGTTGCTATCTTGTTGTAGGGCGAATATGGACATTCGGCTTATTGGGAATGCTTAGGGAGCAGCTGAATATGCCGGTGCTTATGTGAGCAAACCTTAGCCGGATACACTCCGGTTAAGAAAAGTAATAACATCAGCAGTCAAACGCTGCGACGCCAACCTACCCTACCACGACACATTAAAAAAATAGCGAATGCAACGTTATCTATCAGAGAAGTGAGTGCCCAAGAGGCGTATTACATACTTTTACGTGAGCTACCAATGCACGGTAAGTCGCGATCTGTAGTGAAAGTAAAGGCATTACGTCATAACTTGCGCAGCTATTATGTTGAGCCGCGTGAACTACAAGCGCTTGTAGGTATATCAAATTCAACTCAACCAAGAACCCAAATCGAGCCTGGCGAACGTGCCTACATGGCTCGACCTACCAGCACCCGATTTCAGACGATGAGTTACAGCACGTTTGTCGAGCATTATGAAGCGGTCGACGATTTAGGAAAACTTACTTTGAATAAAAGCTGCTGTGCGCGATCCGATGGAGAAGGTTTTATTAAACAACGTGTTAAAGCACGTGTTATTCGTATGTATCCTTGGATGGCCCCGGACTCTACGAGCGCTAACTTCTGCTTTGCCGAACTCTTTCTCCATGTACCATGGCGATCCCTAGATGGCCTACCTTATACGGATGAAGACTGCATTGCCTCATTCTTCGCAGAGCAGGAAAAACACCTAGGTAGCGAGCTACAATCCGAATCTAATGCAAAGATAGAACGTCGCGAAAAACTTGAACTACTAAAGTAGTCTAACAGTTTGCAGAGTTGCACGAAGCTTCCTCCTTCTGAATATGTGTTTGTAGAGGAGCATCAAGAGCAACACGACGGCGTTGGAGCCCTGGCTTCAGCAGAACCACCGCTACCAAATACGTTAGTCCGTGAATGGAACGCTAATCATGAATATTCCGCCGGCGATATTGAAAGAGCAAGAAACTTTGTAAAGTCGTGCGTGAAGCCATGGGTAAAAGCGAAACGAGATATTTTATTTCAAACTGGAAGGAAAGAAAATGTGTATCGATATACAATTGTAGATAAGGAGAATACGTCTGATTTAGTAGATTCAATGAGTGAATCCCAGTGGGTTCCTTACGCGCTGGCGATGAAGCAATCGAGAGCACGAATGAGAGCTCAGTCTGACGGCACGCAGTGTAACCCCTTACATCTCGTCGTGAACGGCGAAGACGGGTCTGGCACAAGTTGGCTAATCGAACATATAGTTAAAGACACGCATTTAGTATTTTCTGATGCACCACAAAAGGCGTCACAAAGGGTACATGTATTTCTGCTCGCACATCAGGTATAGCCGCTTTCAATATTAAAGGCCAAACACTTTGTTTAGCCTTCGGTTTTTCTTCATTCTCCAAGGCCGCATTTTCTGTGCTATATACATCATTAACAATTCAGAAAAACGGACCAGCTAAACTAAAAAAACTTCAGCAGCGATATGAAGATATTCATTTAGTTCTTATTGATGAGCTCAGCGTAATTTCGCGTGGAATGCTTTATTGGATGGATGAAAGAATGCGTGAGATCTGGCCATCCCATCGGCATTTACGTTTTGGAGGACGCAACGTCATCTTTACAGGCGACGCTGCTCAGCTAGACCCTGTTGTGCCTTATTCACTGTCGACCCCCCCCCCCCCTCATAAAATACAGAACATAGCTCATCGACAGGGTAGGGAATATGGGAGGGAATTGATTGCACTTGTACGCTAACTAGCCAAAATAGAGGTAAACTTGACCCCGAGTGGTTTAATGCCATGCGTCGGCTAAGGAAACGAGTACCGACTGCGGCGGATATTGCGCTATTTAATACAAGATGCGGAGAGGAAAAAAACTGCGTTAGAAGGGTTTTACGAAGCAAAGCACATTGCACACAAGAATGTGGATGTTGACGCGGCCAATAAAGAAAGTCTTCACGCTACTGCTGCTCGCATCGTCCACGTAAAGTCCCAATGTCACGTTCAGCAGAAACGACTACACCGACAGCGTGAAAGTACCGAAGGAACCGAGAGTGCTCTCCTTGCGAAAGCCAAAGCACTGAATACTGATAGAGATAGAGTTGTAGCAACGGGCATTAAGCTATGCGTCGGAGCACCTGTTACTCTTACGTTTAACTTAGAACAGTCAGCCGGTCTTTGCAACGGCACGAACGCAATTGTTTATGGCTTGATCTTTAGCTCTGACAGTGAGTTACCAATTGTGCTAATTCAAATTACGGACTTATATCTTGGTCCATCCTTCATTGATGGCGTCCCAAATATTGTGCCTGTTCCTCCAAAGGAGATCAGCTGGGGTAGGAAGGCCAGTGATTTTAGGACTGTTCGGCGAGGGATACCTCTACGCCTGGCCTACGCTATGACTATTCATAAGGTGCAGGGCCTCACATGTGACAAGATAGTATTTCACAGTAATTCTGTGCCTACTGTCGCTTTTGCGTACGTAGCGTTGTCTCGCGTAAGGATCGCAACGCTATTGTGCTAACTCACCAGCTCACCTTGAAAACCTTGAAGCCCTCTCCAGAGAAGCTCGCTACTTTTAAGGCGGAGGAGGACAGGGTAGCAAAGGTTGTAGCAAAAACGCTAGCGGCTGCCACCCATGCTGTGGTAGCCATGAAGACAGTAGCGGCTGCACAAAACAAGAAAATACTACCTAGACAGTGAAGTGCCCAATCTAGGCTACTTACTCTTTCTACGACCGAAGCATCTAGCGGCGACGGCTAGCCTACAGTAGCCGCTTCATAATGAGTTCCAGTGATTCGGCTGGCCAATGGGCGGTGGAGGCGCAGTGGTGGACACTTAACCTCGCCGATGTAAAGAGCTCGGCTATGGCACGTTGCAGTGCCTCGGTAAGTTATTCTAGCAATGCTATAGTGAGCTGAGTAGTGATGAAACTTAATCAACAACTAACAAGGGTGTGGGCAGATTCATTATCCAACGCGAAGATGTAGGGGTAAACCTACACGACGCTGGTCACGCTAGGCTGACTATGATCTACAGTAGCTATTTGAGCTAGAAAGTAGATCAATTAGCTAAAGAGCAAAATCGAGTACGTGGTTTTGCTACGAAACACTAGTTATTGAACCATCCATGTACATCGTAGTAAAGCTGGTCGTTCAATGGCTACAAATTCCACATAGTGATTCTTCCACGTTTTTTTTAGATTTGTTTTAAGCTGGAACGTACCAACAGTTTGTGAAATTTTAGCCAGCCTTTCAGCATTAAAACAGCTTTAGAAATACTGCATTTTGTATGCAAGACTTCGTGCTTCAAACGGTGGGTTTTGAGCAGGTCGACTTGTCAGGAAATAAAATTATAGCCCCTGATCCCAAAAATCGCGATTTATATAAAGAGAACCGCCCAAGACATAATGGTTGTTACATGACGAAAACAACGCCATTTTATGAAAAATGTCACAGCTGAAAGTTGTTTTACTGGCGTATAAGGTACTACTGGTACCATAAAATTGTTGCAATTTTTCATGTGTAGAAATAGCTATAGTGCAACAATGAAAAACCAATGGAATTGCTCCTTCGTCCACGCATGCCTTGTGTATTGCTAAACGTATTTTGTGTGAACAACTACATCTGCACTTAGCTATCGCTGTTCACTTGGGCAGACCATATCTTCGCGCATTGCTTCATAAAATTATTATCGGCCTCCATCCGGCGCAAAACTCTCTCGCGTTCGGCGATTACCGTCTCAGCGAATTGCCCGAGATGGAGATCAGGCGCCCGATCTGTATTCACCAAACTTTTGGAAGACTTCACGGCCTGTCGGACCTCAGAAGATTTATACGGTGATGGTGCGCGTTGTACCTGCGCCTCAGTGGATGCTTTTTTGGCCACACCTGGAGCAGGAGCCTGGGTCGCGGCTTGCTCGGTATTCGTGAGCAGGTTAGCAGAAGTGCGTCCGAAAGTCTTGGGGTGCGGCGGTTTTTCGGTCCTGTGTGGTCCGGCCAGCTTGCCGGTGGTCTTCGACTTCGACGTTGTGGACAGTCGTAGATTTTCTCTATGCTGTGGCTTCCTTTGAAGTTCATTTTGTCGCCGGCGATGGCCATCACACAACCAATGAAGATCTCCATTTCTCTTATTCGCGCGCCTGTTCTCACAACCAGGAGGATAGCGGCACTGCGTGGGCCGAAATTGGCGTGGAGCCATTGCAGCTCGCCGCTCGTTTATTTTGTTGCGCTGATATTGACGGTGGGTCCACACATGCTGTGATACTCGCCGTTTCGCTTCAATGCGGGGCGCCCCTTGCATCCGGGCGTGAATTTGCATTGCCACCTCAGCAGCTCGGCGACTAGTGTAGCATTGTAACAAGTTGAGTTAGCAACTTCCACAAGACTTGCGCCACAACCTGCAGCGTAGCCTTCTTTACCCGGCATATGGGCGTGTGCTGTCACTCAGGGTATAGCTGCTTTTCCGTCAGTAGCTGCTGCTACTTCCGGCTTGCTTCCCTGGCCCCTCGCTAGTGTTGCAGTTGCTACAGCAGTGATCAAAGCTTCACGTTCTTTTAATATTTTTGTACTGCAAACCGTTGAAAAGCATGTAAATTGAATAGCACAGGTATTCTGAAATTTGGGGGGAGGGCGTCTCGAAACCGGTTTGCAACCGGTATTTATGTCGCCCCCTCAGCAACCCATCCCTGGGATGCTGCTTACTATTCTAAAAATAATTTTCGCACATGGCACGGTGGCATGCAAAACTCATTCCTAACCACGCCATGCCACTCCTCGATTTGTGGTGGCATGACATGGCACGCGTGGCAGTCGCTAGGAGCGACCCTCACCAGGGTCGTTCTTAACCACGCCGTACCACAATACGTTTCTTGTTTGCCTAGAGCACGAGGCGATTGCCAAGTATTTAGTCTTTGTCTTACTTGGTGTACACATATTCCTTCACCGCAGTCTTGTCCAAACACCTCGTCCAAAGTGCCTGTCGAAACGAAGATTAACCACATGATGCCGACGCAGAGCGACACGCAGGACGAGAAGATGCCGACACGCAGCAGCGACGAATCCGAGAAGCGGCTCATTCGGCCCGTGACCTCTCCACGAAATGCTGTGATCCGATTGGATAAACGTTTGCTAGGGTTAGAGTTTAAAGTAAACGAAATGGACGAAGTGCCACGGATGGCAATTGCACTTTGCCATGGCACTTGCAAATGCCATCCGTGGCTCTATTTCGTTTACTTTAAATTCTAACCCTAGCAAATGCTTATCCAATTGGGTCACACCATTTCGTGCCATTGAGGGTCAGGCCAAAACTGCCAAGAAGATCGCCCTGCGTTTGGAGTGCAAGACTTGCAAGTGCAAAAGCAAATGGCCATCAAACGCACTAAGCATCTCGAGTTCGGAGTGAAGAAGAGAAACATCGGCCCGCATTACTAATCTGCATCTCTGTGAGACCAACGAATGCTTGAAATATTTAGGAAGTTCTGAGATATCAACGAATCCTCGAGCAATGAGGCCGTGCAACTCATAATGCTAACCCACCTCCATTACCCGCTCAAACAAAAGTTGAGCATTAACTGGCCTAAAAAACACAATAGTTTCTCGAATTCGACAATAGTGCTTCAGATCCACTTTAGCCAATCACAACAACGGTATCCAATATATCATTCAAGCGACTTCCCCACCTCTCGTCCGCTATGACTTTATCGTCGGGTAAGCGCGCGCCAATGCTGCCCACCAAATACACTACAATTGGCAATGACCCTCGCCGCCCCCTTCCCGTTGCAATGGGCTGGGCGGCTTTGGTCTCCGCTGCATTGGCACTTCTGGCTTTGTCGACGTCTTTTAACTCCCCCATTTTGATTCCGTCTCCAACTATTCAGGAGGCAGTTCAGGCAACCCCCACCTCGTTTCCCACACTGTCTGATGGATCGAGAGATCTATTGTCATTTTGCGAAGAGAAATTCATCACCTAGTCGCTCGACCATTCCGAGCCGATGGTAAATCCAGCGAGGGCACTTTCGACATGAGGTACTTCGTCTGCTCTCCGGAAAACTTTAACTCTACAAACGGCTCCATCTTCTTCTACGTGGGCAACGAGGCGGACGTGACGCTGTATTTGAACCACACGGGGCTCATGTGGGAGAACGCGGCGGCTTTCAACGCGCTCCTTGTGTTCGTCGAGCATCGCTACTTTGGCAAATCCGTTCCATTCGGTCTCGACGTGTTGGATCACATGGAGTTCCTGTCCACACAACAGGCAATGGCTGACTACGCTGTGTTAATCGAGAAGCTCAAAGACGACTTGAAAGCGGACGTCCCCGTGATCGGCTTCGGAGGCTCGTACGGCGGCATGCTGGGCACCTGGTTCAGGATGAAGTATCCGCACATTATCGACGGTATAATCGCAGCGCCCGTTGTCAACTTCTTCGGCGACCCAGACTACCCAACAGACCCGGCGGCGTTCAACCGCGTCATGACGTTCGCCATGTCGGAAGACGCTGGCGCGGCGAAGAACTGCGTCCCGAATCTCCGACGTGCTTTGAACACGGCAGTTGAGATGAGTGAGACGAAATCTGGACGGAAAGAGCTGGCTGAACTACTTCGTCTGTGTGATACAGACTCGCTCCAGTCCTCCGACGACGTCATTTCACTCGCCTCGGAACCGTACGGCGACTTAACGATGGGCAACTATCCTTACCCGTCGTCGTACATCATGGACGGTAAAGTGGATCTACCGAGTTATCCGATGCGTGCTGCCTGCGAGTCGTTCGCTGGCGATTTCACTGAAGGAGACAAGACGGGATTAATTAGTGCATTGCGTGAAAGTATCGCTGTATACTACAACGCTTCTAAGAGCGAGAGCTGCTTAATCCCGGTCTCTCCTGTGAAAACTTTCAACGAGTCGGACACTTCCGATCCTGCCAAACAGGCGAGAATTGATCAGAAGGGCAATTTCTGGGGATATCTCGAGTGCTCGGAGCTCTACATAGCTATGAGTTCGGACGGAGTGAACGACGTTTTCCCCGCGGTTGCAGTCAACGAGTCTAAAGACGATGCTGCTTGCTTTGAGCTGTGGGGCGTTCACTTGAAGCCTCGTTGGGCTCAGACCGAGTTCGGAGGCGTGAAGGCTCTACGTGCCGCGAGTAACATCGTCTTCAGCAATGGAAACTTCGATCCATGGTCTGCTCTGGGTGTGCTTGAGTCTCTTTCGCCTTCTGTGGTGGCTGTGCCTGTTCCTGGAGGAGCACACCACCTGGACTTGTTCTTTACGCACCCATTGGACCCTCCTGCTGTTACTGAAGCGCGCATTACCGAACTCAAGTACATTCGCCAGTGGATCGACGAGTTCTACGCGTACAAGCGGGGCCTTACCACGACTGGTCTCTAGTATAGCTTTCTTAAGCAGACACTGTTTATCATGCAAATTACTCCAAAACTGTGGCTGGGTATTTTAACGTTTAGCTTCGACTAGAAGTTCCGCGAGTCATTATCTCGCCGGACGTGTGTAAAATTTCCTTGTGGTAATGTTGCAGCTCGAATGGTACTATGTGATGTTCTAGGGGGAATGTACAGTCCTTGTGATGCTGTTCCCTTTGTCATAGTCCCCGATGCGCCAACGGTACTGCCAGTAGAAATCCCTTTCTTAGAGCCACCCCATCCCGTGCCGTGTCCGTAGGAATTATGAGAGTTTTTTCCTGTTCTCTTTGGAGAGTATGTGTCCATGGAACTGGATAAGTTCGAGCTACCATTCTTCCCATTTCCACGTTTGGAAGACGACTGATGCACCCCGTAAGGATTCTTCATATAGGATGATGGTGGTTTTGGTGGCGGAGTCGCGTACGGATGAACCGCGATGCCTCCAACTGGACCTGTAGCTCCTAATCGACTGCCATGAGAAGTCATGGAAACGCGGACATTGTCGTGTAACCCGATGTACGTCATGTGCTCCGTTGGTACAGAATGTCCATATGGAGCTGGATGGTGCTCTGAAATGGAGGGGACAGCGCCTGACGGTATCATGAGCTTTTTGTTTTGAGAGAATAGAGGACTGGTATTGCCACTATCACCACCGGAAATGCCTGAGTTGATGTTGTTGTTAATACTTATTGTTGTTGCTGTACTTGATGTGGAACTGGAACTGGACGAGTTGTTCATAGCGCCTTGAAGTGTCGGTAAATGGTACGCTCCGCCAGGGACAAACCCAATACCAGGAGGTGTTTTTCGCGATACAATATGTGCGTTACTGCTATCACTTGCAGCCACGCCACTCTTCTCTTTCTTCTGCACAGGAGCGAAGAGAAGTTTTCCGACAGGTTTACTGGTGTCGACACCATTCGCCATTAAGTCATTGAAATTTGATGAAGAAACAGGCATCACTGGCATGGCTCCTGCAAGTGCATTCCCACGAGAAGGTTTCCGTGCTCGCTTTTTCCTGACTGCTGCAGTGTCGCTGAGGTCTCGTGCAATCGCTTCCTGAAGTTCTGCTTCGAACGCTTCATGGGAGTTGTCAAAGAAAGGATGTTTGAGTAGTTCAGCACATGTCCAGCGATCGAGAGGCTCGTCCACGATTGTTTGTCGAATGAAATCTAGTGATACTCTGTCCATAGTTGGGAAACGCGCTTCGAGCGGCTCGAGTTCACTGGCTTGCGGTAGTTTAACTCCAACGTAGAGCGCATTCTTTCGAAAGAGATCTTGTTGCCTTGAGGTAATGTGTCCAAGACAACGGATAATATGGTACAGCTGGTCAATGTCCGAGTCACCGGGGAACAGTGGCAAACCCGTGGCGATCTCAGCGAACATGCAGCCAATGGACCAAACGTCGACTGCTTTACCGTAAGATACATCACCAACTAGCAGCTCGGGAGCTCGATACCATCGCGTGGATACGTACTCAGTGTACTTGGCTCCAGCTGATGCTAAAGGCCGTGCAAAGCCAAAGTCACAGAGCTTGAGCACGCCGTTCCGAGAAACCAGCAAGTTCTCAGGTTTGATGTCGCGGTGGATGATATTGTGCTGATGGCAGAACGTTATGGCTCGAACAAGCTGCCACATGAGATTCTTCAGTGTTAACGGGTCCAGACCGTCCGGATGCCGCTCGATTTCTTCGAGAATAGTCTTCTCCACGAACTCAAAGACCAAATAGAGTTTGCCTTTCATACGAAACACCTCGAGCAGACTCACGATGTTCTCGTGTTTGAGCTGTTTGAGGATCTTGATCTCTCGAAGTGCCGTCTTCTTGACCTGCTCATCGTCATCCGATTCCTTAAATTTCTTGATTGCGACGATCTGGCCCGTGACTTTATGCCGACACTTGAGCACCACGCCGTACGTTCTATCATAGAGGCCAGGCACACCAGCTTATCAGTGATTTTATCAATCCAGTGCGTTCACACCCCAGCTCGACTCACCCTTCACCGATCGTGCCGAGACTTTCATAGTTCTCCATGCGGCCCCAACCAACACGGAGTCTTGACACTCCGTCGTAGTCGGTGAGGGGGATTGGCCAAAGCAGTTCAACCCTCCGTCCTTTTTGGAATCGAAGTTCGTTTTTCCAGTATTTTTGACTCGTTCGAGGTCTTATTGATAGCCTGGAAACACAAGACGCTAAAAGTATCCCCCTTTCAAGCTGGTTCCATGCCTCCTTTTGTCAAGATTCCATTATCAAACAATCTATCTATAACATTTTGGTACTTTTTGCCAGTCGCATGTGGTGAAAAGTATTTTTTTGATCATCAAAGGTCGCAATCAAAAGTCTCCGTTAAATCACAATTCGGTATCTAAATGATCTGAGCAATGGTACAGCAGCATAACCCACGTAATGATCAAGATGAAGACGAAGAAGAGGAGCAAGTGCGAGAGCGAGACTTGGTCGAGGCCTACGTGGCCGAACACTCGCTCGAATCGTCACTGAACGACGTAATCAACCAGGTGGTGGCTACTCGACCAGAAGATCCATTCACCATGCTTTCGTCGTTGCTGTACGCACGAGCGACGGCCAGGCGTGGTATTTTGTTCGTACAAGTTTGTGAAGTTCTGGACGCATCAGGAGATCCAACAGTGCTAGTGAGGCTGCATACAGGCAAAGGAGTCTTCGAAGGGTGCTGCTCAGCCGAAGCGGGAGGCATCACGGATCGTGAATTTAAGCCTCGAGAGGAAGATGGTGGCATAACCGCCAACGTTCCTCCAAGTAAACTACGCTACGATGGTCGAGGGTTCGCAAAGATTGCGACTACAGCGCAGGAATTACTGACAGAGAAGTTAGTAAGCACGGAGCCAACTGATCAGAATGCACTAGATGCTATTCTGCAGGACCTAGACACGACAGTGGGACGTAACGTGTGTGTAGCGACGTCGCTCGCAATTTGTCAGGCTGGAGCAAAGTACACCGAGATGCCACTCCATGACTACGTCGCCAAGTTACAAGAACTCCCGTCGGAGAACCAGTGTCTTCCTATGCCGCTCTTCAGTGTCGTGAACGGCGGCAAGTACGCGTCTAACAAACTATTCGCACAGGAAGTTCTGATGACGCCTACGAGTGCCGCGAGCTTCGCAGACGCGATGCAGATCGCTGTGGAGTTCAATTCTGCACTCCGTACACAACTCGAAGCTCGTGGAGTTGGGTTCACCAACCGCGGAGCGTTCGGTGGCTTCACACCGCAACTTCAGACTCTGGAGGAGGTTTTCCACGTGCTTCATGCTGCTTTAGATGACGTTCGAGTGCGACTAGAAGACCCTGAAGGACAGGTGATCTCCATTGCGAATGCCTCTCCGTTACGTGTAGACTTTGGTGTTGACTTCGCGGCGTCCGAGTTCGTTGTGTCCCCCGTACGGACGGATAGTGATGCAGTCCAACATGAAGACGACAACGAGACACCTCGGTCTTGCACGTACAATACGGACCGCTGGGTGCCTGGATCGAGTGGTTCATTGAAGAATAGTGACGAGATGTTGGAAATTGTGTGCAACCGCGTGAAAGAGCTAGAGATCACGACTGTCGTTGATCCGTTTGACGCAGGCGATGTCAAGAGTTTCGCAGCACTACACAGTTCTGAAAACGATTCGGATGGAAGTGCATTGGCTTCAGGAGAACCCGCAGAGTCTGGAGCAACAGACTTAAAAGGAGGATCAGGGCTTGGAGGCGATCCCAATTGCCGCGTTCAAGTTGTTTGTCGAGCGGCTGTGGAACGCCACGGCTTGACGGCTTTAAGTGAAGAACGCGCCTGCAACACGGTTCTTCTCGTTCCGCACCAGTTCCCAACAGTGTCAAGACTGCTGCAAGCCATCACGGACGCCCAACACCTTGGCCTCGCAGTGATATTGGGGGCTTCAGGTGGACAACCAGGTGCAGACGCCGAGGTTTTGGCTGCTCTCGCGATGGGATCAGGTGTCGGTCAGGTCAAGTTCGGCGGGCTGTTAGGAGCTGAGTCTCAAGATCGATACCGGAAGCTGCTACTCGAGAGTCAAGAGCCTGGCGCGCCACCTTTTGTCGGCGCCCAGGCCTATCGTCGTTGATGATGAGATCAAACGTTAAATGCATTGGTATTTTCATAGTTATGGTGGTACGAACACTTATACGTCTCTCTCACCGTCGTCTTCTTCCTCTTCCAGAGACTCGTCAAGGTCAAAGGAATCGTCCATGTAGTCTTGCTCTGCCTCACTGGCGCTGTCGTCGCGTGCAGCTGCTGTTGACAATTTTACCGGTGAGTTCATCATCCCCTCGAGGTAGATCATTCCACTGTTAGTGAAGGTGGGAGATTGTGTAAAGTGCTCGACATCTCGAACATTTGGCAAACGTGAAGGCGCTGGAGGAATACCTGCATCGTCCTGTAGAGGAATCGACATCTCGCCAAAGTCGTCTTCTTCATAGGATCCGCTACGGATAGATACCTCGCCGATTTCTTCATCTTCTCGCACCTTGGAACGAGCAGATACCTCGCTAAACTCGTCGTCCTCACGCGATCTGAAGGTAGGCTCGCCAAGCTGGCGTTCACCCCGCAAACTGCTTAACGCCTGACTCAACTCGTTTGTTTTGCGCAAGTCGGAAGGCATTGAGGTCTGTAATCTACCTCCTTCATCCAATCTGGAATTGTTCGACGCTTCAATTGGCTTGTCATGGTGAGAAGTAATTGAAGCTTCCCCGAATTCATCTTCCCCATGCGATCTGGATCGGATTGAAGTCTCGCCGAACTCGTCTTCTTCCTGGGATCTGGATCTTATCGATGCCTCGTCGAACTCGACGTCGTCGCCGTGTGACCTTCGAGAGAAGTCTCCTACAGCATCGTCGTGTCCGGTCACATCTGGTCCTGTGAATGGCGCAGGCTGTTGCTGTCGGGTTTCGTTGCTGCGCGTCGACTGCACACCAAAGGTGTTGTCCCGTGCCCTAGTCGATGTGTGTGTAAGGTCATAGTCTTTATGCAAGCCAATGGAAACCACCCCAAACTCATCGTCGTCATCGCCCTGTGCCCGCAACGAAGGCTCCCCAAATTCATCGTCGTCGCCCGTAGTAGCAGGTCTAGAAGATCGACTAGATTGCTGCTGCCTCTCTTGCACACTAGGTGCACTTTGGTCCAAAAGCAAGCGTTCTATCTCGTCCATCTCGTCATCTTCTTCGAGATTTAGGCGACGGGAGCCCACGCCGAGTCGGCTCAAGCTTGCTGAGTACGTCGGCTGAGTTTGCACAGACATCGTCTCCTCTTCGGAACTTCCGTCGTCCTCAAGGCGGAGTCCTAGCTGGACATCTGCGCCGTGATCATCACCGATATCGGACTGAATATCAGCGTCAAATGAACTTTCCAGTGGAGTAGGCCGGTAAATAACTGCACGGCGATCAGTGCCAATGTCGTCGTCACCACTCTGGAGTGCCAGAGGATCATCATACGAACGTGTCCTTGAGACTCTTTCAAAAGTCTTTGTGCTGTACTGCCCCCGTGATCTGGTCAGCAGGCTCGATGGCGACTCCTCCGAAGCATATTCTACGGTGTCATTGGCATGCCCTCCACCACGTGTGTGCTCAGCAACTTCTTCCAAGGCATCAATTTCGTCAGCTTGATCAACACTCGCGATACTCGCTGCTGATTGTTCGAGTTCATTGTCCTCATGAAAACTGTCAGCTAAGGCGTCGGCGTCACGGTCGAAGCTGTAGGACGATCTTCCCGATTCATTTTCCTCGTGAAGACGCTGAGCTTTGACGCTCTCCAAGTTTGTAGCGGACTCGTCGAACGAATTTGCCTCGTCACGAGATTCTGACAGCTCGGACCTCCTCACAGCTGACGATAATTGAAAAACTGCATTGTCCTCGCAACATTCAGCTGAAAGCGTCTCGCTGTCTGCGCTTGTGGATGATTCGTTGTGGTGGACAGGTCGCCCATCAAATTCATTGTCTTGCGACCTAGCTAATACGCCTTTAAACTCATTACCTTCCCGTGAGCGAATGGAATCCTCCACAAAATCCTCGCTTTCATCGTCTCGTGACTGCAGAGAAGACTCTCCAAACGCATCGTCGTCATTCTTAGCAGTAGGCCTAGTGGATCGTCCATGCTGTTGCTGCCTCTTTTCCATACTGGACGCACTTTGGTCCAAAAGCAAGCGTTCAATCTCGTCCATTTCATCATCTTCTTCAAGATTTAGGCGACGCGTGTTCATGCCAAATCGGTTCAAGCTTGCTGAGAATGTTGGTTGCGTTTGCACAGGCATCGTCTCCTCCTCTTCAGAACTTTCATCGTCCTCCATTCGTAGTGCCATTGTTAAAGATTCGACGTTGCCACTAGCTTCGTCATTGACGTCTGGTACTAACGCTCTATCCAGTGAACGCTCCGCTGCTAGGAGCTGCTCTTCGGACCACTCGTCTTCAGCATCATCAAGGTGCTTAATTGGTTGTGTAGATAACTCTGTACTAGCTTCGCCATCGAGGTCTGACTGTGCGTCTGCGTCGAATGAACTTTCGAGTGGATTGGGTCGGGAAGCAACTGCTACATTGCGATCACTGTGAGTATCATCATCGTCGCTCTGCAGTGCCAGAGGATCATCATACGCGTGTCTACTTGAGGCTCGATCAGGCGAATTTCTGCTATAGTACTCTCGTGATCCACTTGCTAGATTTGATGAGGACTCTTCCAAAGCATTGTCCTCATCTTCTTCACATGCTACTGCGGTATTATCTGTGTTCGATGTGAAATGTTTTAATTCGTTGGCTCCGTCGTTGTGTAGGTCAGTATCGTTCTCCAAATCTGCAGCTGAGTCTTCTAATGTGTGAGTTGCATCATGATGAGTTCGCTCGGCTTTGTTCATGCTCGCAACTGAGTCAGTTAATGCGTTATCTTTAATTTGTTGCTCGTCACTCGATGTAGATTCTTCGAGAGTTGTAATATCCACCTCAGCGATATGACCACTCGCGATACCTGCAGAGGATTGTTCCGATTCGTTCTCCTCGTCAAAACTGTCAGCTAAAGATCGTCCGTTTAATCTGGCGGGTGATCCTATTAAAGCGTCATCCTCACCAAACTCAGCGTCATTATCGTCATGCGATTCGCGAGATATTTCTCCAATCTCATCGTCGCCATCGCTGTCATGGTGTCTGCTGGATTGATGGTCTTGTTGACGGTGTGTTTCTTCGTCCTGGTGGACAGATCGTTGATCAGCACCCGATACTTCACTAACGTCCTTGTCTTCACGTGAGCGAATGGAAACCTCCCCAAACTCGTCACTGCCATCGTCTCGTGACTGCAGAGAAGACTCGCCAAACTCATCGTCATCATTCATAGCACCAGGCCTAGAAGATCGACTAGATTGTCGCTGTCTCTGTTGCATGCTGTTCGCACTTTGGTCCAGAAGCAAGCGTTCTATCTCATCCATTTCGTCATCTTCCTCGAGATGTAGACGACGGACGTTCGTGCCAACTTGGTGCAAGCTTGCTGGGGTTTGCACAGGTACTGTCTCCTCTTCTGAACTGTCATCGTCCTCTAAGCGTAGTGACATTGCTGGTGCAGGAGAGAATTTGTGGTCATCTGAGCTGTTATCGATTTCTCTGGCCACCGATCTACCCTGAGAATGTTCTTCTCGTAACTTCTCTTCACGCCACTCGTCTTCATCTTCATCTCGGAGTTTAATCCGTTGGGTAGAGATCTCTGCATCGTAACTTGCACTAGTCTCATCATCTAAATCTGACTGCATATCTGCGTCGAATGAGCTTTCAAGTGGATCTGGCCGGGGGTTAACTACTGCGTTGCGATCAACGTGCATGTAGTCGTTGTCACTCTGAAGTTCATCGTGAGTGCGTCTACTTGAGACTCTATCAGGAGAGTTACTGCCACGTGAGCCACTGGCCAGACTTGATGATGATTCTTCCAAAACGCTACCGTCACCACCTTCAAGCTCTACTGCAATGCTATCCATGCCTGGTGTCGAACGTTCTAGAGCTGAGCGAGTATCGGATTCTTCTAGCGGATGATCTTGATGCTGCTGCTCTGCTTTCGCGCCACTTACCACGCTTGATGTTGATTCTTCTAAAGTATTGGATGCGTAGATGTTTAGATCATCTGCTGTCATATCGCTATCTAGATTCGACGGTGACTCATCGAACGAGTGACTCGCATCCAGCTGCTCAATATCGGCTTGGTCTACCCTCACCAGTGAGATATTGAGCTCACATTCTTCATCACGTTGGATCATGTTACGCAAACTGGATGTTGCTTCTTCCAGATCCTCCGCATAAACATCACTCGCGACACTTGCAGCTGATTGTTCCAGCTCATTATCTTCGTGAAGATGTGCGGTTTCGGAGTTCTTCAGACTTGTGGTGGATTCTTCCAATAGAGCAGTAGACGGTAGCACTTTCGATCTACTGTCCTCTTCAAATTCATCCGCATGGGTACTTCTCTCCACGCCTGCTAGTGATTCTTTGTCGTCGACTGATTGCTCGTCAAATTCGTTGTCCCAAGGCCTACAAGTAGCCGCCGATACGACCTCAAACTCATTGTCCCGTGAGTGAATGGAATCCTCTCCAACGTCGTCATCGTCTTGTGACTGCAGCGAAGATTCCCCAAACTCGTCATCATCTTCCGTTGGAGCAAGCCTATAAAATCGACCAGGCATCGTTTGCCCAATACCGTCAATTTCATCTTCTTCTTCGAGATCTAGACGATGGACGCCCATGTTCAATCTGTTCAGGCTTGCCGACAATGTCGATTGGGGTTGCACAGTCATCGTCTCCTCTTCAGAACTTTCATCGTCCTCCATGCGGAGAGCCATTGCTGGTCCAGATTCGACGTTGTCATCATCTGTGTCGTGATTCGAATTCGGCTGTGGTAGTCTATCGAGTGCGTGTTCTGCTGCTCGGAGTTGCTCTTCATGCCACTCATCCTCATCTGCTTGATGTTTAGTCGGTTGTTTGGATTGCTCTGCCTCGTAACTTAAACTAGCCTCATCGTCGACATCTGACTGCATGTCTGTGTTGAATGAACTCTCGAGTGGATTTAGGCGATCACTGTGAGTACCATCGTCACCTTGTACCGCCTGAGGGTCACCGTACGCATGTCTACTTGAAACTCTAGCAGGAGTTGGAGACCCACTGGCCAGGCTCAGTGATGACTCGTCCAAATAGCTCTCCTCGTCGTCTTCATGTGCTATCGCAGCATTAGCGGCTCCTCCATCATGTGGTTCCACCGATACATCATCCTTTACGGATTCCCCCAGCGTTTGAGTTTGATCTGCCAGCGAATCGCGTGCTGTCGAATGTTCTAATGCGTTAGTGTGTAGGCTACCTACTGCAAGATCGCTAACCATCTGCAAAGCTGCTTCATCCAATGGTTCAAGATTGGCTTTGGCTACTCTCGTGCCTGTGACGTTGAGCGTATTCCCTTCGTCACACTGCGAGGTGCTCCGCAAACTCGCTGTTGATACTTCTATATCCTGAGCATGGTCACCACTCACGGTACTTGTTGCAGCCCTTCTCATAGTTGATAGTTCATCCGACGCATGGTCCTCTTCATCTCGTGCTGACCCTTCTAAAGTTCGTTCCTCTACTGAGTTCTCCATTGTCACTGATTCCTCCAACTCACTAGCCTCATCACATTCCTCTGCTTTCGCATCTCTATATGTAGTCGTCGAATCTTTCAATACATCAGCAGATTGTTCTACACGATCAATTTCTCGCTCAATGATCCTACTCGCAACATGAGTATCCCTGCTTTTATCATCGTTCTCGGATACTACTACCATGGATTCTTCAAACGAACTTTCAGCAACAGCGTCTTGCACCAAGTAACCTTCCGAGTCGGAATTATCTGCTTGTTCTTCGTATGTCATGCGTGACGACACTTCAAGTGCTGAGTGCGATTCTCTACTTTCTAGCGCCGATATCATTGCATTATCAAACGAACTGTTGTCAAGTGGATCCAGTTCATCAGATCTCTCATCATCACTCAGTTCAGCTTGCTCAATAATGTCAGGATTTGAATCAAACTCATCATCTACTGCAGCCGACTGCTCGTCGGTCTCGGCATGTACGATCGTTGTAGCAAATTCATCACTATCATCACATTCATTATCAATATGTGGCTTCACCTGTTTACTAGAGCGCTCCAGCACCAGCCTCCCCACTTCATCCAAGTCGTTATCCTCGCCATCGCCACGAAAGTTCACCTCGGACTGCACCTTAGTCGTCTCCTCAATCTTGCGCAACTCCAGTCCATCGACATCGTCATCCTCAATCCTATCCTGCCTGCTCCTGACGCTCAACTCTTCATTAAGACGCTCCTCACGGCTTCTTCCCTGCTCATCATGCACAACATATTCAGCGACCACCAAGTCATCAGCACAAGTTCCGGATTCCTCATGACTCATAGCGCCAATCGAACCCTGGTCCTCCACATCCACAGTTTCATGACTCGCACCTTCTCCTTCCTCGTCCACAAGCCCCTCCTGCTCCACATCCGGCTGATCAACGTCCAGCATCATGTCTTCGTCCGCCCCGTCCGACGTCTCGCTAAAGTAATCCTCCCTCGCCTTCTCGAGCGCCAGAGCGATCGCTGCGCCGTCCACCGCCGATTTCTGCGAGTTAGGAGGTCGCGTAACTGACTCCGATGCCTTGGAGAAGAGCGAAGGCAAGCCATCCAACACCGCGTCTCGTAATCGCGTCTCCACCTTCCGTAGCTTCTCCACAATCTCAGGTGCAATCGACGCGTACTTCTGCATCCACCGGAAATCATTCAGCAGGTCTCCATCACCTCCAGTCGATCCATGCGCGACTAGCAAAGCGTTCAGGAACTCAGCGTTCGTCAACACTTCCTGCTCCACCGACTGGACCTTGGCCAGCTCACGAGCATTCTCCGAGCGCACACGCGTGAGCTTCTCCTCTTCGTCGAACACACTGGCACGAAGCTCGCTCCACTCCATGATACCGCAGCAGGCCGTAAGCTTCTGGTACAGAGACTGCACTTCCGCAGTCAGCGTCACGATCTCCTGACGTGTAGCAGTGAAGTCCTGTTCCAAGTTGGCCACGTTCTTCTCGTCCGGCTGGAGCGCCGCCGTGCGCTCTTCAAGGTCCTTAAGCTTGCTCTGCAGTTCGCCCAAGTCGTTGAACTTGACGCTCTCAACTGCGCGGATCTTCTCGCGGACAGCAGCAATGGCAGCGGTCAGCGTTTTGTTCTCGTTACGGAGCTCCTCGACTTCGCGTTCCTTCATTTCCGTCCTCCGCTGGTACGATACTTCACGTTTCTCACGATCCTTTTCTTCCTCCATCAGCTGACGCTCCAGTTGACGCTTTTCCTCACGCAAAGAGGCCATCTCTTCGCTGAACTCGTCGGAGCCCTTGGCCATAACAGCAGACTTGTGGTACTGCTCCTTGAGTTCTCCACGAAGCTGCTCCACAACTGATTCAAGCTCCTTGATCTGCGTTTCGTGCTCCTTGACTAGGCTGTCCAGCTCCTGGGCAGTGGCGCTGTCGGCCGCCGCCTGCTTCACTGTCAGCTCGTACTCGGCCTGGAGACGCTCCAGTTCGTGCGCGGTGCGGCGATGTGTGGCGTACAGCGTGTCCAGGTGGTGCGTGATGGCCTCGTCGTCGCTCATCTCTGCGTCCTCGGCCGCTTCGTTCTCGCCCGAGGCGTTCGCGGCCTGCACCAGCTCCTCTAGAATCCGCTTGAGACGCGACTGCAGCTGCTGCTCGCGGTGCTGCGAGGCCTTCAAAGTCGTCGTCAACTCGGTCATCTGGTCGGCCAGCTCTAAGCGAGCCGCCTCCAGCTCCTTGCTCGACTCAGCCTTGAGCGTCTTGACGTCAGCATTCAGCTTGTCGATCGTGTCCTCCAGGTCCTGCTCACGAGCACGAGAACTCTCACGCTCCTGATTGAGCTTCAAGGTGAGCGAGTCAATCTGGGCAACGTAGCGACTCTGCACCTCTTCCTGGGCCATGGCCATCTCCACCAAACGCTGGCGGTTGGCTTCGTCCGACTGTTTCGCCTCCTTGAGCTGCGTCTGCTTGTCCTCCATTGTGCTCGACACTTCGGCGAGCTCAGCACGAAGCGTGTCGACTTCCGCCTGCATCTGGCTCTTGATCGCTTCCAGTTCCTCCTCCTTCTCGGCGGATGCGCCGCCAATGTTCGCCTCCATCTGGGATACCTCACCCTCCAGATGAGTCTTCGTCTCTTCAAGCTCCAGAATCTGAGCTGTGCACTCGTCAATCTTGCTGCGAGCCTCCTTAATCTCGTCCGTAAGAGTCGCCACTTCGCGCTGGTGCAGAGCCTCCTGCTCCTTCAGCTCCGTCTCCAGCTCAGCGATCGTCGTCTTGGTCGTTTCCAGCTCCGACTTGGCTCCTTCAAGCTCCGAGATACGCTCCTCGAACTTAGACTTCATCGCTGCGAACTCGGTCGCGTGCTCCAGACGCAGATTCGTCTCAGTCTTGAGAGTCACACGCTCGTGCTCGATCTGCGCACGCTGGATCTGCTCCAGCAAGTCGTTCTTCTCGTCCTTGAGCGCAGCCAGCTCGTCTTCAAGCGCGTCCAGGTTGCTCTTCTCCACAAGAGTATCACGGAGTTGACGCATGGCCTGCTCCTTGTCTGCAATCTGCTGCTTCAGCTCGCTGATCTTGTCTTCGTAGTCACTCGAGAGCTTGGTGATGGTGTCCTCCATGATGACCTTCTGACTCTCCTTGGCCGCATTGAACTCCTCCGCCATTTCCTCCAGCTCCTGCTTCAGTTCGTCTTTCTCTAATTGACTTTCAAGCAGCAGTTTCTCCAGTTCTTTACGCTCTTCCGTGCTAGCCGCAGTGAGCGCAGCCTGTTTCTTCATTTCGTCGCCATTCTGGAGAGCCTGAGCCACTCGCTCCATCTCCTTGAGCTTTAGTTGCGCGATGAACAGCTCGTGCTCCTTGGTGGCCTTCACACGACGCACAGTCTTGGCCTCTCGCTTGGACAGGTCCAACATCTTGGCCGACGCCGTTTCAATGCGCTTCAGAGTCTTGGTCAGCAGTCCCACCTGCGTCTGCTTGGCCTGCAGCTCCGACGTCAACTGCCTGACCTTCTTCTCCTTGTCGCTCTCCAAGCTCCGGATCTGCTCGCGCACCTCGGCCACCTCCTTCTTGGACTTGCGGACCAGCTCGTTCTTCTCCTCGTTCTCAGCCTTTTCACGCGCCAACAAAGTCTCCAACAACGAGTTCTTGCCCTGTGCCACGCCCATCAACTTGCTTTCCTCCTGCAGTTTCTGCACGAGCTCCAGGCGCTGCGCTTCCTTCTGCTTCTCCGTCTCAGTCAACGTCGTGCGAAGCTCCTTCAGTCTGGCCTGGAACTGCTGCTCCTCACTAGCAAAGCGACGCTCCACTTCGGTCTTGGTGGCAGCCAGGGCCTCCAGCTCAGCGACAGAGCGGGCCAGACGTTGACGCAGCTTGTCGTTCTCCTCCTCTCTGTCCGCAGAGCTGCGGCTCCAGCGCTGTCCGGCCTCGGCCTTCACCTGGGTCATCGTTTCCTGCAGCGTCTTGGTGGCCTCCTCGAGTTTCTTCTGCTTCTTGGCCAGTTCCGACAGCTGGTCATCGAACTTGGACGACTTCTCCTTGCTCTTGGTCGCGATCTGTTCCAGTTTCTCCTCCATGAAGGCCGAAGCGCTACGTTGCTGGCTCTGCAGCGCCTTGTTCAGCTCAGCGCGAGCGTCGGCCAGCTCGTCACGCAGCGAGGAGCTGGCCAGCTTGGCGTCCTGCAGCTTCTTCTCCTGGCGGTCCAACGCGTTCGACAGCTGGGCCAAATCCTCCTTGCTCTGCGTCTGGGCGTTCTGCAGCGGCAACAGGTCGCTCTTGCGCAGGGCCGAGCTCTGAAGACGCTGAATGTCGTCATTCAGGTCGTTCTTCAACGCGGCCAGACTCTCCTGACGCTGCGAGAACGACTGTTTCTCCATGCTCTGCACCTTCTGCTCCATCTTCTCGGCCATGCGGATGACATTCTGGGCCAAGCGATCCTCCATCTCACGGAACTCGCGCGTGAGTCGGATGCTCAGCAGATTCTCCACGGCCTTCATGTCCACTAGGCTGCCCATCTGGCGATGCATCAGCTGCACTCTATCTGCAAGCTTGAACAATCCCTGCTCCTGTTTCTGGCGGTTGGCCACGAGCGCCTCGATGTTGTCCTCCAGTGTCGAGATCTTCATGGTCGCGGACGACAAAGACTTGACGCGAGAGCCGAGTTCCGCCAGCTCACGGTCCATACTCACTGTACGGCCCAGCAGATCGGCGCTGTGTTCTTCAAGGCGAGCGATAGCAGCGGCATTGGCCTGGACACTGGCAAAGATCTTCGGGTCCGAGATGGCCGGGGCGTTGGCCGACGACGAATTGCTGTTCGCAGACACGAGAACAGCGTCGCGCAGCTCCGAGATCTGCGAGCTGAGCGAGGACGTCTGTGTAGTCAGGCCGGCCACGTCTGTACGCAGGTCGGCCACTTTCTTGTCCACTGCGCCGTTGCGAGAGGCGAAGTGAGTCTCCAGGCTCTTCTTGATCTCATCCACCACATGGTTCGGGATGTCGCTGGGGATGTCAGCGTCGGGTACACGAATACGCGGCCCCATACTGGCACCAAGTGGCCGGGCGTGTGGGACGCGGCCATTAGCACCAAGTTGACGACTGAGACGGGAGGCCGACACGCCGCTCATGGAGCGCGTCTCGTCCAAGTCGAAGCGGGAGCGATGCGCGCCCAAGTCGGCCATTCCCAGGCCGGAGCCACCGGCGGCAGTGGCCCGATGTTGCTGCAACATGGCGGCCGTCAAGCCGCCGCCGCCTGCGATACCCACATGAGGGCGGCCAGAGCTGCTGCCTGAGTCGAGGCGAGAGCGGCCGAGGCCCTGGTTGCTGTTCATGGAGCCTGTGTCGTCGTCGCCGCGGACGAAAGCCTTGGGCCGGGCGGAGGAACGCGAGGACATGGAGCCAGTGTCGTCATCTCCGCGGATAAAGGCCTTGGGGCGGGCCGAGGCTCTCGAAGACACCGAACCACTGTCATCATCTGCGCGAATGAAGGCCTTGGGTCGGGCCGAAGCTCTGGAGGACGCAGAGCCCGCGTCGTCATCGGGCCGGATGAAGGCCTTGGGTCTGGCCGAAGCCCTTGAAGACACCGAGCCTGAGTCATCGTCAGTGCGGATAAAAGCCTTGGGACGGGCTGATGTATGTGAGCTCATAGAGCCCGTGTCGTCGTCACCTCGAACGTAGGCCTTGGGGCGCGCGGAGCCGTGGGAGCCCATGGAGCTCGTGTCGTCATCACCACGGATAAAGGCGCGAGGGCGAGCGGAGCCACGCGAAGAGGTGGAGCCAGCATCATCTTGAGCGCCGACAAATGCGCGAGGGCGGGCCGACGGGTGGCCAGCAGCAGTCACAGACACATCGGGTGAGCGCACCTGAGGCTTGTCGCCGATCTTACGCAGTAGTTTGAGGTTGTTGTTGGTCTTCTCGATGATCGAGGACAGGTCCGAGTCCCAGGACGCGCTCATGGCGGCGTGTGGACTAAAGAGAGAGTGACGGTCGGGGGCGGATACGGCGCTTGGAATGAAACGGCCGCCTCGTAAGTGTTTTAATCCCCTTGCCTTCCTTGGCCGAGCTGGGCGGCGCCAAGAGGAAGCGGAAGTGGGGGTGTCCAGTTGTTGTGTCTCTCTGTCTGCACGACTGACGTTCAGACCACAGCTGAGACTCCGGGAAAATGTCCAAAGGTGTATGAATTCGGTCGGTATATGCTGAAGGTGTAAAAGTGTCCGAACGTGTGTGCGGTATCCATATGATATTTTTATGCCTACACAAGCCTTTAGAAACTAGAAGTCTTACAGTAAGGTTTCTCAGTTGTATGCTTCTCTCTAACGGAGTCCACTGAGGTGGAGCTCCAGCTAATACCATAAGCCCGCTCGGTGGGGCCAGAACGGCGTTCCCGTTCGTGTTCTCATCCACCTCGGACGTCTCCAACCTCTGCACGTGCACAAGGAGCAGCTCGACACTGCTGCTAGTATGTCAGCGAGGGATGAAGGGGAGCGGTGGGCTTTGTCCGTCCTCTTGACTCCATCAGATCGGATGTGAGCTTCACAACTTTCATTCCAGACTGCGGTCCTTTGTCGTCATGCGCACCTTGATCTGGCCAACCGAGCTTGCGCACATGTTAGCTGGCGTTGCAGCTTCGTGCATATCTGCACGAAGTACTTGGGCGCAGCCAGGTATCCGATAGGTCCTTGCACACAGCCAAGTACTGAGCGAGCAGAGTACGGAGCTTCGAGGTTTCTTCACGTCTGTGTACTTCACCTTGCCCTCCGTCATGCCAGCCTCCAGCACTCTGCCCACAGGGCCAAGTCGGGCTCACCCACCCTGCACCACATCCATCTTGGAAATGTCCAGTCGTATGGTTGAAGCATTTGCCAGCGTAGTTTGGCCCACGGCAGACGTTGGTGTCATTCTCGCAGTACTCGTCTGGTTCAGTGCGCTTCAGATAGAAAACGGAGGGATCGCCGAGCATTTGTTGTTGATGCACGTTAAGCCAGCAGCCCAGCCGGTCTGGTACTTGGTAGTGGCTGATTGTAGCATTCGCCAGGGGGGCTTGTTCCCAAGTTCCTGTCTAGACTAATTTCCAGTAGCGAGACTTCAAATCTCACGAGCTCGATAAACAAATACGAGCACTATGGCTGACACGACCAAGGGGCATGCGCACTCGCCCATACTCTTGTCGATGCTAGCAAGAGCCTTCTCCTAGACTTATACGGTACCCCCATTAGGTCTTCTTGGAGCGCAAAACTTGGCAATTAAGGCGGTAGGGAGTTTTCTTAACCTCGTCGTCACACTACAGACACAGCTGGGGCGGCTGTCCTTTGCTCTTGCCTCAGGAGCGCATGTTGGTGCATTTGCCTTGCCTGAAGCAAGGTTGCGGCGACGCGCGGAAGGATTTGTATCCACCTCGGAAGTATACCTTGATCTCCTTAAGTTTTTGTGACCGTAGGTGTATGCGGGTGTATGCGGAGATACCGATGGTGGCGGTATGGGTAGGCTTAGTACGTTTGGCCCATTCGGGCCGAATTCATACCTCTTTGGACATTTTCCCCTGAGACTCCACCCCTCGAAATAACCGGCGATTGCGAACTTCTGTTCTTTGCACTCGCCTCTGCCATCCATACTGAAAGCAAGTCAAGGGCAGTTGGGCCAACAAGCACTTTTCAAAATGCTTGGTTCATAAAACGTGCGCACTTTTTCTGTAATTAAATCAAATTAAAAAGGCAGCATTTCTTTCAAAAAGGGAATTCCCAAAAAGACGTGCGTGTGCTAATTGGCTGAAATGGCACAATAAAAGACTCATATTATCTGCTATGTATACCGATTCCGCTCCCACTTCTGACATCCGAACTCTGCGTCTTTCTCTCAGATTTAAATAAAAGTGTGAAATTCAAAGTTGGCCATCACTCATCCCACTAAGTACTAATTGGTCGCCGATATCAGGTTTGAAAGGGTATTGCAGTTTAGTGGCATCAGAAGTGGGAGCGGAATCTGTACTGTCGATTATCCAAATTTTAGATTATGTCTAGTAGAATTAATCTAAAGTTGAAATTAATACAGGTATTCTTAAGAAATATTAAAATAAAGGGGAAATTCCAATTAACGTCCGTCTTATTAAAATAATTCCAGAATGCTTCCATAACGTTTAATTGAGTACCATCTACACTTCCAATAGAAGTGTGTCCCTTTTGTACTGTATCCAATTTGTACCGTGTATCCCTTGTGTGCCATGTATACAAGATGGTGTATATGTATTTTAATATTAAAATACGTGTTCGCGGCAAAAATACTAGGATAGAAATTATTTTCTTACTGTTCCTGCTTGGACTGTCTACTGGGAAGCATTGTCGACGATCACCTTGGACACATCCTTGCGATGTCACGGGCCACTCCACTGATGTCTGAGATGACGGCTTCCTGCATGACACGGTCGATACGCGACTCCTACTACTTGAAGAAGGGCGCCAGGAAATGCTTGTAAAGGAATGACGCACCCATAGTCGAGGGTATCAACAGGCAAAACAGAAAACCCAGCTTGAAAGCGTAGTACTTCCTCCGGGATGAAAATAAGTGCAACATTGTACTTTCCACTGGAAATTACCTCTTTAAATACAAAAGTTACATCTTTAAATGCATTAATAGTGGTGCGACGGCAACGCGTGGCGGCGCTGATGGTGCTTCAAGAGCGCCGACGCTCGTATAAGCACCAGCAAGTCTGGCCCAATCCTAACGCTACGTATAGCACAAAGCGCACAGCGCCTCGCCACGCCCTACTATGAATAGCTGAGAGTCTGGCTTGGTGGTGGCGGTGGAGGTGGTCGTGTGTGTCGAAATAGCGTGTGTCTGGTGTTAAAGATGCTGAAAATTGCACACACGTGAGCTGGCGGAGAGCAGTCTTTCCGCCATAACTTGGGAGTTTGAAGAGATTTTTTCGCGCTCAAACCAGTGCTGGAAAGAGAAGATCAATACGCGTCAATTCCACCAATCAGCGCCTCCTAATCGACCCTCCCAGAAAAACTGCAATTGTGCAAAAAAGTTTGTTGCACTTATTCCATACCAGAGGAAGTAGAAGGGGGTCCAGTAGAGCAGGAAACCAGCAACGATCTTGACGAGGTTGAAGCAGGTGTACACGACCCAGTACGTGAGCCACTGCACGTCGTCCTTCTTGTCGTCCGTCGTGACCACTATCCTTTGCTTCGACTGTCAACGTACCGCTGGGTTGAACGACGATTTTGCCATTACTCATCAGATCCACACTCACCGTGCCGCACTGCATGTCACCAATAATAATATCAAGCTCGCCCCAGCCTTGCTTCGACAACTTTCTCAACTAACACGAGCCTTGATGCCCAACAGAAACGCTACCCGAACCGACTTGCTTCTCCTCGAGCGATACTGGCGAGCCCCAACTCATACAGGCGTCACCCGATTGCTCCGCTATCAACGCCAAACTGTCGATGTCGCTCTTGGACTCAACGAACACAGCGGTGTCCCCACTAGAGTAATGCGTGCTAAGACTTCCATCGATCATCCTCGGTGATATCCTGCCCCGCGGCGCGCGGTCTTCCAGAGCATATGGTTGTGAGTGTCCGTGGGCGCGATGGCGTGAGGCCCACGGACACTCGCAACCATTCGTATGGCTTCTGGTGAGCCAGACGTTCAGTGAAGTTGTCGTGACCCAAAAGTAGGCGGGCTTCTATTGGAAGTGTAGAGTGTTCTCAAATATACATTTTGGACGCATTCTGGAATTATTAATAAAACGGACGTTAATGGAATTTCCCCTAAAATAAAATCAAAGCACTCAGAAAAGTGTTGCGCTAAACTTTTTCCTCATGGAGTCTCTCGTTGCTCTCAATCTCGAGTCTTAATGTGGCGGTCAGAAGCAGCTTAAATCACCTGTTAAAGTTGACGGAGTTTGGTTGGGATACCAAAACACTGGATCCGATGTTCGGACTCCTGTCTGTACAATCTACTCCGTCGGACGGAGACTTAGTCCCGTACGGGCGTTAGCTTGTGTCACGACGGCGGCTGTACAACCCGCTTCGCGAAGGCCCGGGTCATCGGGAACGGTGGTCGACGCTGCGGCTAGATAATGCCGCAGAAGTCCCTACGGGGTCCCACGACCTCACCTATAAAATGGCTGTGAGTGTGCTGTGCTTGGTGTGCCAGCAATGCCTGACCCCTAAGGAGGTGGAGCGGCTCCGGTGTGAAGGCCGGATGACCGCGGACTTGTTGCGCCGGACGGTGGAGGGCACCCTGGTCAACGTCCACGCAGCGGCTCCGTGGACGCCAAGACGGGCAACGGGGGCAAGTCTTGCACCGGCGGCGGCAGCGGCTATGAAATACAGGGGGCGGCAGCGACTATGGCTACACCAGCGGCGGCATTGATGGCAACACCGGCGACGGCTAAAACGGCAACGATTGCATCACCGATGATGGCTACACCGGTGGCGGAGGTGGCGGCGACGACACCGACGTCCGTTTTCGTCAACTTCAGGAGGGCGGAGCAGAAAGATCGCTGCGAAAGAAAATGCACCAGCACTAGTGCATTAGATCCTCACTTTACAGTAGATTGTTTAGGTGTCGCCTCTAAGACAAACAAAGAGCGCTGCAAACGTAGCATATATATGTGCAAATATATATATATATGTTATATTTGCTCTCAAAATTCATTCGTGTTGGTCGGCATTGAAATGGTCAAGTTGTTTTTCTTATACAAGATGAACTTTAACACATACCTATATATGTGCAAATATATATATATATGTTATATTTGCTCTCAAAATTCATTCGTGTTGGTCGGCATTGAAATGGTCAAGTTGTTTTTCTTATACAAGATGAACTTTAACACATACCTAGATAATAAACGCTTCTGAGACCTATAAAGGAAGCAATCACTATTATTATGTATTGCAACCAGAAGTGCCCCACGATGGTAAAACTTCGCTCGAAATTAATCCTGTAGCCAGATGCTGTAATAGTGACCGCTCAACTTGAATTATACACATTGCACATCTCCAAGATATCCGAGTTCGTGTGATAGTAAACTACCTGCGCGAAGAAGTCATTCGGCTAACTGAGGAGGAAGCCACAGCTATATATGCGTAGTACAAAACCGCTACATCAGCAAATATAATGCCTTACAAAAAACAAATAAAAAAGAAAATGAGTTTGCTTTCATAAAGGTGGTGATCACTACAACTAGAAGCGGAAAAGTATACATGTAACAAATCGATTTGCTTCTCCACCATCGTTATCTGATAGAAAAACACGTTCACCATGCGCCTTTTAGTTACCATTGAACCATGGCATTGAAAATTGTACGCTTGCCTTCCATCGGCTTGCCCGTTAATTGATTTTTTTTAACGAAATTGTAGTGCTGTTCTAATAAAGCTTAACTAGTTGACCTCTTCTTCCTAACAAAGTCGTGCCGTTTGAATAGAACGCTATTAGTTGATTTTATATTTCAAAAAAATAGTATTGCTGTCCTGATAGAACTCTACTAGTTGATTCTCTTCACGAGAAAAAGGAGTGCCCTTATGATAGAAAGACACTTTGCTGACTTTTTTCAAATAGATATAAGTAATCGTATAACCTGAAAATGCGCCAGCAGAATTTCAACTGACAACAAGGATTCCCTGTGAGCATTAATGCGTTAGCTTCATTTTAAAATTGCCAGCTACGAGCACAGGCAATGGAAGATCCCGGTGATCAAAGCGTTCGAGAGTTCCTCGGTATTCCCATCCAACACAGCACCCCCAACGCACCCCTGGGAGGTCCGCACCCGGCTTATCAACATCCCGGCTGTTATCTCTACGATTTGTCACCGATGACAAAGCCAAGATGCTCAAGCAATCTGTACCCAAACACAACTTACGCCTACTTTGGACTATCCGTTTCGTTGATCGAGAACTACCGGGGACAGTAGATTGGCAAGGTTGGCTTCTCTATGGCCTCGTTTCTTTCTCAGGGGGAGGGGGGGAGGTTCGGCTACGCCCAAAGCTCGTGGAGGGCAAAACCTACTCCGACGACCAGTTCAGGCCAGCGTTGCGACATACTGTTACCGGTGTATATCCTGATGAAGATTTGCTCTGTTACGTAGAAAGTACCTTTCGTAATGTGCTTTCGGATTTGTGCATGCGTTATCATGCACTTGGCATAACACGATATCCTCGAAACAGAAACCGTCAGAGTGAGTCACGTGAGTATATCTTCTTTGAGATCGGCTGTCGAGCTGTGCACAACACCTTCGATTGGATCGGAGTCAATGCGAATCGCGGACGGCGTTTAGCACGGCAAAGTATTCAGCGCGAAAACAGGAACCGACAACGCAGAATTCGCGGCGAGATGAGGGAGTGCCATCGTAATCAGCGCATCGAGAGTGAGTACCGTCGCAGTTCTCACCGAGGTGCGCTGCGCACGCCTGAAAATCGTTTGCTAAACGCAGGTATGCCGCGCCCGGTGTATCGACGTCGGGTGCAAAGGCTTCGAGCTAAACAAGCTGACCGAACCGATCGCCCCCGAAGTCGGCATGCAACAGAATGAGATGAATTGCAAGCTTATCATGAAGACACAATCCTCAACCAAATGCCAAGATGATTTATGTGAACGAGATTAAAGCTGCTTTGGTAATTCCTGAGATTCAGCTTGCGACCTTGCATGTTCAAAATGTAATTCGCCTTGGGTAGCCTAGATTTTTAAATTTATGTTAAAAAGTACACCATTTTCAAAACTCGTTCAAAACTGTCTTTACTTGATTATTACTGAGCAAACTGGGCAGCTAAGTTGATATGTGATCGCTTGGTTAATGTTTTCTAAGAGCAAGTGGTCGCATTAATCGTAGTAACGGGCACTCAAACTTGAATGATATCAATACACCCTTAAACAGCAATTACCATGTCGTTGGTGATCGTGATCGTTTCGTTTCTCATGGGGCTTTCGATGCGTTCGGTCTTGGATCACAAAGTCGTGGCCAGAGGCAGCATAATTTGCCCGTTGAAGTTTAAAGGATGCTGGCCTGCATGGGATACTCCAAAACTGGATCTGGGTGCGGATCCCCCAGTGGTCCGTTCGGCGTGCTGTGCAGGCTGGGGATATCGAGGAACTCTCGAACACTTGATCATCGGGATCTGCCATTGTATGTGTTCGTGGCAAACATTTTAGTAATGAAGTTAACGCATACATGCTTCCAGTAAGGAATCCGTGTTGCCACCAGTAATTCTTGCTGGCGCATCTTCAGATTTTAGAATTTCCTATATATCTTAGAAAAAGAGCTAATAGTGTCTTTCTATCATAGGGGATTTTGTTTCATGAAAAAAGGAGTGCCTTTTTTCATGAAACAAAATCAACTAATAGCGTTCTTATGGTACTCCACTACTATTGTTAGAAAAAAACAACATCTAGTAGAGTTCTACTAGAACAGCACTACTATTTCTTAGAAATGAAGAACCCGACTAATAGCGTTCTATTCAAACGGCACGACTTTGCTTAGGAAAAAGAGATCAACTAGTAAAGATCTATTAGAACAGCACTACTATTTCTATAAAATATAATCAATTGATGAGCAAGCCGATTGAAAGCAGGCGTACAATTCTCAAGGCCATGATTCAATGGTAACTAGAAGAGGCTTGACGAACGTGTTTCTCTATCTCTATCAAATAACGATGGTGGAGAAGCAGATCGGTTTTGGTACATGTATAATGTTCCGCTTCTAGCTGTAATGATCACAAAATTTATGAAAGCATGCACATTTTCTTTTTTCATGTGTTTTGTTTGTAATACATTTCATTTGGGATATAGCGGTTTTGAACTTCACCTTATATAGCTGATGCTTGCTCCTCAGTTAGCCGAATGACTTTTTTGCGCAGGTATTTTACTTTAACGCGAAATGGCATATCTTGGAGATGTGCAATGTGTATAATTCAAGTTGAGCGGTCACTACTAGCCGGCCACCACCGCTGTGCGGCGGATGTGGCATGGTTTGTTGGAGAAGAGGTGTTTGCAGATCCAGTACGCCGTGGTATCGCGTGCATCGTTCTAATCGTGTGCTTCGATGTTTCGGGTAAGTTTGTGGATCCAAGTCCGTCGTGGTTCTATTTACTTGAACTACATCACCATTCTATAATATCACGCGGGTTCCGTGCGCTGCTGTGAGTGCGCACTCATCCGTCAAGTCCCGCACTACGCGTATGGCTTTCTGCTCTGCCGTGTTCTTCCTTGGCACCGTGGCTTTATGTGATGTGTTCTTCCAAGGTTTCATACTCTTTCGTAGTCATGGCCTCTATCATGGTTACTTACTCTTCCGCGTTTCGATACTTTTCCCTGGGTTCTCATACGCTTTCGTGGCCCGTGATCTTCCTGGAGCCATGTCCTCCCGCCATCCGCGTCCTCACCGCTGCGTGCTCTGTCTTGGCTCCGTGCGTCTCAGTGACGTCGTGGTCTCACGGTGTGGCTCCGTCATCCGTGCCTACGTGTTCTCCCGTACTATCATGCTCCGCGGATGGTTAAATTCCCGTCCGAATTTTCTTATGGTTGCTTGTACTTCCGTGGTGTCGTAGTCAAATTCGTGGTCCATGGTCCTCGTTTATTTAGCGCCACGTGTGGCTGCGCGTTCTTCCGAGGTGCCGTGTCCTTCCTTAATTTCGTGTCCTTGGTATCGCGCTACGTGGCTTGCTAACCTTCTACCCATGTTCTACCGCGGCTACATGTACTCCCGTGGTGTCGTGTTCGCGCGCTCTTCCATGGTCTGTGGTCCTCATGTGAGCGGTAAGTTCACACTTTATTGTAAGGTTCTTACACTAAACGACACTAAGGCCACACTTCGCTAGCACGAGTCTTGGGGTGGATCTGGCGCTGGAGCAAGTGGGCGGTGCCAAAACGCCTGGCTATATCGGCCAGAGACACACGCGATGCACCGGCGTGCACCCGCTCGAGCGTCGCCCAGTGCGAACGCAAGAGCTGTTCGCAGCAGACACACCGACGGAGCTGCATGCCGAGGCCGTTTCGGTCAAACGGGGGTTGCCCAGTTTCCGCCCGGCACGTCAGGCATGTTGTAGGTAAACGTTCTATTGGAGAGTGTTATTATTATTATTATTGATATTAATAGTCTAACTAAATCAGGAATTTCTTTTTACAATAAATAATAATTAATTTTATCAGCCATTAATCAAATTAAATCAGAGGTTCTGTTTTATTTTAGCAAAAAATATTAAAATGACAAATATAGCAAAAATCCGGTCCAAACTCTCTTGACAGCTTCTAGGGCCCATAGAATCCCAGTGCGAACCTTTGCTAGGCCTACTAATGCAAACTAGCATACATACACGCAGCGTACCTTGCGTAGTCCGTCGCTCCGCGGCTTTCGGTTTCAAAATGGGGGCAAATGAAATTTGGACGGTGCATTTAAGTACGAAATGTAGACCACATAAAATATGTATCACACATAATTGTATTTTAGCCAATGGGGCCGCCTTCGCTGCGCTCGGCAGCCAGTAGAACGCCGGTATTTGCGTTACAATTACTAACCCTATCCGCGGACGGACAGGCGGACGGACGGACACACACTATCACTACCGCTGAGTTTTTTAGCTTACAGCATCTGGCTCCAGGATTCATTACGAGCAAAGCTTTCCATCGCGAGGGCTCACTTGGTTGCAACACATAATAGTAGTGTTTGCTTCCTTTATAGGTCTCAGAAGCGTTAATTATCTAGGTATTTATTAACGTTTATCTTGTAGATGAAAGGTAATTTGACTATTTCAATGACAACCAACACGAATGAATTTTGAGGGCAAATACTATATGTATTGGTTTTACGTTGTGCAGCCCTCGTTGTTTCTATTTTCTCCTTGCGCCTCGCACTGGGGGCGACACCTCAACAAAATACTGTAAAGAACTGATCTAATGCACTAGTGCTGGTGCTTATTTCGTTCGCCGCGCTCTTTTCTGCTTCCCCCTCCTGAAATTGACGAAAATGGACGTCGGTGTCGCCGTCACCTCCTCCGCCGCCGCTGTGCCATCGACGGTGCTGCCATCAATGCCATCTCCGGTGTTGCCATCAATGCCGCCACCGGTGTTGCCATCCCTGCTACCGGTGCCAGTCTTGCCCCCGTTGCCCGTCTTGGTGTCCACGGAGCCGCTGCGTGGACGTTGACCAGGTGGCTCTCCACCGTCCGCCGCGACAAGTCCGCAGTCATGTGGCCTTCGTACCGGAGCCGTACCGCCTCCAAGGGGAACACGCACTGCCGGCACACATGACACAACAAGCTTACCGCCGTCTTGTAGGTCAGGTCGTGTGCTCCCGCTGTGGCTTCTGCGACATGTACAAGCGCAGCCGATCAACGTTCCCGGGGAGCAAGGCCGTGGTGAAGCGGGCAATACAGCCGCCCGAGGAGCCGTCGTGACACACGTCAATGCCCGCACGGCACTAAGTCGCTATCTTACGGAGTTGATTGCACAGACAAGAGTCCGAACATTGGATCCAGTTTTGGAGTATCCGAGGCAGGCGAAACCTCCTTCAATTTCAGCAGGCAATCTACGCTGGTTCTGACCGCCACTTTGTGATCCAAGACCGAACGCATCGAAAGCCCCATGAGAAACGAAACGATCACGACCACCAACGACATGGTAATTGCTGTTTAAGGGTGTATTGATATCATTCAAGTTTGAGTGCCCGTTACTACGATTAATGCGACCACTTGCTCTTAGAAAACATTAACCAAGCGATCACATATCAACTTAGCTGCCCAGTTTGCTCAGTAATAATCAAGTAAAGACAGTTTTGAACGAGTTTTGAAAATGGTGTACTTTTTAACATAAATTTAAAAATCTAGGCTACCCAAGGCGAATTACATTTTGAACATGCAAGGTCACAAGCTGAATCTCAGGAATTACCAAAGCAGCTTTAATCTCGTTCACATAAATCATCTTGGCATTTGGTTGAGGATTGTGTCTTCATGATAAGCTTGCAATTCATCTCATTCTGTTGCATGCCGACTTCGGGGGCGATCGGTTCGGTCAGCTTGTTTAGCTCGAAGCCTTTGCACCCGACGTCGATACACCGGGCGCGGCATACCTGCGTTTAGCAAACGATTTTCAGGCGTGCGCAGCGCACCTCGGTGAGAACTGCGACGGTACTCACTCTCGATGCGCTGATTACGATGGCACTCCCTCATCTCGCCGCGAATTCTGCGTTGTCGGTTCCTGTTTTCGCGCTGAATACTTTGCCGTGCTAAACGCCGTCCGCGATTCGCATTGACTCCGATCCAATCGAAGATGTTGTGCACAGCTCGACAGCCGATCTCAAAGAAGATATACTCACGTGACTCACTCTGACGGTTTCTGTTCCGAGGATATCGTGTTATGCCACGTGCATGATAACGCATGCACAAATCCGAAAGCACATTACGAAAGGTACTTTCTACGTAACAGAGCAAATCTTCATCAGGATATACACCGGTAACAGTATGTCGCAACGCTGGCCTGAACTGGTCGTCGGAGTAGGTTTTGCCCTCCACGAGCTTTGGGCGTAGCCGAACCTCCCCCCCTCCCCCTGAGAAAGAAACGAGGCCATAGAGAAGCCAACCTTGCCAATCTACTGTCCCCGGTAGTTCTCGATCAACGAAACGGATAGTCCAAAGTAGGCGTAAGTTGTGTTTGGGTACAGATTGCTTGAGCATCTTGGCTTTGTCATCGGTGACAAATCGTAGAGATAACAGCCGGGATGTTGATAAGCCGGGTGCGGACCTCCCAGGGGTGCGTTGGGGGTGCTGTGTTGGATGGGAATACCGAGGAACTCTCGAACGCTTTGATCACCGGGATCTTCCATTGCCTGTGCTCGTAGCTGGCAATTTTAAAATGAAGCTAACGCATTAATGCTCACAGGGAATCCTTGTTGTCAGTTGAAATTCTGCTGGCGCATTTTCAGGTTATACGATTACTTATATCTATTTGAAAAAAGTCAGCAAAGTGTCTTTCTATCATAAGGGCACTCCTTTTTTTATGAAACAAAATCAACTAATAGCGTTCTTATGGTACTCCACTACTATTGTTAGGAAAAAACAACAACTAGTAGAGTTCTACTAGAACAGCACTACTATTTCTTAGAAATGAAGAACCCGACTAATAGCGTTCTATTCAAACGGCACGACTTTGCTTAGGAAAAAGAGATCAACTAGTAAAGATCTATTAGAACAGCACTACTATTTCTATAAAATATAATCAATTGATGAGCAAGCCGATTGAAAGCAGGCGTACAATTCTCAAGGCCATGATTCAATGGTAACTAGAAGAGGCTTGACGAACGTGTTTCTCTATCTCTATCAAATAACGATGGTGGAGAAGCAGATCGGTTTTGGTACATGTATAATGTTCCGCTTCTAGCTGTAATGATCACAAAATTTATGAAAGCATGCACATTTTCTTTTTTCATGTGTTTTGTTTGTAATACATTTCATTTGGGATATAGCGGTTTTGAACTTCACCTTATATAGCTGATGCTTGCTCCTCAGTTAGCCGAATGACTTTTTTGCGCAGGTATTTTACTTTAACGCGAAATGGCATATCTTGGAGATGTGCAATGTGTATAATTCAAGTTAGTGGTCACTTTTGCAGCATCTGGCTCCAGCATTCATTACGAGCAAAGTTTTCCATCGCGGGGCACTTCTGGTTGCAATACATAATAATAGTGATTGCTTCCTTTATAGGTCTCAGAAGCGTTTATTATCTGGGTATGCGTTGAAGTTCATCTTGTCTAGGAAATACAATGTGACTATTTCAATGACAACCAACACGAATGAATTTTGAGGGCAAATACTATATGTATTGGTTTTACGTTGTGCAGCCCTCGTTGTTTCCATTTTCTCCTTGCGCCTCGCTCTGGGGGCGACACCTCAACAAGCCTCGTTTCTTTCTCGGGATGGGGGGGTACAGATTGCCTTGAGCATCTTCGTCTGTCATCGGAGACAAATCGTAGAGGTAACAGCCGAGAAGTGTATAGGCTGATGTTCGGACTCTTGTCTGCACAGTTTATTCCGTCGGATAGCGACTTATTGCCGTACGGACGTTGGCTCGTGACAAGCTGGCTTCGCGGCCGGGTTTACAGCCCGCTTCACCAAGTCCCGGGTCTCCGGGAACGTATGACGCCACTGCGTTTATACATGTCGCAGGAGTCCCAGCGGGAGCACACGACCTGACCTACAAGACAGCGGTAGGCTTGTGTCATGTGTGCCGGCAGTGCGTGTTCCCCTTGGAGGCGGTACGGCTCCGGTACGAAGGCCACATGACTGCGGACTTGTCGCGGCGGACGGTGGAGAGCCACCTGGTCAACGTCCACGCAGCGGCTCCGTGGACACCAAGACGGGCAACGGGGGCAAGACTGGCACCGGTAGCAGGGATGGCAACACCGGTGGCGGCATTGATGGCAACACCGGAGATGGCATTGATGGCAGCACCGTCGATGGCCACACCGGCGGCGGAGGAGGTGACGGCGACACTGACGTCCATTTTCGTCAATTTCAGGAGGGGGAAGCAGAAAAGAGCACGGCGAACGAAATAAGCACCAGCACTAGTGCATTAGATCAGTTCTTTACAGTATTTTGTTGAGGTGTCGCCCCCAGTGCGAGGCGCAAGGAGAAAATAGAAACAACGAGGGCTGCACAACGTAAAACCAATACATATAGTATTTGCCCTCAAAATTCATTCGTGTTGGTTGTCATTGAAATAGTCAAATTGTCTTTCATCTACAAGATTAACCTGAAACATATAAAGGAAGAAAACACTATTATTATTTACTGCAACCAGATGAGCCCCCGCGACGTAAAACATTGCTCGTAATGTATCCTGGAGCCAGATGGTGTAAAAGTGACCACTAACTTGAATTATACACATGGCATATCTCCAAGATATTCGAGTTCGTGTTATAGTCAACATCCTGCGCAAAGAAGACGTTCGGCTAACTGAGGAGCAAACCTCAGCTATATAAGGTGAAGTTCAAAACCGCTATATCCCAAATGAAATGTATTACAAACAAAACACATGAAAAAAGAAAATGTGCATGCTTTCATAAATTTTGTGATCATTACAGCTAGAAGCGGAACATTATACATGTACCAAAACCGATCTGCTTCTCCACCATCGTTATTTGATAGAGATAGAGAAACACGTTCGTCAAGCCTCTTCTAGTTACCATTGAATCATGGCCTTGAGAATTGTACGCCTGCTTTCAATCGGCTTGCTCATCAATTGATTATATTTTATAGAAATAGTAGTGCTGTTCTAATAGATCTTTACTAGTTGATCTCTTTTTCCTAAGCAAAGTCGTGCCGTTTGAATAGAACGCTATTAGTCGGGTTCTTCATTTCTAAGAAATAGTAGTGCTGTTCTAGTAGAACTCTACTAGTTGTTGTTTTTTCCTAACAATAGTAGTGGAGTACCATAAGAACGCTATTAGTTGATTTTGTTTCATGAAAAAAGGCACTCCTTTTTTCATGAAACAAAATCCCCTATGATAGAAAGACACTATTAGCTCTTTTTCTAAGATATATAGGAAATTCTAAAATCTGAAGATGCGCCAGCAAGAATTACTGGTGGCAACACGGATTCCTTACTGGAAGCATGTATGCGTTAACTTCATTACTAAAATGTTTGCCACGAACACATACAATGGCAGATCCCGATGATCAAGTGTTCGAGAGTTCCTCGATATCCCCAGCCTGCACAGCACGCCGAACGCACCACTGGGTGATCCGCACCGGGCCTGGTGAAACTGCTGGTTTTGCTGGCGATGCAGCTGGTTTTGCTGGCAGAGATATTGCAGGCAAATTGGTCGGAGCGAGGGTATGAACAGGGCATACGGAAGCCGAGAGTTATTTTGCTGGTGGATGACACGACTCAGTTGGCGGGCAATATACCTTAGCTGGCGAAGATAACGATGAACCTGATGAGTGCAGGGACGATACCTCGTCAATTCTCGGAGATCTGGCGAATGCGACCTCCAGCGGTGATGGACTAGACATTTGTGACGAGCCGATGGCTGAAGACCTCGAACGAGACTCGACGCTACGTTTCTTGGCAGCAGCAGCTGTTGCTGGTGAAGACAACCACAAGCCGGGCGAACAGCCTAAAATCCACAATTGGTCAGCGAGGGGGCTCTACCCCTAGTCTGAGAAAAAGATACAAGACTTACACGTGGCATCGACCGAAGGAGTGACCACCGACCAAGACTCCGGGGCAACGCTTCCTGGCCCCGATGTAGAGCCATCGCGTGATAGCGACGGAGAAAAAAATGTTGTGAGACCGCAAGATGCAGGCTGGTATGCAAGCCGTCAAGAGAAACGATACGAACATGCTCAGTGCAGCACCTGGCAACCTGGCTTATGTTGGCAGTTGATCTCCCTCAACTGTTTATGGTGTGTACAGCGCTAGCAACCGTCTCGGTGGGCCTAGCAAATGCGGAAGGTACAGTCAATCGCATGGTGGGAACCTGGCGAGCGCAGATACTCGAGTTGACGACGACGAAATGTGCGGCGAGCCGATGACTGAGGACTCAGCAGATGCTCTAGCGCTAGTATCTCGGCAGCCTCCGCTGCAGTTGATGAAGACATTTCTGAAGACCTTGATGACTTTGCTGACGTCAGTGCAGATCTGATTGAGCCAAGTGCTGCGTTTGTCGATATTCGAACTGACTTAGCTGACGACAGGGCCAACCGGGTTGACAGTGGCAATGATCTGGCCGCAAGAGGTGCATCCACAGATGACAGCGCCGACACAGCAGGAATGATGCAGCCAACAAGGAGTGATGATTTCAAAGCGAAAAGTGTCGAGAACGTTGTTCTGGCGTCTGGCGATCTGGAAATCAAAGGGAATGAATGTATCATCAATACACGACTCCCAACACGCTTCAAGTCAGGGAAGACATGGACACCTCAATGAGCAGACGCACAACCAGTTGCCAAACTGATGATAACCCGTCTAAGACCGAAGGAGTTGTATGACGGGCTCAATGAACCTCGGCCACCGGGTAGACGAGCTGACGGTCTATTAAGAAGCAAACCGGTCGTGAAGGAAGACTTCTTGGATCTGGCCAATGGTATGCCCGACCTGGCGAGTTGTACAGGTGACAACCGGGCGACTGGCGCATGGTGCGAGAAGCTGGAATCAGAACCAACAGGCGCGGAAGTTAACGATGGGAAGAGCTGGCGATGAATTATGAATGTCAAGACACTCGCCACTCTGGATCGTATCATGACCGGGGCAATTGTGGTGTAGAGAAATTCAAGTTCAGCGAACACGCCAAAGTAGAGGACTCCGAACCTGACGGAATCCAAGGACCAGAAGACTACGGTACTTACCTGGCGGGAGAAGCTAGGCTTTGGACCGGAGGCCTACGTGGGTACTTAGCTGACGAGGAGTCCGGATATGCTATTCGGAAGATGTTATGAGGTGAAGGGTCACCCAACGTTTGCTGACAGAGCGCTGGAGAGACGTTGAGGGTTTCGCAACCGCTCCATTTCACTTGATATTTGTATATGAACAGATGAAATAGTAGAAGGAGCCCCTTTGGGCTCCCGAAGGGTAACAGACAACAACGCAAAACTTTCCACGCCCAAGACAAGTGTATACTCTTCCGGTAGGCCCCTGCACAGGGCTGGATTAATGTCTGTCGTCGGTACTCGAGAGGCATATACTCGACTGGTAGCGCTAAGAGATAAGGTTGGCCCGGGTCGGGCAAGAGGTCTTGCTACGCGCGAAAGAAACATAAAGACTCGTAAAGTAGCGAGCCGGTACGTGGCGCAGCCTGGGTGCCGTGACATTTCTAGCCGAGACGCCGTTGCGCTTGGTGACCTGTAAAAGCGCTCGCGCGCCGTCGTCTATTCTTTGGTGGAGGGCACAGGGATTTGTGAATGAGGTAAGCCGAACCCAACTCGGCGAACCTCGGAAGTAGTCTGAATTGGTTAGTCGGAACTAGCGGAAGCGAGCCGCACGTCTGTCCCGGCTGGGCCGAACCGCGAGGGGACCGCCCTCTGTGCAGGCCATACAAGCGCCGACCTAACACGGCGATTTGCTGCGGTTTGTGTAAGGAATTCACATCTGACGGTATTTGTGTGTTCTACTACACCAGAACTGGCGCCGCGACCCGGGAACAGGGGTGTGTGCTTGTTTTTCTGTAGGTACCAGCTAACCAAGTTAAGAGGAAGAGAAGAGTGAAGATGGTCAAGGGATCAGCAACTCCGATGACGGAAGCCCAGCGACAGCTGGAGGATTGCCTCTCGCGGGGTCGAACCCGGCGGACTCACGACCCACTATCATGAAGATGGAGGTGGGACGGACTGTCCAGTTCGACGATGATGGCCAAGACCAAGATAGCGAGAACGGAGATGCAAGTGAAGAAGAGTATGAAGAGAAGGCCGAGGCCGCTGAGCTCGGTGATGTGAAGACAACCGCCGAGCTACTTGGCTAGGTGGAAGAGTTGACGCTGCAGGTGGGACGTATGGGAACCCCACGCCCAGTCGAGAGTAACTTGTCTGCCGAACTCGACGATGGTGCGGACGATGACAATGAAGATCACGGCGTTTCAAGGGGACCACCCGCCCCTTATTCCGAAAGCGACGAGGAACGCCGACACGCCGAGCGCTAACAAAGTGTTGGCTCGACTCGGCGAGGAGATGAGGACAAGATCTGAATGGATGATGATGTTTGCATCGGTGGCGATGGCTCATGCGAAATGACCGGTCTTAGGAGCAGAGTTAACTCAGCCAGTGAGAGCTGCCAACATCAATCAGTTAGTGGAAGAAAATGTGTTACTGCTAAAGGCGATGGGCTATCGGTGCAACAGCCGACCGAACAGCCTCATCCTGTCCAACTGGAGCTTAACCCGAGCTGGAGCCGAGCTCTGGCAGTGGAAGAAGGAGCTGAGGGTATGGAGAAGGACCCTGGTGGTATGCGACCGGCTTATGGCCGAATCGCTGAGTTCACGGGACTCGGTGAAGATCCAAGCAAGGTCCCTTTGCCGAAGACGCCTGAGACGAAGAAACGCGAAGTATTCCGCGCTACACAGAGTACTCCGTACTTCGAAGACTCCCACATGCTGACCCCAGTGAAGATCAAGCTAACTCAGCATACGGCGCGTCAAGGGCAGCAGAAAGTAGGTCGCTATCGTGACCTGTATGACGCTGCTGATGGCTGAAGCCCACGAAGATGATGACAATGATAACGATGCCGCTGACTTCAAAGGTAACCCGGATGAATCGGTGAAGGATTAGATCCGGCACTTGAGCTTCGATATAGCAGAAGAAGACTCGACGCAATACCTCGAAGTCCGGTCCCACGCATCGCTGGACAAAATCGCTGAGTTCGAAGGTAAACGCTACCGCTCCGACGCGTCGCTCCAATGGCTCAAGAGGTTCATCTACGAGATGAAAAGCACCACGATGTCTCAAAACGCTTGGTGCGAGCCGCTCTCGCTATGTCTAGGACGCGCGGCGAAGAGTTGGTATCGACAGCTACCGAAGCAGACACAGCGACGCTGGAAACTACTCAGCGAGGCGTTCCTGGATTATTACTGGTCGCAGTTTGACCAGTGCGCTCACACTCGCTACTACTCGGCGAGACGCAAAGACAACGAACCAATCTGCGACTTCTTGATCCGACTCAACGGATATGCTCGGACAGCCAAGATCCAGTACGAGAAAGGCGGCGCCGATGCGGCTGACCACGTTGAGCACTTCCTGCTACACTGCGAAGATGATGACGTAATGGTCTTGATTTATCCCCTCCAGTTGGAAGACATCGGCAAAGTCGAGCAGATCATTAACCTACGGATTCTCGGTGAGAAACGCAAGAAACGGCGAGATCGGCTTGTGTCAGCGCGGAGTCGGGACGATAAACGGAGGGAGTCGAGTCGCCGCGTTGAGCCTCGCCGAGATGATAGCCGAGATGACCGTCGAGATGATCGACGCAGTCGCCGAGAAGAAAGCAACGAACGCCGGGTGACCTTCGCAGAGGCCAACACGGAAGAAGACGATTTCGAACAACATCCGCCGAGCTCGTACGGTCCGTAAAGCAAATGGAGTGATCAGGATGAGTCCAGCGGACACGACTCGGCGGGGGACTGCGACACATAGATACCGGCTTCGCTTACGGCAAGGGGAAGAACGTCGAGCGCCGATATAACTCCGCAAAGGATCGCAACAACTCGGCGATTCGTAATACTCGCTCTTACGACCGACGCGACCAATCGAATCGCCGAGAGGGATCGCGCAACAATCCACAATATGGACCTTGTGCGACCTGCGGGAGACCGGGGCACTCAGCTCACTTCTGTCGACGACGATGCAAATTCTGCAAGCAAGTCCACGAAGTCGGTCAGTGCGAGCTGTTCCGCCGATACGAGAACCTAGCCACGTTCGTGAAGAATTCCGTCGACAAATCCCAAGTGCCAGAAGACCTGCAAGACCTTTACCCGCCGAGTGATTTAAACTGTGCGGCCCGCCAACACTGACTGGGTTAGAGTATACCGGGCTGCCACAGTCAGCTGAACCTGCAGTCGAAGCGAACTTCTTGTTTGCTTTTGTAGGTGAAGCAGGGCGGCCCGAGGGGCGGAGCGGGGATGGAAATTGGATGTGTGAAATCGATGGTATTGAACGTGAGCTTGGTGAGTTGGAGGAAAACTACCGAGCTATTGCAAGTACGACTCAACGGTCAGCCCAGTCTGCGCACCGTACCAGAATCATGAAGCTGCTTCCAGGAGAACGACTGGGATGGTGGTCAGCGCAGACGTTTGATCGCCGAGTTAGAATAAGAGCTCTCGTGATGGGAGCTGTGAACGATCGAAGGACGAAAATCTTGCTAGACACCGGGGCAAAAGTCTCGGCGATAAGCGAGTACTTTGCGAGGAAACTGAGACTCAAGAGAATGACCAGCCGAGATAAGCGTATCTATATACAAGGAATCAGTAAGGACAGAGTGGTGACAACCTCACGAGCGATCGTGAAGGTGACACTCGGCTGGGAAGTGGCATACGAATTCGAAGTGTGGGTTATGCCCCATCATGCTGGAGTTGACCTGATACTCAGCACGGATTTCATGATTACAGCTGGGATCCGACTCGACCTATACAACTCGTTGGTCAAGCTGCCCGATGAGATGGTGATCGCGTTCATTCGATCGAGTAATGCGCCGACCGCAGCAGAATTGGGACCAAATATCCCATGCGGGCCACCCGACGGACTGACGATCGATAGTAGAATGACCGCTGAGTTCAGACTGCCTAAGAGACAACCCAGTGAGCCGACTCGTGAACTGTGGGTGCGACGGACGAAAGGCTGGAACCCCACGGTGGTTTTCAATCGTCGAGGAAGGCCAACTCAGGTACTGATTACGAACGTACAATCCAAGTCGGTCTGATGTTCACCTCATTTTTATGTGATAAAGTGGCATCCACATGGAGTTCTGGCCAATGAAGGATATGTTCGCGTGAACTCAGCGGAGTACCGCGACTGGCAGGTGTTGGCATATGAGACAGCGATGGACAAAGATTTGCTGCAGAAAGAACAACGACTGTACGAAGAATGGTTGTCACACCAGCCGCCAGCTGTCGAAAGGCGGGAATATCCTATTCCGACGGCGGTTGAGAAACAACCAGCTCCAGAGGGTGACCAGCGAGAGTTGACATGCGTGGAACGCTGGGAGCGGATCGATGCCAAGTCGGAGGCTGACGAAGCGTACAAGCGTAGCGATGACGCCGATGTATCCTCTGCATCAGGGGTGACAAGGGGTGACCCGATTCGGAACTCGGCGTTCCATCAAGAAGACGTCCAAGCTGACTCTACGCCTGCACTACATGATGACCAAGATGTACTCTGTCATTGGACAAAGTTTGACATCGTCGGCGACGCTTTTGGGCCCAACACGAACTCGACTGTGGAAGGACCAAACGTCATAATGACGGTAAGAAGCGAGGCTGTGGTGAAGGACTCAGCTGTAACGACTAGAGGTCCCGAAGCACGTCCTCAGCGGGCCCCTAGAGTTGAAGATGACGCTTTAAGTGAGAGGGCCAAGCCTGGACACACTACAGACACGGGACAGAGCGCGGTGAACTCAGCTGCTAGTACCTCAAGCGCTGGAACTTGCACCAATGGCAACCCCGTAACGAAGAACTCGGCGTGGGAGACTCTGGGATCTGAACGCTGGTGGAATACGATTACAAGACCCAGTGAGGATGCTGACCACCTCGAGATAGAAGTTAAGTCTGTTGCAGCTGCTTCTGCCGCCGCAGCGAATTCGACGGGTCAGCAGCTCCTTGCGAACGCCGACTTTTCCATTTCGGAGGTATCACAGATTAGAGGAGTTAAGTCAAGGGAGCACCCGGTTACGACGGGCTCAGCGTTGAAGACGCTCGACGATGATGACAGCTCCAATTTAGTTGGGCAACGCGACAAGGATATCACCTACCACGCCGTAGAATCTGGGCTCGCAGAAGCCTTCGTACTCAGTGAAGACGGTCAGCTATACCGCCTAGAGGATACACGCCGTCGAGGCGAACTCGGCGAACCGAAACTCTCACTGAGACTGGTGATCCCGTCAACCATGATTGATGAGATATTACACAACTGCCACAATTCGATCGAAGGAGGGCACCAAGGAATCGTCAGGACATATCATCGAGTCAAGGCGGACTACTACTGGATCGGGTTGTATGCTGATGTGGTGAAACATGTCAGGGCCTGCGAAGACTGCAGTACCATCAAGAGTAAGCCGCACCTGAGAGGTTACTCGCCGGGCAATGTGGTGTCAGACCGGCCATTCCAGGTCGTGTCGATGGATTTCGTGATTCCCTCACCACGAACTCAGCGAGGCAATACTGCGCTACTTCTATTCCAAGACCACTTTACGGGATTCGTCATTGCCAAAGCTATGAGCGGCACCGGGGCACTAGAAGTAGTCAAAGAGTTCAAGGAATGCGTATTCAGACGGTTCGGTGCTCCGTCGCCAATACGGGACGACCGAGATCCACGGTTCATGAGTGAAGAATTCCAAAAGTTCTCCGAGATGATGCAGTCACGATCGAGGGCAACGCTGAGCTACCGACCGCAAGCTAACGGCCAACAAGAGAGGACAGTAAAGACGATGGTCCAGACCATACGAGTCTATGTAGAAGATCCTCTTCAAGCCGATTGGGATGACATCGCTGAGAAGATGGTATCAGCTATCAACAATTCAAGAGATATGACTCGGCGAGAAACCCCGTTCTATCTAGTGCATGGTTGGGACGCGTGGCCAACTCAGCAGAGGCAGTCAAGTGGCGTCGAGAGGCTAACCGGCAACGGGAAGTCGCCCTACGCTTAGCGGGCGAGTTCCAAGTTCGGGAGAAAGCTCGGCGGGCTCGAGAACACAACAAGGCACTGAGCGGGAGAGACCAGAGAACCATCCCCAACTCAGCAGACAGCGGAATTGAATTAGTGGAACCAAGTGGTGAACCAGCCGAGTCGACTAGATCCTTGTTCAAGGAAGGAGACCAAGTTTGGCTGTTCATGGAACGAGTCAAGCAGGGTCTGACGAAGAAACTAGCACATCGGTGGCATGGACCTATCAGAGTGAAGAAGAAGGTTGAAGAATTTGCCTACGAATTGGAGCTACCCAACAAGAGTGGCTACAGATTCTACCCAGTGGTCCATGTAACTCGGCTGAAGGCAGTTACCGAACTCGGCGAAAGACCCAAGACCAGGTTAGTCGCTGAGTTCAATGAGACTCAACGTTTCGACTTTGACGAAGAACTGCTACCAGAAGATAGCTGGGAGCCGGAGCGAGCACCAATCAGTACGAAGTCGAAGCTATCCTCGATGATGAATTGCCGCTATCCACAAGTACGTCACGATCCCAGCGGAAGTTTAAAGTTAAGTGGGTCGGGTATGATGAACCCACGTGGGCACCGCTGTCGAACCTGTCATGTGGAGGTCTCCTGTTTGACTATTTACTTCAGAAGAAACGTGAAACCCGTCTGCAAATGGTGCAAGTCGCCGACGAGGACGAAAAGCTATTGCACGAGACATTACATTAACTCGGTGGACGACACAGGCCGAGTTGAGATGAAATGCTACTGTGTCGAAATTTGCATGTGATATATGAATTAAGAAGTGGAGTTACGAACAAGACCTAAGCTGATGTCCAGTCGAAGAGCTAGAAAGAAGGTGATCCGGATTCCACAGGAGATGAACTCGACGTTGGAGGAAGCTGCGGTGAGGTGAAACAAGCCATGCTCTTTGGGAGCCCAGCAGAGGAGATGCAGTATCTGCAGCAGTTGCGAGAAGAATCATCGCTGAGCTCGCCAGCGAGCTCGACGCTGAAGTCGACGAGGTAGGAACCGACGCGTCAGAATTCGATTTAGCAGACTTGGTGCAGGACGAGCCAACTTCTTCTGGAGACAGAGGGCTAAACAACGATGTGCTCGGAGATGGACCACGCAGATTCGGAAACCCTAATCCATCGTCCGCCGAGCCGTCATCAGAACAACTCTCGACTTCTGAACCGAGCTCCCCAACTGAAGTTCCTGTGGAGATACGAATACCCGGACGATTCAGCCGGGGAGGAGCATCCGAGGCGAACTGAGGAGGCGCTGGCTCAGCTAAGTCGAAATCTTCCTCGACGGCGTCTTCGACAACCCGCGGATCCATGCATTTTCGGAGCGAGAACTATGAAGTCTACGTTCCGAGAACGAAAACAGGTGTTGTTAGGGTGGACAGCTGGGTCCGTCAGCCACCAAGCCCGCCATGGCTCAGCTAAGTCCACGTCGTGAGCGCACTGGATCCAGTCACTGCTAGCCGGAACCCTTGAAAGGCTAACTGGAGAGTAGTGGGGGATTGACGGGTCGAAGTATACGTCAGCATCTACGAGAGGGGCAGGCTGACCGCCGAGTTGCTGGGTAACCGCCGAGTAGAGCTGGTCGTATACGGTAGCGACCAAAGACCGTAAAGTGTCACTCCGACGCTTGCGCTCGAGTTTGTATACGAGCCAGAGTTCGTACCCCCTGCGAGTTGGGCTGGAGTAGCAGTCGGGTTCAAGTCTGGGTGGAGACCCATCAAAACACTGGACTCGACGCTCCAGTGACGGCGCTCGTAGAAGGCGACGAAGAGGCGAGTTAGATGCTCATCAGCAGCAACAGGCTGACCAGCCGAGTCCAAAGGACTGTCACCGCGAAGCTTCACCCACATATCCCCGAGAACTTGCATCAAGGTGCGAGGTCGAGTCCGCGAAGCTAGGCGTCGCCGAGCTTCCTCCAGTGCCGACGGTGAAAAAAAGAAAGGGAGTTCCGAAAGCATTCGACGAAGGCGCTGGCAGGGGTGGCTGGGACTGAACACCGCCATAAAAGCTCGGATACCGACAAGAGAACACGGAGTGGGTGGCACACGGTGTTTTCCATTTACGAACTCCAACTGCACACCACCGGCCAGCGAATTCAGAATGGCGTCCCAACACCGAGCGGAACCAAAGTGTGTAAAGGGGACCTCTCGCAGCTGAGCCATTTGGGGAGTTAGTCGGGAAACCTTGGAAACTGCTTGCGACGCCCGAGTCCGCAATGTGGTCAATGGCAAGGCGAGAGCAGGTGGAAGAACCGCGGAAGACGAGCGTGAGCGACTCGACGGAGTCGAACGGGACGGAACCGGACTCAGCGGAGCATGGGCCACGGAGGCCGAACCGAGCGAATCATCGGTTGGTCCAGCTGAACCAGATGCCGACTCAGACTCTCTGTGCTTCTGGCGTTTGTGCTTCTTGTGGCGCTTCTTGTGCTGCTTGTGATGTTTCTTATGTTTCTTCGATCGGTGATGGCTTGGCGGACTCGATGATGCTGAACGCTTGTGGCGCCGAAGTTTCTTCGAGGAAAGACTGACGAGGTGGCGAACCAGATCCATGATCCGATCTGCGAGGCAGACATCGGGAAGCGTGAAGACTCTGCTCTTTTCCAACAGGAGGAGGCACACCACTAACAGCCCGACCCAGCGTCCGCGAACATGGCGACGAAGGCTCATCACTGCTTTCGTCATCAGATCCAAATATCTCAGCACGACGGCTCCTCTTCTTGGCAAGAGAGTAGCCCATCGCTTCCGCCGAGTCGAGACCAGAAGCAGGACTCACTTGATCATCGGAACCGAAGCTGTCCGCCGAGTCGAGACCAGAAGCAGGACTCACTTGATCATCGGAACCGAAGCTGTCCGCCGAGTTCCCAGACAAGGAAATCGGGTCGGACAGCGACCCAGTCGCTATAGCCGTTGAGCGAGCTGGCTGAGCAGAATCACCGACCGAACCCTAAACAGCTTCGTCAGAGGCATCAAGATCCTCGAGCAGTTGAGCCGTCACGGCGCGAGCGGTAGCTGCGGATCTGCGGAGCGGGCGCCCAGAAGGTGAAGTCAACCCAGCTGAACTCGTCGGAAGTGACGGTCTGGGCTGACTCACGGCCGGTGTAATAACATCCGTGAGTGCGGTAGTCGCACCAACGATCCGCGAAGGTCGCCTGGGAAAGCAGCAGTTGCAGCGGGAGCTTGATGAGACCGAGAACACGACAATAATCGTGCAACCGCCGTCCCAGTTGAGGCTGCGTTCGTCGGAGTGTGCGTCAGGGGCGAACCAGCTGGCTGTTGAGGTCCGGAACTCGGCAGTTGAGCTACGACTACAGACGACGAAGGAGTGGTCAATGTCGGTACCACCGCCTAAGTCACGCCTGATGAAGCACTCGTATGAGTCGTAGGAAGACGAAGTGGAGCAGAGCTGGTAACAGGCGCTGAGTCGTTTGATACGGGCGCCTTGAACTCGTACTCAGCTTCACTCGTTGCCCCAGCGTCATCCTCAGAGCGAGTGAACACAGGCGGGTGTACAGGCGAACTCAACTGGAGACGCCGAACCCTCTTCTGCCGAGTCAGCCGTCGAGATTTAGACAGACAGGGTCTTCCGTCATCCGACATAGCATCGCGAGAAGGACTTGAACTCAGCAACGCGCTGATCGTTTCGTGCCCCTCCTCTCCAGGCAATGAACACGCGTACGGTTGAGGAGGAGGCGGCATTGGCGAATGGCGACGAGGACTCGCAGCAGTTGGAGACTAGGAATTCACGTAGCGCCGCAGGCGCTCCACGGGAGTCAGTGTAGTCAATGGAGCCCGCTGGAGCTGGGTGAATGTCCGAGTCGGTCGAATTACAGCAGCAGACGAGTTCACAGGAGCCTCAGCTGATTTCGATGATTGATCTGCGTAAGGGACAGGAAGTCCAGTGGATGCTGAAGTGGCTGAGGAAATGGTCAGCTGAGTGTCGAGGCAGCCATCGACCTTGTACCAGGTGCCAAGGACGTCACGGGGGCATCTTGACGAAAGTGAATCACCAGCTCAAGTCGGCGAGACTCGCCAGCGGGGATACCGAAGATCTCTGGAAACCGAGACTCCAAGACCCGGCACAACCGAGCGTTCAGCCGGAGGTCAGCGGGATCTAGACCAGGAACATCCAACCCAGCACCAGAAGCAGCCATATGAGGGTCGTGCATGGAAAGGGAGCCTTGACGCCGGATGATCTTCTTCTGGCGAAGGATGACTGCTCGCTGATCAGCAATCACAGACTGAGCGTGCCGTAGGGGCTGGTTACCAGTTGAGCTGTACGACTGGACCGACTCCTGCAGCTGCTCAAAATGCTTAGCTGCGACGCTTTGAAGAGTTGTGTACGCCGCGTCCTTGTCAGCAATCAATCGTTGGAGAGTCGTGATCTCAGCATCACGGTCCAAGACCTGCTGGTGATGAAGCTGAGCTTGAGCCAAGGCGGAATCGACCTTGCCTTTCTCGACCTCGGCGGCCCGAGCGAACTTGGCCTTACTCAGAGCGAAAGATTTCCTCAGCGAAGCAACGAGGCCACCAGACTGAGTGGCGCTGGTCTCCAAACGGAATACTTGCTGCTGGGCGGAGGAGAGCTGAGCCGACAAGTCAACGTTCGCGACAGCTAGAGTGTCCAGCCGCCGAGTCAACGCTCTGTTCTCGCAACGTTCACCGACAGTCCAATCAGGGGTGGTGAAGCGCCCGTTAAGTTTTGGCAGACTTAAGGCCGAGTGATGGATATTGACTCGATCTGACCAAGCGAGTTCGGGTGAAGCAAGAATGGCACCGTCCCAGAGAAGGATACTATCGGATCGCAGCCGACTAGATCGGATCATGGCTGCCGGTATCGGATCGGCTTGGGATGGGGAGATCGGATATACGATACGCCCACAAACGTCTTGATACATTGCATGCAGACCGACTGATTTGTACCCATGTTAGGTAAAGTACGATGAGACCTCGAAGGGCCAGTTTGGCAATCATAGGATACTAAAGGTAATGGGCCGGCAAGACTTTACGTATTAACAGAGTGAATTTTGCCTTGTCAACAACAAGTACCTTGGACTTCAAGACTGTAACGGGAAATTACAGTGGCACATACAGTAATCAAGTTAAACTACCAAGTACACCTGTCGATCGCCGGAGTTAGCAGCTTGGCCGGCCCTACTGTTGTCGCTCTCGCCCTCAGCTCCCCCACTATAGGAAGCGGTCAAGTCTCGCAAGGAAAAACCCTATCTACCCTACGTAAAGGAATCCTATACTCCCAAGTCGATCAAGATCGACGGCCTACCTGGCGCGTAGCCTGAAAAGTATCCACGCGCTACGCCCCCCCCCCCCCCCCCCCCCCCACCGTCCTGCGTCCTGCCAAGACAGAGCGAACCGCAGGTCAAGCTTCCCTTCAGTCCACCAGAGGAGTCAAACCAGTCCCGCCGATGGGTACACAAGATGAGCCCTCAGAAACCCCACGGGTATCGGAGTACCCCCTCCATCAGTCAGTAGTCCGTGGCACTGTGTGTGAGATCGGATCGAAACGCGATTTTGCGATACCCACTCCACCATACACGACCACTGTCAATGTTGTGGGCTGGGGATCGTCGCGCAACGTCGGTGTAACGATACGCAATAGTAAATCAAGCCAAAACGATTAAAATTCGAGTTTTGTTATATGACTGCACCGCCAAAGTATAGACACCAGTAAAGTTAAAACTACCAATAGGTCCTACCGCCGCAGGGGCAATAAACTTTTTCGAGTCCTAAACACACTACTTTTATTGTAGAACTGCCGCCCGCTAGAGATGTTCTAAGGCATGTTTTCAGGTCAGATCTCCCGACCTGAAAAAATCATTCAGCTACTACGGTGAAGATGACGGCAACCGAAGGAGAAAGCATTGTTTGTGCCACTGTAATCACGAACCCTCGTCGCGTGTTGGCTCGCTCATCACGCGTGATTTGTTCGGTGTATACATCAACAATGGATCGTTTGCAGCCAGCACGCTGTTGAATTGACCGCAGCACGCTGCTTATTTTAATAGACATATCTCGCCTGTAAGAGAAATCAAAACCTCGAGATGTGGATAAATTATTCTCGCCAATATGTGCTCGATGCAAACAAAACTTTGGTAACATGATTACCATTATATCGAGTAGGTAAGTAGAAGCTTTCATGACTCGGAGCGCATATAGCGTTGCACAATAAGCACTCCACCTATTGACAGTACCTCGATATAACAACTTTACAACAACGCTCAAAATGGGAGGCGACAAAATAAAAGAAGAGTTTCCGGGTTTTTATAGCGGTATAATCACCGAGTCTGGTACCAATGAAAAACAACAAGCGTGCTAACATCAAACTAGAACCATTTTTTACGGTAAAAATCGTTGCTACAATCTCGCCCCATCGACATCATGGAACAGTGCGTGAGGCAGTCTTATCCTAACCGCGATTTCTCGTCTTCGCCAGCATCTGGGTATCTTTTAGTGGGTTTTGTTGCTTTGTGTACACGTGGAGTGGCACAGTGGACCTTAATATGTCCACTAGGTACAGTTGGTGTGGCTGCGTGGTCCGCAATATGTCTGTTTGGCGGATGTGGTGTGGCACAGAACCGCGGAGTCTCTAATGAAATGCTGGTGGCGGCGCCCCTGGTCCATGGACCAGCGTGGGAACCCTTTTTTCTCCCCGCGTCAACCACAACTTCTCCCCAGTCGCTCTCGGCCGCAGCTTGATCGGCAAACCGATCGATTCTCCTGGATCCATCATATCAATCTCCCCGATCCACACTGTTCGAGCGTTGTTGCTATATAGCGGCCGACGGCCATGTAACTGAATCTTGATCTCGTCTGGCAGGGACACCTTTCTTTCGGATACGTCCAGTCTGACCCCCGCAGGTATCATGAAGTCCATTCCTAAAATTGCCTCGTGTCCTGCCAGATATCCGACCCATATGTTGAAGTAATACACCAACGATCCGGCCAGCGTGATCTTGATCTTCGTGCGTCCTTCTGTGACATACACATTCTCCCCGATCCCGACGCACTCTTGCCTCTGACTTCCGTCCACTTGACATCCCACCTTACGAGCAAATGAGGTGTCCAGTATTGAGACTTCTGCGCCGCTATCGAGTAGCAAGACCGCCTTATCGTTATTGATCTTCCCTGTCACTTTAGCTTGGCGAAACCATTTCCCTGGAGCGTAATGCTTCCAGAATCCTCGGACTTCACCTGGCAGGAGATCTAGAGTCATCTTAACTCGCGATCTCTGGTATTCATCCACACGCAGACCTGAGATCCGAGGAGTAGAGGCAGCAGGTCGGTGTAGATCATGTGTATTATCCGATCGGTTTGATCGCGCGCTAGACTGATCTACCGACTTCTTCTCCACAAATGCATATATGCAGAACGTAGCACGCTCGGCTCGTACCGGATTCCAACCCGGCGAGCGTCATAGTTTTACCTCTTCTTCGTCGATTCCGGCAGAAGGGCTTTATGTTTCGCTGGATCGTACCACTGACGGATAAGATAGTAAAATTCTTCCATCGGACACTTGCCCATTTCATGGACTCCTCCACAACCGCGACAGACGAACAGGCAGCGATCGGACGGATGTCCGCGTCGGCCGCACTTCTGACAGGTCAGGTTCTTTCAACATCCCAGATCGCTGTATTTTCTCGATCCGCAGTGCGACCATCGAGGTCGATCAGGCGACCGATCACGGAAACCTCGGTCTTTCGGTCCTGATCCCTCCCGATCAACGCTCGGGCGGACCAGCGCCGCCGATTCCCGCGACTGGCGGTCAGATCGCCCTGTTTCACCGCCTATAGGGGTCCGATCTCCTTCGGCTGAGGCCAGAAATACACGTCGCAAGTGTCCTTCTCCATCAGAGCCGTCCGGTCCTTCCGAAGTCTCAGGATCCGAAGTTCCTCGGGGGACTTGCACGGCCTTAATTGCTCTCTTGGCCGCAGGCGCCGTCGCCGACGAACTTTCCGGCGATACTTGGATCCGAATGCTGATCGCTTTTGTCGGGTCTTGGCTCGCTCGCGGGCTCGGAGCACTTCTTCGAGATCGTCTGCGTCCGAGATCCGGAGCAACGTAAGCTGATCAGCCAGCTCTTGACCGCCTAAGGTCTCGATGAAGTGTTCAACGTGTTCTTGCCGAGCCTTACGATCTCCATCCTTGATCTTCAACTTGGCGCGTAGTGCAGCGACATCCAAACGGTAGTGATATTCCAACGGGGACTCATCCGATCGCTTGCGTGCATGGTAATATTGCCATGCCACCGATACCCCCAGGCCGCAATACTCGTTTGGAAAACTCTTAAGCAGATCACTCCACTTCTTCCGCGTCGAGCGACCCAACTGTCTATACCAGTTCTTGGCCGGCCCCGACATCAGATCTGCAAACGTCAGGCATTTTTCCTCTTCTGAAGCTTGATCCCGTAGGAACGCCGACTTGACCTTGCTCAACCACGATCGAGCCCGATCTTCGTCCAGGTCGTTTCCCGTGAACTCCTTAAAATCCGATATAGCCGAGATCCTAACTCGTTGGATCAGGGCGGACTCTGATCCTCCTCCGGTTGCTACAGCAACGGCTGCTCTGGCTGGCAGTCGGGCAGGGAAATCAAGATCGTCCGGGTCGTATTCGTCAGGATTGGCCTCATGTGTCGGAGATCCGGCTGATTCCATGTCGACATCCTGGGTGCCGACGTTAATCGGAGTGGTTGGGAGCTTCTCTCTTCCGGCCGCGGTCGCGATCGCCCTCTGCTCTCCAAGGAACCGGTCCGTAGCGGCCCGGAAATATGATTCCAGGTTATCGGTCGATCGGATGAAAAGATCTCCGGAGTAGGTTGCGTGATCTCAGTCGACGCAGGTTACTTGAGACGGGATCTTAACAGCTTCGCTCCCGATGGCCCTGACGACATACGTTGGGGAATCGGCGAGTCATCAGAACCCTGTCCCGAGACAGCTGAGGCGTATCGCGACGATCCGGTGTGAGGATCGGCTGCGCTGCTTTGTGGCGAACTCTGAAGCTCCGATGTCAACGTCTGGTCTCCGGTCAGTAACTTGTCCACGGTCGCGGGGGAGGGGGGGGGGGGGGTGTTCACGGCTCCATTTAGCGTTCCGATCGGCGTTATCTTCAGCAGCCTCAAGACCGGATCATACTCCAGAAAGTCCAGAACGAACTTCCGAAGATAAGCTTGTTCCTGTGCATTCGCGTTCCAAGCCGGCGCGATCTTGCTCGATCCTTGTTCTTCGAGGTCGGATTCGGGTGCCTTCAACTTCTTCTTGCTGGACTTCGTCTTCTTCGTCTTCTTCGTCTTGATCACCGGCTTGGGTGCTTCCGAGACGGAAGCTTTAGATCCCGAAGATTTCCCTCCGGAATCATGCAGATCACGATTCGCATCGCGATCTGCGGTGGTCCCCGAAGGGACCTGGGAAGAAGGTCGAGGTTTTTCTTCTAACTCTGGATCGGGATCCTAACTTTCCTCTTTGATTCGTTCAGCAGAGCTCCTCTAAAACTCTGCAGATCCGCGGATCTCGCTTCATTCAGCGGCGTCGTCATCGATCCGACTTCCGTCGCCACTTCATCCCGTGGTTCTTGCTTCACTTGGACATCTTCATCAGACTCACGGTGAAATCCGGAGTCCACTAGAGATCCGGGCACGCGCACCATTGTGGTGTAGCGGGATCAGCCAAAATCTGGTTGAGGCCGATCTCCACTCACACACCGCGCCCAGACACCGACTAACGGAGGGGGTCCCCCGATGATCCGTGATCGAATAAATTTGGTCTCACCTTGTGTACCCGTAGGCGGGCTGGATCTGCTCTCTCAGGGATCCGAAGGTGTCCGATAAGCGAAAACTTGACTGTCCTGGCGGGACGTGGGATGTATGGGGCAGCGCGGAACTTCTTCGCTCTGCTCCCGGTTGATAAGTCCTAAATACGGCCTGATTAGTGACGATCGGTCTTGATCTATGGACTTTTTACCTAATTTAGGCACCGAAATGCCTATATAAGCGTTTGTCTTGTTCTCCCTCTCCTTTCCGGGTTGCTTGGCGCTTCCAATAGCGGGATCTTAAGTCTTGAGAACGGATCTGACCTCCAGTCAAGCACCAAAGTCTGGATAATCAGGGACTTGTACACTTAAAGTAGGGAAAACTAGTGTAGGTAAATCCGGCTAATATATTAACCAAGATCTTACGCTACGACGCTAGTAACCTCTACCTAAGCCTCCTTCTAGCACTTCGTAACGAACCAATATGTCTTTAAGACGTCTCGAGTGCGGGGAAGGCCACCTGTGCACTTCAAAGTAAATTCTGTTCTGATTGATGTTTATCCTACGTGTATCCACTACCTACCCGTTTACCATGCGTCATGCGCTGTACTATGTCTCCTCCTTGGATAAGATCGGCTCTCACCATCCTCGATTGGGCAACCGATCTCGCGATCTTCAACTTTGTCCCTTGATCGCCGATCTCTCCTCTGATTAATGATCTTCGCCAAGATCGCCGATCTTGATCTAGTCAGGCGATCTCGATGTTGATTGGTGATCCCCACCATGACTGCCGATCTAGATCTAGTCCGGCGATCTCGATTCTGATTGGTGATCTTGGCCGAGATCGGCGATCTTGATCATTCTGATCGGGGTCGACGATCCCGATTATCTCGATCTTGCCCGACGTTCTTGATCCAGGTGAGCGATCTTGATCTCCTCTGAGGATCTTGATCCAGTCTGGCAACCTAGATGTCGATCGGCGGTCTTCGTGACGATCGTCGACCTTCTCATCCCCGATCACCAGTCTTCAGCTTGATCGCAGACTTCCTGCTCTGACCTAACGACCTCGCCCCGATCTCAACCCGTTGGACGATCTCAGCCTGATCTTGTGCTTGGGCGGGGAATCTTGGTCCCTGGTGTCCTGATCCCTCCTCCGGGCATCCCCGCCATCGTATTAGCTAGGCACCATGTTCGCGCCGCTGACTGCGGATATCCATTACGATCCCCGATCCTTGGGAAATCCTGATGGCGCTTCACCACAATAATGGCGCGGCTGACGTGGAGGCTTCTTCGCACCTATTTCAGCTGATTGTTTGTCCTATTATCAAGTCGACCATTGGCCAACGCGATACGCCTGGGGACACACTTGAAAATGTTGCGTTTAATGAATTCTCCTTTGCAGACATTTTGCGCAAAATCTAGGAGCGTTCTGGCTCACGTGTAAAAGGGTCGAGCAGGCAAAACCTGACAACGAATGGTCGGTGGCTGTACCATCAATGGAGGTCTGGGCCAAACTCATGCAGTTTAAGTCTAAAATGCACATCGTAGACCGCACAAAGTCGCAGCACCAGTGGAACTCATGGCTTACAGCCGTGAAGGGTGAGACTGTTAAGCTCCTGGAGTATGAGTACGGAGTTGCAATTACGAAATCTCGGGACCTCGAACAATTTAAAGCAGCGTATATTCTTCCATCGAAAAACACACCCATCACGTGCTGCGGCTGAAACGTCTCTTCAAGTGATTGTGGCTAGACTACAGGAGCATTGGCAACCTACTTTTCAGTATACGCCTGTGGTGTGGCGTATGTGGGCGAATCACCTCGCTCGAAATTTGGAGCGTTCGACGTGGGATGCCGCCATCCCTCTGCCTCCACCCGTAATCAAGTGAACTACGATCCGTTATGGATCTTCTTGCATGCCAAGCAACGCTCACACCGTCGCATGTGTGTGATGAAGCGCCAGCAGGATTTTGGCTCAGAAGCTCCAGCAGCTGACGCCAAGGATTGGGGATCGTAATAGGCATCCGCAGTCGGAGTCGCGAGCATTGTACCTAATACGACGGCGGGAAGGCCCGGAGGAGAGATCAGGACACCAGAAGCCAAGATTCCCAGTCCAAGTACAAGATCAGGTTGAGATCGCCAGACAATCTTGACGATCGGATTAGCCATACGAACCGGAAGATTGCCAAGAGACGAAGGCCGAGTACCTCGGGGAAGATCAAGATCGCTCACCTGGATCAAGAACGTCGGGCAAGATCAGATAACCGAGATCGTCAACCCCGGTCAGAACGATCAAGATCGCCGATCTCGGCCAAGATCACCAATCAGAATCGAGATCGCCGGACTAGATCTAGATCGGCAGTCATGGTGGGGATCACCAATCAACTTCGAGATCGCCTGACTAGATCAAGATCGGCGATCTTGGCGAAGATCATTAATCAGAGGAGAGATCGGCGATCAAGGGACAAAGTTGAAGATCGCGAGATCGGTTGCCCAATCGAGGATGGTGAGAGCCGATCTTATCCAAGGAGGAGACATAGTACAGCGCATGACGCATGGTAAACGGGTAGGTAGTGGATACACGTAGGATAAACATCAATCAGAACAGAATTTACTTTGAAGTGCACAGGTGGCCTTCCCCGCACTCGAGACGTCTTAAAGACATATTGGTTCGTTACGAAGTGCTAGAAGGAGGCTTAGGTAGAGGTTACTAGCGTCGTAGCGTAAGATCTTGGTTAATATATTAGCCGGATTTACCTACACTAGTTTTCCCTACTTTAAGTGTACAAGTCCCTGATTATCCAGACTTTGGTGCTTGACTGGAGGTCAGATCCGTTCTCAAGACTAAAGATCCCGCTATTGGAAGCGCCAAGCAACCCGGAAAGGAGAGGGAGAACAAGACAAACGCTTATATAGGCATTTCGGTGCCTAAATTAGGTAAAAAGTCCATAGATCAAGACCGATCGTCACTAATCAGGCCGTATTTAGGACTTATCAACCGGGAGCAGAGCGAAGAAGTTCCGCGCTGCCCCATACATCCCACGTCCCGCCAGGACAGTCAAGTTTTCGCTTATCGGACACCTTCGGATCCCTGAGAGAGCAGATCCAGCCCGCCTACGGGTACACAAGGTGAGACCAAATTTATTCGATCACGGATCATCGGGGGACCCCCTCCGTTAGTCAGTGTCTGGGCGCGGTGTGTGAGTGGAGATCGGCCTCAACCAGATTTTGGCCGATCCCGCTACACAACATGTGCCTCTTCATCCGTCAACGTCCCTTCTCAGATCGCAGCCGAGCATTCAAAAGGTCGTGGAGACTTGTACGAACTCATCCCAACCGCCACCGAGTCTTCGTACCGTGGCTGGCCAGTTCTTGGCTGCAGAATGCGAATCCGGCCAGTCACATTATTAATAATAAGGACAGCCTGGGATCAGTTACATCTTGGCCATTAACGGGGCTCAACGAAGACTCGTTGAAGACTCGGTAGTGACATGGTCGAGTCTCTCGCACCGTCAAGTCTCTGTACGTTATGTGACCGAGTGTTCGTGGCTTGGGCAACTTGAAGGCCGTCGGTTCTTTGTCTGGTGACAATTGTCGGCACAGGCGCATATCGCTACATCACATATCCATTGGTTCCGACAACTCCACAAGAAGACTCGTCGGAAGTGGAAGCTGCACAACGAGGCGTTCATCGACTATTACTGCACGCAGTATACACAGTCACAGGCAGCTCACTACTATACTGCGACTCGAGAACGCAAGGAGCACATCTGCGATAACCGTAACCGTCTCAATGGGTACGCTCGCAACGCTCGCCTTCAGGTCGAGAAGGGTCAGCGCGATGCGAAGGATCACGTGGAGCAGTTCCTACTGACCTGCGGGGACGACCGGCTGATGCGAGACCTCAGCCGGCTGTGTTTGACCGGCATACGGGAATTGGAGGAAGTCCTCATCGATTTACTAAAAGGAGAAGAGCGACTCATCGCTAGAGGAACCGTCCAACAATTCCGATACGAAGGAGAAACTTACCGCCGCGGCGATGGTCGCAGTCGAAGCGAAGTACGAGCGGACCCAGACCGTTCGAACCGTCGGGAGCGACGCGATAATGATCGTCGCGACCGTCGGGACTACGACCGTCGAGATCGGCGCGACTACGACCGCCGCGAGCGACACGACCTGGATCGCGCACGTGAGGACACACACCGCGCACCCCGAGTGCCGTTCGCGGACGCTACGGAGCAAGACTGGGTAGCTGAGCTGCGGTCGCGGGTCGAAACCCTCAGGAGCGAACATTCGCAGCGAAGGTTGAAGCGACAGTGAGGATGAAGCGTCGAGTGAAGTAGACTTCGAGTCAAACTACAGCGATGATTCGTCCTCAGACGGTAGCCTGCGACAGCTCGCCGCGGCGAACCTCGTCAGCGGCGAAATGAACAAGTTGGTCGTATGACGATCGCGAGCGACGCGACGGAGACCATGGCGATCGCGAGAACCGCCACAGGAGCTTCGGACCATGCGCAGCTTGCGGCGGGAAGAACCACTCGGCTCATTACTGCAATCGTCGATGCAAGCTGTGCAAGCAAGTACACGATGCGGGACAGTGCGAGTTGTACCGTCATCTCCAAGGCTTCGTTAAGTATGTTCGAGCGAAGGTGGTCATTTAAACTAGGTAGCCCGCCAACAATGACTGGGTTGGGCTCGAACGGGCTACCACAGTTGACTGAGCCTTCGGTGGAAGCAGGATGTATCCTTGCTTTCGTTGGAGAAGACAGTGTGTGGCCGGACGAAGAATTGGATGAACAAGTGAACACGATTGAAATTGGAGAATATTGCGACGGAACCCTCGCCAGCGGCGAGGGACATGAAGACGACGACCAGGAACCCCGAGGAGGACATAGCGAAGGTTCGATCGCCAGTGCTGTGAACAAGGGGCGGCCCATACCGCGCCGCGAACCAAAGGTGATACGACTCTTAGCTGGTGAATCAAGGGGGGGGGGTGGTCGTTGCAGCGGTATGATCAGCGAGTGCAGATGCGCGCTATGGTGAGTGGGGCCATCAACGACGAACCCACTGCGATCTTACTGGATACCGGTGCGAACGTTAGAGTGGTCTCGGAGAGCTTCGCCCGGAAACTTCGGCTACGGTCCGTGCCGAACCATGGACGACCTATCGACGTTCAAGGGATAGGCAAGGGAGCGTTGACAACGAGGCGACGATTACTGGTGAAGGTCACCTTGGGGCGGCGGCTGATGTACGAGTTCGAGATGTGGGTGTTGCTGCACAATGCAAGAGTGGATGTGGTCCTTGGGATGGACTTCATGATACCCGCTGGGGTTCCCCTCGACTTGTATCGTTCCACGGCGATGCTCCCAGGGGAGATCATGCTGTCGCTACTGAAGTCAAAGCTAATGGAAGCGAATCTAGTCGGGCGACAAGAGGTAGCGGGACGTACGACCGATGCTATGGAAATAGGTACGCACGAAAGCGAGGAGTTCAGCCTTCAGATGTGTCGCCCGTCGTCGGACACGCACCAGCTATGGGTACGGCGCACGGCTTCCTTGATTCCGACGCTATTGACGAACCGTCGAGGAGGGCCAGCGAAGGTTCGGCTGAGTAATATCACAGACAAGTGGGCCTCGTGTCGAGAGTTTACGAACTTCGTGGTGTGGGCTCCACACGAGACCTCCCGCGCGGAGACGGTTATGTCTTGCCGACTTCGCAACGGTACCGGGACTGGCAGATTCTAGCATACGCCGAGTCGCGGGACCCGATGTTGCTGAAACGAGAGCGCGAGTTGTACGAACGATGGGCGGCAGCTCAACTCTCGCCGGTGGATTGCCCTGCTTACTCTACCTCGACCCGTATCTTTCGCAGGTCTGGCGAACCTTCGGAAGCGGGACACGCGCGAGTCGCAGGACAAGTCTTCGAGAGGCGTGACCCCAGCGAGGATAGAGCATCAACCTCGGCAGCGCAAGTGAATGGACCAGCGGTAATCCACCCTCGACATCGAGAGAGAAGTCCCGCGGACGAAGAGACCCGTCGGTTTGCGGCGTCGGCGTCATCGGGGGCGAACATCCTCGAGGAAACCAATGACGCAGGAGACACCGACACGAGTGCGTTCAGGGTGGAGGATGAGCTGTGGAAAACCGGATCCACCTCAACCAGCGATATCGGTTGAGTGCTCGCAGACACCAGACGAACACTCCGCCCATAGTGGACATGGCTCAACAAGTCGCAGCGAAGGTTCACCGGGAATCGGTCAGGGTCAACATCGTGTACCCTCGCAGGAGGGAGACGAAGACCCCCGCAACCGACCGAAAGCGCCGTTGCCACCGAACTCTGATCGATCCCAAGATGCAGCCATCGCCGAGCCTTACGAAGCTTATGTGCTGTCGGTGTACGAGTTGACGGCGGCCGAAGGTGAAGATGCTTACGGTGACGCCACCGTGTATGAGCACCATGCAGCTGAGGCGGGACTGGACGACTACGCCCACGAGCTTGCGTTTTTGCCAGACCTGAACGAAGCATCGCAGACGGACCTGGACTACTCAGCGCTCAATGTGCAGAACGCAGAGGTGGTGATGTTGCCACTGATCAAGTCGAGGCGGCTGGGTAGCGGATATTATCTGGCGATGAAGAGAGTATAGGCCTTTCGGCCTTAACAATACAGAGCAGAATTTTCCCTGAAGCACTCAAGTGTTCAAGCGTCGAGGTGAGCACCTTACACGTAGTAGCTTTACAGGGTATGCCTACCAGCGAACCGCGACCTTCCTGAAGTTAGCGTTCCTTTCTGGTGAGGCCACGAGACTAGTAGTGGGTGTGTGTTTTGGTTTATCCGTACTTGAGGGAAAGTCGGGTAAGAGGATTCCCGAAATTAGTGGTTTGAGTATTGATCGTATACTCTAGACAACTTACTACCTGAGTTATTCTCGGGCACCCCTGTAAAAGAGTCAAGGAGACTAGGCAACCTTCCGCTGTTGGTGCCACAGGGTATTAGAGAGAGAGAGAGAGACAGAGAGAGAGAGAGACAGAGAGAGAGAGAGACAGAAGTTAAGCGTACAGGCGAAGCTCGTGCCTGCTACGTTTGTGTATTAAGTCTAGCGACGCAAATTGTGAGCGAAGAAAGCGCCGGATCAGGGTGCTGGGTCGAACTTGGTTCCTTCAGGCGCGCCCCAACTTTCGCTGACCCTTGTGGACAGTGTATTGTTGTGTGCGGAAGCTCGCTGTGCGTACAGCGACGTTTCTACATGAATTCCTACATCACATACACGTTTTCTTCAAAGGCTTGAGCAACTCTGAGTGGGTCCGTCTCTGCCATGGGTTTGGCGATTAAGTATCCAGTGAAACCACACTGGAATAGTAGAAGTGCTGTGTTTCATCGTCGAGACTTCGGTAGTGGTATGACGAAGTCCATCGAAACGATCTGGAATGGTCATTCGGCTAACACGTTGCCGGTGAGTATCCGCGTAGGTAAGGTTGGCTCTTACTCGAGCTACAGTCCGGACAAGATTTGACGTGTCTATCGACGTCGGCGTAGAGTCCGTGCCAGTAGTAGTCGCGCCTGACACGCTGATAAGTCCGCACTACACCTTGGTGTCCGCCTTCCAGAGAGTCATGGCAGTTCTGAAGTACTTCCTGAGTCATCGTGATGGGTACCACAAGTCTTAGCTGGATGTCTTCCTGCTGCTGTGCCTTGCTCTGTTGTCTGGTTCCAAGGTAGTGAAGTAAGTTATCGTCCGTAAGGACGAACTTATCCGCTATTTTTAGCGCGTCGCGTGCTGTTCTGTATCCAAGTTTCTCGACTTCTCCTCGTAATACAGCTTTGAAATTCGGCCACCGTAGTTCTTCATCCTGTGCTTGAGCGATACGTCATCTGCGCTCTTCTTGAACAACCACTGGGTCGACGTCATCTCCGCTCGGCCTCGACTGAGTCTGTGCCCCAGTCTGCGGCTCACTTTGCTGGTCATCGGTAGGTACGTCCGCGGTAGGTTCTCGTCGTGCGTGTCATTCTCCTGATCTACAACTTCGTCAGCAAACTGGACTCTTTTACGAGTCTTGGTTTGAGTACGAGTCGTCCCCATGAGCATGTTTGGTTCTTCTCGCACGAAATCACAAAAGGTCTTGCGCGTCGTTGAGTAGCAAGCGTCGGTAAATTGAATAGAGCCTGTCGAAACAGGATTTTTCACCTCTGCATTGCCTGGCTCGTCGTAGATCACCTCTGGGATTCGATTGAGCTGAGCGAGTTCTGCTTTCCGAGTTCCGCTCAGCACCACCTTCGACATCTTCGATTCCAAAGCTTCGTCATTGTCCGGACCTGGACCAGCAACGTCGTCCAGCTCAGCGGCGAGGTTCTTCGATAGCGACTTCGTCGCCCCGCTCAGCCCTGACGATAACGTGACCGTCTCTGGAGTCGTAGCGCCTGGCTCTGGAGCCGGCGTCTTATCCTCGTAATCATCATAATCATGGGAGTCAGGATCGTTGTCCGCCTCGTCCTCGAAGTTCACCGAGAGTTCGGAGAAGCTGCAAGTCGTGCAGCCGTCCCGTTCGGACTTGAACCCTCGAAGCGTGTTCTGCCGGATTTTGCAGGAGTAGCTGGTACCGTCGATGATCCTTTCGCCATTTTTCTTGTTGTTTAGCGGAAGGGTACCAGACACAGTTAAGCCTTTTACGAGGGCACCGAGTGTTCAACACTCGGTTGGAAGAATATATAGGAGGCAATACAAGCACTCCTAACCGTCCAAATAGGCAAGATATAGCCGTCACGTAAACCTTCCGATATGTAATCGGCCAATACACACACAGTCTCTTGGCCTTGCCGGATGAACCCTCGCTAGTAAGCTTCGAATCCAACGACAGGCATAACAAACTTAAACAAGCTTGACCAGCGCTTGAAGCCGGACCTCGCTCTGTGTGCTTGAGTGGAAATTCTGTTCTGTATTTGTGTTGCCCTTTCGGTCCATGTCCTAATATGCAATCCTAATCATGTATACTAATTATTATCCAGTTATCACTACCCACACTAGATCTGCTATTCCCAATCTTCACTGAGCTCGTACGGCCAATGTAGTTCCAATTTTGAGGGCAGGAAGGCAATTGTGAAGTACAATGCAAAATAGGGTCTGATTTATAGTTAAGCCTATACCAGCCTGGATCTCTATCTCCTCTGTCCTTTACTCGTCAAATTGTTTGCCAGGCCTGGCTACTTGTCCTTTCTCTCCTTGGTCCATTTCCCCAACTGTATCCGCACCTGACTTCCCCTGATCCGTGGCGCAATCATCGTATCGTGGCCGATCATGGATCTTCCCTCAACCCGGAATACCCCCGAGCAGGAATATTTCTGGATCTTGGTTTCGAGTCCCGGGCTTAGATCGCCCAGATATCCATCTTACTCACCCGGATGTCAGGTCCAGATCTCGGCCCTTGCGGTCTTCACTTGGGTCCTAGTTAGCCTCGTCGCCTCCCGTCCAAATCGTTATGGCTTCTGCCCCGATCCGTTATCCCCGGATTCAGATCCTTGTACTCGGATCGACCATGTCATTAATCTCGAATAGTGTCCAACTGTCGCTTCCCATCTTCTCATTCTTCGGAAAGCGCTTTACCACAGCCGCCTTCTGCGCTCAGTTGTCGCCGTCCACCGGTGTCACTGTGCGCACCCATCATCGTTCTTGCTCCTCGTGCATAGCTTTGATGTGATCTTTGGCATTGGACGCGTTCTTGGTGTTTCGCAAAGCTTTCTCCCAGCTGAAGCGGTTTTTTTTTTGCCCCGAGACTTAACATTCTCACAGCACAACTAACACAAATTGCGGTAGATCTTACGTGATTTCTGCCACGTATTGCGCTTCTGGTACTGCGCGTCGAGATGGTGGATCAGATCCCACACTCCGTCAGTCGTCCCAGCCTTCCGAGCGTGTCTGACGGACAGAGGGACACCAAGTTATTATACAGGTGTAGGTGGGGATGGGTCGGAGTCTGTGGCAGTAACTGACGCTATGACAGGTTTGACACGCGTCTTCTTTTTTTTGTGGAGGACCACTTCCACCGTAGTCGACTATTGAGGGTTGCTGGTCTTGGGTACTGTGTACCAGTTGTACCCATTAACCGGTTAACCCGAACCGGTCCAATCCGAACCCACGTTGATTATGGTGATTACGGTAAGTTGTTTACGCCACCGATGATTAGACGAGTAGGATGATTGGATGAACACCGGTGAGTGATGGTTGATTAGATGCACTAGGTGATAGGACGCAGGGTCGCGTGTGTATAACAGTAGGATGTAAGCTCCAACAATTCAATCACTTTCGAATCTTCATTCTACCCCTCAAGTGCCTTCGCTCCGGTCCCGCCGTCTGCGACGTCCCTCCCTCCGCTTCGTCCGAGCTTCGTGTCCAAGATCCATACCTTCCATCAGGTTATGAGCCCAAGCACCATGTCCTCTGCCCAAGACGCCTCGACCAAGGTCTCCATTGACAAGTTCAACGGGGACAACTACGCGACGTGAAACCGCTACATGCGCGGCGTGTTCCTGACCAAGACGACGTGGCATGTCGTGAGCCGAGAGACGACGCCAAGCTTCACGGACTCGCGGGCCAAGGACGACTACGTCAAGTCGAGCAACATCGCGTTCGGACTGATGTTGCTCCACATGGACGCGGACTACCACCATGTGGTCGACGACTGCGAGGAAGCGTGGGTTGCGTGGACGCGCTTGAAGACGCTGTACGGTGGTTCGCAGAAGGCTGGACGCATCTACCTGAAGCGCCAACTCTTCAGCATGGAGATGTTGGAAGGCGGGAACGTCTTGTATCATTGCAACGAGGTCATCAACATCAGCGCCAAGCTCAGCAGCATCGGCGCCAAGATGGAGGACGAGGACGTGGCGATCTGCTTGTTGCGCAGCCTCCCCAAGAGCTACGAGAACGTCGTGCTGAACTTGGAGATGAGCAGCGCTGAACTACGATCGCAAGACGTCGTGAAGGTGCTCACGAATGAGCACATCAAGAGACAAGGCGAGAATACGGCGACGGTGAAGACGGAGAATGCGGCCAAGGCGTTCAACACCGACCGAGAGTCTCGCCAGTGCACGTACTGCGGGAAATTGGGGCACACCATTGACAAGTGCTGGACCAAGCAGAAGGACGAGAATTGGGGCCCAAGACGCGGCGGCAATGGCAATGGCCGTGGACGCGGGGCCAACAATACCTAGTGGAGGAACGACGACGCCAGCTACAACTATGACTACGGTTATGATCGAGTGGCGTTCGCGGTCTCACTGGAGTGTGGCATTTCGACGGGCAAGGATATGCTCGGGATGTGGGTGGTCGACAGTGGCGCAACGCACCTCATCTGCAACGACAAGGCCAAGTTCGCCCATTTGATTGAGCGGAACGAAGGCGAACTTTCGGTGGCCGACGGCAACAGGGCGGCCAACATGGGTGTGGGGACCATCGTGGAAGGAGTGGTTCTGCCCAACGGCGACGAGCGCGACATCGAGATCAAGAACGCGCTGTACGTGCCGAGCATGAGCAAGAATCTGCTGTCGGTGCCACAGATCAACAAGAGTGGTCTGTTCCAAGTCGTGTTCGACGGCACCCAGATGCGCGTCACGCACGAGGCCTCCAAGCAAGTGGTGGCGGCGGCAAACCTCGTGGATGGACTCTACTGGCTCCAGACGCCTCAGCGATCGGAGAATGCGGCGACCAGTGGGAAGACGGTCGACTTACACGCGCGTATGGGTCACGCTCCGGTGGAGGTGCTTCACAAGATGGTCGACAACAACATGATCAAGGACGGGAAGGCACCTTTCAAATCGAGTGGACCAAGCGTGTGTCGCGGCTGCCAGCAAGGGAAAATGGTCCAGAAGCCGTTCCCAAGCAACCGTGACAAGCGTCACTACGACACGTTCGAGCTGCTCCACTTCGACGTGTGCGGCCCCATGGAAGAAGAGTCACTGGGTGGCAGCAAGTATTTGCTGCTGATCGTGGACGAAGCCAGCGGATACATGAAGGGGTTCTGCCTGCGTGCCAAGTCGGAGAGCGAGGACTGCATCAAGATGTACGTCACGAAGGTGCAGACGCAGTTCGGCAAGAAGGTCAAGTTTGTGCGGCACGACGGAGCCCGTGAGTTCGCGACCAACTCGCTCAAGGCCTTCTACGAAGTCGAAGGCATCGAGCAGCAAACCACGGTTCCGTACGCGCACCAGACCAACGGCACGGCAGAACGCGCCATCCGGACCATTGTCACGATTGGCCGCAGCATGCTGCATCACGCCAAGCTGGACAAGAGCTTCTGGGCTGAGGCGGCCATGACAAGCCGAGTGTGAAGCACATGCGTGTGTTCGGATGCCAGACGTACATCCTGACGCCGAAGGAAAGACGGCGCAAGTTGGACCCCAAGGCTCGCGCCGGGCTGTTCCTCGGCTACGAAGAAGTGTCCAAGACGTATCGAGTTTATGACATCGAGGCGGGGCAGGTGGTTATCAGTCGCGATGTCAACTTCGATGAGTCCACCTTTGGACTTTCGACGCATACTTCGGATGAAGACGTCGATGATGCTGTGCTGGACCTGGACGCGCTGGACCTGGACGACAACGATGGACCGCGCCAAACGAGCTTCAAGCAGGCGGGGAAGCGCAAGTACCGACCGAGTGGCGACGACGACACTGCCAGAAGATCGCGCCCCGTTCGCCACCGAGCTGGCTTAGAAGAAGCAAGTGCGCCGGACGTATCCTCCTCGCGCCGAGCCGACCCCGACGAAGAAGAAAAGTCTGGGGACCAAGATGAAGACGACGACTCGACGCCTCCAGTGTTTTGGCGTGCCAGTGCCAACGCTGTGGAAGCAGCAGCCGATCTATCGGAGCCGACGACGTTCCAAGAGGCTGTGAACGGTCCTGATCAAGTGCACTGGCGCAAGGCGATCCGCGCGGAGCTCAAGTCGATGCAACTGCGTGGTGTGTTTCGAGCTGCCAAGTTGCCTAACGGACAACGCGCCATCGGTACCAAGTGGGTGTTCAATATCAAGCGTAAAGCGGGCGGCTCGATCGAGAAGTACAAGGCGCGCCTCGTGGCCAAGGGCTTCAAGCAGAAGTACGGCATTGACTACACCGAGACGTTCTCGCCCGTGGTCAAGTATGTGACGCTGCGCATGGTGATCGCGATTGCCAAATATTTTGGCTGGCCCCTCGACCAACTCGACGTGGTGACAACATTCCTGTACGGGATAATGAAGGAGGTGGTCTTCTGCGTGGTTCCGGAAGGCGTCGAACTGGATGGTGACATCGACTGCCTGGAACTGGTGAAGGCCATCTACGGTCTCAAGCAAGCTTCGCGAGTGTGGAACGAGACCTTCGACGAGTTCGTGTGTTCCATCGGCTTCCAAGTATCGGCGTTCGACCCACGCCTCTACATCAAGGTGGTGGACGGTCACTGCGTGCTTGTACTGGTGTACGTGGACGACGTACTGATTACCGGGAGTTCGCCCGAGCTGATCGCACGAACGAAGACCGACCTGAAGACGCGCTTCGAGATGACCAACAGCGGCAAGTGCGCATTTGTTCTTAGAATCGAGTTGGTGGACGGCCCGGACAGCAGCGTGACCATGTGCCAGCGGCGATACGTGGACGACATCCTGAAGCGCTTCGCCATGGTCGAGTGGAAGGCCGTGGTGAGTCCGGTGGACATGAGCACTCGACTGGTTCCAAGCGACGCGGCGACCAAGGTGAACGCTCCGTTTCGCGAAGCTGTTGGTGCTCTGATGCACCTGATGACAGGCACGCGCCCAGACATCGCGTACGCCGTTGGCTATGTATCGCGCTTCATGGAGAACCCCCAAGAGGAACACTGGGCTGCGGTCAAGCGTATCTTTCGCTACCTGTAAGGCACCAAGACGCATGGGATCTGCTTCAAGCCGGGCGACAAGATCGACTTTCGTGGCTACTCGGACGCGAACTGGGCCGGCGACCTCGCCGACCGCAAGTCCACTTCAGGCAACATGTTCATGCTCATGAGTGCGCCTGTGAGCTGGGGAAGCAAGAAGCAATCAAGTGTGTCGCTGTCCACGAGCGAAGCGGAGCATATCGTGCTCAGTCTGGCTATCCAAGAAGGCAAGTGGATTCATCGCCTGCTATGCGAGATACTGGCGGTCGCTAATGAGACTGGACCCGAACTCATGATCCGCGAAGACAACCAGTCGTGCATCAAGATGACGAAGAAACCAGTGAACCACGGTCGCGCCAAGCACGTCGACATCAAGTACCACCACATCCGCGATGAAGTCAAGCGCGGTGAAGTCAAGCTTGAGTACTGCGCGACTTCTGTGATGCTAGCGGACATCATGACGAAGGCTCTCGCGGGACCACGCCATACGGATCTGACGGCGGCTCTCGGCATTTGTGGGACTTCGCATTGAGGGGGCGTATTGAGGATTGCTGGTCTTGGGTACTGTGTACCAGTTGTACCCATTAACCGGTTAACCCGAACCGGTCCAATCCGAACCCACGTTGATTATGGTGATTACGGTAAGTTGTTTACGCCACCGATGATTAGACGAGTAGGATGATTGGATGAACACCGGTGAGTGATGGTTGATTAGATGCACTAGGTGATAGGACGCAGGGTCGCGTGTGTATAACAGTAGGATGTAAGCTCCAACAATTCAATCACTTTCGAATCTTCATTCTACCCCTCAAGTGCCTTCGCTCCGGTCCCGCCGTCTGCGACGTCCCTTCCTCCGCTTCGTCCGAGCTTCGTGTCCAAGATCTATACCTTCCATCATCGACTTTGTTTGTACCCCCGTCTTGACACGTTTGGCAGCACGGGAGGCGAGCACGCAACGATCGGCCTGAGGGCTACCAGGAGACAAAGCGAAATCGGAGTCCGACCCAGTCCAAATATTCGCAGACGACCTCTTCGAAGGCGTTGTGGTGTAGCGGGATCAGCAAAATCTGCGAGATTGCTGGATCCGACTTCCCACCAGTACCCAGACACCGACTAACGGAGGGGGTCCCCCGACGATCCGTGATCTTCCGAACTTTTTTCACCTTGTGTACCCGTCGGTAGGGCGGGATCTTGCTCCTCTGGTAACTGCAGAGGTGTTCGGGGGGTAGAAACTTGAATGTCTTGGCGAAACGAGGGGATTTGGTGGAGTAGTAGTGGAAGATCTTTACTCTACGTCCGATGTAGGGGCCAGATCACAAGCGAGTCCTTCGAGCTTGTACGATCTGGCGGTCTTGATCTGCGATCTGACCGTAGGGTTGCCTTGGCGTGTGTTCCCTTGTCTTTAAGTTGCTTTTCGTCGTACTTGCCGCTTCTTATAGCGGGATCTTGATAGTGGAGAGCCTCTTAGGTATACCCGGCCAAGTAGTAAATCCGGTTAACCTTACAGATCTGCACTTATAAAGGAATGTTCACTAGGTGGTAGGATCTGGCCTATGTGTGTCTGATGGAAGAGAACGACGACACGGACGTTCTGCTCTTGCTGAGCGGCGTTCTCGGAAGCCAGGACAAGGATCGAAGAGAAGCAAGGAGCGAGGTGTGCCTATTGCTGGTGGAGGAGGTCTAGAGAGTAGCGATGCGTAGTCGCCATTATCTCACGACTCAGTGCCTGGACAAGCTGAACTTGTACCAGTGTGGTAACGACTTGAACTTCCTAAATGACGCCAGCGTGACAAGGTAGGGAGATGCTGAACTGTCTACCGACGTGTATGAAGTGTTAACGCAACCTGTGTCTACTGCAAATCTGCATTTCACCAGCTACTGAGCCGGTTTGCGCACCTCTATTTTATCCCACCTTTGTCGACTAGGGCGCACCCACCGAAGCTCATGTATCACCATTAGGTACTGGGGCTCGTGCTCTATTTCTACGTCGGTTCCATGGAGAACAGCACGCTCTGCCTGCTGTTTGGGGTGCCCCCGAGCGCACTAGCGAGAACTCTGTGCAGAGCAGAGGAGGCACTGGCCAAGACGCTGAAAGGGTACGGCCCTGCACGTATCTCGTGGCCGTCTCCGGCACGTCAGGTTTAGTTGGCTCGCGAGCCTCTTCTCAAGACCACGTTTGGATTTATCGATGGGAAAAATCTGCGGGTACGATAAAAACTTATTTGGTATTAGTATTATTAACATCTACAATGTTGCTAACTAGACAATCATGCGCTAGGTAATGGAACCTTCCAATTCTGATCCCCAGAACGCGATGTATAACGGCTGGCTTCATCCCGTTTTTGTGACTGGGACAATCTATTCCGCCGCTGACGGCTGCATCATTTGGTGCAAACACAATTGTCCGGGGTCATGGAATGACTCCAACACTTCGTTGGGATTCCGGATGAAGTTGCTAGACCCCAAGTTCTGCCCTGACACACGCATGAACGTAGTGTCGGACTTCGCGTTTCCGTGTTCGACCGAAATGACAGGTCGGATCCTCACGCCGCTCAAGGACGGAGATATCGACCGAATTCTACCTTTGCTACGGAGCTCAGCGAGGACTCTCCACAATGCAATCACATCTGTGCGTCAGGCCGCGGAGTGGGGCATGGGAAGTATGCAGAAAAGCCTAAAGCCATCACAATCTTCATCTACCGTACGACCCAGAGCTCCGCGGCATTCGCATCACAAATATCTTACGGATGGCCAACCTTAGTATCGGAACCGTGGGTATCTCGCAGATTCTGACAACTTTTGCTGGTGAGATGGAGGTGCCCACGGAGATGAAGTAGGGTTTCATAATGATGATAACTTCGTTGATAATTGATAAGTTCTTGTAATACAACTCCAAATGAAGAAGTCATGTACTTGGTTGACACTGCTACTCGTAGGCAAGGCGTATCGTGTACTCTGTTCACAGTTCTAGGCTGAGACAACGAGTGCCGTGTACTTCTCCCTCTCCGAATGGTGAGTGATAACAGTTCGTCTACAATGAGAAACTATAGTGAAAAGGTCACAAATGAACATTAATTGCTATTGTATTGCGAGTTGACCGAGGATATCTGTTAATTTAACGCTACAAATGAAGAGCCCTCGTCGTTTCTTACATGCTACGTCTTCGTCAGAGCTCATGCAACTTACAGCTCGGTGTGGTCGGCCCGCGCTGACCGCGTACTCGTTACTCATTTGGAGCGTATCGAGCACGTCGTGCACATTCACAAAAACAGTGGCCCTATTCTTTCTTACCGATGGCACTGATGAACAGCATCAACTCCTGCGTGCGGGCTCGGGATTCAGCTTTATCACGGCGAGCACGTTTCTCTATCTCAAGCTTATCTTGACGGCGCGGCTCCTCGGCTTCGGCTTTTCTCAGCGAGGAAGCGGGCCTCACGTGCGGCGTTCTCATCACGACGACGTTGGTCATCTTCGGCACGGCGTACCTCGGCTCTGCGTTCATCTTCCTCGCGGAGAAACATCATCATTTCAAACATGTTACCTCCCATGTTGTTGCTAGCAGTCTCGAGGTGCTCCAGCTTCTTCTTGAGCACCGTAGTTGTTTTCAGAGCCCGTGCACGTTTTGCGTTTGCATAACTCGCCTCCAACATGTCCTTCTCGTCGTTGTCCTACGCACGCTTCGAGGCCATGCTGTCTCGGAACGCGTACAAGTCGGAACCGCCGAGGCGGTTCCAAAAAACTTAGCCGCTTCTTGTGGTGTAGAGCCTCTTGCTCGTCACGACTCCTCGCCTTCGGACTGAATGAAATAGTGCCTCTCGTAGACGCCGAAGCGCTAGGAACAACCGGTGGATTGGCGGCTCTACGGCTTTTAGCTGCGTCAGTAGGGCGAAGCTGGTGTGACGTAGTCTGCGTAGGCGCCGGCGACGTCATAGTAGCGAATACCTCCAGTCCATCCTGGACTACAGTAGACATAGAGGATTGCATACCGACACGGCCCAGACGCCCGGCCGCATTGGAGTCAAGTCTCCAGCTCCCTCAATACCGGGCGACTCGTCACGACGGCTGGCGTTACTCTCAAGAGAGCTGGTACTCGGAACATCGCTACTAACTCGCATTGCACCTCCAGTCCCGTCACGATCGCCTAAAAAAGGCGTCATCTGGATCGACGTCAAAGCGGAAATCAGGCAGTTCTTCTCGAACTTCCTCCGGGACTTCGTCTTCGTACTCAGCTTAGTCTACGCCGTCCTTGTCGGCCATTTCGACAACGTTGGCCTTGTCGTCAATTGTTGGCTTCAGTACCTTGGCTTGCTTGATACGAGGAGGTATACCAGGCTTGCCCGTAGGCTTTCGGATGCTATACAGCACCTTGAACTTGCGCCTTAGGTTGTCAAAGTCGCGCTCTGCCCAACTGCGGGCTCTGGTCGAGTTGTAGGAAGACACCAAGCGTTCCCATTCGTCTTTCCCCAGCGGTAAGTGCTCCTCCACGAGTGTCAAAAGACGGCTAACTTCAGTCATCTTGTAGTTAGTGCTGCCGATAAGCTTCACCATCTAAAAGAAACACGACATGATAATTAGTTAAGCGTGAGCTTGATGCGCGCGATTGCGTAGCCGAACGGTGGGTAGTACCTGAAGAGAAGGGCTAGAAGTATTGAGAGTCGAAATAGTGGGGTCGCACTTGGTAGGAACTCTGCAAGTAAAAAAGTGAGAGCAGGGGTATTTGGGTAGCAGCGAGAGTCAAGTAACCTCTCCACCACCAAACGAAAATCCACTACTACTAAGCGGTAGACCCCGTCAAGGCGCGAAAGAAGGCAAGCTTCAACGCGCGAAAATCGCGCGCGCAACACTTACTTCACACTGAGTATTGGGGCTTCGAAAGATACCATTCGTGGGGTGCCGTACTACTGGCGCGAAAGTGAAAGGTCGTCAATGTGCGGTTCCTGTGGCTTCATTCGATCTCAGCGGCATTCAGTGCAATTCTGATAATAAAAGTAAAATGGTATATTAATATCAACACCAGGTTAAATCGATGAATATACCTACAAACAACAATACTGCCTAAGTATGATATGCTCCACTCTCCTCTGTTGTCTCCGTCTGCCTCTCCTTGGCATCACTCGTTACGGGTCACGTTCATCTTGGATGTTCTGGTGGCGGCAGTCGGCATGTTGACACCGGCAAACGAACCAGAGATCGCCACCATAGTCTGCGGTGATTTCTTCACCTCGTCGGATGTACTGCGTGGAAACCACAACGACCGTCGTGCGACGTCCATTGGACACTTCAACAAACTTAGCCACCGGTACACAGGAATGGTTCACAAAGCGCATTAACCCCACGAGTTGCTCAGTGTTAATTGCAACTCGGATCGGGTGACTTGGCCTCTCAGGACGGCGAGTTATTATCAAGCGATACCCTCCATTTCGAGGGCGGTTTTTGGGTGAAATGCTGACATGCTCCATTTCACCCAGGTACTGACCGAGAATCTCGCCGGTCTCAATGTCCTCGGCAACAACAACACCCAATGACCACGTTCGTAGATTCCTGCACAAGAAGACCTTAGGGGACTCATTCAGTCCGTTTCCGCACTTGCCTTCGAACGAGCAACAGTTGATTTTGAGTATAAGTGCATGAGAGAGTTGCGGCACGTTCCGACTCGGCACGGCGAGCTGCAGTCGCTCCAACCATAATGCGGCTCCTTCGGGAGCGCAATGCCAAGTGGATTGAAAAGGTCTCGGAGATTCGCCACTCGATATGGCCACTGAGCAGAAACAAACGCATCTCGAGGACGGGTAGCACGCAAATGAGCTTGGGGTCCAATGTCAGGCTAGTGCGAATCAAACCAGCCGGATTCACATACTGACGCGTTGGCGGAGGCGTTGACGGAAGTCCAGGCGGCGAGCGCTGCGGTCTCCCGTAAGGCTGTGCTGCAGCACGTCGTTCACGCCGTGTTTGACGCTTACGGTCAGAAAATTCTGACACAGCACGAGGGACAGGTCGTGGCGTGGTCCCCAACAGTACCGGAGACGACATCGCAGGACTAGCCACAGGGCGCTTCGTCACTTGCGACGAATTTGGAGTAGTGAATTGATCTTGACCACCACACGTCACCGACCCATTCTGTACCGCCCGTTTGGCACGTTTTGGAGATAACCAAGGAGGTGTTGCAGTTCCTGTCGAGCTGGCAGTCTCCTCCGCCTTCGCATCTTCCGCAACATCAGCAGCACGCTTGGTACTTGCGAGCTCTTTGCCACGCAGAAGATTCGGTGGTGTATTTTCCTCGTCGCTCGACGAATCTCGAATGCAGCGAAGAGATCAGAACAACACAGACTGGGCGCGACCAACCATGACACCTGAACACATTCGGGTTAGCCACAGACACAGAGACGCAAGGGGCGGCAAAGTACTCGTCAAAGTTACTAGTAGTTTTCGTCTTCTCAACCCCGGCCGCCAATTCGAAAATGAAGAGTCGCTCGGCGCGTCGGGCGACCCCGGAAGATATAAGCAAACGATTTATGTGAGAGGAGTGATAGTCCCCTGTGTCAGAGTGATTGTAGTCCGAATTCATACAAACAACAAGTCGAAGCTTTAAGATGGCTTCAGTGCATGAAGTTAGGGGTAGGTGAGTTTATCGAGACGATTTTCTCGCCTCACGAGATTTAAGCAACAATTTGTCGCGACTTATCTGCTGCAAGTATGACACCCGCTTACGCTATATTTGGTAGGCATCCATTTAATGAAGGGCCCCCTAGTACATACTGCTTATTCGGAAGTATTATTTATTACCTTACTGCTATGTTAGAAAGATTGGGATTGATAGGTTTCCTGTATTTCAATAACATTTCGCGTTTTGGAATTGTTGTTAGTGACCAACTATCAGTATTTTTACGTGCAAGACTTCAATATTTTTCTTGCAAATTTCGACAATAAATTCGAATTTAATTTTAAAATCAAATTCGAATTCAAATTGGATTCCGGGAACGGAATTTACCACACACACTGAAATAGTGTTGTTACCTCGGTCTAGGTCAGCCTCCTGTATTTGGTATTTGTAATTAAAATCCATGTAGATTTTTTCAAGAATCTCTATTTTAAGCTGCCTCCAGAGATCGAAAGTAGCAGCTATGTCGTCTATCCTTTCCACTTTAAGTAATGGATAGTATTTGTTGGATTTCAAGGTAAAGCGTAGTTCGTACTTATATTTCTCACTCTCATTAGTCTTTTCCACCCCAATCTCATATACTCAGCTCAAACTCCCCCGCTGTTTGCTATTCCCATCCTTTATGAAGGATGAACCTGTGGATTAACTTCAAATGCCCATATGAGCGTATCTTGATATGCAATGGAATACATGAAACGTATCATTAGGGAAATCTACAAAATTCAGTCGCAGCATTTTTCATGGACTTAACTAGCAGACACAAAAGTGTGCGAATGAGCACAATTTAAATTGTATTTGTACCAGAATGCTTTCAATCTGGTTACCAAGTTCGTTATTGCCAATTTATGATATTCTTAAACGTTGCATTTGTACTCTTCATTGTCATTTCTAAAGTAATTTCTTCAAAAGTATTCATACCACTCTAGCAGAGTAAAAATGACTGAATAATTAGTGACATTGCCCTATACTTGAATTGAATTGTAGCACAGAGTAAGTACAACCTTACTACATTTTTACATTGCACTCAGATCGTAGGGGCTCCTATCGGTACTACATTGAATTATAATTCTTAAAAAGGTGGCATAATAATAAATTTTAATTTAAACAACTTAAAAAATGTTTTTTAGCACTTTGCCACAATGTTTCGTAATCATCGCCAACTTTTTATGTAACCTACGTGTGATTCATAATACACTTTTTTTAACCAATCTTCACTAATTGTCGTGTATTTTATCCAATGGGAGAGATTACTTTTGTGACATGCTTAACTATGGAGGGAGAGCGGACCCAGATCTGTCACCGCATAACCTTGTAGATTCTTATAAAATGCGTTATGTTGACCCATCCGCTGAAGATAGGACAAATTCCCTTCTTTTCATATAACAACTCATAAATCTATAATACCTGTCATCTTAAATAATCTTCCACACTCAATCAACATCAACCACAAAAACCAGTCAACAACTGTCACTCCAAGCATCCAACCATAGAGCGACTGCATTGAGTCGACGACCAAGCGCAGGGAGGTGGTCCCCTTTAGGGGGAGGTAGAGGGGGTCTTGGGTACACTTATGGTCTAAGGACAGTGACTACACCTACAAACCAGAGAGTCGGTTCACCATCGTTTTGTACGGTCATGCAAACCAGATACAAACCCGATACTAACTGAAGTACAAACTCATACAAGCCAGTACAAACTCACCTCGTCTATGTCACCGTAAACGTGCTGAAACAGTGCAGAACTTGATAATGATTGTCGCTGAAAACACACTCGGGCCGTTGGTTACTGGTTACTTTATATGTGATACATGGTTATTTGAAGTTATGTGATGTAGGAGTTCACGTAGAAACGTCGCTGTACGCACAGCGAGCTTCCGCACACAACAATGCACTGTCCACAAGGGTCGGCGAAAGTTGGGGCGCGCCTGAAGGAACCAAGTTTGACCCAGCACCCTGATCCGGCGCTTTCTTCGCTCACAATTTGCGTCGCTAGACTTAATACACAAACGTAGCAGGCACGAGCTTCGCCTGTACGCTTAACTTCTGTCTCTCTCTCTCTCTGTGTCTCTCTCTCTCTCTCTAATACCCTGTGGCACCAACAGCGGAAGGTTGCCTAGTCTCCTTGACTCTTTTACAGGGGTGCCCGAGAATAACTCAGGTAGTAAGTTGTCTAGAGTATACGATCAATACTCAAACCACTAATTTCGGGAATCCTCTTACCCGACTTTCCCTCAAGTACGGATAAACCAAAACACACACCCACTACTAGTCTCTTGGCCTCACCAGAAAGGAACGCTAACTTCAGGAAGGTCGCGGTTCGCTGGTAGGCATACCCTGTAAAGCTACTACGTGTAAGGTGCTTACCTCGACGTTTGAACACCTGAGTGCTTCAGGGGAAATTCTGCTCTGTATTGTTAGGGCCAGTTGACTCTTATTCTTTCTAATCCTATCCCTCGCGATGTTTCAATACCAATATCAATGAGCCCGTGGATCAATACAAATATCAAGTGAAATCAGTCCAGATCCGGTGGCGCGTCCCATCCAAGCGCTTACGGTTTGACGATGTTCCTGTCTCGTGTGGTCCACACTGTCGTGAGGCCGTGACGTCATATGAATCGTCGCGATGAATGTCAGTGAGTCTGATCGATCATGGAGACTTGTTGCGAGACACTTGCGATGGTTCGTGACTCGCGGGTGAAGAATAATTCACTATACCACAACTGCCCCTGACGAGACTCGAGCCACGGAACTTGGTGAGCGTTTCGGCACTTCGAAACTTGGACCTCCGTAACAGGCTTTACATGGCGCAGTGCTGCGCGGGAGCTTGATGGTCAGCATTACTTGTCGTTGTACCCTGTCCGTTAAATATTGGCACGTAGCACCACATTGTAGCATATTCGTCTCTTCACATTCTTTTCCGTCCAGGTCTCCAACGATGCCCCCATTCATCATGCCGTAACTGCGCCACGAGCCATCGCTAACGGTGAGATAACACACAGTACAGAGTCCTCGTGCTGGTCCCTGTCCCTGCGACGATTCGCCGAGCATGATCGCATAGTTGAGAATTACGTCCTCAGATTGCTGGAACTCACCAACCCGCACTGCTCTGGTGTCCATCCGGCACGCTCCCAAGTGTCGCCCGACATTGTGTCATCTTGCTGAAGTTCAAGCGGGCTCGCTGGAACTAAAAATGGCGGTTCATTCGAACCTGACCCCGTTGTGCCAAAGTTACGTTGATCTGTTGTGGGACGTCACCTTTCACATTATTCGCTTCGGTTTGCCCCTGGAGCTTCGCCGAGTGCACCATTCGCTTCCTCTCGCTCCCCTGCCTCTGCGGGTAATCTATCCGATGCTTCATCTCCCTTATCGCCATACACACAGTTCAGGTTGTCGGCGATATCACCCTAGACCTCAGCTGTGTTTCCCGGGCCACCATAGGCATCGTCCGTGTTGCTCCGCAAGTCGATTTTAAGCGTCGCCAAACACTGCAGGACCTTCGTCGGTACCAGCACCGCCTGTTGGTGCTATTAACGACGGTTCATTCGGCCTTGATCGAGAAGCTTCGCCAGCGTTGTTTTGCTAGGACTTGCCCCTGAAGCATCGCTGGGGAACCAGTTGCTTACTCCGGTCATTACGAGGTGCCTTCGATGGTTCACTGGCCGCTCGCGAGAGCTCACCGGAGGCCTGCGATGGCTCATCAGTTGCCTGCGAAGGCCACCCGGTCGCTCGTGATGGTTCATCAGCTTGTTTGCGAAGGCTAGCCGGTCGCTTGCGATGGTTCGTCAGTAGCCTGGGAATGTTCGTCGGTAACCTGCGAAGACTTGCTGGCAGCTCGCGAAGGTTCGCCATCTACCCTCGATTCAGTTCACAGCGTCGCTTGCTCTCTACCCCAATCGGGGAGTCAGTCCGTGAAGCCGACGATGGTTCACCTTGTTTTGGTCACCTGGTAACATCGGGCGATAGCTCGCTCAATATTGACCTGGAAGCGTCGCCAGATGTACCATTTCCTTCCTGTGTGTCGAAAGCTATTGGTGCCCGCTGCGAAGGTTCGTTTGCAAAACGGCTCATCTCGCGTGGCTCGTTCTCTTCGGTCTTGTTATGCCTGATATCACACTATCGCCGGACTCCGCAAAATTCGAAAAAAAATAGCCTTGACTTGCGCTCCGCATCCTCTCTCCACAGCGTTACGAACCGTTCGACAATCAGGCGCCCCTAAGTGTTTAGCGAATGTTCATCGATAAATCTGGCCCTGTTTAGTATTAAACACCACTTGCAATAATCTCCATCACGTTAGCTGTCGTCCCGGTGCCCCTGAATAATCGCCGTGTATGTCCACTGATCTGACCACGAGTAATCTCCAAACAGCACTGGCGATGGTTCGTGGCGTGACGCTGGCCTGCTGAGATCTCACCGGGTCCTCAGCTTCATCACGGAGCTTCACATGCCACTAGTGTCACTCAATCGAGGTAAAAGTAAAATCGAGCTCTCAGCCAATCGGCGCGCTCCATCGTCGAACACCCAACGCCTCAAAGCATTCACAAGGCGTAATATTGTCTTCGGCGCGGCGCCCAGATCTCCTAAGAAACGCTTTTCCGCTGCGTCACCACTAACCCCCCCCCTCCGCAATACGAGCATCAGGACTGGTGAGTGTCGCGACGCTTCACGCGTCTAGAGGAGTCTGGGCCGCGTACCACTCCATGATCTCGACAGTATCTCCGGCTACCACATAATACGCACCCACCACGTCGACGTATGCTAGCATGCACCACACGTTGCCATTACCTTCACCTGGCTTGGGGTCACTTTCGAGAGTCGTCTCAAGACACTCCGAGCCTACCAGCGACGCTCCTGCACCCGTTATCAGCAATTGCGAACACCGCCAATGACTGTCACGTCTTGAACGGTTCTTTTAGCTTCGATCCGGGCTTCACCGAGGGTTTTGAAACATCACCAAAGGGTGCCCCAGCCTTGACTGGGTCCGAATGCCATTGTGTACGCACCAGCGAACCTTCTGTCACTTGATAATCAATGCAAACGTACAATAGTTTGGTGTAGTAGGTGTTTTCGTCTGTTCCATGGGCGGCACCGCCACCACGTACAGGTCACTGTTAAGACTCGTTTCCACCAGGGTCGAAGACTAGCCGTGGGCTCATCGCCAGATAATATCCGCTACCCAGCCGCCTCGACTTGATCAGTGGCAACATCACCACCTCTGCGTTCTGCACATTGAGCGCTGAGTAGTCCAGGTCCGTCTGCGATGCTTCGTTCAGGTCTGGCAAAAACGCAAGCTCGTGGGCGTAGTCGTCCAGTCCCGCCTCAGCTGCATGGTGCTCATACACGGTGGCGTCACCGTAAGCATCTTCACCTTCGGCCGCCGTCAACTCGTACACCGACAGCACATAAGCTTCGTAAGGCTCGGCGATGGCTGCATCTTGGGATCGATCAGAGTTCGGTGGCAACGGCGCTTTCGGTCGGTTGCGGGGGTCTTCGTCTCCCTCCTGCGAGGGTACACGATGTTGACCCTGACCGATTCCCGGTGAACCTTCGCTGCGACTTGTTGAGCCATGTCCACTATGGGCGGAGTGTTCGTCTGGTGTCTGCGAGCACTCAACCGATATCGCTGGTTGAGGTGGATCCGGTTTTCCACAGCTCATCCTCCACCCTGAACGCACTCGTGTCGGTGTCTCCTGCGTCATTGGTTTCCTCGAGGATGTTCGCCCCCGATGACGCCGACGCCGCAAACCGACGGGTCTCTTCGTCCGCGGGACTTCTCTCTCGATGTCGAGGGTGGATTACCGCTGGTCCATTCACTTGCGCTGCCGAGGTTGATGCTCTATCCTCGCTGGGGTCACGCCTCTCGAAGACTTGTCCTGCGACTCGCGCGTGTCCCGCTTCCGAAGGTTCGCCAGACCTGCGAAAGATACGGGTCGAGGTAGAGTAAGCAGGGCAATCCACCGGCGAGAGTTGAGCTGCCGCCCATCGTTCGTACAACTCGCGCTCTCGTTTCAGCAACATCGGGTCCCGCGACTCGGCGTATGCTAGAATCTGCCAGTCCCGGTACCGTTGCGAAGTCGGCAAGACATAACCGTCTCCGCGCGGGAGGTCTCGTGTGGAGCCCACACCACGAAGTTCGTAAACTCTCGACACGAGGCCCACTTGTCTGTGATATTACTCAGTCGAACCTTCGCTAGCCCTCCTCGACGGTTCGTCAATAGCGTCGGAATCAAGGAAGCCGTGCGCCGTACCCATAGCTGGTGCGTGTCCGACGACGGGCGACACATCTGAAGGCTGAACTCCTCGCTTTCGTGCGTACCTATTTCCATAGCATCGGTCGTACGTCCCGCTACCTCTTGTCGCCCGACTAGATTCGCTTCCATTAGCTTTGACTTCAGTAGCGACAGCATGATCTCCCCTGGGAGCATCGCCGTGGAACGATACAAGTCGAGAGGAACCCCAGCGGGTATCATGAAGCCCATCCCAAGGACCACATCCACTCTTGCATTGTGCAGCAACACCCACATCTCGAACTCGTACATCAGCCGCCGCCCCAAGGTGACCTTCACCAGTAATCGTCGCCTCGTTGTCAACGCTTCCTTGCCTATCCCTTGAACGTCGATAGGTCGTCCATGGTTCGGCACGGACCGTAGCCGAAGTTTCCGGGCGAAGCTCTCCGAGACCACTCTAACGTTCGCACCGGTATCCAGTAAGATCGCAGTGGGTTCGTCGTTGATGGCCCCACTCACCATAGCGCGCATCTGCACTCGCTGATCATACCGCTGCAACGACCACCCCCCCCCCCCTTGATTCACCAGCTAAGAGTCGTATCACCTTTGGTTCGCGGCGCGGTATGGGCCGCCCCTTGTTCACAGCACTGGCGATCGAACCTTCGCTATGTCCTCCTCGGGGTTCCTGGTCGTCGTCTTCATGTCCCTCGCCGCTGGCGAGGGTTCCGTCGCAATATTCTCCAATTTCAATCGTGTTCACTTGTTCATCCAATTCTTCGTCCGGCCACACACTGTCTTCTCCAACGAAAGCAAGGATACATCCTGCTTCCACCGAAGGCTCAGTCAACTGTGGTAGCCCGTTCGAGCCCAACCCAGTCATTGTTGGCGGGCTACCTAGTTTAAATGACCACCTTCGCTCGAACATACTTAACGAAGCCTTGGAGATGACGGTACAACTCGCACTGTCCCGCATCGTGTACTTGCTTGCACAGCTTGCATCGACGATTGCAGTAATGAGCCGAGTGGTTCTTCCCGCCGCAAGCTGCGCATGGTCCGAAGCTCCTGTGGCGGTTCTCGCGATCGCCATGGTCTCCGTCGCGTCGCTCGCGATCGTCATACGACCAACTTGTTCATTTCGCCGCTGACGAGGTTCGCCGCGGCGAGCTGTCGCAGGCTACCGTCTGAGGACGAATCATCGCTGTAGTTTGACTCGAAGTCTACTTCACTCGACGCTTCATCCTCACTGTCGCTTCAACCTTCGCTGCGAATGTTCGCTCCTGAGGGTTTCGACCCGCGACCGCAGCTCAGCTACCCAGTCTTGCTCCGTAGCGTCCGCGAACGGCACTCGGGGTGCGCGGTGTGTGTCCTCACGTGCGCGATCCAGGTCGTGTCGCTCGCGGCGGTCGTAGTCGCGCCGATCTCGACGGTCGTAGTCCCGACGGTCGCGACGATCATTATCGCGTCGCTCCCGACGGTTCGAACGGTCTGGGTCTGCTCGCACTTCGCTTCGACTGCGACCATCGCCGCGGCGGTAAGTTTCTCCTTCGTATCGGAATTGCTGGACGGTTCCTCTAGCGATGAGTCGCTCTTCTCCTTTTAGTAAATCGATGAGGACTTCCTCCAATTCCCGTATGCCGGTCAAACACAGCCGGCTGAGGTCTCGCATCAGCCGGTCGTCCCCGCAGGTCAGTAGGAACTGCTCCACGTGATCCTTTGCATCGCGCTGGCCCTTCTCGACCTGCAGGCGAGCGTTGCGAGCGTACCCATTGAGACGGTTACGGTTATCGCAGATGTGCTTCTTGCGTTCTCAAGTCGCAGTATAGTAGTGAGCTGCCTGTGACTGTTTATACTGCGTGTAGTAATTGTCGATGAACGCCTTGTGCAGCAACTTCCACTTCCGACGAGTCTTCTTGGGGAGTTGTCGGAACCAATGGATAGCCCCGTCCCGAAGGCTCAGCTCAAACGCAACGCACCACTCGCCGGGGTGGGTTCGGCTCCCTTTCATTTCGAGCACAAAAGTCTTTAACCACTATATATACATCGACTTGTCGCTCTTGTTCTGACGCCCGCTGAACAACTTGATTCGATCCAGCGGTACATGCGTTGCCAGCTCAAATATCGGCTTGGCATCGGCGGCACTCACCCCACACAGCGCATCCATCTGCCGGGCCAGCTCCTCACGCAGGTCCACGTCAACTTGGTCCCAAAAGTCGTAATCGCTGTCCAACGAATCGTCGCTGTGATGGTTCGCTGTCCGTCGCTCTCGAGCTCTGACGCTCCACCTCTGCACCCCATGACCTGCATTCGAACCTTCGGGATCGGCGGTCAGACGTTGAGCACGACTCGCTGAACGTGGTGTAACCATATGCGAATCTTGGAAGTACGGGGACTCGTCTCCCTTGGAGAATACGTTGTCACCATAGTCCTGAGTATCATCGCGAACCTTCGCAGGGGTATCTGGTAGTGGAATCATCGCTGGATCAGCCACCTGAGCTGCCGTCCTGGTCACGGGTTGTCTTCCCTTGCCGATATCCTTCACCCCGAACGCAGTGCGAAGCCTCTTCTTCCACTTGTGAAGATCAGCTCCTGCCTCGGAGGGAGTCCACTCTTTCAAGGTCATGTTCGACGGGTAGTTTCGAATCTCCATCCCCATCGCTCGCAGCAGCGACACCGTGTTTTCCGCAACTTGCGTCGTGCTCTGCGAGTTTACTGGGTACGCCAACTCGTCACGGAGGTCACCCCCAGGTCGCCTGTCGCACCTGGCGAGGGTTGAACTGCTGAATCCAGTCGCTTGACTGCATCTTCTCGAAACCTCTCGCCAAGACCTTGTTCGCCGCTGGAGTGTCGTCGTTGACGGGTGGACGCACCGCAAGCGCGTCTGGTCCTCGTGCAGCCATCGACGAGGGTTCATCTTCTTTCTCTTCGTCACCCCACTCGTCGTAAGCCGACTCCGGCCCCGCTACAGCCGAAAGTTCGTCAGCGAGGTTTCGTGACAGGGGCTTCGCAGCACCCCGTTCCCCCGCCGACAGCACCGCCTCCTCGCGAGGCTCAGTCTTCACCTCCGTCGGAAGTGTTGACTCCTCGCGGTCACACCGTAGCCCAAGTCTGCATCCGTAGCTCGCGAGTCTTCGTCGTCCGAAGCTTCGAAGCTCACCGAGCGTTTGCCAAAAGTCGCCATGCGCGCCGACACCTTCGCCGCGCCGTGATCCGTCGCTCGACTCGCTCCGCCCTTCATCGGAGTCGCTGGTACCGCTGACTTCGACTCTCTCGCCATTTTCAGTTGACTTGGGTTGTTGCTCGAATTTAAGCCTAACAGAACGTAAACAATAACAGAAGGTCACACCGATCCCGGGTCGTGGGATCGGTTGTGATGTAGGAATTCACGTAGAAATGTCGCTGTACGCACAGCGAGCTTCCGCACACAACAATACACTGTTCACAAGGGTCAGCGAAAGTTGGGGCGCACCTGAAGGAACCAAGTTCGACCCAGCACCCTGATCCGGCGCTTCCCTCGCTCACTATTTGCGTCGCTAGACTTAATACACAAACGTAGCAGGCACGAGCTTCGCCTGTACGCTTAACTTCTGTCTCTCTCTCTCTGTGTCTCTCTCTCTCTCTCTAATACCCTGTGGCACCAACAGCGGAAGGTTGCCTAGTCTCCTTGACTCTTTTACAGGGGTGCCCGAGAATAACTCAGGTAGTAAGTTGTCTAGAGTATACAATCAATACTCAAACCACTAATTTCGGGAATCCTCTTACCCGAATTTCCCTCAAGTACGGATAAACCAAAACACACACCCACTACTAGTCTCGTGGCCTCACCAGAAAGGAACGCTAACTTCAGGAAGGTCGCGGTTCGCTGGTAGGCATACCCTGTAAAGCTACTACGTGTAAGGTGCTCACCTCGACGCTTGAACACTTGAGTGCTTCAGGGGAAATTCTGCTCTGTATTGTTAAGGCCGAAAGGCCTATACTCTCTTCTAATATTTTGCCCCTCCTATCTTCTATATACAAACATCAAGTTAATCAATCCGTATCTTGTCCCATCCGGACGGCTACAACCAGTCGAAGCCTAGTTGGTGTACGTCACACCACCTTGACGCACTGACGTCAATTGAACCTTCGCAGCGGGCACCAATTGGTGGAAAACACCACGAAGATTCCTTGAAAGGCGGTTCCGAAGGTTCGTGGCTTGGTCCGCGTCTGATTGTCGATTAGCTACACCACATGTACCGAAGATTCGGGGCACCCTCCTTCATAAGACATGACCGCGATCCAAGGTTCATGAACAAAGTCTTTCAAGCTTTTGCTGAAATGATGCAATCAAGATCAAGAGTGACATTGAGTTATCGGCCGCAAGCTAATGGACAACAAGAGCGTTCAGTCAAAACTGTGATTCAATCGGTTAGAGTGTATGCCGAAGACCCGTTTCAGCAAGATTGGGACGAGATTGCTGAACGACTGGTGTTTGCTATCAACAACTCGCAGGATACGACGCGGAAGGAAACACCTTTCTACCTGGTGCATGACTGGGACGGTCATACGACCCTCAAAGCTATGACGTCGTCGATTCGTAGCGGTAGCAGCAAGCAGTCAGATGCGTTGGCATGGCACCGAGAGGTAAACCGGCAATACGAAATTGCGTTAGAAATGGCGATGGAATACCAAGCAACGAAGAAAACAAGAAGAGCTGAAAAGCACAACGAGGCTCTGAGTCGCAAAGAACGAGCAGCGTTCCCCGAGGTGTACAGCGCGAACCCACATAGCATGGTGATGATGACTCGCAGACTCTTCAAGAACACGGTAGCGAAGCACCGAAGTCTCTCTTCGAATCTGGCAGCCGTGTTTGGCTTTTCATGGAGCGCGTGAAACCTGGACTTACCAAAAAAAACTCGCCCACCGTTTGCACGGACCATTCCGGATCAAGAAGAAGGTGGAAGAGTTCGCGTATGAGCTCGAGTTACTAGACAAGAGCGGATATAGGTTTTATCCAGTGGTGCATGTTTCCAGACAGAAAGCAGTTTGCGATCGAGAGTAGGCCTACGGTTAAGTTGACGAAGGGTGTCGCCGATGACTCAAGGTTCGATTTCGACGAAGAACTGCTTCCCGAAGATAGCTGGCAACCAAACCAGCTAGCAGGCGAGTATGAAGTCGAAACAATTCTTGATGACAAGACACCATTCACGACGACTACTGAAAGAGCTGTCCGCGAGTTCAAGGTGAAGTGGATTGGTTTTGACGAGCCTACGTGGGAACCGATGTCAAATCTTTCGTGTGGCGGTTTACTCTACGACTACTTGCGACAGAAGAGGAGTGAACACCGTCTTCAAATGGTCCAAGTAGCTGACGAGGACTAGTCAACGAGTTATCGCCAAGAATGACCTGTACTTGGGGCAATGCAGCCCAAGACTACATACGAAGAAAGCTACTGCATACTGTTATTGCGTAATATATAACATCAAGAACATGAACGCGTTGGAACGAAACGAAAAGAAAGATCGACCTACGACTATTCGACTGATACTGCAAATGAGACGGTTGGATCTCGAAGAAGCACACTGACGTGACATCAAGAGGTGTGTGCTACGACGTCGAAGACCTTGCATTTTCGCCCGGTTCGGAAGAAGTAGCCACCCGAGCGAAGAACTGGAGGAGATCAGCATCATTGATGACTAGCGAGTTTTCGGCTGCGACTTCAGGAACTGGGTCTTCCGGTGGAACAGAAGCTGCAGGGCACTCTGAAGCCAGCATCCCAGTTCGGAGAAATCTCGGTGATGGATAACAGCGGGCTTACGTGGATCTGCCGGCCAACAGATTCACGAGTCTCACCAGCAGGAACGAACAGCGGGAAATCAGCATCGCACGGCGCGAAAGGCGTGTTGTACGGGTGCAACGCAGGTGTGTCCACCCATCCTATACGCCACGGTTCGGCAGCGTCCAACGCTGGAATGTGTTCAAGCCAGTTGGACGACGGAGGGACCCAGATGATCTTCACGTGGAGTCGGTCAACACGCTTGGTCCGGCCAGCGTGGTACTCATCCCAAGCCTCCCAAGCTTCATCCAGAGCGAGTTTGATGGCATCTTTAGTAGAGTCCGACTTTGCGGTGTCTTCAGCAAGAATCCGGAACCCAGGCTCCAAGAATAACTCGATGGTACGAGCTGAAATCCAGTGATCTCGCTCCCAGAGAGTGAACCCGAGATCAGTGTCATCGTCAGGACCATCTCCACGACAACTACGCCAATATGCCTTGGAGCGAAGTAACGGAGAAGCCCGCTGCGAGACGTGAGCATCAATGTCGAAGTCCTGGGTATCCAGAAGGCAAGCGTGCGGGGGAAACAAATGACCAACACGTTGCCATGGGTGATCGGGATTCCGAAAGTCAGAAAAGGCTCGGATGAATCTAGCACAGCAGGCAATCTTGGTCTTCGGAGGCAGAGTATAAGGCAGCCGATGATTCAGGATCTGGATCCAGCACTTGGAAGAACCACGAAAGGTGAAAGGAGACTTCAAGTATGGTGAAACCCACTTAGCCACCTGCTTGGAGAAACGCACGAGTGGTGGCGGACCTCGAACTGGCGCCGTGAGTGGCGTAAGAGGACGCAGTGACTGACATACGGACAGACTCCGATATCGCTACATACATTTTAACGGAAACCATCGTCGTTAAGAGATAGCATTGAATGGTAGATGGGCTTGTCATACGGTGCCTAAGAGTGTTGGCCAAGAGACCTTAACTCAGCTTCTATTGTGCGGTATGACCTCGTCAGGGAACGTCACGTGACACACATTCGGACAGACTCTGATATGGATACATACATTTTAACGGAAACCATCGTCGTTCTACCAGGATCCACTGCATCATCAAGCTCCATTACCTCGCCGTCAGCCGCTTGCTCGAACTCGAGCTGCAGCGACGAACGGAAGGATGAACGCGCAGCCTGTTGACGAACTGGACGACCAGTCCGAGACGACAATTAAGCAACCGGAGGAGCAGCGACTGGAGCAGTAGATGGAGCAGCAGCTAGAGCAGCCGGAGGAACAGGAACCGGAGCAGGAGTCGGCGACGCTCGTTCCGAAGACTCAGTCACAACCGGAGTAATGTGTGGAGATTTGGGAACAACTTCAACGACCTGAGACTCACTATCCTTGGATGAGGACTCCGAAGGCGACGGAGAGATGAACGAGTATTCGGCAGACGACAAAGATGGTGTGGATGGAGCCGACGAAACTGAAACTTGCTTCCCACTACTTGGAGACTTCGTGAATTGAACCTGTGGCGTGGACTTGACAGGAGTCGTAGACTTCTTCTTGGAACCCGACTGTGACCGCCGTACGACCTTTACGGAAGCCTTGGCCGGAGCAGTTGGTGCCTTCACACGAGAAGTGGCAGCCAAAACCGACGGCTTGCGCGGTGGCTTGGGAACAGGTTGTTTGTCACGAGCTGCACGCTTCGAAGACGACGCCGATGGATCAGTATCACTTGGGGACGTCTCGCGCAGACGTTTGCGGAAAGCTGAAGCTCGAGCCTTTGACCTTGAACTACTCCGCTGGACTTCGACATACGACGTACCGGGTAAAGTACGCCGCGCTGCGGCCTCTCGATTCTCTGGCGACAAGTCGAGGTCATCACCTTCACGGTGAGCCACGCGGGCAAGGCCAGCAGCTACTTCCTCAGCCGAAGTCGACGCATCAGCTGCATCATGAAGACGACGGAGGATGGACCGCGTCTGCCCACTTACCTCAAGTAACTCCCAGTTCAACTCACCAGTCGAGAGACCTGAGTCAGACAGAAACAAGTGAGTACACTGAGACATCAACCATGATGAACAAGGATGTGACGAACCTTCAAGGACGAGCACCAAGACATCGGAATCCATATCTTCCAACTTGACGTGCGCTCGGAGAGTCCGGTTAGCATTCGACAAGCGTTTGACCTGCTCACGAAGATCTTCGTTCCGACGCTTGAGACGCGCGTCCGCCGAGTCATCGGCAATGTCAGATTCGGAAAACAACGCGATGCAAACGACGGATTTGCTCAGTGTTGGTGGCCGCCGTGGCCTTAAAGATCTCTTTCTGGCGCTCCTGAGATTGTACGAGACGCTGAGACTCCTCTTCGGCCTGACAAACACGATTCTCTAGACGCTGGTTAATCTCGTTGTCGTTGTGGCCATCAACTTGCGTGTTGAAAGCGTCCAGATCCACCAAAAGGGCGCGTTCATGATTGCGAAGGCGCTTGAGCTCAAGCTCCTTCCGAGCCGAGATACAAGTACTCTGAGCACTCTCGCGGCGCAAGACCTCTTTGGTGAGCGAAGTTTCGGCAGCCTCTTGAGCGCAACGAGCGGAGTGGAGTTGGGAACGAAGTTTCGCCAAGTCATCGTCAGCAGCAGCTGTGGCCTCATCGTCTGGGTCTGGAACTATGGAGTTAAAACAGTTGGCGGTGGCCCGGGTCACCCCCTCCCCCACACACCCAGAACCAAATTTGGATTAATTATTTTTATCGTGGGAGCTGCATCTGAAGTGTAGGACGACTTGTTCAAGACACACAGATGGCATCCAGGGCTTCCACCTTAGCTCAATGAGCGAATCTCGCCAAAATGTAGACCGCCGAATTGGCAGTACAGGTGGCCGCAGCTGGACAGTCCCACGTTGACGACGAGTAGAACTACAGCGTCCAATTCCGCTCGAACTGCATTATGCAGTCGGCATATGCACGAGTTGGTGAAAATGTTGTTAGAAATCTTTAAGAACGATCTCGATCTCTCGAATCGAGATGAGGTGGCACGGAGCACGGTCAAGCTGAAGGTATGGTGATATCGCTGATGGAGCAACGTGTCCCGGACATACAGATTTTGGCCATTCTCGGGGAAGGTGGATCAATGATAGCACGTCTCAAAACAGTAACAAGGAATGGTATTAACTCTTTACACACTCGAAGAGTTCCGAATCGCCCCAGCCACGCGTAAACAGAGGTGGACGTTGACGTGGATCCCATCGCCTCGACCATGTTAAACACCTTGTAGACCGACTTGAGTGTAAGGCAAACACTCAACTAATATATATATATGCATTATGATAGTATAGTTGACGACCGGGTCGTTGGGGTAGCCCGGGCCACCGCCAACTGTTTCAGTTGACAACTTCGGAGAGGTCACGAGCTTTCGTGAACCTCTGGCGCATAGTGTAATTCCCTCGAAACCGGTGGAGCAAGTTGCAGCCCAACAGTGACGCGCCCAAGGGTCTCAAGCTGAGTGGACAGCACGCCGACGACTCGGTCAGCAGCCGCATCACTAGCGTCCTGCACAAGACGCTGCGGAGACCGGCGAGAGATGCTGTGATTCGCAGCATTCTGCAAGGTCAACGGTCTATGGATGTGCCTACAAGCCACAGTGAGAAGGCAGCTTAAACATATCGAGCCAATAAGCGAGAAGAGCGTACCGTCGGGGGATCAGGCGTAATAGCATCATCCGAGGACGACAAGCGCGCTGATGGAGACATTGGCGGATCCGCAGGCGGCGTATCGCTCCGAGTGGGTCTCGACCAGCGGAAGGCATATCCTGCGACTAAAGATGACGAACAGCCGAAGTCAGCATAACGCTCAACGGCAACATTGCAAGCAACCACGCAGTGACGAACACTTACAGACATGGAGATCTGGAGGTGGCGAAAGACGCAGCAGACGCAGGAGGCAAGGTGCGCGCGGAGCCGAAAAGCAGACTGAGGCACAACGACACTCACCAGTGCCGTGGCTCGGGTCGCTGTGGGGGCAGTTGTGGTGTAGCGTTTGGCTTTGAGTTGATACGCAACACACTGAGAATCACCTGGTGTATCCAACCCCTTCAAAGATGATGACACCGTTAGTACGAGATTCGACGGACATCATTGGGTCAAGTTACGGTAGTGCCAACAACTTGCGACGATTGGTCGAAACTCAGCCTAGTGACGAAGCGACGTGGCATTCCAGCCGGGAGCCACGGGACAGGAGCTGAGACGCGACAGGACGTGTGACGCCAGGGATAAAGCCGCGGGGCCGGAAATGCGCTGAATTCTCACGTGTTCGACGGAGCTTCAAGTTGCTGACGAGTCGTCGGTAACGGCATTTCCGGCAAGCTGAGTGGCCTATCAGTATGTGCGAGCAACTGTGCAGCCTGGGGAGGCGCAAAGGAGAAGAGCTTTAGCTGACCAAGGTCCAATGACCTTTCCGCGACAAGTTGCGATAGTTCAAGCTTCGACGACCTCTCGAGTCGTCGGTAAGAGTTCATGATCCATAACGGACATGTCTTGATTCGATGTTTTTATAGGTAGATTGTAGGATTGGATATTACACTAAGAGCCTTAGTGCTCAAACAAATAGAACAGCATTTACTCTCAACCACACAAGGGCATGTCTGACTATCGGTAAGTACGCAATTGTGGCGGGATAGTTCCGGTAGCCTACATATGACTGCCGATGATCACTTCTACTGGTGGTAGCTTAGTGTTTATCCCGGCAGGGCCAAGAGATAGTGAGTAGTTTGGCCGTGTATTTGATAGCGAGTCATCGCTGTGTGTTGGATAAGCTTGTACGCTATCCATATATTACTTACCGATCGGAGTATAGCTCCGACACCCCCGTCTCAGGTCTGAAACACGACCGGTACCCTATCTTTATAGGAACCGCGGGGTATATTTGAGAGAGAGAACACTCTAGCCTTTGCTCGTGGCTAGTAGTGTTGAGTCATCGGTGGCATGCTTAGCAGGACACACGTTACACAGCGGAAACCCCAACCCTGTAGGGTAGTCCTGGGTCTTCAGGTTCTATACCCACATTAAAGCCTGACTGAGTTATCGGAACTCAGTAGGTGTTGTTGGTGTGGAAGTGTGCTATTACATTTCTGGCGTGTTCCTACACGACAAAGTGCTCACCACAACTTGACTCGCAGAAGTAGGGACGTAGAGGAACCTTGGTCGCAATACGACGAGAAATCTCCACCGCAGCGAACCCAACTCTCCACAAGCAGGCGAGATTCCAGACACAAGGAAGATCGCAATCATGATAAAAGCTCCAAGAAAACGCGTGCTTCTCTGAACGAGATATCCGCCCAGTATAAGCCCTCCAGCGCAATGGATGGTCAGCAGCAGAACGACTCCAGTAGAACCAGAAATCCTGTAGTTATGCCACCCCGCCGTTTGTTGCGGTGCGTGACCTCAGACCGGATAGCTTGACGTTGGAGCCCTTGACGAAGCTGCACTGCCGCGTGGTATCCTGCAAGTGCCGTCCCTTGTGTTGGCGTCTTGTAGTAGAGAGAGAAGACTTTGTGATGGCATAAAAATAAGACGAGGTGCTACATGTATAATTAACCAGTCATATGCGTCCGGGGGATGGTTGGCCATTTGGCTGAGACAGTCAAACCGACCCAATCCCGCAAATTTCGGCGGAAATCAAAATATGAAAAAAATTACAAAACAAGTCATTGTTCACGGGCTGGTCGAGCAAAAATGAGAGTTATTGAACACGTTACGAATACGAAATAGTCGTTTTAGGGAAGTATTTCTTAAGTTGATTGACCTTAATGACAGAAATATGGTGGGGGCGAACGATAATACTTGTAGGTCGCTCAAATACACGTTGTAAGTGATATAGATCTTGTGTTAATCCGTTATTTCGGTATCTGCTTGACGAAGATAAGAGTCAAATTACGCTAAAGCAGCGTCGGAACTATAATAGTTTAGCAATCCTCTGTCAACTTACTGATGGTTTATCATAGTAAAGTCGTTGTACGCCGATAGAAAAAGAAGTGCTGATCGCTCGTGTTCACCTAGGTTCCGCACTGAAGCGCTAATTCGACCTTTTCAAGTCGATCAGAGCTCGAAGTGATCATATCTTAGCAATCATCCGGGATTACATGGTAGTACTTTGAAAGGATCTTGTATGCCTAATTTGAATCTGTCAATTCTCTATTGACAATGAATACTGTATCGATTTGGGGGGGGTCGCCTAAAATACCTATTCAGGGCGGTACTGTAGGTAGTTTTACCGAATGCCTGTTTTGAATCGCAAGGTATCGTGCTATGAGTTTCATACTTCTATTGATACAGACAACAGCAAACTTGTCGAGGTTGCTCTGATAAGAATGGGGTCGTATTGCACTCCACCCCGTACAAACTTCTAAACTGCGGGTCCAATATCGAACGTACCGCAGAAACGTAATAGCTTCAGGAGGAAAATTTATTCGTCCTTGACCATGTGCTCAATCAGGTCCAGCACACGCGTGCTATAGCCCCATTCGTTATCATACCACGACACAAGCTTTACAAAGTCGTCCGTCAGAGCAATGCCGGCGCTTGCGTCAAAGATCGACGAGTGCGAATCGCCGATGAAGTCACTCGAGACAACTGCCTTTTCGGTGTAACCAAGGATACCTTTCATCTCGTTCTCGCTGGCGTTCTTGATAGCAGCCTTGATCTCCTCGTACGATGCGGGGTTCACCAGACGAGCAGTCAGGTCCACCACAGACACATCAGCAGTCGGAACACGGAACGACATGCCCGTCAGCTTGCCGTTCAGACTCGGAATCACCTTGCCCACAGCCTTGGCAGCGCCAGTGGAACTCGGGATGATGTTGAAGCAAGCGCCACGACCACCACGCCAATCCTTCTTGGACGGACCATCAACCGTCTTCTGCGTGGCAGTCACAGCGTGCACCGTCGTCATCAGACCTTCCTTGATGCCAAACTTGTCGTTCACCACCTTGGCCAAAGGAGCCAGACAGTTCGTCGTGCACGAAGCGTTCGACACCACGTGCATGTTCTTCTCATACAGCTCGTGGTTCACGCCCATCACGAACATGGGAGCGTCGCTGGACGGCGCCGAGATCACCACCTTCTCCACGCCGTTCTTCATGTGGGCTGAGGCCTTCTCAAGGGTCGTGAAGGCGCCCGTGGACTCCACCACGTACTGCACCTGCTCCTCGCCCCACTTGATATTCTCGGGGTTCATCTCGTTGAACACACGAATAGGCTTGCCGTTCACGAAGATGTGCTTTTCATCGTGCGAGAGCGAACCATCAAACTTGCCGTGCACCGTGTCGTACTCGAGCATGTATTCCATGTAGGTCGTCGAGATGAACGGGTCGTTAATAGCAACGATGTTGATGAGCGGATTCTTGGCAGCAGCACGAAGCACGAGACGACCGATACGGCCGAAGCCGTTAATAGCCACGTTCACAGCGCCACCGACGTTGGTCGTCGGGTTCTGGGCGTTGATGATCTGAAGGAAGTCGGCCTTGAGCGAGGCACCACCGACCAGGAAACCGTCAATGTCTTCCTTCTGCGAGAGCTCTGGCGCGTTCTTAGCACCTACCGAGCCACCGTAGATGACGCGGGTCTTCTCAGCAGCCTCGGGGGACACCTTCTCCTTGAGCCAGGCACGAATGCTGGCGTGCACCTCCTGAGCCTGTTCGGGCGAAGCCGTGAGACCAGTGCCAATGGCCCAGATGGGCTCGTAGGCGATGACAACATTGGTCCAGTCCTTGATCTCAGCAGCGTAGGCATCGAGCTGCTCCGTGATGTACGCCACAGTCTGGTTGGCTTCACGGAGCTCCTTGGTCTCACCAAGGCAGGCGATCACGCCAAGGCCTTTCTCCAACGCGTAGGCAGCCTTCTTGGCCACGATCTCGTTGGTTTCGCCCTTCTCACGGCGCTCGCTGTGGCCCACAAGTGTGTACTCAGCACCCAGATCCTTGAGCATCTCGGCCGAGGTCTCACCCGTGAAGGCGCCGTTGCCCTGCTTCCACACGTCCTGTCCACTGACATGCACGTCGGAGCGCAGCGAGGCCTTGACGGTGGCGGCGTGCACCTGCGACGGAGCCACGACGACCTCCACGTTGGCCGGGATCTTGGCCGTGTTGAGCATTCCCACGAGCTCCTGCGCCTGGCCCAAAGAGCCGTTGCACTTCCAGTTGCCGCCCACGAAGAACTTGCGCGAGCTCGAGCTCAATTGACGCGCCTGCATCTTGAACGCTTGACGGAAGGCCATGATTATGTGAAGAGTGGCGAAGGACTTTGCTGCTTGGACGGAGAATCCGAGAATGAGCGCATTGCTCAGCGGTCGAAGTTTGGCTCGCAAAACAATAAAACCTCAAGTTGCTACTTGAGGGTCGAGTGGACCCAAGCACCAAACGGACGAATTATGCGCATCTATCAAAAAGTAGCCGTGACTTTGCAACGCTGCACTCACCGGCGAAATGATAGCAACGAAACAGTCCTGCGTTTTGTATGGACAAGGCTGCTTGGTGAGGCTGCTTGGTTGCTTGCTAAGATGTAAGCGAGAAAAAGATTTGCCACTCGGGACGAGAAATGCGAGGCAAAGTGTCGATTTTACAGGATTAGCGCATACAAAAGGTCAGCCTACAGTAATTGCTGGTGGTTGTATGCTCGATGGGGATTTTGCTGCAGTATCGGCAAGCGAGTCTTGCTGCGATATGCTACTTCTTTGGCAGCTTCAAGGCGAAATAAAAACTGTCGACAGCAGCGCATGGTACGGCCTCAAAAATGAGATGTAGTACATCATGTACAGGTACTGTACAGCGAGCTGTACGATTGAGATAAGTCTGGCCTGGAAGTTTTGGCTTGCTTTCCGTAGTTCTTCAAGTCTTGCATAGTTTTTCGAAGACAAGAAAGAAGTGTGCTACTTCGAAGTTGTTGGGGGTAACGAATTTTGGTGTCAACATGGTCCTGTCATACCAAAGAAATTGTTTGGATCAAGAAGTCACATAAAGAGATCTAAAGTATGAATTTATTCAGCTTTGTTCACTACACTACAGCTTCAACCGCAACTTGAGCAGCTAGTAGAAGCTGCCAGCGACCTTGTTGCATTCGGGATCCACAGATTTCGTCTCGTGGAAGCGACGGAAGTCGATCACAGCTCCGCCAGTCTCCGGGTCCACGTCCACGCAGTTCGTGTGGCGATGGTTGAACAAGATGTCCTCTGCCTTGTATGAGTGTCGCACCTGGATTGTCGCCGACGTGACAGCGTCGATACCTTCCACAAGCACCACAACCTCCAACTGCATGACACAATACGAACCAAGATGTTTACTTACCGAACGAAAGGAAGTGAGATAGGGCGACACCGCTTACCTGTGACTCAGCCCAGTACTGTTTGATCTCCTCAATGGTCGGTGGCTGAGTAGCAGCGTGCACGTCACCCATAGCAGCGTTTCCAGTAGTGCAACGGCACGCGTTGTGCACCGGGTTGGTGGTCTGGTTAACCTGTACCGAGGCGTCGCGGTCTCCGCTCTGGGCGTCAGCCTCACGACACAAAGGCTCCGGGAACAAATATCCTCTCGCAGGATTGTGGTGCAATCCACAAGTCTCGGCACTCTTGGGCCGTAGCAGCGGGCTCCACGCGTCCATGCGGTGGACAACGACTGAAGGCAGAGCCAGAAGCAGCATACCACCAAGATCGTCATCTGGGTGCTGGATACGCATCGGGTACGACTGGAAGTAGTAGTGTTCTCCAAACTCCACGTCGTGTCGGACTGCGTACATGCGAACGTGGGCCTCCACAAGCTGATGCTTGCGCATTTCGCAAACCTGGAACATGAAGTACAGGTTGCCACGGATACGACGGACGCAAGCGTGCGTACTCATCACAATGGTATTGGCACGGGCCTGAGCACGTGAGAACCGCTGGAAGATGATTCCAATAGCCAGGGCATCGAGCAAAATTCCCGTCAAGGACTCTAGCGTGATGATGGTTTGCACCCAAACGCATCGTCCAAAGAAGACGTCGCCACCGTTGGTACCGAAACCGATGGTGAAGAGCACTGAGACGGAGAAGGAGAAGCCGTCGAAGAACGTGTGAATGGCCAACTTGCACTCGTCGGGTGGCGTCATGTACAACGCGCCAAACACGGTGAGCACTACGATATACTGCAGCCAACAACAACACGACCACGTCAGTCTCCGATAACACAGCAAAAGTTCCGCTGCTTCAACCCACCGCTAACATGAGCGACCCCAACACTTTGCTGAGTCGCATGTTGACCACTGAGTGGAACGGGTCCTGCATGTAGAGCTTCCAGTAGTGTGGCACTTTCTGGCGACGAATACTGCAAGTAACAGCGACACAAAGGTCGTCAGTAAAGAGCCACCTATAATTGACCTCATTTGGTAATACGGGCTGTATGGCTGTTGTACGCACTTCCACTGGCCCTTGGAGCGCTTAAACAGCGCGTCCTTGCGGTCCATGATGCGTCCGGTGGTGGTTGGCACGTTGACGCGCTTGACGGGGCCATCAGAGCTGGATGTGAGTGTCCCGTTAGCTCCATTCAGTGGGGCGCCGTCCTCATACTCTGCATAGCTTGGTCCGCGCTCCATTTTCATCCCCCAAGTCTCCTCTAGCGGAGCTTCTCGCAATAATCACGGCGGTTCCTCGCCGATGATACAAACGCCGAATGGACGCCACGACAAATTGATGAATTGTGCTGTCCCACAATAGGAGATGCACTTGAGCGTTTATGTTCACGGTAGTGAGACCAAGTATAAGATCTCAGACAAATATTGGAGACTGATGACATTCAGGCTGGGAAAATGGGCCAGAATTCCAACGCCCATGGGAAGATTTTGACTACGCCTTATGTTCGTGCCTCGATTCTTACTTACCCTTACACTGTTGTGTTTAGTCTCTTCTTCCTAAGGTGACCATTCTGAGCTCCCAGAAAAGAATTTGCGCTCTGCTCACGTTGCCAATTTTTTCAGTCAAGACATAGGCCGAACGGAACCCTGAAATCTCTGAAGGCAATAACGGAAAAGAGATCAACACGAATGGTAAACAGAAAACAACAACGTTCGTGCACTTGAGCTTTTCCGTTCGCTACACGAGACACCGCGAATCAATGCACTCGATCTAAAGCAGGTACACAACGTCTGGAAACGTCTATTCTTCGAGCGTCCTATCTCAAAAAAAAAAAAAATTAATAATCGTGCCATACCACCTTACCAGGTCTTGCGTTTAATCACCGACAAGACATCGTCTCGTGTTTACATGCATATAAGGCTTCTATAGACAAATTTAAATAGAAGCCCCACCATTTAACATCATCATAATCGTGTCAATACCGAGCGCATCTGGATACTGATAAACAGACCGAAGTTGAGATAAAAAAACATTGTTGATCACATCATCGGCACCATGTCAACGCACTCTTGGTAGGTAGATATATGACCGTTTCCCGTTATGGTGGTGCGAATGCTTAAAGTTAATTCTCTCCGTCTACTCAATTTACTCGTTGGCTTCGTCTCATTCGCACAAGATGCTGCAACAGTTTCGTGGTGATCTGGCTACAGCGTTTCCAAACACCGCAACGATTGAGTTAGACTTCTCGATTATCGGTTGGGGAACGAAATGAATACCGCAATCGCTGACATTTCTTCCTTCGAAGGCGTGCTGCACGCTAAACAGCTTGTCTCGCAAATTGTTACACAGCGAAGTCTCTGAAATACGACACATAGTTAGAACAGTATATCCTAGGGATATATATTGTAATAAAATGTTTACTTCGAATAATTATTTTGCCTACAGAGCGCGAAGTCTGTAGGTAAAGTGATTTATTTTAATATGTGAAAATTGCATTAGAATAAATAATTCTTAAGTATACCATAAGCTTTTTGTGGGAGATGTGGATATCCATTATTACATATCAGTGATTGGACTGCGGAGCAGCCTGCTCCACTATTGGGCAATCAAAGTTGTGGTAATGGACGACAGATGCTGCCATCTGATGTTACCGGTATGCGGCAGGCATGCGAATTGCGTGGGACGGTAACGTGGCAGCGAATCTGAACACTTGCCCACTTATTAAGGGACAAAAAAATCCTACGCTGCAATTGCACAACAGCTGATAGCTGTTATGCCTTGACGCCACGACCCGCTCTTTTGCTGGTCCAGCATCAACGGTCTGCACCACTGCCTTTTGTTCACGGTATGCTTGAAAGACAACGGCTCAAGCTAACCTTTTAACCCTTTTGTGTCTTTTGTGTCTTTTGTGTCTTCTTCAGTGTGTGCTACAGTACTCTTGAAAAAATATTGTAGCACACACTGAAGAAGACTTTACTTTGAAAATGAAGATGCAGGCTACTTCGAAGTACCGGTACTTCCTCCGGCTGAAAAAAAGTGCATGATAAATCTGATCCGATACTACCGGTACACTCCTGGACACAATTCTACGGCCACCTCTTCGAGTGCCCATAACTCGGTCAATTTTTATCGTTTTAAGGTGCGGTTTTAGCAGATGCCTCAAAACGCGCGAAGAAACAGCTAGGATGTCCCAGCTTTCGCTTTTTTGCACTTTATAGGGTTGTAGCTCAATACAAAAAGAGATTTGTCAAAGTGGACACAATTTACGGCCACCACCGGCCCCATACAAAAACCTATATAAATAAAACATGTGGAAATTGGCTAGACTAGGAATTTGTATGCGGAGAGTTTTCGTAGGTGGTTAAGTGGACTCCAGGGATTCAAGAGCCGCCAGAAGTCACATCGTCGTGTAAAAAAAAATATACATATATATACGATGTGGTACAGTGGCAGCGACGGGTGGGCGACATTGAGGTGGAAGAGAGAAGTAAGCGATAAGGCTTTTCAGCCATGTGTACAGTTATAGCAAATCATATGGAGAGCACCATGTTGATGATACCATTTTTCTTTTGAATTATTTATTTTTGCAATGTCGCCCACCCGGCGCTGCAGCTGTAACGGGGTACATCCCAAGTGTACCCTGGTTACATGAAGAGTGATGTGTCACTCTTTCTGGTACATGGTACATGGTACCAGAGGCTCACTGAGCCAATCATTGGATATATACATAGCTTCACTATAGGTGACTTCTAGTTGTATGAGAGCTCATGCTAAGTTTACCTATAAATACATCAGTCATTAATCTACTCTTCTAAGTAGCAAACCGTTCCCTTTGAGGCCGGGAACACGTGAGCTGACGTTTACTTGGGTAGTAAATACCCTTAAGCACTTCCTCTGTGCAAGGTGCTGTGTAACCCCGTCGCAGCAGCTGTACCACATCGTATATATATGTATATTTTTTTTACACGACGATGTGACTTCTGGCGGCTCTTGAATCCCTGGAGTCCACTTAACCACCTACGAAAACTCTCCGCATACAAATTCCTAGTCTAGCCAATTTCCACATGTTTTATTTATATAGGTTTTTGTATGGGGCCGGTGGTGGCCGTAAATTGTGTCCACTTTGACAAATCTCTTTTTGTATTGAGCTACAACCCTATAAAGTGCAAAAAAGCGAAAGCTGGGACATCCTAGCTGTTTCTTCGCGCGTTTTGAGGCATCTGCTAAAACCGCACCTTAAAACGATAAAAATTGACCGAGTTATGGGCACTCGAAGAGGTGGCTGTAAAATTGTGTCCAGGAGTGTATAATTTTTTTCAAGACCAGCGAATGGAGTCCAATCGCTCCAATTTGGACTGTGAGTTGTTGTTTTCGGTGCCGAATGCTCCTCAGTTGATTAAAATCATTGAAAAACATGAAAAATGACAAAGTTATGAGCAAAAATGAGCAAAACACTTGTTTCAAAGTCAGAGCGGTTGCCTCTGGATGGTGATGCGCGACCATACTAAAACCAGCATAAAAGCCCAACACCAGCTAAAATCTCGCGCAGAAATTAACATAGCGAAGCTTCCTGAGAGTTTAGCTTTCTTTCAAGGGATCACACGCCCCTAGCACTTAAGAAGCAACGAAGTTGGTATGCGCGGTGTTTAAGATTGAGCGCGTGCGCTTCATTGCGAAGTGATGCCCTGAATGTACCGGGTTTTCACCTCTAACAATGAATGTTAGATTTTCATTGATGTATAGAGGCATGGAGAGACATTCTTGCACCCTTTTAAATCCGGAGGAAGTTTTAATACACGTGCAACGTGTCTTCTAGTCCCCTACACGCCGGGGTTGGTCGTCGACAATGCTGATATGTGTCCAGAGTCCTGCTGGCCGTCAGTGAGCAACTGCGTTCACTGCGCCGGTGCGTATCCGACTGACAACGAAACCTACTTTATTTACGTTTCAAATATAATCAAATGCACGTTCTAAGACCTCGATTCACCGTACACTCACGTAGCACCGATGACCGCTGTAGAGTCCGCAGCCGATACTCACTTAACCACTCGGGTGTACGCCCCGAGCGCCTACCCTCACGAACGCAGTCGTCAGCAAATTCGAACCGCCGTTGCAGTCCTGCGCCACTCGCTCTACCTTGTCACCGAATACCACGCCGCCGTGCACAGTCTGTTGCCAATGCCACCGTCCGTTCGTTCGTTCCGTCCGTATGCGTCCTAGCCAGCCCGTCGACCAACATCGTCCCCGTAAGTTGTACCAATTGACACCGATGTGTCGCTCAGCACTCAATCGTTCCGTTCGTTCGTCACCGTTTACTCCACCGGGTCAACCAGTTCCAGCCGTGCCTTGAGTGGTAAATTGATTGGTAACTGACTTGGTTTCAGTATAGCAAAGCCCTCCCAGGTACCCGTTGGTAATTTGGTTGGTAATCCACTTGCTCTCAGTATGCTGAAGCCGTGGGTTTCGGTCAGCTGCTCCGAAGTGATCTGTGCTCCATGGAGCCGCTCCCAAAGTTTGTGTGCGTTCTCCAACGCAATGCCAGCGTTTGTGTGCGCTCTCCGACGCAGATTTCAAAGTGACTGCCCAGTTCAGTCTTCGGGTCGTCCGTGCCGCCCGTGCCGTCCGATCCGGCGGTTGATACAAATTCCAGTACAAATCAGGCGCCGTCTGATGAAACTTCAACCACTCGCCGTCGTCGCCCACCGTATCATCCTCTTAGACCTTCAACGAGCCCTTGACGTCGCCACGACTGCTCAGGTTCGTGCTCCTGACTTCCATCGTGCGCGTCGCCTCGCGCGTGTCCATCTCCTCGTTCGGGTTCGCCCGTGTCAGGTCGTGCCCCGCCACACACGTAGTTCGCAATGAAACAATCCGACGGCGACTGTCACAATCCTACCAGCTTGAGTCAGATGCAAGAGAAATTATCTTATCTGAGTGGATGTCCACTCAGATTTTTTCCGGAGGCATCAATGGTTTCTTATCCAAGTATTAGACGCAAGTGTAATAATTATGATAGGATGGATATTGTTATTTTTTGCAAGGCACAACCATTCGAGTTTATTTTAAAAGAACCCTCTTCTCGTACAATAGTTCCTCGTAAATGCAGTGCGCACCGCCCGCCACTCGCTTCATGGGCAAGTCTACATCTAAGAAGCCGCCATTGTATGGCATTGTTGCTGGTGTGTCCGACCCGACTGCTGCTAATCGTTCACTATGTTATGGGACGACGTACAGCCAATACAGGCCAATAAGAGCGACATCGTCAACGACTTATACGGGTCACAGTGGCCAGACAACATATAGCTGCAAGAAGTTCGCATTGGTGTGTGCGCGTTTCATTTTCTAGGCGATGCATAAAGAAAAAGAAAAAAAAAACTCAAAAGACAACATACAGCTGCAAGAAGTTCGCATTGGTGTGTGCGCGTTTCATTGTCTAGGCGATGCATAAAGAAAAAGAAAAAAAATCAAAATAAAGGGAGTGAGCGATATAATTTTAATTGATTCAAATGATGCACTACCTACAGTTTAGAATGATAGCGCGCGGCATGCGCGCAGTTGTGTGATGTAGGGAATCACTAATTTCTATCTATCGCTAGACACGTAGATAACCTCTGCACACAACAATACGCCTTCCACAAGGGTCGGCGAATATTATGGGCGAATCTGAAGGGACCAAATCCGACCCAGCACCCTGAGCCGACGCTTCCCTCGATTACCGTTAGCGTAAGTAGGCCTCACACACAAATGTAGCAGGTACGAGCGTCGCCTGTACGTCTATCTTCTCTCTCTCTCTCTCTTTAACCCCGTGGCACCAACAGCGAAAGGTTGCCTAGTCTCTTTCGACTCTTTTACGGGGGTGCCCGAGATTAACTCAGGCAGTAAGTTGTCAGGAGTATACTTCCAATACTCAAACCACTAAATTCGGGAATACAATACCCGAGTTTCCCTCAATTAGAGAAATAACCAAAACACAGTCCCACTACTAGTCTCTTGGCCTCACCAGAAACGAACGCTAACTTCAGGAAGGTCGCTGTTCGCTGGTAGGCATACCCTGCAAAGCTATTAAGTGTAAGGTGCTTATCTCGACGCTTGATCACTGGTGTGCTTCAGGGAACGTTCAGCTCTCTATTGTTTAGGCCAAAAGGCCCATACTCCCTTATAATTTTTTGCCCTATGATCATCTATATACAAAAATCAAGTAAAATCAGCCCGGACCTTACCATGCTTCCAATCGCGACGGCTGCGACCAGTCGATGCCTTCGTCTTGTGTAGTGTACACCATCCTGACACACCGTCGTCACTGTAGCCATCGCCACTTGTGCCGATTGGTCGGACCGGTCCCGGCGAATCCTTGAAAGGCGACGGCGACAGGTATTGACCCACGCTGCGACGCGGCGCGAATCCCTCCCGAGGCGAATCGCTATACCACAACTGCCACCGCCAAGACACGAACCACGGAACTTGGCGCACCTTGCCTTGATCTGCCATAAGCGGGTTCCTTCGTCGCACCGCAGCGCGCGCTCTTAACCTGACTGGCTATTCTTCGTCGCCTTCACCTCCGGTAAGTCGTACCCATCGCAACTATTCGCTTCTTGCTCCTCACGACGCATTCTGGTTGTCCAGGGCTCCGGCGATGAGTCGGCCGTCGTGCCTCCCTCGCGGCTCCTGCTGCCTCCGTCCGAGACGTCGTTCCTGTCGAGCGACCCTTCGTTGGACGTCCCGCCGTGTCGTCGACGATAACGCACGCCTTCTCGCCTGAGACTGCTCTCCCCGGTGTCAGTGAAGATGACTTACGAGATATCGTCGCCGGGGCAGCTACATCGGTATCTGACCGTAGCCTTCGCGTGTCCACCGACCAGCTCACGTCTGTGACGAAGGTCCTGGTGCGCGCGATGGTCCAGCGCCCTAGCTCGAACGATTAGGGCTTCTGGGATCGTTTCGACCAAGCTCGGACAGTCGAGGAAGTCGGTTCTGTTCTTACAGCAAGTACCGCTCAAGTCTACGACACGTCGACTGACGTTGGTCGCCTGCGCGCTCGACTCGAGTCCTCCCAGGCTGGTTACACGTCGCTGGAGAACTAGTTGCGCATCGAGGTTGGCCTTCGTGAGAACGCGCAGCTGTTCGCCCAACAGGCGACGGCTGAAATTGAAGGCCGAGCTTCGACGCTCCGAGACTCCGACGCCGCGCATCTCAAGAGGACCCTGGATGCTCAGGCGACGTTGGAGGCGCATGAGGAAGTTGTGGCGCGACTCCAGCAGTTCATCTTCACCATCCGCGACGAGAACACTATGCTTGAAAAGCAGGTTCATCGTGAACGCGAGACGTTCAAGGCAAGGTAGCTGCGAACACGTCGCTGCTGAACAAAGCTCCATCGACTCTTGTCGGATCTCATCCGCGGTGACTCCTCCGACGTTTTGGCGCTTCAGACGAAGGTTTTCACGCAGCACGATCGTATTGAGGGGTTGATGCGTGCGAATGCTATCCTTCGCCAGCAGGTGAATCTCCGTGCTCTCGACGCTGATACGTTGGTGCTCGCCACTGAAGGTTCGTCTCATGCGCCATCTTGTTCTTCAGCTTGCGCTCGACTTGGTCTAACTTTTCTCGACGCCTAACTCCTTCCAGGTATCGCCACAGGTGACCTCGACTTGGACCAATCGACTCTTGATGCGCTGGCTCAGCTACAGGAGCTGGACGCCGCTGCTGGAGTTACGACGCCTCTGGAGCTTAACGTCGGTAAGGCTGTCCACCGTACCAAGCGTTCAGGCAAGCGTCGTCGTGTCCGACGTCACGGTCACTCCAGCGAATCGTCGGAGGACTCCCCTGAGAACTCTTCGCGAGCTCGTGGCCGTCACCGTAAATCTCGCGATACTGCGATGGCTACTGCCGGCTTGCTCGATGTCTCTGGCATCGTTAGCGAGCCAAGTCCGACTCATCGTCGCCGGCTCGTCATTCCCCAAGCTTGGAAGAAGAACAAATCGTCCAAGTCGACGAAGAAGCGTCGAGGTGCCTCGGGCCCGATTGCGGTCACCCCGACCGGTCGTGCTCCACTCAGGGCAACGCCGGTGCGGGTCGAGCACTCGCAGGCACCACCTCCGAGCTCCCAGGACGCTCCCCCGTCTTCTGCGATGTCCGGTGGTGCGTCTCCTGTCGTTTGTCACCCGTGGTTGGTTCTTCGACTTCCAGCGCTCTGACTGTGAGTGTTCCAGCGTCGAGTTCTGCTGGAATTGCTTTGGTACTGACTGCGTCGACCGGCCAGATTCTCTCCAGCGCTCATTTTTCTTCGCCTCAAGGTCTCCTAGCTTCAGCGCGGACGCTTCCTTTACCGGCCTCATCGGGCGACGCTTCCAGCTGCGTTCCTGCTCAAGGGGCGACCTCCAACTCCGCACTTGTCGCTGTGTCCTTCGTGCGTCGGCTCGCGGTACTACCCATCGTCGATGTTCGGAGCAACCTCCTCTCAGCCATCGACGTCGTAGCCACTGCCCCAATCGACGCTTCCAACTTCGAGTTCGACTCCAAGCCCGTCAGGAGGAGGGACTCCCCGTCGCCAGTCGTCGCAACGATCGCAGTTCAAGTCGTCGTTACTGGTTGAGCAAGAAGAAGTCTCTGACAGCGATGCCCTTGTTCTGACATCCGAGGTGGAAATCTGGTCCGAGGAGGGTCGTTCCCCATCGCCGGCTCAATCTCCGGCTGTCGAGTATGAAGAGAAGACGGATCAAGTTATCGTCGACACTTCAACGCCAAGTACGGGTACCCAGTCGTCGGGCCCTGCCTCCTCGACATCGTCAAGTCGCACCCCAGCTCCCCCAACATCCGGCAAAGCTTCGCCAAGTGGTGAAGGTGATCAAGGGACATCCCGTGCTTCTGGTCCAGCCGCCAACGAGGTTCTCCAACCTTCTGGTACCGCGGAGGTAGCCGCCAGTGTTCCGCCGTCGACTCAACATCGCCCTGGCGTGGTAATTGTCTCGACTTTCGCTCCAGGTCATGATCCTCGTCGCACGATCCCTTTATCAAATGTTCCAGTTCCCATCCGTGGAGTTCAGCCTCTGGTCCGCCCATCGGCGAAGATTCCGACTTCGTCGAACATCTTCATCGATCTGGTTTTCACGCGGAAGGAGGCTCAGCGATGCTGGTCCCGTATCCTCGGCGCTCGAGGTCCAACACCCATCGGTGGTCAAGCTGTCGCTCCATGCTGCGTCGAAGGGATCATCGCCTTCGGTTACCTCCAAGACCCTAACCATCCGTTCCAGCGATACCTGCGCTCGCTTCCCGAAGACGCCAGCCTCTTCAGCCGCTCGGAGTTGCCCGTCGACATCGTCATTTCACGCAAGACTCGTGTCGCTCTACGCTATTTCCACCTATAGCGAGGCATGCGTGGTGACCTCCCGTCGCTGACCCTGGTGATTGCTTTGTGGGAACGCCATCACTGGGTTTCCGTTTGTGCTGTGAAGGCGGTGATTCGCGCCATGCTTCGAGACCCGTCGTTCGATAAACAAGTGGCCAAGGCGATCCTCGCTGCGTGGAATCATCTGGAAGCCGAACGGAAGAAACGCTCCGACGTCCTCTTCATTCACTACAAGCGACAGTTCCACGGCAAGTGGTTGGCTGGAGAGCAGGACAAACCGACGGGTCAACGGGAGCTCCCGACCGAAGTGGCCTTCGAGCCTTCCGTTCCTGTGATGTCCCTCGAACGCTTGACATGGGTCCCTTCCAGCGACTATTGGAACGCCTCGGTCGTCGAGGTGGACACTCTGGAGCCATGGCGTAATTGCTGGTTGGATCAGCCTTATCTTCATCCGTTCAACACGACGTTCAACCCATTCAATTCGGGTGTGAGGATATTCGTGCCTCGCGGGTGGACCGCCCAGGCGATCGGGTCACGTATCGTCGTCGATGGTTCTGTGGCCCCATCTGAAATCGTCGTTGGTTGGGATCACGACTGGGCTCAGGCTCCTGCGACTTCGGGTGAGACCCAGGCTTCGTCCGGCGATACCCCAGGCGCTACTCATACTCTTTCAGCTGCTCTCGCGTCGAGTGAAGGTTCTTCCACTTCTGGGTTGGGTATGCTGGCGTCTGCGGCTGGAGATGCTGGTTTCACGATTTAGCCTTCGCCGTTTCCGCTGCGTCGTCATACATTTCGTCTACACCACAGTACCACTTCTTGCGATCGCTTCACTCGTTTTGGACCTTGCTCGACAGCGCAGTAGCTTCCTTCGTTTCGTTTCTTGATTAACATGCAACATGCAGTCATTTTGATGCAGTAACTTCCTTCGTCTGCTTACGAGGGCTGCATTGCCCCTCGTGCAGTTCATATTCTTGTTTGCAGTAGCTTTCTTCGTCTGTTGCTGTGGGCTGGCGCCCCACAGACAGTTCATCATAACCGGCGGCGCGTAACTTACGCTTCGTCAGCGACTTGGACCATTTGGAGTCGCCGGTCCTTCTTACGCTCGAGAAGATAGTCATACAGCAAGCCTCCACACGATAAGTTAGATACCGGTTCCCACGACAGCTCATCGTAGCCAACCCACTTGACCATGAACTCTCGCACAGGCCGCTCGGTACCCGTCGACACTGGTATACGATCGTCTAAGATGGCTTCGACTTCAAATTCATCCGTCGCCACTGCCTGTACCCATCTATCCTCAGGCAGTAGTTCCTCGTCGAAGTCTAAGCGATGCTCATCGTCAACTCCAGTAGCTAATCTGACCGTCGGTCTGTCTCCGAACTCGGTCACTGGCTTAAGCCGTGACACATGGACGACAGGGTAAAACCGATACCCTCGACGGTCGGGGAGCTCCAACTCGTAAGCGAAGTCTTCAACCTTCGCCTTGATCCGGAATGGGCCGTGCCACAAGTGGGCGAGCTTCTTCACCAATCCCGGTTTCACTCGCTCCATGTACAGCCAAACCCGACTTCCGACCTCGAAGAGACCCGTAGCTGACTTGCCGCAACGCGCTGAATCATCTCGTTCATCACTCGACGCCGACATCTCACTTCGTCGCCGAATCGAAGCTCTTTCCACCCGACTTAGTGTATCGTTGTGTTCTTGTGCTCGTCGCTTCTTTTCCGACGCCTGATACTCCTTCGCCATCGCCAGTGCTATCTCCTGCTGACCATTTGCTTCTCGCCTCCAAGCCAGTGCCTCCGATTGCTTCCCGATGCCTCGCCATATAGACGTAGCCATTGCTTTCAGCGTCGAACGAGCGTCCCAACTGGACGAGGTAGAACGGCGTCTCCTTACGAGTCGTGTCCATCGAGTTGTTGATCGCCGATATGAGTCGTTCCACTAGTTCATCCCAGTCCTGCTGCAGCGGGTCTTCGACGTAGACCCTCACCGACGCCATAACTGACTTCACCGAGCGTTCCTGCTGACCGTTTGCTTGCGACCGATAGCTAAGTGTTGCCCTTGACTTCGATTGCATCATTTCAGCGAAGGTTTGGAACACTTCACTCATGAAGCGGGGGTCGCGATCGTGGCGTATCAAAGACGGTGCGCCAAAGCGTCGGTACACACATTCCTCGAACGCCTGAGCCACCCTTATCGCAGACGTATCTGCCATCGCCTTGGCGATGACGAAGCCTGTGAAGGCGCACTGGAACAGCAGCAAGGCTGTGTTTCCTCGTCGTCTCCTTCGCGAGGCGAAGGAGGCCTGGAAGTGGGCTGATTGACAGAAGACTTAATCCTCTACTACGTGGGATCAAGGCGTCGAGGAAGGCACGATCAGCAAGAGGAGCTCGAGATGAGGCTGGTGGTACCAGCTACGATGGTTCAGGAGGTCTTGCAGAACTGCCACGACTCTCTGGAGGGTGGCCACCAAAGGGTAGTCCGGACTTACCAACGAGTGAAAAAGGATTACTATTGGGCCGGCCTATATTCAGACGTCGTGGAACACGTAAGGTCATGCCCGGACTGCAGTACAAGTAAGAGCCGGCCTCAGCTATCCGGTTATTCGCCGGGAAACATCTTAGCGGAGAGACCGTTTCGAGTGGTGTCGATGGACTTTGTCATTCCCTTGCCCCGACGACGTATGGTCCTGTCGAGGGCCCGGGGAGGGGCCAACCTGTCCCGAAGCGTCGCCCGTAGTTCTGCTTCCTTCCTCGCTCCTCGTAACGTCTGTCGATGTCTCCGGTGACGGTTCAGGTGGGCTTGGCTCCGCTCCGTCGTGCGGCGAAGGAGTAATTCTTCTCTCAGCATCGACGATCGGTATTTCGGCTATTCCTTCTCTGGCAGCATCGCTAGATCCATCATTTGCTCCAGCAGCCGCAGGTGGTCCTACTGGTGTCCTTGGCGATCCTCTTCTCCCACTTCGTCCCATCATGTTGTGTGATGAAGGGATTCGCACCAAAGCTTCGCTGGTCCATAACTCATTCGGATTTGGGCTTGGAGCGTCGCCAGACCCACCATTCGCTTCTACAGCTGCAGGCGGTTCTGTTGATGCCTCTGGCGACGGCCAACTCCTCGTCCGAGTCTTTCCCGACTTTGCTTGGCTCCTCGTCAGTGCGGATACGAAATTTTCGAAAGTTTCCCGTGAGGGACTTTTACACATCCAGCCTTCGAAGGCGCACATGGTGTTAACCTTGTTCGTCTCTCGTTCAGTCTTCGTCTCTTGAGCTGCGTCGGACGAAGCGACGTAGATGATATTATCAATCTTGTTCAGTTCCAGTAGCTCCGTCAGCCGTGCTTGGTCGTTTACTCGAAGCGACTGCTTGGACTCGAGCGCCTCCGTCGCCAATGAGTCTGCTGCCGCATCGTACTCACGTACAGCATGTAGGTACCTGACACTACGAAGTTTGGACGTCAACGCCTTGTGGCGATTTAGCTGTGTCTGTAGCGTCTCCCTTCGACACGCGATCGCCCCTAGAGATTGCTGGATTGCGAGCCGAGAGTAAGTCATCGACTTTCAACGCAAATAGCTGCAGTCACCCCATAGCTCATGCCCGTGTACTCAGCGACGTTCACAGTCGTCGACTCGAGGAAAGCACTCGCGGCGATCTCTATTTTCCACTCAGGAAGGCGCCATAGAATCCAGGAGCAGCTTCCATAGCCTCCGTGCTTCTCCGTCTTCGCTGAACCGTCGAAAGACAGCACAAAGCCTTCGTAGTCGCGAGGAAGACGTGCATAAAGTAAAGCAGGATCCATTCGCACCGTCTCCGAACCCCGCGACGGAGGTATCACAGGTGCTAGAGTATACGCAAGCTCGACAAAGTCCGTCACCGTCGACTGCAGCAGCTGCGCGAACCGGACATCTTTTTCCGCAACTCGCTCCACCACCAGATCCCACAGCGATAACAAGACAGCAAATTGGACTGCTCGCCCAAACAGAGTCTTAGACTTGTTTATCCATGCCATCGTCGAGAACCGCGTGTATACATGTATACGCTTCCCAGCGAGCATTGTATAACACGCCTTCAGAAGCAGCAGCAACGCAAGAACCTCCTTCTCAGCGAGGTGATAGTTCAACTCTGCGTCACGCAACACTCGCCCGCGGAAGATGACAGGATGCAGCTTCGACTCGTGCTCCTGGAGCATCGTCGCACTAAGCGCCCACTCATTCGCGAACAGCATGACATAGACTGCCTTACTACGATCGAAATGGCGAAGAATTGGCGCGTCGATGATCTTCTCCTGCAGCGTGTCAAAGGATGTCTTCGCCGTGGTCAAGTCACCCCCCGTCGAAATCAGCGTCGATTAGCTGATATAACGCAGCCTCGTATTCAGCGAAGTCCTAAATGAAGCGGTTGTAGTAGTTCAACGTCCCGAGGAAAGACTGCATACCTTTCTTCGACGTCGGGAATGGTAGCGTTGCGATTGCCTGCATCTTTTTCGGGTCGGTGCGTATGCCCTCCCTCGATACTTCATGCGACAGAAATCCACTCTCGACTTGATAAAAAGACTCTTCGCAAAGCTGACACTTATTCGACACTCCTCCAAGCGCGACAGCAGCCGGTCTAGCGTCGCCAAGCAACCCTCGAAGGTGTCGCCACCGAAGCAATATCGTCCACGAAAGAGCAACGTTCAAATACCGGTACCAACGTCGACTCGTCCGGCTCTCCATTCGTGAACATATCCGCGTCGGGGCTGTTTACCAGCTGGACGAGGGGGTCTGCTCTGTTAGACGATTCGCGGTCAACGACAAAACTACGTCTTTGTCGGGTCTACGTTCTCCACCGTAGAATGAGTCTGTTCATGCTTGTGGCGACGGCTAGCGGAGGACTGTAACTCGGTTGCACGCACGCGCTCGGCGAACCGCTTCCAGTCACCCTTTGGCTGTACGAACCCCCACAGGGTATTGTCGATCATTCGCTGGTAAATCGTCGGCGCATTTTTAAGCCTGAAAGGCATCCGAAGCCATTCGAAGTGCCCCAATGTACATACGAAGGCTGAAACCTTCCTTGCACGCATAGTCATCATCACCGCCCAAAATCCACTGGCGGCATCGAGCGAACAGAACCAAAGGTATCCGTCCAACTCAGTTAGCAGATCGTCCACAATCGGCATCGCGTACTCCATGATCGCAGTGATGGCGTTCACGCGCTTGTAGTCGATGCACAGGCGAATGTCTTCACCATTTTTCTTCATCACGATCACTATCGGCGACGCCCACGGACTGTCCAAAAATGCGATCAGCCCAGCCTCGACCAGTCCTTTCAGTAGCTCATATAGCATCCGTAGGAACCGAAGAGGAACTCAACGCGCCTTCTGCTTGATAGGTTGAGGGTGTCGATATCGCAAACTATTCCATACGCCGGCGGCGGTAGAGCATTTTCGCTCGCCAACAAAATCCCTTCGTGAGTCCGCAACGGCGACACCAGGCGAGTGTAGCTATCGCCAGTATGCTCATCGTTCACCACGTTGGGCGAAGAGTAATCTATCGTCGTTGGCGATGCTTCAGTCAGGTCGGGGAGGAACGCAAGCTCCCGAGCGTAGTCCTCGAGTCCCGCATCAGCCGTCGGGTGTTCGTAAAGAACGTCGACTCCCTCCTAGCCATCCCCCTCAGCAGTCATAACTGCCATCGAGGAGACATAAGCCGCTTCCAGAGCTGCTACGGCGTCTAACTCACCGTCGGCCTTCGTCGTTGTCACCGACACCTTCGGGCGATTGCGTGGATCATCGTCACCCGCTGGCGACGGCATCGTCGCCGTTTTAACAGCTTCCTGTTCCGTCATCCTGATCCATACGAGTTGTCGTCGATCTTGTCCATGCCAGTGTCGCGGTGGTCAGTCGGGGCTTCGCCGATGGCTCCGGCGTTTTCACGGCTCATTGGTGGGTCGCTTTGCACATTACTCGACATTGCAAGCCTTGCGCTTGGTATCTGCAGGTCTGTCGCCATAGTCGCGCTCTCGTCGTCGGAGTCGAAGGAAGTGTCTTCGCCGTGGTACTCCGCTCGCGCCCCAGCTGACTTCGAGCCATCGCCCGGTCTTCGCAAGAGACCCGTAGGAGTCGCATACTGTGGTCGTTCAACTGGCGACGGTTGGGCGGCTAACCAGCGTTCGTAGTTCTCCCGCTCTAGCTCCAGCAGTACTGCCTCGGCCGCGTTCCGACGTTCGGTCTCGTTCGCAGCAGCCAGACGGCCTTGGTCGTCGTCTGACGATGAGTAGCCTTCGCTGTAGCTCGAGGTTGACTCCTCGTCGCTCGACGCTACGCTCTCACTGTCACTCCACCTCTCGCGACGTGCAGACTGCCGGTCCGACCTCGAGCTCTGTCGGCCTAGATTCACTACCCAGTCGCTCTCGGCAGCTTCAGCAAACGTCACCCTTGGACCTCGGCGTGTGTCGTCGCGAGAACGCTCCAGTTCCCGTCGCTCGCGACGGGCATAGTCGCGACGATCTCCGCGGTCGTAATCACGCCGGTCACGACGGTCATATTCGCGTCGTTCGCGTCGGCTTCCTCGGCCATGGTCGGCCCGCCCTTTGCTTCGACTGCGGCCATCGCTGCGCTTGTACGACTCTCCTTCGTATCTAAACTGCTGGATTGCTCCTCGGGCGACGAGACTCTCTTCGCCCTTGAGCAAGTCGTTTAGCACCGCCTCCAACTCACGAATGTCGCTAAGCCTAAGTCGCCCTAGGTCGCGCGTGAGCCGATCGTCGCCGCACGTGAGAAGGAACTGCTCCACGTGGTCCTTCGCGTCACGCTGACCCTTTTCCACCTGAAGGCGAGCATTGCGCGCGTAGCCGTTAAGACGGTTGAGGTAGTCGCAGATGTGCTCCTTGCGTTCGCGCGTCGCCGAATAGTAACGAGCAGTCGGGGGCTGCTTATACCTCGAGCAATAGTAGTCGAGGAACTCATTGTAGAGGAGCTTCCACTTGTGACGAGTTTTCTTCGGCAGTTGCCGGAACCAGTGGATTGCACCATTCGTCTGGCGGTGTCCGAGTCCCTTTTATCTCGTAGATGAAGGTCTTCAGCCACTGCATCGAGTTGTCGCTCTTGTTACGACGTCCACTAAAACGTTTGATGTGGTCCAGTGGACGATGCGACGCCAGCCCAATCCTCGAGCCTGACTCTGCTACGCTCGCAGCACCTAACGCGTTCATCTGTCGCGGTAACTCCTCCCGTGGTAGACTCGTCGACTTTGTCCCAAACATCGCTGTCGCTGTCAGATGAATCGTCGTCGCGCCGACTTCACGATCCACCGCGACGCGACGCCCTGCTCGACCTTCGCGGGTTCCTCCCTTCGTACCATTCGTCGTCGTCTTCGGTGGCTAGACGTTGGGCACGACTGGCTGAACGTGGTGTCACCATATGCGAGTCCTGGAAGTACGGAGAGCCCTCACCCTTGGCGAAGACATTTCCCCGGCAGGCGTCGGCTTCGTTACCCTTCGCCGGTTGTATCCGGCAGCGGAACCATCGCTGGATTCGCGGGTTCAGTTGTCGCCCTGGCCACGGGCTGTCTTCCCTTTGCGAGGTCTTCACCCCGAATGCCGGACGAAGACTTTTCTTCCACTTGTGGAGGTCGGCCCCCGCTTCGGACGGTGTCCACTCCTTCAGGGACATACTCGACGGGTAGTTGCGGGTTTCCATACCCATCGCCCGCAACAGCGACACCGTGTCATCCGCGACCTGCGTCGTACTCAGCGAGTTCACCGGGTAGGATAACTCGTCGCGCAAGTCACTCCAGGTCGCCTGGCGCACTTGACGAGGGTTGAATAACTGAATCCATTTACTCGTCAACATCTTCTCGTAACACCTCGCCAGGACCTTGTTGGCCGCTGGGGTATCGCCATTGACTGGAGGGCGTACAGTAAGCGTCCCCGAGTCACGTGCAGCCTTCGTCGATGGTTCATCGTATTTCTCTTCGCCTCTCCAATCGTCGTAAGCTGCATCCGGCCCCGCCACAGCCGAAAGTTGGTCATCTAGGTTTCGCGAGAGAGGCTTCGCAGCCCCTCTGCTTCCCGCCGACAGCGTCAGTCGCTCGCGTGCCGTCGTCATCCGAGTCTTCGAAACTCACCGAACGCTCCCCAATCGTCGCCATTCGCGTCGACGCCGTCGCCGCACTCCGATCCGTCGTCCGGTTCGCTCCGCCCTTCATCGGAGTCGCTGGTACCGTAGACTTCGACTCTCTCGCCAACTTCAGTAAACTTGGGACTTCTGCTCAAATTTGCCTACGACACGTAACAATAATAGAAGGCTACACCGATCCCGGGTCGTGACACCAGTTGTGATGTAGAGAATCACTAATTTCTATCTATCGCTAGACACGTAGATAACCTCTGCACACAATAATACGCCTTCCACAAGGGTCGGCGAATATTATGGGCGAATCTGAAGGGACCAAATCCGACCCAGCACCCTGAGCCGACGCTTCCCTCGATTACCGTTAGCGTAAGTAGGCCTCACACACAAATGTAGCAGGTACGAGCGTCGCCGGTACGTCTATCTTCTCTCTCTCTCTCTTTAACCCCGTGGCACCAACAGCGAAAGGTTGCCTAGTCTCTTTCGACTCTTTTACGGGGGTGCCCGAGATTAACTCAGGCAGTAAGTTGTCAGGAGTATACTTCCAATACTCAAACCACTAAATTCGGGAATACAATACCCGAGTTTCCCTCAATTAGAGAAATAACCAAAACACAGTCCCACTACTAGTCTCTTGGCCTCACCAGAAACGAACGCTAACTTCAGGAAGGTCGCTGTTTGCTGGTAGGCATACCCTGCAAAGCTATTAAGTGTAAGGTGCTTATCTCGACGCTTGATCACTGGTGTGCTTCAGGGAACGTTCAGCTCTCTATTGTTTAGGCCAAAAGGCCCATACTCCCTTATAATTTTTTGCCCTATGATCATCTATATACAAAAATCAAGTAAAATCAGCCCGGACCTTACCATGCTTCCAATCGCGACGGCTGCGACCAGTCGATGCCTTCGTCTTGTGTAGTGTACACCATCCTGACACACCGTCGTCACTGTAGCCATCGCCACTTGTGCCGATTGGTCGGACCGGTCCCGGCGAATCCTTGAAAGGCGACGGCGACAGGTATTGACCCACGCTGCGACGCGGCGCGAATCCCTCCCGAGGCGAATCGCTACATCACAGTTGTACCTATTCCCTACGTTAAATGGAATATCAAGCTTCTTGCACGCGTCATAGATCTTTGCCGTACATCACTATGATTGTTATCTTGCTGAAGCTATTAGTGGTCGCCAACTCTGGCAACAACAGCAGCAAAAATTTCCAACATTTGAGCTCGTAAAAGTGTTTTGACCAATAAAAAGCGAGAAGAATTGAACACCCCAAAAGCACAGAATCCGTTTGTATCAGCAAGAAATATTTTTTTCTGCCATTATAGCAAGTGCTTTGGCGCGGATTTCCTTTTCGTCGTAAGCTCATGCCGCGGACAAGCAAGCGGAAGCGTGCTCATCGTCTACTTCGGCGAACGGTGGCACTTAGTCGGAAGATGGCTAATGTGCAATTCCTGCTGGGCGATAGAGATCGTTTGGAGGACAATATCGATGAGCAGTTCAAGCTCCAATTGCAAAGTATGACTGCGTCGCGATACGCCTTTCGGTCAGCTCGCTATAGAAAGCGAGACACCAAGTGGCAATCCTACTTGCAGGAGGGCGGTGAGCTAAACGATGAAGAGCTCCTGGAGCACTTTCGTGTCAGTCATACAGCCTTTGCAGCTTTGGTGGATCTCATACAAGACGACCCTGCTTTCAAACCTTCTGGTCGTCATACATTTTGTGGGGGAGCGGAACTACACCTACTGATCTTGCTTACAGGGCTCTGGTAACGGGAACACATATCCCAAACTAGCACAATTCTTTGGAATAGGCAATGGCTCAGTCCAGAACAATATTCTACGCACATGCAGAGCCATACTGCGATTGCGAGACAGTACGATTACGTGGACAGACGATGAAGAGCGGAAGATGATATCCAGGCGCATCCAAGAAAAGCATGGATTCGTAAACTGTGTGGGCCTTGTGGACGGCACGCTGCTGCCACTTGAGTTCAAGCCGCGAGCAAATGGCGAGGACTATTTCTCGCATAAGGGTGGCGACTCCTTGAATGCACTTATTGTTTGCGATGATCTGGCCCGTGTACGCGACGCTGTCGTGGGGTGGCCGGGGAGTGTACACGATAATCGTGTTTGGACAAGTAGCAGATTATACAGATCACCCGAGGTGCACTTTGACCACAACGAGTATCTCCTTGGTGACTCAGCATTTCAGCCTTCTGCCGTTATGGTTCCAGCTTTTAAAAAGCCCCCCAAGTGTAATTTGGATATTCATAAGAAGTACTTTAACACCCAGCTGGCTAAGGCTCGTATCAAGACAGAACATTGCATCGGCCTCGTCAAGACACGATTCCAGTATATGCGAGGGATACGAGTCAAGCTTACTGGAAAGAAAAGCATGAAACGATTGTTACAACTGATCACGTGTGTGTTCGTACTTCATAATCTATTGATCTATGAGCCGATCCCTGAGAAGTGGAAAGAAGACGTGAAGAAGTATGGAAATGGACTAAGTGGCGACGACGAGCTGAACCAGCGCCTTAGTCGAAGTGCTGGGAGCGGCGAGCGTCGTAAGCAGCTTTCTCACTACTTACTCGAAATTCGATGTGGGTAGCGGAAGTAAAGCGTCGATCTCGTGGGCAGCGACCCCTTCCTGGCGAAGCTTATGTCTCTCTCGGAGCAGTAGCACCTTCCTGTTTAGTGTGCAGGACTCGGTTTGTGTATCCATTTGCTGCTTCCGAGCAACTGACTCGGCGATGCGAGCTTGGATCTCAGCGGCGGGGCTTCTACCTTCTGTCGATTCAACTTAAGGGTCTGCACTTCATAATCTTTTTCCTGATCGAGATGTTGCTTTTTTTAATTTGCCAACGGGTATGCTGTGCTCAATTCGTCTGCGATATCCTTTGTCTTTTTGGTGGCGGGACCAATAGAACGGGGGGGTACTGGAGCTGCGCCTGTGGGTTTTAGTTTTGCTCTGATACGATTTTCCCATGTACTGTGTCACCATCCACTTCAGTAGATAAGCAACCGTTCTCATGCCTTGAAATCTCCTCGCCCGCAGTGACATAGATTTCAGTAGCCGATGAGCCGGTTTCAGACGATTGCTCGTCGAGGCTCTCATCGCTCATGTCACCAAGATCGGTATTGAGCATAAGGGGTCTCGTACTGTCGCGATCATTCATAATGTCGTAAAAATCATAGTAGAAAGGACAGCGTGCGAGAATTGCTTCTCGGAGGCTCCTCTCATCCTGGACACCTTGGCCAGTCGCACCCAGCCAATCTGCAGCCGATTTGAAAAACTGCTCGAGGCTCGAGATCTTGGTCTGGATGTCCTTCGATGTACGGGTCGTGGTAATACCGCAAGATTCAATGAAGAGCACGATCTCGCTTGCGATGGCACTCTTTGTCTCACCAGTTTGTGCATCTCCACCTATATAGCGAGAATAGTTGGAACCGGTTGTCATCCAATCGATAAGGCAACTGACAGAGCTGATGCTTGGAGTCGGTCCGTCATTATGCCACGCCACACGCTTCTTCGTAGCCGATACCGGCTCTTCGACGGCTTTCGACGCTTTCACTGCAGTATTGAGATCGTTTGCCGCAGACTGGGGTTCCAACGCCTTCATGTGCTCCACCATGCTTAGATAGCAAGTCGGAAAAGCAAGCTTGATGGATATGGTTCTCGCACTTGGGTGTGTTGCCACAGCTAAGCAACGCAGTGGCGTCGAGGGTATCCTTCGTAACTCTCTTGCACAACTTCCACTTGCACACCACCGCCATTGAGAAAATCTCCGACCTGTAAGTGCTCGATCAGGCTCACAAATGCAGTAACGCTCACGCTTAAGCGGCCTCTTGCGCGCCACCAACTTCGTGCCATCTGCAGCAACCTGTGCTACGTTAACCAAAGGCTCGTGGCCTGGTCCCCGATGAATCACAGCCATTGTTTTTACTACACCAAAGCCCCAAGACGGCTGCGCAGTGTCCGACGATAGCGGCCCCCGTGGCCAACGCAGTCTTGCGATGTGCGAAAGAAAGATAATTTGTGCTGCTGACAAGAAAAAATATTGACGTCCTGCATCGATTTTGTCACAGGAACGCGAAAAAAATGACCAATGAGGGGGCTTCATTTTTCACAAAGAAAAAAATTATTGCTGCTGTTGCCAGAGTTGACGGCCACTACTACTTGAAGTACATTTTTATTTATTCATCTAATAAATATTTTAATAGAACAGCGATAGAAGCTAGATCTTACAAAAAACAATTGGCCAAAATGCTTCTAGAATTCTTGCACTGTCCTTATATTGCGGTGTCAGCTCGGGCATGGGCGGGTCTAACGGTACATGTAATGTCAAATTGGCGCCTGGCGCTAATACAAATTTGAGTGGGTCCGTAGCGAGCTGCTCGGGGAAAAGTCGGAGTGGACATCCACTCAGATAAGACAATTCCTCCAGATGCAATTGCAATGCTATCGTGAGAGTATTGAATCACATTCGCCACTACTACTGTAACTAACCTTATGGAGGTACAGCAATCTCGATATTTTTTAATACCGGTACTTTAGCATGTTTAGCTTTACCGGTACGGGACTGTCAGCAACGGTACTTTTTTCCTACGCTAGGGGGACTCCTAGGGCACCAGTTTAAGAAAAAAAAGTTCTTTATTAAAAAGGACAATTTTTCCAGATTTAAACACTCAAAAGAATGTCAGTTTCTTCTGCACGAACGAAATGAAATGGTTTACGTACTCGCGTAGCTTTTTCCTAATTCTCTTTGTCAGGGCATACCTCTGCGACCCTTTGGGGACTTGTTGTCTAATAAATGACGGCTGTTAATAGCTCGCTCAACGGCGACGGGGGAGCGTAACGGTTGCCGGCAACCTGTAATATTATGTACAGTAAAACCTCTCCTAGATGTACCTTGAGGAACCTGATATCCTGTCGTACATGATATAATTTTGGTGCTGAAACTCAGTGTTGTATGAGTGTGGACCACATATATTTCTACAAAATGACCAATTCCCCTACAGATAAGATGAGATAGTATATCGTGATATCCTGTCGTTCTGATAGATTTTGGTTTCACCCGACTGGTAGACTTACGTTTTGTAAACTGCCTTGATAATACTGTTTAACTTGAAACTCGATACAATATGATGATACAAAAAAACAGTCAAATGAGGTCAAAGGTTTTGGTTAGAATAAGGGCACAAACCGGCATGAAATCGCCCATTCTAAGCGGTTTTCATTGTCTCTAAAAGCGTCACAGTAGAGCCTTGGGCAAGACTGGCGTATTGTCAGATATTTCTATAAATATCCAAATTTGAAATGTTTTGCTCGACTTCCTCTAAATTTCATGAATTTGCACCACATCAACCGCCTTTAACATGATCAACTTGCTTTATACTTGATCAAAAGTTGTTCTACGGCTGTAAAATACATTATCAACAGATTAACCTCCCTTAGTTAGCTAATTCAGCCTGTATAACCACAACGTAGACGTGGAAAACACAAGCTGTAAGTACAATAATACGTGTATCAGCAAGATGCTCGAATTTTTCTGTTTAGCCCGCCGCCGCGTCTGCTTACGGTGCCCCAACGGTATCTCGCTGCGATAGGTTCACAGGACCTCGCTTCTTTCGTGGGCGTACACGGCTTGCCACTCAGAGTCAGCGCATTGCTGCGGTCTGACAGGTGGTCATCCGCCGAGTCCTCTCGAAAAATTTGCTTGACAAATGATTTGACGAACGATAAGCCTCCGGACCCACATTTTTCGTCTGATTTTTCTCAAATATTTTCCAAAAAAATCTTTCTGATAATTTGGAACTGTGAAACCCCCTATTACTAGATCGCTTGCGCTCAATTATCTCTTTCTTTGCTTCGACCTGGTCCTAGGACATAGGCATTACTTCGACCAGGTCGAAGCAAAGAAAGAGATAATAGAAAGCGATACCAATGGTATTACCATCGTGTTGCATATGAGACACCGCGAAGCATCTGGTTTGCGAACAAGGCCAATCGGAGCTCGTAGATTATCTCTTTTTTTGCTCTTTAATTTAATGACCTCCCCGAGGTCATTAAATAAAAGTGATGATCGCTTTTTGGGATCTGCTGTTTCACGCCGATCTGACCAATCATCAGGCAGTATATCGCTTTAATTTGACCTTTTTTTTACTTCGACTTGCTCCTTAGGGCGATGTCGATGTACAAACAAGTCTTTTTGCTAGCAGGGATTACTCGAATTTGATTGGTTTATATTCCCTTTTGTATCTCTTTCTGAAAAAATGATCATCTCTGTTCCCTGGCAGACCTCGCCGAGGTCCACTGGGAAAAAGGGCAAAAAAAGAGATACATTACATGAAGGTCGAGTTGCGGCGATCCAAGAAGATCGCGCTCTTCGCTTCAGCCGCCGTTGCAATCGTTGCTATATGCACTAGCGATGGTAGATACACGTCCCGTGCTACTCTACGTCGGTTTGTCTTGCCTTCTGACTCGTGGAAGGTGGCACAACAAGAACCCTCGTGCAACGAAGGGCGGTTCCGCGCCAACTTGCGCTGATCTCGCACGACGTTCGACGCTATTGTGATTCGCATCCAACAGCGATGGCCTCGAGTATTTCCTGTTCCCCGGCACAACGCGCGTTTTGGCATTCGCGACCGAGTTGCTGTCGCACTTTACTACCTCACGCACGGCTGTTCAGCTTACACGGCGGCAAAAAATTGGTGCGGGTAAGAGTCACGCATTGACATACATTCGAGAAGTTGTCGTCGTTTTAAACACCTTCAAGCCCTCTGCCATACATCCACCTAAGTCCTCACGCGAGTGGAGCGAAGTTTAAAATGGGTTCGCGCGTATTTGTGGTTTTCCCGGTGTTGTTGGTGCTCTGGATGGCACATTGATCAGAATTCAACGCTTCGCTGACTTTGATGGTTTCTATTGTAGAAAGGGCTATCCCGCTTTTAACATGCAGGCTGTGGTCGATCATCGTCAGCGTTTTATTAGCTATTCAATTCGGAATGGAGCTCAGAATAATCCGTCTGTGTTGTATCGATCTGTCTTTGGACAATCGATTGAGGCAACCTTGCCAGTGGGAAATATTGTCTACGGGATGCTGGACATCGTCTTTGCTCGTAAATGATGACCCCGTACTCCATTCGAGTTGGAATGTCTGCAAGGGAAGCAAGTATAATTATCTTCACAGCCGCACACGAATTACAGTTGAGCAGACATTTGGACGGCTGAAAGGGATTTTTCGTATTTACAAGGAACCGCTAGATCACGAGACGCCCGAGTATACGGCCATGGTCGTTGTATCGACGATGGTGCTTCATAACTGGTTGGTCGAGTTAAACCACAAAATAAGTGGATAGAAAAAGAGGCGATGGGCTAGAAAAGCATGGCAGCGCGCACTACACGACGACAATATTTACACAGCCAACTATGACCCAAACGCTGCCGCCAAGCGTGATAGAATACGAGATTTGCTAAACGTGTCGGTACTAAGACAAGCCCTGCATTGAGCAATTATTTCTGAGAACTGTGTCTTTGTAAGAATGCAAGTAGTTGTGCGTTCACATTGCGCGATTGGTTCACTGCTTCGCGAAGATTTTTCAAGCGAAGAAACAATACTCTTTTGCGTTTCCCGAACTTGATTGAGTTGCTCCTGTACAACATTGGGTTGATCCGTCTGTGGTGAAGATAGAGCTGAAGCCAACGTCGACCCAAATGTCACCAACGCAGAGGGCAAATCGAGCTTTTGTCTGTTTCGTAGAAGGCCATGGCGCTTAATTTCTTGTGAAATTGTTTCGTCGTGAGCCACTGTATCGCTATTCTCTGTATCATCATCCTCGCTATCCAAACCGATGTCTTCTGAGCTTGACGAGCTCCCCATCCTGTCGGCGATATTCTGCGCATTACAGGAGATATTGATCTCTTCACCCAGTGGTGCCGGTTCGTTGCCAACCGCCATCAAGCTCTCGACTGCATTTGAACTTGAGGCCCCACCAATTATATCGTCCTGTCTCTCCTCTTGAGGACGCCGATCTTCAGAGCATGTATACAACCCGCCGCGCTGCATCGTTTCCGCCTGCCCAAAGTCTTGGTTACGGAGTCCCTTCTTATCCCTAAGATAGTTTACGAGGGCAGGCCAGCATGAAGGATAAGCAATCGGCTGCTCCCTGTTTCCTGTAGCAACTTCGTCTGCGCGGATATCTGCAAACAGTGTCTTCAGTGCTTGGAGCTTGTTCTTCACCTCCTCTAGGTTGTGCTTTTTGTTGATTTTGCGTCGAACCTTCTCCCAGAGTTGAGCAATTTGACCGCGCGAATTATTCCGATTGAAGCCCCCCCTCCCGTACGTCACCATTATTGCGCGGAGGAGTGTTCCTACACGGTCCTCTGACCAAACAATGCGAGGTGCTCGCATTCGGGCTTTGTGTTTGCTACTCTGGCGCGTTTGAGACTGACTGGCTCCCAGCGCAGTAAATGAGATACCGGTATGCATACGGTAAAAGCGATATTGCTACATTGACCTCTGCTCTATTTTATCTCTGTTCTTCGATCTCTTTTTTATACATCGACCTCGCCCTTAAGGCGGGAGGGCACTGAATTTAAGGTCAACTTTTGTTTTAGATTATTGCATTTTTCTCATTTATCGATGTGCAACATTTTGATGATGACGCCAATAGCCATCGTGATATGATCCACTTGATTGTGAATATGCTTGGCCGCAAATTGGCTAATTGCATTCGACTAAAACGGCGAGTCAGTGGCATACATCGAACATGTTTTAGCGCGCGCACCCGTGATATATCAACGTAAATATGCTCAAATTACTATGCAATTCAATGACGCGCCTTGACTTGCAGAGGGTGCTCCCGGTGTCAGGACTCTTCTTTCAAGAGATAAAGTGAGAATGAATTAATGTTAAGAGCTAGATCTTTTTACTACTCCTAACGTTCCTGTGTTTTCACCTAGCTTCATTATGCATGTTGTTCAATCACGTCGCCTCTCTTCCTCCTTGTCGCTGCTCTGTGGCTCCTGTCGCTCTTGTACGCCATTATGGCCATGTACGTGTCCCTGGCCTCGTACATATCATACTCCTCCCATGAAGCTGCGAACTAGCACGGGGAGATACGACGAATGCTGGTCTGTTGTGTGGACGCACCTCGGTCCTGATACCAGGCAATCCAGGGATAGGTCGCGCCTTAGATCTTAAGAGCTGCGATAGCTGCTGATGAAGTATCTAGAAAGTCTCTAAAGACGAGTGCATATAGCCGACACAGTACTCGCGACAGCATCTAAGCTCAGTAAGATCAGCCACCATGTCTGAGAAGGAGTACAAGGGGGCTTGTATTTGCTTTCTTCTTTTTGTTCTCTTTCTCGTGCCAATGGAACTTCCCTCTCTATCATATTTGATACAGAAACGGCTAGCGGCGAAATGACCTTGAAAGTATCAAGATTCCGTTTATTAACTACATGACTTCATGTACTGGCTGAAATGAAGTTTGCATGACTCTTGGTATCTTCATCTTAGCGTGAATTCATTTGTGAGGTCTCTAACATGCCTGCGTAAAGAAGTCTATAAAAAGCCAATGCATCGTGGTACGAATCGAAGCACAAGAGCTAAATTAGTAAGCTTACCAAAAGGAATGACCTCACAGCAACCCCTATCTAAGGCAAAATTCACATAGGGTCAGTTAGAGATTTTGGATCAAAACCCCTAGATTAAAGAGGCCTGCTAATACCTGTAACCGATCCTATCCTAATTTATCCTTAAATAGGGATTGTTTTGTGAGTGGTTTATGGTGCTACGTCGGAGGCTTCAGCCCTAGATAGGCTTCATATCGGGAAACTAGGAAATCACCTGGATGAAAGAGGCGTGGGTGAAGGTTTCTTGTATGTCTCGTAACGTTACCTGTAACTCAGTCGACATTTTGGGACAATATAATGATTGTGATGCCCTACAGGATACTCCGTATCCCTGGTATTAATAGCTAACTAAAGGGAGGTTAATCTGTTAATAATTGATCGTCTAAGTTTCGAGGTGCAGCTGCCGTCGGATCATTCAGGAGCTTTGCTCGTCTATCGAGGCCGTGAACGGCGGTTCCGACATGATTTCGGGATAGCAAAGAGCACCGCTGCTGTTGCCAACGGCAAGCGATTACAAGGTTCCGACGGGGTCGACGAGAATGGAGACTTCGAACGTATCAGTTAAAGTGGGTGTAGCCATATCAGGCACGATAGCGGAAAAGGCCATTTTCGGCCATGATGGTTTTGGGCGACGGCTCCGTTAGAAGAGCCCATCTACCTTCCAATTCTACCAGAAGATCGCAAGGAGAGAAGACGTGGACGACGGGAGAGCAAGAACGAGCGGCGATTAGACCTAAACTGCGTCTCCCGTGATAATCATTTTTGGAGAGTTGCGCCTATACAGTACATGGAAGGTTGTACAGTACCACTCCATTCCAGATTAATAGTCCCCTAGGCCTTTTTCTGCTGTTTCGGAATAAAAGTTCCCTAATATTGACTTGAGTTCACTATACTTAGATTTGCTTGTTGAACATGCTCGACATAATTAGAGCACCAGTACCGATGCGTGTGCATAACACGAGGACTCTGGTGTGGATTTCATAACAAATCTAAGTATTGTCGATTCCGTCCAAATTTGCTGTTTGGAGCGGTCGGTCGAGTCGCTCACATACAAAGTCCAAGTAATTTGAGAACCGCTCCAGCAATATGCCACATGGAATCGTACTTAAGGTGGGAATACTTCGAAGCCGAGCAAAAAACTCCGGAGCGGTTCAATCGGCCGGTTTGGAAATTTAGACTAGAACTCACAATAACTGCCGGTACCAATGCTATCTCTCAGATGGTCACACCAAAATAAAGAGCGGAGGTCATTCGTACCCTTTTCATTTAATTTGGACTCATATTGAACTTAATGTCCCATATTTTACAAGGGAGCTAATGGAGTGGTACCTGGTACCAACCTGTTGTAGGCAGAGGCGTATTATACCTTCTGGGTAATTCTACGCTATCCTCGTTCTTGTGATAATCAAACTTGTTTGCTTGGCTCTTTACTATAATACATACATCGTTGTTCAAGTTGGAGTTAAGTGGCACATAAGCCGACAACTCCTACCCGACGGACGAGTCGTCCACGTCGTGGTCATGCTGCAACATGTAGCGCAGTCTTTCCGCTGGCTGCAGGACCAACAGAGCGCTATCGTTCCATCGGAACTGGGCGTGTTCGAGTTTCTTGTGCTATGCTTTGAGCAGGTTGCAGTAGCTGGCGCCGTGATTAACTGCTTTCAAGCTAAAGACTTCGACGGCGGGGACGCACCGCTCTCACTTCCGGTTGTGATGGATCACGTGCCGCAAGTGCTCATGGTCATCATCGCGCTGAGCCTTTTCATCGTGTGGGGCACGAGGATCATTCAGTGGGGTCTACGCAGTGCATTGCTAGACTGTTCGTGCCCTATGAAGTTTACTACCAGACGACGATACCTGCCACCAGTCATTGCGCTGCTCAAATTCTTTTTCCTGTTCTTCGTGACCCTGCGTCTTAACAGCTCAGTCGGGTTGGAGTGGAAGCAACAGGCAAGTGCACTCTGTAGTGCCCTCATTCTCGTCATGTGCGAACTGGTTGATTCCATTGCTATCGCGCACACGTGGTTGGTAAGTCGAGCACGCGACGAGATCATTTACGACTGGAGTGACGAGGGATCGCATGGAAAAGTGACAGCTAAGCAGTTGATCCTCACGTTTTTCGACCGCTGGAAAGACTGCGGCATGGTGTCCTCCTTCCTGAACCAGAGCGAGATGCTACTGTTAATTTCTGAAGTGCCATCCATGGCTTGGGCCAGTTGGACGTGCTGTCAGAGGGGGTCAAGCCCTGAACGTCTCTCTTACCAACTTCATCGATACGTGACGGTCATGACGATTGTAATGGGCATGAACGTTGTCGAGGTGTCTCCGACCTTGGACAACGACATTGTTGGCGCCGTCGTCTTCTTGGTAGCAGATATCGTGCTCACCGGATTGCGGTTGTATGAAGGTCGCCATCGACGACGAGAACGGAGACGCGTAGCGAGGGCCCAACGACTAACCATGACCCCCACAAATGCTGGAAATAGCACTCCGACCAGCGAGCTCTTCCCGAGTCCCAGTGAAGTTAGCGCATGCGAACAGTATAGGCTCGGAGACAGTAACTCCAGAGCTCCTGCTGTGTATCGGGAGGTGCCCGTCGATCCACATCGCACGTCAGCGGAGCGATCCGACAGTGTGCTCAAGCAGTGTCTGGAACTCAAACGACTTGGCGTTTGGAAGGAAGCCGTCCTGCATGGCGTTCCACCAAAGGAATGGGTATTTGCCTGCCTTGACTGTGTGTACTCAGTGCTGGTCGTACTCAATTTCTACGAGACCACCGATGCTGCGGATGTACAGGTCATGGAAGGAGTATTGGGTGGGATCAGCGAGGACAGCCTCATGAACGAAGTGGACGCCAGTGTGCTGTACCTTGCTGTTGGATTCTCCACGGTGCTGGGGATCTCGCTACTCGTTCGATGGTTTGTGTTGTACTCGTCGAAACGCTTGAGCGAGACTGCATGGTCAGCACCACACAACAATGCTGTCACCCCGAATTACTTTGCAATTGGTGTCGTGGTGGTAAAGCTGGCACTGGTACCCGTCTCCGTCTACGTTTTCGCCGTTGTATTTGTGCAGGGCAAGCTGTTCACGCCTAAACGAGGAGTCAACGCGCTCGTAGCGGATCTAATTTGCGCCATCGCAGCAGCACGAGCGGTAGACAGCTTAGGCCGAGCATTACAGGGACTTGGTCGGTCTGCGGTTGGATTGCCTGGAGCTGACGCTGTGAAAGGATCCAGATACGAGAAGGCGAGCATTGCGTTGCAAGTGTTTTGGGACCGATTCAACGACTTCCTCGTCCCGTTGGGCATGGTCCACCTGGTCATATCTACAACAGACGTGGGTCAAAACTTCATAGTCGTCTACTTCCTCCTCGTAGTCTGCGTCCTGCATGCCATGATCGCATACGTGGACGCTGTGGATATCACCAGCGCCACGTACCTGGCAGAGCGACTCGGTTACCTCATAGCAGTCACATTTCTGGTTCGCTACTCGTCCAAGTATACTGAGCGGGAAGGAATAGATCTGTTCGCACCCGTGCTGTTGGTCGCAATGGAATTTATGCTCCTAGTCGTGGCAGTTAGTTCGCTCTGGAAGGCTCGTCAACAAGCGCGTCGAGCTTGTCGAGAGATGGAGACACAAGATGTTAATTTCCCGGCAGGTAGAGCCATGACCCGAAGCGTTCCGATGCTGGCCTCCATGAGCAGTGAGTTTTCCGTTCTCAGCCCCGGCGCTAGTGCAAAGGACCATGCTGTCTACAACGAACACAAGGAAGATGTGTCTCCTTTTAATTCATCTCGAGGCCAGCCTTCATCCTCTTACAGGGAAATGAGCTGCGTGTAGCACTGCGTACCTGCATTTGTGATGGGACAAGAGTTCACAGACGGCAGGGTTTCAGCGTCCCCTCAATCCGCGCCGTCCTCGTAGCTAGCCCTGCTATCGAGTCGTACACTACCTGCGCCATCAACCGAACGGCCTGATTGGTATCAGCAGACCCACGACAGCTACATTTGAAATCCTACTTCGACGTCGTTTCAAGATCGGGTCCTCTATTCGGAGCGGGACTGTCACAGGGGAAATTCCGTTCAGAAAACGTGAAAATTTTCTGAATCCCAAGCCAACAACGAAAAATGCCACAATAAATGTACATGTAATACAAGATCACCAGTTTATACGAGCGGCGCCTTCCTGCTATTGAAATGCCTGTTGTGGCAAGAACTTTTCCTCCACCTGCATGCCTTGACGCATTTCATTTTCGATGTCGCAAGAGTGCCAGCATCTTTGATCGCCCCACTCGGAAGCAGGCCACTGCGACGCTGATTTGCGAGAGAAAAAGGGCGTCGCAAGTGATCCTGGCGCTGGGCATTGCAGTCAAAATTGTCCTGGCACTGCGGAATCCGCAGTGCGGATGCTCACTTTGTCTTTTTGCTGCAGAGACGCGCGGCTTGCGTCGTCAAGAGATTTCAGACAATGAAGGCCATCTCGGCGCACGTCATGGGCTTCTACCGCTCCTCCTTCCACGCCTACACGACCGAGGTGAACGTGGACGGTCACCGCTGGCGCCTCGGGCTGCGCTACAGCAAATTTCACGAGTTTTACGGCGAGCTTGTGTCCAAAGACTCAGACTTCCACGCCGATTTTCCTCCCAAGGGCACGCTCTTCTTCACGCCCAAGCCCGAGGAGCGGCAGGAGCAGCTCGACGTCTTTCTACAGCAGGTGCTCGCCTACTACGCCGCGAAGGGCCACCCCGCTGAGATCGAGGACTTGCTGTGCGACCTGCTCAAAGTGCCACGTCATCTCAAGTCCCCTGAGCACGAGGACGACGATGTCTCCACCAGCACTGAAAGCGTACTAGACGAGCCGTTGCACGAGCCGCCGTCGAGTTCTGACAGTGCTGTCTTCGTCGAGAAGGTGGCTCAGAAGGAGGAGAAACCTCAGCTTGTTGATATCAAGGCGACCGAACAAGCACCAGTCCAGGGAGAATCCTCCGTCGCGAAGAAGGAAGTCCTTTCTACTCCTGAGCCGGTGCTACCAGCTAGCCCTGTAGCTGAGGAGCCTCGCCCACTAGAGAAGACTGAGGCTCCGCGTGCCCACGATGAAGCAGAGGTTGAAGTGGAGACGCCCGCGCCAGCGGAGGAGGCCGAGCTCGTGAAGGAGATGGCTGAGAAAGAGACTAATGACGTCCAGAAAGAAAAAGAGGAAGCAAAGCCCATTGCACCACAGATCCCAGTTGAGGAGCCGGTTGTGGAGACCAAGGTCGAGACAGCAGCCGAGGAGGAGACTATTGTTCCTGAGCAACCTGTAGCGGTGGCTTCGCCTGAGGAGCAGTCCGTTGCTGAGCCCATTGCTCAAGAGCGTGCACCGTCAAAACCGCAGGATGCTAGGAAGCCAGCAACCAGCGAGAGAACCCCACCAAAAGACAATGTGGAGCAGAAAGAGCTAACCGCCAGCGGACGAGTATCGTCATGGATTGCTGCGTATTTACCAAAGTCGCTTCTTGGATTCCTCCGACACCGCTGCATGAAGAAGACGAACCTGGTCGTACTCTGTGTCGCGCTGCTGCTGCCCATGGTGCTCGCGCGCAGATAAGTTGGTCGAGCGTTGGCACATCGGGTGGTCGAGCCCAGTAATAATAACTATTTGTTGTTCAGTAGTCAGGGGCGACACTTAGCGTGCTAAACCACGCGTGTTACTGCTGTAGTTGACAGGTCCAGTGCCAACGGTGTCATGGTCAAGTCCCGTGATCTGCTGCCAGTTGCCGATGAAGCCTGAGAATAGGTTCTACTTTCCCTTATTTCTTATTTAGTTCTTTTCCCATATTGAAGCAAGCCTTAATGGCAGCTAACTTTAAAATCAGTTCTCTATTTCCTGAGTGGAGATCAAGTGGTCGCCCTCTGCCAGCCACAGCCGACCATCTCACTAATTGTTTCTGCCCCTCTCCGAGCGAAGGGCACGTCACTTTGAACTAGTTCAAAGGCAAACAAAAGCAAACTAAGTATCGAGAACTCAAGTGGATACGTACCTGGAGAATTTCTACATTGAGCATGTCGGAAGAGAAGGACCAGTACGTGACGTACACAGTTGTCACGACGCCCCAGACGGAAACAACTGCTGCTGAAACCGTCAAGGTCAAGATCAAGAAGTTTCGCGGTGGTACTGCGCGCGAGTGGCTCAGGTGGAGTGTTGAGTTTCGTCAGTTAGCCAAGAAGAAAGGCTGGAATGACGAGCAGAAAGGAGCCAACTTAGCGGTACTCCTCGAAGGTGACATGGGAACGGAGGTCCAACAGTTAGTGGCTGAAGCAACTAAAGCAAGAAGCAGCTTTGATGAGTTCTACACGCAGGTGGGACTATTGTCAGTTCCTTGCGATTTCGCTGCCGAACTTGTTGTTTTCGATTCAGGCTCATACTTATCATTGACTCTTTACTGTGCTACGCCTGTCGAGTTCCTACTCTCTTACCTACTTTATCTCACGTGTCCTACTCGTCCAGCGATGCCACTACAGCACCGATAGCTGCTGTAGACGCGCGGTACGTCGTCATGAGCGTAGCCTTCGTCGCAACCAGGGCTGGACCGCTGAACGCACGAGCCACATTCATGTACGGACGCAATACTTCCTTGGCAGACAGGCCGATGGGTGTGCTGCCCACGAATTCCAGCGGCTCGACGACGAACGACTCATAGAAGCGGTCGAAGAAGCTGCCGCGATGCACAACGAATACATTATTCCGGTGCACGCGCAACGCGGCCTCATAGCCGGATTGGGTCGTGTAACTGCACAGCAGATAACTGCCGCTCGTCTTCTTCACATGCAACTCCAATTCTTCCACGGGGCCGAGAACCGATGACGGGTACGAGCCAAAGCCCTCGAACTTGACCACATCGCCAACACGCGGTTCCATGCCGTGTGGCTCGTACTGCAGCACGATACGAACCTCGCCCAAGCTTAGATCTGCTTCAGCTTGATGCTTCTTGGCAGCTGTCACTCCTCCAGTTGCGGCTACCATCGGCAGTGCACCACTGAGTGGGATCCACTGATCCATAACGTCTTCCTTGCCCTCAATAAGCGACGTAAAATCCACAGCGGCCGTTCCGATGACAGATCCATTGGCCATCCCCACGGCCTTCGTCGCCTTGCCTGTTAATGAGTCCTCGTTCATGGCGTCCACGATCAGCTCCATCCGCACATCCGAATGCTCGCCTAGAGGATGGCGCTTGTGGTCCAATTTGGGAAGCTTCACTTCGAGAAATTCACGACGCCACGTGGGGTTATCATTACTGGGAATGGTGGCACTACGAACGCTCTGCTTGCCCACGCGGAAGATCACATACGGATTGCATGTACGCACCCAGAACATGGAGGCAGCGGCACGAAGGTTCCGCGCTGCCACCAGGCGAATGCTCAGCGTGCCGGCCACGCCGTCCTGGTGATTTAGGTGCTTCTCGTACAAGTACGAAGCCATCTCGGCGCGCTCTTGCTGCTGCTGTGCTGCGAGCGCCATGCTTGTCATGGCTGACAATGATCTGAGTGAAGAACGATTTGCAGGTGGAAGTGGACACATTTGTAATACAAGAATACTTATAAAGTTATTTGGAGATGCTTGTCAAAGCTAAGCACGGATAATGTGAAGGCTACGATGCAAATAATGAAAAAACTACCTGACGCTGCTCTGTCATCAGCAGTTTTGTAGAATATGATTGGTGGAAAAGTGGATGTAAGAATGTCTCCCATTGGTTGAAAGTTGCGCAGTTGATGCCCAATCGTTCCAACGGTCGTTGTTCACATTAACCGTCATTTGCGCTAGGGAATCGCTGCCTCGACAAGTACGTATCTGACCTCGCTCTGCAGCACCTAGGACGACAGCCATGGCGAAGGGCATCAACACGACTAAGGCGTCGGCCGACAACCCGAACCGCAAGGCCCCCAAGCGGCAGAAGGCGGCAAACATGCGTGACAAGAGCACCATCAAGCGCCTCAACATGTACCGCAACAGCGGCCCCATCCGCAACAAGGCCGGCAAGGTCGTTGGCGGCAGCCTCATGATGAAGAATAAGGCTGGTGGACAGGAGATTACTAGTGCCAGTGGCCGCGTCCAGCCTGATCGCCGCTGGTTTGGCAACACGCGCGTCGTGGGGCAAAAGGAACTGGACAAGTTCCGCAACGAAATGTCCCTTAAGGCCGCCGATCCGTATTCGGTGGTACTGCGTACGCGTAAGTTGCCCATGGGTTTGCTACAGGAGAGCGAGAAGACAACACGCATGAAGCTTCTCGAGACCGAGAGCTACGACGAAGTTTTCAACGGTAAGCGCGGCCGCAAACGCGCCAAGATCGCAGCCACGGACTACGCGTCGCTGGTCTCCAGAGCTCAGGAGAACGCAGAAAAATACGAAGCCAAGGGTCCGGATCGCAACATCGCCGTGGAGCAGGAGTTTAAGGAGGAAGTCTCCCACGACGTGTTCAACAAGGGCCAGTCCAAGCGTATCTGGGGCGAGCTCTACAAGGTGCTGGACTGCTCGGACGTCGTTATCCAAGTCCTGGACGCCCGCAACGTGCCTGGTACCCGTTGCGAGCACGTGGAGAAGCACATCCGCAAGAACGCCTCGCACAAACACCTGATCTTTGTGATTAACAAGTGCGACCTGGTACCTAACTGGGTCACCAAGCGCTGGGTGCAGAAGCTCAGCGAGACGACGCCTACGCTTGCTTTCCACGCGTCCATGAGCAATCCGTTCGGCAAAGGTGCGCTGATCAACCTTCTTCGCCAATTCGCCAAGCTGCACCAAGAGAAGAAGCAGATCTCGGTGGGTCTCATTGGCTACCCGAACGTGGGCAAGAGTTCGGTAATCAATGCGTTGCGTAAGAAGAAAGTGTGCAAGGTGGCTCCGATCCCAGGCGAGACCAAGGTGTGGCAGTACATTACGCTTATGCGCCGCATCTTCCTGATTGACTGCCCCGGTATCGTGTACGACACTGGCGATGACGAGATCGAGACCGTACTTAAGGGCGTCGTTCGTGCTGAGCGTCTGCCTCAGCCGACGGACTTCATTCTGACCATCCTGCAGCGCGTCAAGAAGGAATTTATTGTCAAAGTGTACGGCATCGAGGAGTGGAATGACGAGTGGGATTTCCTGGAGAAACTCGCCAACAAGTGCGGCAAGCTGCTGCAGAAGGGTGAGCCCGACTACAACAACGTCGCCGTGCAGATGATCAACGACTACCAACGTGGCAAGTTGCCATGGTTCATCGCTCCTCCCATGCGTGCCGAGGAGCTCGCTGCTCTCGAGCAAAAGGGTGACGACGCGCCGCTCAACGAGGCAGAAGCTGGCGAGGATGAACCTGTGGAGCTGGACGACGACGAGAAAGTAGAGGATGACGGCGAAAGCGTTGAGAAGGACAGCGATAGTCACGAGGAGGACAAGCAGAAGTGATCGGATACGCTAAAATAGCGCTTCGACTGCTAGTGCATTTTATTTTTTTGCTAAACAAAAGTGTTTATAGATGGATCACGCCTACCTTAAGTATACTGCATGGTTAAACAGTTCTGATCGATACGTCACCACCGTCATCTCAACGCATACAAAATAAACCTAGAGAATATCTTTTCTCTCGCATAACTCACAGTCAGCTTACGATGCCTCGGCGACTTTCACCGGCTGACACAGCGTCTTGTGGCGGTTCTTCCAGTCCTGTCGCTGGCACGTCTTAGCACAGTAGAAAACGCACTTGCAGCGGCTGCACGCCTGCAACTTACTGCCCTCATAGCCAAGAGCCTCGCAGGCCTCGTTGCCGCAGATGCGTTTGCCCGGTTCTCGCACTTGCAGAGCCTTGGCGCAGTCGCCTTTGGCTTCGTACGTTTTGCCCATCTCGTCGCGCGTGAGGTTGCCATCTCGCAGCGCGATCTTAATACCCGCTTGCTCATCTGCAAGGTCGCGCACCTCGAGCGCCTTCGTGAGCAGCTCGATCGCTTCGTCCAGATCTCCCAGCTGGCGCAAAACACCTCCCAGCTCATTCTGGGTTAGAGCCACTGACACCTCATCGAAACCTGCCGCGGGCTTGCGCGCTAATACGTCGCGTAACAGCACTTCCGCTTCCTTCAGCTTCCCGGCCTTGATCAAATTGGTGCATTGGTTGCTGCGATCCACTAGCTCCATGTAAGTGGCCGCATCTCCTGCCGACGTCACTATCTTTGTGTGAGAGTGCATGAATGAATTTGACTTGAGAAACCCAATTGCCGACAATGTATATTATTGGTCAAAATAGAAGAAGTAAAAGTATGTGATCTGTTTCAAACATTTATTCGGAGCTTAAACAGACTGATTGTGCTTTTCCCGAATAAATGTTTTGTGCTTGCCACTCGCGCAACATCAACGCTCAAATATATTACCGTACTTTGCTGAGGTGGACGGTTCGAACGACACGCATGAAATTTATAAGTTTATCAGGGTTTTGCTAGATCACATATGATCTGGTTTTGAGACACATTAGTTTGTAAAGAACCCTTTCGTTTTGATAATGTTCTGAGCTAATAAATTATCAGGTTTGAATTCATGGAAAATCATACCGTCAGCACTGAAGTAAATTCAGAGAATAGAAAGCTACAGCAAAGCAGCTCGATACTGTGAACTGGCAGATATTAAGATGCCCTCTAGCGATAATTCCGTCAACCGACAACGAAGAAGTCAGCCTCGACTGTTGCAGTGTTTGAGAACACAGTCGCTAATACACATAAAACTGGAGTAGCACCATGATTTGGCCACTTACCCGGTCCCCACCCGCCGCAAAACCAGTCTTGGTATCTGTACAGCTCTCAGGTCATCGTCCTTGCGCAGTACAGCAATGATTTCTTTGTGGTCGTTCTAGCTATAGTACTTGGAGAGCTCTCCGACTCGCATGGGGCAGAGGAGCCTCACAAGCAACGATCAAGATGCCAAGAGGTACTGTCAATTCCGTCCAAATTTGCCGTTTGGAGCGGTCGGTCGAGTCGCTCACATACAAAGTCCAAGTAATTTGAGAACCGCTCTAGCAATATGCCACATGGAATCGTACTTAAGGTGGAAATACTTCGAAGCCGAGCAAAAAACTCCGGAGCGGTTCAATCGGCCGGTTTGGAAATTTAGACTAGAACTCACAATACATGTTCGCCCCTGACAGCGGAATCTTGATACTGCGAGAGTCATTTCTGCAGATTCTGTATCAAGTACATTAAAGTGGGGGAAGCTCGAACTGCAAGAGGAAAAGAACGCAGCATGCGATTTTGTCCGTTCCTGCTCCGTTCAGATAACTAAAAGGCACACCACGAAGCCGTGCCTTCAAAGATTTGGGCCAAGTACCAGTTATTATTTTTTTGGAACATTGTTGTCTAACCTAAGCTAATAGCGATAGCCCATGCATGACCTTGCCAGTGAGCGTCTCGATCCACTCACCTAAATTACTGCGTAAGAATGCGTAGTGGTAAGACTTGAGTACAAGATAAGTTTCACAAAAAGATTTCCTCCTATCTAAGACCAAATTTACATAGGGTCGATTAGGGAATTTGGGTCGCCTACATAAAGGAACCAGTGTAACCGTTTGGGTACACTTTGTGTATTCCACATAAGAAATGTCTTGAAGCCGCAACCCTCGTCTGATTGTCTTGTCTTCAGTATGGATTCTTCGAGTCATTGGTGTCCGCCAGGAAATTAGCACAGTCGCCGACGGTATAGGCCACGCAGACGTGTGTATCTAGACAAGAAGCAGCGATGGAGTCCATTGCCAAGCCTCCGTCTCCACCTCGCAAAAGCGCGTCGTCCCCTGCCAAGACGTCGGGCAAGACGCTGACTCTGGCCGTAGCCATTGCACAGCAGAAGAATAAGGCGCCGAATCAGGCGCCTACTACTACAGATACCGATGTATCGGAGCCGCCGCGCTCACTCCCTTCCATGCTCTTTCCGGCACAACCGGTGCCCGACCCGCCCGCCGCTATTAGCAGGAGTAAGAGCGACAAACCTAAGCGCGGAGTTAATAAGGAAGTCGCCAAGGACGCAGCACCCACGATTCCGGCTGACGATGGCTTGGCCAAGATCCACTTGACGGACCTGTCGCGTCTCTCAGAAATGACAGAGCGTATGAAGCCTAAGCTTAAAGTTTCCGAGAGCGGGCGCTTCGAGGACCAATTTTACCACGCACACGACGGCAGTAAAGCCATGGCCAGGCTGCGTAAGCGTGCGTATCAGAAGAATAGAACGGTGCACATGAGTGGCAATGATGTGGAGCAATTCTCGGACGCTGACATCATCACTAGCGGCTATTTGGTCAAGCAGGGCTCGTTCTGGAAGTCGTGGAGACGCCGCTTCTTCATCTTGAGACGAGACCGTCCCGTGCTCTGCTACTATACATCGGCTGAGGAGTTGGCAAAGCTGGGAGAGATCACAATCGACGAGAACACAAGAGTGCAGCCCACTCCAAAGGACGGATTCCCATTCCGATTCACTATTGAGAACGAAGGACGCAAACTCACGCTGTTCGCAGAGCAAGGGGAGGAGAGCATGGAGGCTTGGATCTCGTGTATCAACGGATGCATCACGCAGCGTGTGCGATCGACGTCTCGTGCGACGATGAATGGGTCGTTTGATCGCCGAACGGAAGGCGGATCGTTCCGTACGGAGCTCCAGGCTCGTATCTCGGAGAGCACGCCCATGCTAGCAGACGATCTCAATGTGGATCGGGCCAGTTTCTCGCGTATGGAGAGTCCACATATCGCCAGTGGCATGAACACGATGAAGCGTTTCTCGACAGACTCGACTGTGATCCAGCAAGCTGCCAACGACTCCCGATCAGTGCGAGAGAACGAGGAAAAGCAAAAGCTAAAGAAGAAGAAAAAGAAGAAGGCCAGACAGCAACAAAACTCCAGCCTGGCTAGCGCTGCTTCCGCTCGCTTAGATGTGACGAAGACGAAACCTCGATTGTACAGATCTTCTAGCGCTGGGTCCATTCTCACTCAGTCTGCGTCGTTTACCGTCGCACCTCGTGCATACGACGACAATGGACTGTCAACGATGCACTCTCCAGCTCATTCAGTGAGCGAGATTCAGGTGACGCAGATTCCGTCCAATTCTCCTCGTGCGCCAAGTCTAAGTTTGCCAGGGTTCAAGCCTCGTCCAAGTGTGGAGTTGGCTGTGTCCATAGGCAGTAAGGCCGTTCAAGACGTGCCTCAGATGCTGGTGGTTCTGTTCAATATCCGCCAAGGCCAACGACCAGAGGAGATTTCACGTACAGAGATACGGAGTTCACTCTCGCTTCGCTCGTGTGGCGGCGACTTTTACGCTCGTGATTTTAATGCTTTGCTCTCGGTACCACGCTCAGCACGCTCGATGCTGCAGGTCGAAGTCTTCTCAGTGGTGAACCCTGCTTCGGAGTCGCTGGAGAACCAGAAATCGCTCGGCTTTGTGCGAGTTTCGGCTCTGGATGTTCTGTTTTCTCGCGAGTCTTCGATGCTGCTTGAATGTCATCGAACAGATGCGTCCAAGCAGCTTTACTATATAATTTTGGACCGGTTCCTGCCACCTAGTCACAGTATCAATGTGAGCCACGCGTACACGTATGCCAAGCACCATTTCTTAGTGGACACGCAGGCAATGGAGAAGCGCAAGTCCGGTGATCTCATGTCTAGCTCTACGAGGGGTGGGTTGAGCTACAGCGAGATGCTCCGTGGTCAGATGAACTCGTCGACAGCCAGCCACGTGCTCGTGTCCGAGGAATTATCGGCGTCTTACGTCTCCGTCTCGATGACAGTCGCTTATCTCAAGTATCTCCAGCGGCGGAATGTGACGAGAATCGACGAAGCTAAGCAAGTTATTAACGACATGAGGCTGCATATTCATGCAAACGCAGGCGCTAACTCTTCAGGCACTCGAGTCCAAGAGGTAGAAGAGCGAAAGCGTGACGTGGAACTTGAAATGGCTCACTACATGCGTCTTCACGCCTCGTATCAAGAAAATCTCAAACGATACGAGACGATGCTTGCGTCGCTGGAGGATGGACGGGAACAGGGCATCACTGGGTGTCTGAAGCGGAGCAACATGAAGAAGGACAAGGCGACGGCGTTCATGGCGACCAATCTGAACTGCCATCTCGTGCGTGGACGACGTGTGCACCTGGCTGGTGATACTGATCGCAGCGAACAAGCTCGAAGAGGGAGCTTAACGGCTACGTCGATGGATGATGGCTCCGCATCTGATGACAGCGACAGTGAGACGTCGCCTACGTCTGAGTTCGTGTACTCTGTAGTTACTCACGGCTGCGCTTCAGCTCATATTATGGGGTTTAAAGAGGGCGGACTACGTCGTCTTCAGCAGCAGCTGGCGTCCCAGAGCCCTCCAGACCCACGTCTGCGTGAACGTATTGAGATGAGAGAGGATGTGGTGCGCTCGCAAGTGCTAGCGATAGCTGGGGCCTCGTTTCTCAATGCTGTTGGCTTGGCTGCGACTCGTGGGGGACTACACCGTCAACGTTTGCAGCTGGCGTGTTCTACTGGTTTCTTGCTCAGTATCGAGTCGTTACTGAGCACTGTTGGAGCTGAGAAGGGGATGCTGGAAGATATGTCGGAAGGAGTTCGGTGGCTTAACAGTGTGGTGAGCTTCCAGCTGGTCCAGTCTGCAGAAGCCAACCCTCGCATGGAGATGTCCAAGTGTGTTAGTGTGACCAGTACACCCACTGGAGATCACGTCGTGGTGGCATTCGCTGTCCCTCCTGAGGTGTTTGCAAAGCTTCCAGATGTGCTGCAGCAAGGCCACGCTATTAAACTGCATGGGGTGATGTTTACTCAGGGGATCAATGAGATGCAGTCGGTGGCCAATCATTATCTCAACTCCAGTCTACAGGACGAGCTGAACTTTGAGAGCGTGCAGATGCTGCAACGGTATTTTCGAGTCTACCAGACACAAGTGACTGCTAGTGCGGCTGGAGATGACAAGAAACGCGAAGAGCTGTCGGAGCTTCAAGCAGAGATCGAAGCTCTCACTGGTCGCCTCAACGTTCGCACGGAGAATGTGCAGAAAAAGTTTGTCAATATTTTGATCGCGTCCAGTGACATTTGTCGTCGTCTAGGAGCTGGACGCACGACGTGCTGCAAGAGTGGGAAGGACCGCACGGCAATGTCAGTGACGTTGGAGACTTCTCGCGTGTTGGTAGAGCATTTCCATGTCAAGCAAGGGGTGCATCTGTGCAACGCAATGAGGGAACGTGGCGTTCGACGCGTGAACGTGCTGGCGAACACTGGCAAGACAAAGTTCGCTTTCAACTCGTTCCAGCTTAAGTACATTCCGGACTGCTACAAGCCGCCACTTGCCTGTGCAGACTCGCACGTAGCCTCATAACAACAGCTCGATAACTGTCAGTTAGTTAGTGCTTCTTCCCATTGGTCAAAATTCAACCTGATTACAGGAAGGATCTTTTTAGTGTAGTTTTCCAAATCAGCCACAAAGTCTCTTGTTGCGCGTCAGACGGCGATGGCTCGGGCTTCTCCATCAACGGCGACGGCTTCGGCCTCTGAGCTGACGCCGCTGCTGCCGCGTGACGTGTGTCTAACTGTTGCGTCTTCTCAGTCGCCACCATTTCGTCTCCCGCGCTGGTTCGTGTTCGCCGTGATCCTGAGCGTCTTCTGCACAGTGGCATGGCTATCATTGCTGGTATTGGGACCATATTTGGATCTACATGTGGACGCCACCGCCTACCTGTACGCAGGTGTGCTCAACTCGCTACTCGGCAGTTTCCTGTCTGCCAGCGGCTACTGCTGCCAAAAGTATGCGCATATCCGCGTGGCTCGCAACTCGTCACTGGGTACAGCCACCATGCAGACAGCCTTCCTGGCTGGTCTGTTTCTCCTGGCTGTGGGTACAATCTCGGCTGTTATCAATCTCGGTATCCTCGGCCAGGCTGTGCAGGCTCCTTTCGCGGCGCTCACACTCATCTACAGCGCGCTGCTCGGTCGCTTCGTGCTGCACGAGAGCTTCAGCGTTTATGACCTGCTCTCCAGCGCTCTGATCATTCTAGGCGTCGGTGTTGACGTCTACGCTGCACGAATTGCCAATGTGCCGCAGAGATCGTACACTCTCAAGTCTCTTGGCCGGCTGCTGATGCGAGACTCGGTGTTCCCGCTCGGATACACCGTCATGGCACTCGTGTACGCTATGCTGCTGCTGCGACGTGTGCACACGGATAAACTACAACGTCACCCGATCGGTCTACTGGCGTTTAGCTCCTGTGCTGGAGTCATGGCCGGATTCACGTCTCTCGCTGCCAAATCGGTCGTCGAAGTGACCAAATCGGCGCTGAATCATCAGGACTGGCTCGTGTTTTTGAACCCATTTTTCATCTTGATGGTACTCGCCATCCCGTGTGCTCTGGTGCCTCAGCTCTTTTTCTTGAACAAAGGCCTCGTGTTCTTCGGCACGCTGAAGTTCATCCCGCTGTACCAGGCGTTCATCATCATTGGCAATATGGGCAGCGGCATGATCTTCTACGACGAGATGGCCAGCTACAGCTACAACGCGCTCAGGTATTTCTTAGGCGGTATCATGATCACGATCTGTGGCGTGTGTGTTCTACTAGTCAAAGTGGACTCAGAGAGCAGCAGTGGCGACGCCCGACGATCAAATCTTGTCAAGGCGGTGGATCGACCGATGGACGAATTGCTGGACCGAAAGAGTCAACACAACAAAAGATTCGATGCAGATTTCAAGTTTGAGCAGATGAAATGGGCCAGCGACAGTGACGGGTCCAAGCCGAACGAGTTGCGAGTGTGTCGGGACTTTCGAGAATGCCAAGAGACGATCGTGGAGCTTCTGGTGTCTGCGCGTAAATCGATTTACTACTCGACGTTCCTCTGCGACTTCACCCAAGTCCTCCACACTACCAACGAGGAACATATGGACAATACCTTTGTATCCCTTGTACGTGACGCCGTAAAGCGAGGTGTCGATGTATACATTTTGTATAATCCAGTGCGAGACTACGGGACGAACTCGGTCGCCGATCTGCGTCGCATTTTGCCGTCTGAAGTGCATTTTGCTTGCTCTGTTAGTGACCTGGGCCCGAGTTGGTTTACGCGCTACCTGTCCAACAATTCGAGATATGCCTTCCACCACCAGAAGTATCTGTGTATCGACGAGGAAACCATCATGGTCACTGGGTGTGACGTGAACACGGAGCGTGAAGGCTGGCTGCGCAAGAACCACCTTGGATACTACTGGCACGAGCTCAGTGTTGTCTGTCGTTGTACGGCGGATATGATAAAATGGATCAAGGCGAACCACCAACCAGCAGTAAACAAGCGCCACTATGATCAATTCATGAAGTCTCCGCCGTTCCCGCTGGTGTCTGGTGGTTGGAGAGAGGAGAACTGCATGGTCAACATGATCATGAGTGCCAAGCACTCTGTGCAGTTAGAGAGCCAAATTATGATATCGGGAGGCTCCCTACAGCACAACCGTATTTGCCCTGCCATCGTCGCGCGTATCAGCCAAGCTCGTCGCAAACGTGAGCCATTCTACGCGCTTATCTTGACTAACGCAGCTCAGAAGGATGAGCCATCGTTCCTGGCTCGCACTTACTGCATGCTTTCCATTCAGTGGTCACTGGAGCAGTTGGAGGATTGTGCGTCGGCCTACGGTCTCACGTCTGAAGAGCTATGGCAGCACCTTAAGGTGGGGCGTCTAGAACATGATGGTGTGCTGGTCAAGGTACATTCCAACATCCTCATCGTGGACGGGAAATACGCTCTCAGATCGTCTTCGAACCTGGCTGACCGCAGTTTGAGTGCACGTCCGAACGATACGGAGTTGGGTCTGCTGTTCTCGGGGCCTCGCGTGAATCAGCTGCAGCAAGATCTTCTCAACATGTACTTGGGTACGACTGGCAAGACGTACACGTGGGATCAAGTATTCGAACGCATCAGAGGCACAGCGACGCAGAAGCCGACAGGAGTGATCAAGCAGCTGGAAAAGAAGTCGTGGAGTCCTGTGTTCACGTGGTTTATGATGAATGTTTTCATCTACCTCAGTGAAGGCGCAACAGGTGGTCGAGTCAAGGTGACGTACGAGACCACAGTCATTGGCGAAGACAAGCACGAATTCGAGACCTAGGGGATAGATATGGATACGTGGGGACACTGCAACGTACTTTACAGTATGTCGATGCTTTTTTGCGTGGGTAAAACTTGCTAATAGCCCATTTCCTTGATGAGTTTTTTGTAACTTGCACCTTCTTGTGAAGCCCCTGCAGACCTCGATTCTGCGGGATCAGGTCTGCACCATGGAGTTAGTACTAAAATGTACAAATGTTTAAAAGATGAGTAAACGTACAACTTCTTCGACGGCAGATCCATGCCTAAGAGTTCTAGCAGCTCGTTTCGAGCCGAGCGCACCTGGGAAATCTGGAGCAAAGGCATGTTAGTTGATTGTCTTCTTAGACGACTGTGTCAAGACTTACCGATGCGTCCCATGCTGTGTCGCTCAAGATCTCGACCACCGCGTCGTACTAAATGCAAAGAATCGTTAGCACGTGAACAAGAATCAGTCAACTGCTAGCAGCACTTACCTTTTCTTCCTCGATAACCTCATCGTGGAGAAGCAAACGCGTGTAGAGTTTCTCGGCAGTCAGTTTTCGAACCTTGGGAAATTTGTGCCCCAGGAAAAGCACCAGAGCACGCAACGTCTTTGATTCCGTCTCGGGATCACTTGGGAGTAAACCGATCAGCACACTTATCGCAGCACTTAGCTTCGGAACCGCAGTGCACTTTTGGATTTCGTCAAGCAGCGCTGAGTACAATCGTTCTCCAAAGTCTGTAGTAGATGCATCACTGCCGTCTTCAGCTTGGCGCTTCTCGAACAAGAAGCGCAGCAGATTCGACTCCAGCAGCAACGCCATCGTCTTCATGAGAGGAATCGTAACGCGGTCATCCAGATGATGGCATGTCAGTAGAGTCACCAGGAAGAAGCTAAATCGAGTGAGCAGTCCAAAGTCTTTGGCATGTACATGTAGACGCACCCACTGGAATAGAGCTCCCTTGGAAGCCTTCACCACGCTTTCAGTCAGGCCACCCACACTGACGACAAGACCCGCAGTAACTTCCTCCATTAGTTCTGGAATATCCAACATCTTCACAACCAACGGGAAAGTATCATGGGCCATGGACCAGTTCACCACTAGTGTCGACGGGAAGATCTTCTCGAGCTGAAAGCGGTCGGGAATGCCGTCCACGCGAGGAGTTGTTGAATGTAGCAGTCGGAACAAAATACTTCCAGCCGTCATCCTCATGTTGTCCAGTTTTTCTGCCAATTGCTTCGCAAGCGCTCCAAACTGTAAAACATAAGAAGATAATTAGTTGATGAATGAGTTGTATGTAGTCATTGCAAACACAACTTACAATTGTGCTGACGAGATCTGGAGTCAACCGTCGAGCAAACGGCATCACAGTGGCCGGACTCGAAATTGTTCGCTGTTGTGCAAGCTTCAAACGAGTTTCGAAGTCAGGAATTCTGAATTCCTCACTGTCGTCCGTTTGGTTCACAGAGAACTTCTTCACGTGGATAAGCCCCACTCCCCCCGGGCTAAAGTAGTAGTACCCCAGCGCGGGTTTATCAAACTTGACGTAGCATAACGCGGATTCACCGCTGATTTCTTCAATCTTGCGCTTTCGGTCGGATAACCCGTCAATAATGACTCCTTGGCCATAGGCTGTCTGTGTAGTCGAACCAATCAAGCGGAAGTGCTGGTTTTGCGCGTGTGTGCTCTCACCAAGCAGCAGTTTCTCGAATCCCAACATGGCTTCTTTGCGAACCCAGGAACCGACATCGCCACGCTCATCGAGACGATAATCTTGATGGATGCATCGGACTAGCGTCTGCATGATCAAATCTTCCATGCCGTGAAGTTCGAGCTCGCCTGGTGGTCGAGAACTGAGGTCAACGAGAGCTTGAACAGCGGCTACTCGGCTTCCGGGGTTCTCGTCTTCAGCTGGACGCTCTTGGAGTGATGCAGACTGAATAGCAGCAGCCAACACGTCCTTTATACACGGTTGAATAAGCTCCTTCGCAGCAACCCCAACAGCACGTAGAAAACCTCGCCTCGCAGCCACATTTGGGTTCGGAACTTGGATGGAAACACCACTCTCCTCAGAAGCTACCAGAATGCCGGACTTGAGGTAACGCGGGATTATTTCCTGCATGTATTTCACATGAACTGGACTGCCCTTGTCGAATATCTTATGGCAATACTGAGCCGTGAAAGCCCCGAAGGCATCGATAGCCGCATCGCGTACGCTCTCATTCGGGTGGACAAAGCATTCTTCCAGCATAGATAGGTAATTCTTCACATGAGCAAAGCCCAGACTCAGGCGAGAGTTCGCTATCACTTCGATCACATTGCAAACAGCAGTTCGAATCATCTCTCCGCCACGGCCACGGAACAAACGTCGCTTCTCAACCTCGATCGGCAGCATCTTTACCTTCTTTTGCAGCTCTCCATCAATACAAACGGGAACCTGCGCGAGATTTGTCAGCAACTCGGCGATACTGATCACAGCGCCATGTCGAAGGATCACCTCGGCGTCAGGAGATAGCGCCAATGCCACCAGACGTGGGAACAGCCGTGTCATGGCATGCGGAGGGTCCAACGCGCCTATTTTCCCCAATGCAGCAGCAGCAAGAGTGCGGATTTGAACGTCCCAGTGAATAATCTTAGCGTCAATAAGATGTTCCAGCAATGCATAGCGATACTCTGGGTATTTTGCAACAACTACACTGACATCCAAGTAGGCATGGCGTAGATTCGCCACTGAGAAGTAGTCGGCTTTAGTCAGCAAGTCGATGCCGTTCGGGAAGTTTGTTCGGCCTTGTCGCCCCACGTTCTCTTGGAAAGCTGCCGATGCAGCTCGACGGCAATTAAGCTCTCGATCAAACACACAGTTCACAAGCATTGCTGGAGCGAGGATTTGCTTTAACCAGGGTAAGAGCAGCGAGGGTTCGTAAGCACGCGCAAAAGACCAACAGGCATAGCAGGCAGCATCTCGCACATGAGACCCAATACTGTACGTCCCCTTTCGAATGTCATACTTCAAGGCGTTAGCCACACACTCCACTGCTTCAGGAAGACGTTGCGGTAGTAGGACACCACGACGAGCCAGTTCTGCTAGCGCCAAGCTCGCACCATGCCATGCTCCGTCATCTTCCATCGCCACGAAAAGTTCAAGAACTGACTGGACTATATCATCTGCGAATTCATAAGGTAAGCGTCCGGTGATCCTGCCGATGCCCTTTGCAGCGGACCATCTCACGACTGTGTCTTTATCTCGCAGGCCACATAAAAGCGCTTCCACTATCTGCTCCAGTTCTTCCACCACTTCGAACGCATCCTCATCATCGTCATCGTTAGAGTCTTGTGGAAATTTTGGAGTAGACGTGACGGTGTTACTAGTGGCCAGTCCTAAGGACTGCATATTGAGCTCCAGCGATCGTAGCCCTCTGCTGTAGCGCCACGATCGCACCTTCGGGGGCAAATACAGCAGGCCTAGACGTTGCACCAGCTTCACACTGAGCTTACGATGCAACGTGCTGCTGCTTGGTCGATCCGATCGCGAGTTATTCTCTGTAAGATGAGCCACTAGCGTCATCACAGTGGCGAAATAGATACGACTGGCTTCAATGTGCTGTTCACGCGGCGAAGTTTTGGCGATATGAGCCAAACAGAGCATAATTCCAGTCACTTTGAACTGCAGCACACGCGTCTCATTGCCCTCAACTGCAGTGATGAGCTCTCGATTCGCCCAATTGAGAAATTGGGTTAGGTAAAGCTGCTCCATGTCCGGACGACTCAATAACTGCGACAAACATATTGCAGCCGCAATTTGCGTAGCTCCTGCATCACTGAGATAATCTTTGCAGAGCGTAACGATGTTGGAGACGAGCGATATTATCCCACTGCCATTGTCACCGGCACTAGAAGAGGACGAGTCGATGGTATTCAGGTCAAAGGGCACAAGGCACAGCATCGAGAGCCACAACAGCAGCACGTAGCGCGTTTCCCACGCCGAGTGGTCGGTGCGATCTTGCGACTGTAGTAATTGCAGCGTCGGCTCAAAGTCGCTCACCTCGTGGGGAAGAAGCTTGACTATTGTCTTGTAGCCACGCACCTTGCAAAGTTGATATACGATCTGGAACAGTTTGTGAAGTCTTGGATCTCGGTATACTTGACATGGGAAGGCCACTGCATCTTCGGTCTCAGCTGTCTGCGTTCTCTCAGCCATCACCCGCTTAATTTCAGTCACTAGAGGATCTAGCATTTCGCGTAGATAAGGGTCAAGTAGATGCGATTGTTCTAAGTATCTGTCCAGCTATTACGAGAGCGGAATTAGAAAGCAGAAGGATGCCATCGTGATGAAAAGGAGGCGAGCGTACGATCTGTGAGACGGTGGAATGGGCGGCCAGGAACTCGCGGTCCACGTCGCTTTGAGGCGTCGGCAGCCTTGTCTGCACGATTCTCTGCAGCAGCTCACGCACTTGCTCGCGTTCTTCGAAGAACCGTCGCTCGCTGCAGCTCTCGCCCTGCGCAGCGCCATCGTCGTCAAGGTCGGCTGGCATGACGCCTTTATCAAAGATTTCAAAATGTTCGTTTTGGTCTCCACATATAAAATTAATGCATTTAGACTTTTTTGTGCATCTAAGAATTGTCTGAAAACGAATCAAATTAGATTACTGATGAAATATATTCTTGGATTAAAATCCAAATATAACGTATAATAGCGAATAGTGCTCCCCTAGTAAATAGAACGCCCCCTCATTAGAGTGCCCCATTTGACTGCGCATTATTAAAATAGAACACTATCGAATACTACGCCCACTCACTATGTACCTATTTCTTTAATTTATTCTTGAACTTGCAAAACACACGCCAAACCTCGGTTCGGCACGAAGTTGGACGCCACCACCTTCGCGTTCACAACAGTCTATCGTTTTTTAAGCAATTTTAGAAGGTTATACCATGGGTTGTTCTGTACCCGATGGACCACAGAAGCGAAGGGTTTTGAGATGATGCCATGGCGGCCTACAGAATATTTAAGTGCACGGCTTCTTAAACGATCAAGGTAGTTCAAAGAAATACCGGTACTGATACCCAGTGAAAGCTGATTTGCTGAACAAGGTGCAATCGATTCGCGAAAAACGACCTGCAGTTGTTTGAGAAGTCGAGCAGAATGTGCAATACCAAAAGCAATATCTAGATTTTAGACGGCAGTATAATTTAGACTGAGTGCGCTGTGCAATTCGAGCTGTGGCTATAGCAGGTGAGTCCGAAACTGAAGTTGTGCTGAAGCTGCTTGCGAGGCCGTGCGGTCGTCTTGGAACTGTCGCGAACCGGCTCGTAGATTTACTTTACACCAAGCGATTGATACGCTATTTGGATTGAGGACTTGAGGACTGGCAACAGACTAAGACTTAATATTAAGGGGTTTAAACACGCCACAACCTGCTCTCCAAACTATTAATACCCAAGCTGCCGTCGCTGGACTTCGAATAGAACGCCATCGAATACAACGCCCCAACTCAATTTTACCGCGTATAATTAAATTAGTAGACGGCTTATTATTCCGTATTATACGTTATATTCCATCGGTAATCTATCCGGCGGCAGCACTTTTGTTAAGTAAGTAATCTATTGTGCTAAATCTCTGAAATTTATTTCAGAGCTAAGGGGGGGATCCAGTTGGTGTTTCAATTTCCGTAAAATAATTAGCCAAGTATTTGTATCCGAAAAATGCCATAAATTCATGAAAAGTAAGACACAAATACAGTGAGACAGTACCATGATGGCCATGGACTTCTATACCTGTGTTGGATTAATAAACTATACAAATGTTACCTAATCACGCCAATTTTAATTTGGAATGTTGCACGAGCTATTCGCGTAAATTAATACCTGTCTGAATGGCGGGTAAATGGAGATGATAAGTTTTCTTAGGACTGAGAGTGGAAGCATTATGTATACACTTGTTGCCTAGAATCTTACACACGCTCGTGTAGGCGAGAACGCTCCAGATGACAGTAAGTTAGTAGGCGGTACGCGCCGTTCGAGTAGGGGCACCTAGCACTCAGGTTTTCGATGTAGATCTTCCTAAATATCCCAACCGGGAGATGATCTTCAACCTTACAGCTTTTGGGGCATTGCTCATGCCCGACTTGCTTCTCAGACAAACAAAAGCCACCACGCTAAAGAGCGGAACAAGCCGCGTATTTTTTGGTGTGCCGCATGGCCTATATAACCTAGTAGAAAGATAATAACACGTATGCGCACAGACTTTTGTCACTATCGCAATAACGGGCGCATGTCGTCCGCAAAAATAAAATATCAATAGCCACTGATCCAGTTTCAGTGCTAAAAACGCCGATAAACCACTAGGGGTGCGCACATATTGATGTAGCATATACGAAGTTCTTGTATGCGGTTACTGTAGTAAAATGAAAGTGCTATGCAGATGCTGCGGCTGCGAAGCAGGCGCAGGAGATGCGTCACTACAGGAAATCCCAACCTTCACAACGCTAATAGATTTTGTCGAGAAATCTCAACCTTCACGAACGTTAATAAGTTTTGTCTACCTAACCCCAATCAGACTTTTGCTAGGACAAACGGAAGGACAAAATGCCATTTACCTTGATTTCATTATGAAGTACACCTAGTGAAATCAACACAAATGGCTTTTCTCCTTCCGTTTGTCCTAGCAAAAAAGGGGGGGCTGGGGCTAAAGGGTACGGAATTGTTAACATTGAAAAGGAAAAGGGATCATAAATTTCAGAGCTTCTTCGGGCGAAGCACGACTTTGTCTTGCAAAATCGATAGGATTCGGCAGCCAGCGAAAATTAATACATCAGCTGCATGTGTGATATTTTAAGTAAATCCAGACACAGCATCGTGATAGTAGAATATCATAGCTGACCTAAATGCGCTTCCATCTCAGCTCTAAATGACTTCATTTTATTATGATGCGTACTTAATCTGGCCGATTTACTGCAACTGTGATAGACCTTTATCACGGAGCAGCTGCGACCTTTCACACACGATTTTACAAGCTGCCGTAGTATGCAGCGAGGACAGAAGAGAAGCAGCACTGCCCCAAGTAATGGACCCGCTGTGGCGCAGTCGCTGCAATCTAAGCGAAATAACGCGAGCACCAAGCGAACCTACCAGTGAAAAGTAAACACAATGAGGACATGGCTTGCGCTACACTATCCAAGCACTGTCGACACCGATACACATAAACTGCGCCCCCCCCCCCCCCCCCTCCCAAAAGAAGCCATTCTAGCCTTCTTCGGCCATATTTGCAGTCCAGCTCATGAATGCGACCGTGACGACGTTAATGCCAACGACGCATCATGTTTACCGCTCTCTGTGTCCTGTGTGTGGGGGTATCGTAGTGCGCTATTTGATGTGTATCACAACAAGTTACTGGAGTTGGGTCAGCCTGTGGACACGGAGTTGCGGCGTGTCCTAGACGGATATGAAAAGGCGATCAATAGCCTGAAGAAGCGCGGCCTAATGAAGATTAATGAGGGCAAGCGCCAGCTCAAAGTCTGTGCGGTCGAACTACTAGCGTTGAAACTGATGACAATAACACCAGCAAAGCGAGGCCAGTCGTGGGCGACGGTTTTGTTTGGGTGGAGTTACTTTGTCCTGATGTGGAACCTGATGAGCCGTTCCGACTCAATTGACACGATGATGCTACAGCACATTGAATGGGTTGATGACAGTCTTGTTATCGAGGAGAAAGGCCATAAAGGTGACCAAACTGGCGCGGAGAAATTCGGTAAACACGTGTTTGCTAATCCCTACGAGCCTTCACAGCGCCCACTACTGGCTGTTGAAGTAAATTTATTTTCCTGTCCTGAACGAGTTGGTGGTGGTAAACAGCAGCTCTTTCTAGGAAGAGACAATAAAAACCGTTTTGGACCAATGCTGCGTAGAGTGATTGATGATTTGAGCGAAGAAGAAATTGGTGTACTTAGCTGCAGCCCTACTGACATTAGCACACACGGTCTGCGGAAGGGTAGCAGCTCGTATGCCCTTGGGCAGGTAAACGGTCCTACACCAGTATCGGTGTACCTGCGAATGGGCCAAAGTCTCGGGAAGCTAAAGGACCGGTACATTCATTTCGGAGAAGGAGCAAATCAGCTATGTGGCAGAATGATTGCTGGGTTGCCGTTCAATTCAGAGAAGTTTGGTGTGCTGCCACCACACTTTCCGCCTGTGATAACGCAAATTATGACTTGTTCATACTGGGAGGGTATTGTAAGTGGATTTAGCAACTATCCTCGAGTGAGATCAGCATTTCCGTTTTTATTGGCCTCGGTCATCCACCATGAACGTTATCTCCGCGCCAACCTAAGTCCCAACCACCGTATTCAAAGCTAGAATTTTTCAGCAAACCCCTTATTGAGCCAACAGCGGGGATCCACAGTATTAGCTATTGGTACTTCCCTAGTGTGTGGAATGAAATCAACGGGCATACTAGCCCATCTTGCAGTTTCTAAGGAGGTGAAAGAATTGCGTGAGGAGGTGACTAATCTCAATAAAGAGATTCAGCAACTCAACTCTGATGTGCAACTAAACTACCGGAATGTGGTATAGTGATTCGCCTCGAAAAGGATTCGCGCCGCGTCGCAGCGTGGGTCAATACCCGTCGCCGTCGCCTTTCAAGGATTTGCCGGGACCAGCCCGACTAATCGGCGCAAGTGGCGATGGCTACAGTGGCGACGGAGTGTCAAGGTGGTGTGAACCACGCGAGACGAAGACTTCGACTGGTCGCAGTCGTCGCGATAGGACGCACGGTAAGGTCCGGACTGATTTTACTTGATTTTTGTATAAAGATGATCATAGGGCAAAAGATTATAGGAGAGTATGGGCCTTTTGGCCTAAACAATAGAGAGCTGAACGTTCCCTGAAGCACACCAGTGTTCAAGCGTCGAGGTAAGTACCTTACACTTAATAGCTTTACAGGGTATGCCTATCAGCGAACAGCGACCTTCCTGAATTTAGCGTTCGTTTCTGGTAAGACCAAGAGACTAGTAGTGAGACTGTGTTTTGGTTATTCCCTATTTGAGGGGAACTCGGGTTTTGGATTCCCCGTATTAGTGGTTCGAGTATTGGAAGTATACTCCTGACGACTTACGGCCTGAGTTAATCTCGGGCACCCCCGTAAAAGAGACGAAAGAGACTAGGCAACCTTCCGCTGTTGGTGCAACGGGGTTAAAGAGAGAGAGAGAGAGAGAGAGAGAGAGAGAGAGAGAGAGAGAGGATAGACGTACAGGCGACGCTCGTGCCTGCTACGTTTGTGTGTGAGGTCTACTTACGCTAACGGTAATCGAGGGAAGCGTCGGCTCAGGGTGCTGGGTCGGATTTCGTTCCTTCAGATTCGCCCATAATATTCGCCGACCCTTGTAGAAGACGTATGTTGTGCGCAGAGGCTATTTACGTGTCTAGCGATAGATAGAAATTAGCGATTCCATACATCACAGGATAGTGTCGCTGAAAAAGTAATCTCCGAGTTGAGATAGCATTTCGTCGTGGGTGGTGTCGCTCCTGTGTCCCTTCGAGATCTCGCAAGTCTTCGCGCTGATCTTGCAGCAGAGTTTTGCAACGCAATCGGCTCTATCCAGCCGTCGGAAAAATGCGTGGTTGCCGCACCGATGGAGACGCCACCATCAGAGTGGCGCAGTTGGCAGTGGAATGATGGCCAACTGGGGCATGTTGTACCGAGAGAGTGGGAGTTCCCGGCTCGCACAAGTGTAAAGCAAATGTGGAATCTATGGTTCTTCGGTAAAAAAAGACACCGAAATCCGGCCATACAAACTGCTTAGCAAGCAGCATGATATCCAGCCAAATCATCAAATGAGGCACTCCCGCGCCCGGAAGGTGATGCAGCGTATTATTGATCTTGTAAATGGAGCTGGAGTGCTACCCGAAGGAGTGACAAGCATATCTTCGATGCAAATTGCCGCAGCTGATAAAGTTTTTGACGTCGTCTTTAAAACGATGTTATTACAGCTATACACTAGCGTCCCAAAGCGGTCAGAGGAGATTACATGCGGCACTATCTACAACAGACTGTGCAAATACCAGTATGCGCAACAGCACAAGTAGTTAATTAACATCTGGGCGAATACCCACAACACCTGATTACTTTCTGATACTGTTGCCAATCAACCAATCACCATACTTGAATTTTTGTGATCTGATTCCTGTCACATAAACATTTAGACTTTTTTGTGCATCTAAGAATCGTCTGAAAACGAATCAAAGATATTTTTTAAAACAACTTTGACTCGTTTTTACATGTTAAAGCATGTAAATTTGATTACTGATGAAATATATTCTTGGATTAAAATCCAAAAATATATTTCGTCGGTAATCTATCCGGCGGCAGCCCTTTTGTTAAGTAAGTAATCTATTGTGCTAAATCTTGTAAATCGATAAGATTCGGTGGCCAGCGAATGATGCTGTGCTGAGGTATGGTGTACCCTTTGAGCTAGCAAATGTGTACATGTATCTAGAAATCCACTGCCGCAGCTTTAAGGGGAGTTATCACCCAATTGTTTTTCAATCATGAAATATTTTTACGCGTCTGGACTCGTAATAACCTTGAGACTGTCCTGCAGCTTGGCGGTGTAGCGATTGAGAGCTTCCACGATTTCATCATCTTCCCGCTCACGAGCCTAAAATGATGCGTAAAAGCTTGAGTTAGTCACAGCAGAACAGCACAGTTACGTACGCTCTGTACCTGTGCTTCAGCAACCAGCGCGTTTTGAATTTTTGAGATTTCTTCCTGTGCGAACGCGTGAAATCTTTCATCACCGCGTATCCGAGTAGAGCTGTACTTGTCCAGCGCGTTCTTCAGCTCGGAGTACTTCAGCTCGCGATCATGCTACGATATGATCGCAAAGTACAATTAGTATCTAAACGACACCAGCACACACAACTAATCCTTGAGTTACCCGCTCACGCTCAAAACTTTCAGCCGTCGCGTGTTCATGGTCACTCAAGCGCTTTAAAATCATCGCTTCTTGGTTAGTACGTCGCTGGCGTTCTTCTTCGAACGAATCCATGAACGCGATAAGCTTCTGCGTCAGCTCATTTGTCTTCTTCTCAATCATGACCGGGATGTCATGTTTTTCTTTGGCTACAAGGGCCTGGAGGTTTTTGATTTCCTGAGTGAGATTATCGAGTCGATCGTCGACTTGTTTCGCTCGATCACTTAGCAATTGCTCGAATACTGCAGTCATTTGAGCCACCTGCTCGTCGCAGTAATTCTGTAGCGACTTGTTCATCTCAATCCGCTTCTTGAATTCCGCCTCCAGTTTATTCTCCAACCGCCTCATCTCCTGCCGCATTTCAGCTAGGCGATACTCGTCTTTCTCGCGACGTTGCTATAGAAAGTTTGCAATCAGATAGCTATACATACTAACCTTATTGTTTTTGACAAATTGTACCCGAGTTCCAATGCGCATGACGTCGTCGAACGTCGTGAAGCTGCTCATGAGATTTTCGAGTTTGCTGCTCGTCGCCGTCATACCGATTTGGGTTGTAGCTAGCGCATCTTCCTCTCGCAAGTCTTTGGCATTGTTAGCAGGTTCCGCTCTACCCTCGCGCTGGTTCATATTGAAGACGCCCAAATGGGCAACAGATAGCAACGCTTCATGATTCGGGTTGGATCTAATTTCAGGCTTTTGGTACCCGAAAATGACGTACGATTTCATATTTAAGCTTAAAGAAGTGTCAATTTAGATCACATAGTGAAATCAAGTCACTGAAGCCGGCCTCGCAGGCCATCCTTAAAGAATGGCAAAGAGCCAATCACAATCCAGAAACATTTTGACCTACTTCGTTGCAAAGACGTGCGATTCTACAAGGCCAATCCACAAGTATCTATTCAAAGGTAAATGCAAGCGAATCACCAATCAAATCCATTCTGCAACGCCTTTCCCATTACGCAACTCGCTGCTATTTTAACCAATTAAGTAACGCCGTTCAGTGAAGAAAGATTTTACAAGTGCAAAGTGAGAACCCTTATTGTGATTTGTCTAGAAGTTTCAGAAATAGCCAGGAAAACCTACAAAATCGACAGCTTTTGAATGATACCCTTTGCTTGTATTAGATCAAAAGATACAAGTAAAAAGTTAGAAATGCATGTTTGGACTTGCCTTGTCTGAGTCTTTCACTGGCCAAATGAACCGGCCCCTAATTGGCATTCCGGCTTCCTTTTCTGTTACACTAGATGCATCAAGTATCATTTAATGATACTTGATGCATCCAGTTACCCAGTAGTCGTTATCAATGTTGTTGCGAATCTGCGACTCGCAACTTGCGACTCCTCACCACTTGTAAGAACGCAATATCCAGAAGTGAATAATGACATCGCACTCTCGCTCATCGTCGTTCAGCGGCAGCAATGGGTCTGGCGAACGGCTGCCAGTAAGTGTTTGCCGCTTCCGCATAGAGCACCTCACTTTCTTTCGTTCTGTGATTTACTCACAGGTCCCAGCAACTATTCGGATACAGCGAGCAATGGAGGCCCACGCTGCTCTCCGGACGAGTACAACCCAGCAAGTGGCAAACGAATCCGATGCAACATCAAGCGTACAAGATTATACTAGCTCAAGTGTAGAGAATTCCAAGTCTGGGTCGGTCGACGATCTCGCAAGTCAGCTACGAAACCTGTGGCAGCGAGAGAAGAATCAGCATCAAGAGCCAGACAACGATTCCCAAAGAGATGACGACAGTACCTTGCCCGACTTAAAAACGACACTACAGAAAATCGGGTCGCGTGAGAAGGATGAACTCCTACTTCACCTTTTGGAGCAACAAGAAACTTTCCGAACTCAGCGCAGCGAAGTGGCGGCATTAGGAGAGAACATTGCCGCGCAACTGATTCACCAGCAGGTAAATGGAAACACATTGAGCTGTCTGTGTGGGGTCGCTAATTTCCCTCTTGAATGTTATTGAAAGCATGAACTTCGTCAAAAATATCGCGAACAGATCAGCAAGTTGGAGGGTCAACTTCATGAAGCCTTGCATTTTAACCCACAAGTGGCTGCCCTCCAAGCAAAAGTCGAAGAGCTTGTGGAGAGCAAACGCGAGCACGAACAAAAGCTTCGATTCGCGGTACATACCTGGTAAATGTGTGTGAATATTTGTCAAGTATTAATCAATGTGCTTAATGCTTGTACAGATTCAAAAGCTACAACGCAGTCGGAAGCGCGAGAAGGACCTCAAAATGATGAACGATCCCTTGTGGGATTGATGCATTGATGATAAGGGTACAGCAGATGATTAAAAATTATGAAGATGATAAACCTTCGGCGTGGAAGCCTGAGCTCGTTGTATAAACTCGCTATGCATATTGCCGTTGTATAAATAGCGTTTTTAGCTTTTAAGTTTAAAAAAGTGGTCATTCCAGCATTGCAATGACGCAGCGATGGACGGAAGATGATGAGCATGAGGTGAAGCAGTCCCTCCATCAGAAGGAGGCGATCACAGCTCAAATGATCGGCATCATCTCGGCACGTCTCAATTCACTGCAGACGACAGGTGTGGAGCTCGCAAACACTTGACTGTGATTGCTGCTGCTAACTCAAATGTTTGTGAATAACCAGCAAACAACCGTAAGCACGGACTTGAGTGTGACCTCCGCGTCAACTCAGACTACTGCTCGAAAATGGTCCCTCCACTCGTGGACATGCTCGAAAGTCGGGGGGCCGCGGCAGCCAAAAGCCGAGCCATCTCGTCAACGACACTTGCGAACAACCAAGCCATGCTAGAGCGACTTTTTGGACCGGACGAGAAAACGAAAACACACACAGTGCGTCGTACTGTATTTCGTTTTTTACTTCAAGTATTTGTGTAAAGATGTCCTTTAATCTTTCGTTGTACCTACCAGCAAGTGCATAAGAAAAAGAAACTGGAGGTGCACAAGGGTGACAACAAACGCAACGCGCGCGGCCAGATCGAGAAGCAATTGCAAGCTAGTATCGAAGGCCACATCACTCGTACCGTGGAGAGTTTTGTGTATGAAGTAAATGATGGAGATTTCGGCGGAGGAGTGACGAGTTCGAGAGGCAGTGTCTACATGAACACGAGTCTCCTACTGGTACACACATTTGAACGAATTCACATAAATCACGGGCGGCGAAATTTCAAGCGATTCCTGTCGTCCGAGCTCTCCGGTGCCCTCTTTGAGGAGGTATTTTGGCTGGTCTTCTGTCATTTCTATCAGAAGGATTCACTGGCACAACAAAGAACACTTGCAGATGAAATCAGTGCGAAGTATATCAAAATGGTTGCCGCTCTGCGGGGAGCCATGGACTATCTGTTTCGCATCTACCCGTACGCTATTGCCAGTAGTATCTGCTCGGGTTTCTATTACCTCTTTCCGGGTTCTCGTCATCTATACACATCCGAATTCAAGAACGATGTTTATCTTTTTGTGTGTCAGTTGTTGCTTGGTCTCAAAATGACTCCAGCATCGGTGCAGTCTATGAGACGGCAATACTTCCCGGAAGAGGTGGTGGATGATATAGGCTCCAGGATTAAACCAGGGAACAGGCTAGCCTCTTCGGCATCGACAGGAGCGATATCCGATGGAACAATGGTAGGAACTGGGTCCGCTAGGAATGGTGAAATAGCACACCTCCCAAGACTTTTATCGCCGCAAACCACCCAATCTCTTGCAAAATCAGCTAGCGAGGCTTCGTATCTGGGTAAATTAGCGACTGGAGACAACAGCATTGCGAAGATTTTGGAACGTCCGGTGACATCGATCTACAGGATTGATCTGGACGACGAAAACGGTTTTGGTGCAGCGCATCGTCTTCGGCGCCACCAGCAGCGTGCTCTTTTCAATGCGTCTCAGTTGAGTCCTCTCATGAAACAGTACTTCCGTTCGCCAACCAAGAATGTAAAGAAGGCCAGCTTTGTGCTTCGAACTACACCCTCAGCAGACTGTGCTGTTGGGGGTGAGGAAACCTTTCACAAATTGTACGCGTCAGTTAGTGTTGTCATTTCTTGGTTATCGGACTAATTTGTTACGGTGGAATTGAATGCTTAGCTACCGACGGAAAGCGCAGAAGGGATACGCAGCCGAAGCACACCTCCAACACGAGAAATGTATGCGAGAAATTCAGAAGGAGCAGCAAGATACCAAACGCGAAATTGCTGCGCTGCATGAAACGCGGGACTTGGTGCTCAGCAGTGGAAGAAAGGCGTTGCAGGCGTATTGTACCGTTCTCATGAGTCGTAAACATGTTAGCGAAGAGGAGAATGCAACCCCCACTGCGGCCGGAAATCAGTCATTACTTTTTAACTAAGTAGATTGCTGTTTGTAACAAAATTACAAACATCTATCTATTCACACAATGTTGCATTTGTAGTTGTGCCGAGGCCGTGCTCAGAGAAAGTGGCCTTAAACGTTGGCGGGATTGATGACGGCCCACTTTTGGTTCGGGTTGTTGGGAGAGCATCCGTAGAGCTGCACTTTGTTGCCCTGCGCAGGGTCCGTGTCCAGACAGAAACCCTGGTGCGTTGCGTGCTTGAGCTTGCCAGTCGAACTCTCGTACGTCCACTTCTGGTTTCCTTCGTTGTCCATGCAGCGGTAAACATGCACAATGCCGCCGTCCCAAGGCTGGTACGCGTCTAGGCAGCGGTCACCGCTTTTCGAACGGATCTGCTTGGTCGCCGAGTCGAAGAACCAGGTTTGTTGCTCCTTCACCAACCAGTCATTCGACTTAGTCGACATGTACAGACCGGCATCCTTTTCCGACAACAGTCTGTTCGAACCAGTGTTGCGAATAGCTCGCGGGTCTTTCCAACCGATCGTTAGTTGCTGGAAGTTACTCTTCATAGTGTCGTCTTCTTTGAAGACGCCAAAGTTGGCCTCCACATCTTCATCGCCGTTGGTCACACGCCACTGCGAATCGAACGCAGTGTACCAGTAGTACTCCATGTTGCTCGATCGAGCCACTTGAAAGAAGTCCGAGAAGAACTTGGCCTGGTTGGCAGGGGAAGACACACCGGTCTTAGCGTTGTAGCCACCCGAACTCCAGCCAACCTCGGACAGAACCATACGCTTGTTCTTCTTCGCAGCAGTCACACGTACAGCACGAATACGGTCAAGCGTTTTAGCTGCACCTTCGTTCACGTCGACACCCTCCCAGTAGGCAAATTCGTTCGCGGAGATGTAGTCGACCGCATCGACCATCTGAGGGTAGTCGTAGTAAATATCGATGACATCAGCGATGGTGACGGGTGTGTTCTTACCCCGGCTTCGGATGTAGCTGCGGATCTCGTTCATGTAGCTGATGGCTGTGTCAGCGGTGATCTCCTTGCGGTAGATGGTTTCGCTACCGACATGCAAACCAATGACGTTGTTGTCATAAAGGCCCGAGTCAATGAGCGAGGCGAGCTTAGCCTTTTCTTTCAGAAGGTAGTCGTGGTTCTTGGTCGTCCAGATACCGAGGTGCACTTGTAGACCAGCATTTTTGGCAGCAGGAAGCACAAGCTCGGCCTGGTTGCAATCAAGGAGCGAGTAGATGCGCACCCGGTCAGTGATTCCCTTCAGCGCGTACATGTCCTTCTGTACTTCAGACGCGCTCTTACACTTGGAGCTGTCGGGGGCCCAATCCGGGCCCTTGCGGGGGTTGTAATTCACGCCGTGCATTTTCACGTTGAGTGCCTCGGTACTGCCCGACAGCATCAACACCACCGTTGCAAGTAAAGTCGGAACGAAGAGTTTCATCTTGTATTAGTCGAGGTTTAGGAAGGCGAGGTACTTCTTTGCTGAGTAGCGAAAGCGAGATAAGGCTTGCTGCTGAGCTGGAAAGTTGGAGAATAACCAAGTGGGACTTCTATGGCTTGTTGGCAGCAGTAGAAGCGTGGAAAGGTGGCCCCATACATAGCGCAGAGACTCTCTGAGAGAGTGCCTGCCATATGACCAAATCTATCGTTGGTTCGCATGAGTTTTATACTTCAAGTAAGCGAACAACCAACTAAAACAAATCCAGTGCCCCAGCTCTGAAACACAAACAAACATGCTGCATTTGATGAGTCAATGCGAGACTGCGTAAACAATGCAACACAGCATCACAATAATCTAGCGAATAGATTGTTACAGTGCCAGTTAACGAAACGCTGAAGTAGATGAACTGCAGTCACGGGTATGGGGGCAGAATTTTTTTGCAATCAATAAGCACTGCGTATTACGAAGTATCTCGTAATAAAAAAATATTGTGTGCTGGTGCTTTGTTAGTATAAGGATTAAAAAAACAATAGTTTTGCAATACTGTAGCTGGTGTCTCGTCAGTTGTGTGGCCGATCACTCTGCGTTATCATGCTGTGTCGTGCGTTTCGTCAAAAAGCAAAGCATTACTAATATTGTTTAGTGTCGCGTTACACAGAAGTTCTCATACAGACAACGACGCAAATATCCGGCAGACACAAAATCCGGCAGACAAAGTCGTGCAGTTTATGTTCACAACTGACCAGCCAATCAGATTCAGCTGTCACACTTGGTCTTTGATTTCCATTAGCCTTTTGGTATTTTTTATGTCGTTTCGTGTGTTTTATGACACGGCGTCTTGTGAAATGGACGGGGAATTCTTGTTCTTTTACTATGGAGGATGACATTCAGTGATGCCGGATATTTGCGTCGTTGTCTGTAGGCCCCGAATCTGGGCCAGATAGCATTTCCTGTTCTCGCCGTTAAAAAATATGCGGCTACATGTACAGTATGTCGGCAGTAATATGGTATATTCAACGCATCTCCTGTGCTTCGCAGCGGCCGCGGGCGTTGGTCATTAATAAAAGGTGCCAAAACTAAACGGCTTTCGTAAAAAAAAATTCTAACCAATGTTACCGATATGTCATCATACCTCGATACGCAGCTCCCCTGTTTCATTTGGGAATAGCAGCGGATTATCTTCGGCCAGAATAAAAAAATCGCACAAAACAGGATCCGATGACATAGAATTCCGAAACAAATATCAAGTTTAGCAGGTTCCTGAAGCGTGGCGGACGCTACTACAGATTAAACTGTCCTAACCGATACCTGACAAACTCGATATAGTCCTCTATCTGATACCAACTGACCGACTTGGTAGTTAGTAAAATGTAAGTAGGAAAGCTGATACCTGTCGAATACTATAGCTGATATCTCGTTTTGACAGATCGAATAGTATCTAATCAAGGCTTAGCTTGTAGAATATACCGGTCTCATCACAATTGTAGACATCAGCGAGAGCATACTCGCGGACGGTCGCTCGAATGATGTCAAGAAGCTCTGGGAGCGCACTGTTATTGACAGATCCACTCTTACCGTGTGTACTGAAGCTCTTGAACCCATGCCGGTTTTGAAATGATTGTAGCCAGCCATTTGAAAACTGCATCTGAGACTCTTGATCAACTCCCATTTTCGTGAGGATTCGAACCCCTTTGCCTTGATGACACTTCCTTCTAGCATAACACCACGACGCTGGCACTGAAGGACCCAATTAACCCCCCCCCCAATTAACCACCAATTAAATTTTTGATTTACCGTTAAACGAGCTTTGAGTTTCGTCATTGCAGTACTTGTCTAGCTCAAAGGAGATGTCCAAAGGGCTTTTTCGACTGCTGCATTGGTTTATAAGTCAACAGAAAGCTCGATAATGGTGCAATTACCGCTAAAAGTAAGCCGACCTAAATCCAGGTCATGTCTGAATACGACCCAAAAAAACCTTAACCACCCGATTTGCTAAAGCCTCATCCTGCTCAGGAAACTGGAGCGGTCGTGAACGCCGGATCGATAGATCTTCATCGTGGATGTTAACAGTAAGGAAGCGCCCACTTTTCTATAGAATCGCCTAAATAGTTGCTTGTGCAGGACGCAGGACGCTTGACCAAAGCGAACTGCTGTTGTGCTTTATCAGCCAGGTGATTCTGTGTCAGAGTCCTGAGCTATAGGTACCAAGGAGACGTCCGCTATATAACGGACGCCGTACGTTGTGCAAGTTGCAAATCAGGTTTGAAAGTACAGACAATCCTCCTTGAAGTGATATCCCAAATAGTGATACCCTCTGTTTAAGGAGGTTGGAGAGGTCTGGGATCGGTAGTAAAATAGTTTACTTCCGACTTTACTATAGTAAAGTACTACCCCTTTGTTTGCTGCACTATTCTCAGGATTTCATATCCAGAGTATTTACAGAGGTGCGATTCTGTCTAAAAAACTCTATACACTTATTCTCAACACTAGGAAAAAAGTCAATTTTCAATATTAGACACAAACTAAACTGTAGTACTTGATGTAACTGTTATATCAGAGGGACGCCCGGATTTTTTAGCCAAGTGCCGCTATTCACTTTCAAACTAGATGAAGAGGCTACCGATGTAACTAGGGGATTTTAAGACCTACAGAAAATGAGCCATGCGGCACTCTTATAATCTATAGCCGCTCGACAATGAAAAAAAGAACGTGAATGTTGCTTGTGTCGGCTAGGGAAGACATCACAACCCAATCACCCAAATGATGTTGCTTGAAGGAAAGATGGTTAATTAAAGATCATCTTGAATGACACTAAAATTGGTGCGTTATATTAAAAAACCACTTGCAGACTCTGTGTTGCTTTCCTTAATGCTTGTTGTAGCCTACTCGTGTTTCATTGTTCGTAGCAGATGCTGCGGCTGCGAAGCAGGCGCAGAAGATGCGTTGATGCGAGTATTGGGCTAATTAAATAGCATACAGTTTTCGTTGGGCGCTTAGGTCGAATTAGCAATTAACTATGCTACGCTTTCTACGTAATATATTCCTCTATAACTCAGTTCAACACCCATTCTAGTACTTCAAATCCAGAGCTTCCCCGTGCAAGGCACGGCATTAATCATAATATTAGCTTTGCGGCAGCGAACAAGAATACTATAGTATTAGTAGTATAATATTCTGATAGTACTATTGAACACAGCCCAAAACGGCTGGAGTTTTGCTTAAAACTTCAGGAGACGAATAGAAGCAAATGTCTGATAGTTATGAGCAACTATCGGGGGATTTTGAGCAAATCTCGTGTAGTATTAAGCAAATCTCCGCGTGTTTTGAGATGCATCGTCTAACACGATGGATAGTGTGATGCTGCTCACTGAGGTGGCTTGCTCTTGTCTTCCAGCTCCATGCGACGAATTTCTGTTGGTTATGCTTCAGCAGCACTTGCATCTCTGCCCGCTTGTTGTCTGTTCTCGTTCGGCTTGCGCCCTTCATGGGGAGAGCGTGAACGAGAGAGGAGTGGAAGACTTGTTGAGCTGTTGGGTGATTGCAGAATGATCGACACCGATAGGTTGGTGTCTCCAACCACTTTGGTGGTGCGGGATCTTGGACAGACCAGTCCTGTGCGACGAACCGCTATCCTGTACTTCCTCTTCGTGTGGGATACCACGAGCAACTGAGGATCGTTTTCAAGTTAAAGAGCAGGGTTCTGTCTTTGGAGCCCTTCGTTGACCAAAGCGACACAAACGCCACATTTGGGTTTTAGTCTTCTAGTAATCAGATAGTAGTAATAGTAGCCTTAAATAATTCTACTATCTACTATAGCTGCGTAAAAGTTGCCTGGAGTGAACCTACTAGCTACTTTAGCATAATAATATGACTTTGCTAATAATATTACTTTTTCTACTACCGATAATATTTACTATCAAACCCTGCTCCCGCTGACCGTCAGCATACGAATTACCTCTGACCTCCAGATTGTACTTAAGTGATATAAAATAGGTGATTATTACTATTCAGAGCTCCTTAAGTATGGAGAGTGTTCATTTGGTGAGCTACGTCCGAATTTGCCCAGCCTTCTTCCGGCCACTCTTGGGACCCAACTTTTCCCGAAACGCGCTCTGCGGAGTACGAGGCCCGCTCATCGCTCAAGGCGATAAACCCATCGCGTCAGCATGAAGAAAGAGCGTGGCCATCCACTGAAATCAGCCTTGCAGGTCATCGGGACCACCTCGGCGGTCGTAGGTGCTCACTACCATAGCTTTTTTCATCAGCTAGATTTTTGAGTGGTCATTGTTCAGATTGTGCAAGTTCACTTGCACTTGGAGCGTTAACCGCGCTTGGAACCACCAGTGACCTGAACCACGTCGTGAACCACAAATACAGTAGCTATACATGCGATGGTACCCCAGTAATGGTACAGCTCTAGATAGTGATTCCTCCAGATAGTGATAAAAAGTGGCTTCCCGACGGTATCACTACAAAGAGGATTGTCTGGAGAGTGGTCTGTTGCACTGTGCAACAGACCACTCTACTTTCAAACCTGATTTACTTCTATACCTGATACGAGGTGTTGTCCACCGGTGCTATCAGGTACATGTATGCCAGGTTAATCTGTAATGGTGCGTGTTGCCGCAACACTATTGCGTAGCCCCGTCAACGCATTCACCACCTGGCTCTCTGCACAAATCTCTTCCCTTCGACTGGTTCATGGTCAAGAACCTGTATACAGGTGGCGTTCGATGCATGCTTGTACATCTCGCGCTACACAACCAAATTTGCACCATGGTCAGTTACTTTCTCAGATAGATAGACTAAATGCACATGTCTGCATGCAACAACGTCGACTGGCGCCTTGCCGAGCCACATCTGTCCACCGCGCGCCCAAAGTCAGAATAAAGATAATCCGAGAATATCACAAGCCAATAATACCTTAGTATTTACATGTAATGGAAAGAGCTAGGGCAGAAAATCTATATTCATCGGTTTACAGACCTCCGATATTCTGATTCATTTAATGAAACAGGGCCTAATAAACTACGTATAATACTGGGAATGCCTCATAGAGGTATGGACAGCCCACACCGGATTAATTCCACGGTACTGTGTAGATCGAAACGCGTAATGTAACCTGGGTCAACATTCGTGTCACTGGCAAATAAAAGATTTTTCTAACTGCAAAAACGTATTTCTCAATGGATGAGTATGATGAACTCGTGAGTTGTTGACGAAAAGATTCTCAGTCTTTGCTGGTGTTTTGTTCGTTTCATGTAATCTGGCGTCTTGTTCAGACGCCCCTGAGAAGCATTAAAGCTCGGGTATTTGCTCACAAACACAGAAAAATGATAGCAAAAAGTCGCGTATTGTACGCTGTACCGGCAGTTTGTGCGGGAAAAAGAAACACACAGTTGAGCGCGGTCGGTAGACACCAGCCATAATAGCTGATCTGATGAAAGGGGTCTTCTATGTTGTCTTACTTTCTGTTGCAGTATAGAAGCCTTTTATCTCTAATATGAAGAATTGCCCACTGCCACCGAGAATTCCTGAGGTGTATTGTGCAAATTCGGTCACTAAGCAATACTTTCGCGTGTTCACAACTATTCGTCGCCGCTGATCTGAAGCAGTCACCAGACCATTCTTCATCAAGTAGGAGGGTGTTCTCAACAAATCTGGCAACAAAAGAAAAAAGAAACAGTTGCAAAATGGATCTGCGGGAAGCCCAAGAAAAGCAGTTTGTGCTGCCGACACAGCTTCTGTGGACCAGATAGACTTATTTAAGAAATTGTATTCGAAGAAAGAATGCTTATCCTCACAAATTTATCCAGTGAATCCAGGCACAAGTTGTCCAGTAGTGCGTCCCTTGTCTCATTGATGAGGCGATTGATAGTTGATACAGACACCGGAAAGACTTTATATAAATTAAATTGTACCTATCAAAACTCGAAAAGAAAACAGCGCCCAATTTCGGAAAAAAAGCTGTATTTTTTTTTAGACGACCTAGTTCCACGGTACTGCGTAACTCGGTCGATGTTATATTGCTCAACATTCGGCTTACATTTCAATGCGTATCGTATTTCCAGACAACGTTCTGGTCGCGAATTCTCGCAACACTTCTTCGATGCGTCGATGCCTATACGGCTTGCTGGTTCGGTGCGAGAGGAACTACCTCCTGCTGCACGAAAGGAAACATTGGCAAACGGTAAACACGAGACTGAAGAAGAAAGGTACAGTGCATGTATTTATTTCTTGCTCCAGTGCTCTGTATTAATCAGTCCGTGACGAAAATCCCGGCTGTGACCGGGGAATAGCTTGCAGTACATGCAGCAGTATCGAGCGTCTCCAGAGCAAGTGGCTACTTAGAGAGAAAAAACATTGTCGAGAAAAACCTTTTAAGCGGGACCTGTTTCCAAGAACACGTTTGTATTAATTTATTTCGCTTATCCGTCTTCCTACATGGTCGATCCGCCATCACGAGGCTTGGGCAAAACACTTTCCACTTGGCGACAGCACTTGCAAAATTGGAAGGAGTATACTTTTAAGTACTTAAAGTGAAAAACGTGTATTCCCAGCTAAGTCAAAGACGATCTAGTTTTTTAGATTTATGCTGAGCTCTTCAACTAGTACTCAGTCGGTTTCGGGTGAATTGCATTATTATATTTACTATTACAGACTATTCTGAAAATGGAGTGCACATGATAGTGCGGTGTATTGAAGTTTTACTTCATGAGTACAGTATATAGAGCTTACATTTTTTATAACTATCATGCACGAGCAAATAAACCGGATTAATATGCAAGTCCATTCATTGGGAACATGAAATCATGTTTTACTAAAAACAAATATCGATGTCATCTAACTTTATATTTACTTACTTTGACGCCTCAAAATGAAGTCACACGAAGAGCTTTTTTCTTCTTCTTTTTAGTTTTGTTAGATTTGGATTCCAGTTCAAGTATAAATATTACTTCGTATGTATTTGATTTTCCACAGCCTCTGTTTAACCCCAGTCGCAATTTGGAAGGACAAAACAGTGTTTTGGTGTGGCACACACATCACGTATATGTCCTAGAGCGCAAAAGTGGTAGGACAAACGCTCTCCGCGCGGAATTCAGCAGCAACTTCAACTTTCATCGATTCTGCGCTCAAACTCGTAAGGCTGACGCCAGGAACAAGCACTCCACTTGGTCGACGCATCGCGGTAAGGCTCCATGTCCTTGTAACCGCTCTTGTAAAGGCTCGTGACACCTGCGCATTCACGCGTGTGATGCACAGTTTCAGCAGGACCTAAGAACTTCCTTTCAAAGTATTCAAGTGGAGTCGTGGGCGATTCTAATGGGTCTAACACACCTACCAGGTAAGTATTTGATTTTATTCTGCAAAAGCTCAATCAGAATGCTTAAGCCACTTCAATCGGAGCCGCCTGGTTTACGATGGAGTTACCTACGCCGTCAGCGGTGCTGATGGAGGAGTTGTATGAGGAAGTGCTGTCAGGTGTGGACAGTGACGACAATGACCAGGAAGAAACCACTGCGGAAGTGACCGCTTAGTGGAAGTTCATCGAGACTCCCGACGCAGAGCCTCACGTAGACGATGCAGACGCATTTTTGCTTTCGAAAGCGAGACAGGAGACAGCCTGCATCGTCGGACGTTTACTGAGTCGGTTGTTTGGCGCTCAAAGTGGGGAACCAGCCGAGGTAGCTAGAGTCGATATCTTGGGGCTGTGGCTTGACCAAACCCTTCTGAATATTGCTGCACAACATATCAATGCCAGTTTGGACGCAACAGACTTTGTTACTGTTCTCGAACTGTTCGATTTCATCAAAGTCGAGCTGTGGCTAAGTTTCTATGGCATTTCCCCGAGTGTGTTTTATCATGCGGCCAAAAAGTATCTCTACCCTCCAGTGAAGAACGTGATGAAATCGAAGCGATATTTCACTATATTAAATGCTTTGGGAACTCAGTGCGGGCGAATCGCCACCTCAGAAGACTTTTGGAATGCTCCATTTGAGCCGGATCGAAATTTAGCAAGTGGTGTGGACGCCTTACGAAGGGTTTGCCCGGAAATTGGATTTGTGAAGGACGTAACGATTGCAAGCCTCGACGACGATTTGTTGCGACTGCGAACGCGCTTCGTAGAGGATATTGGGCTGACACGTATTCGCAACCCGAAGAAAGGGTACGACTCGCAGTGTTTTGTAATGCTGCGGTAGTTCTGGAACTAATTTTTGTTGATATAATTGCTGAAGCTTTGGTCCAGTACATCATGGCGTTGTGTCTCTAGTTACGGGGTTATATGTGTCGGGGGCATATCGCTTCACAAGGGGAGTCAGTCGGAGAAGTTTTGAAGCTTATGATGAGATCACTGTGTGGTGTATCCACCGATAGACAGATTGACCTTCATGGGGTACTTTTTGCTCTTGATAGAGGCTATCAGTCGAAGTCAGTGAACCAGCACATCGTCAAATGCGGAGGCAGCGTAATTGGGACTCACAAACGCGCTAAGAACTTTCCGTTCACATACGGTAAAACTGCACGAGATTCTCAAAAGCTAACAACCCCATGGGGGCTATGTCGTCGAGCTGGGCTACATACAAATGCGTGGGGCGTGGTGCTATCGCGTCTACTGGATCAATGTATGCTTTGGCGTTCAAGTCTGGGCTAGATAGCGTAGTCCTCTGCAGTACATCTGACCAAGAAGCTGGACCTGGCAAGTGGAGTTACGTTCCTTGGGCTCGATTGGACCAACAAATACGCGAAGACGCGTTCACAGCCTTCGAGTTGCTGGTGACGCCTCTTACGGAATGTCAGCGCACTCCTGATTGTTTTTTGATGCGCCAGTTTCGAATTACCGGGCTTGTCGCTATCAAACTACTGCATGCAATCGCTAAACTCCCTCAGCAGCCGCACAATGAAATTGACGCCGGCTCAGAAGTATATTACGCCTTGGCGGATCTCACTTCAGTGCAATTGGTTCTAGAGGTATTGGCCATTCCTGTTGCTGATGCGGAAGAGCACAACGCTGAAGTCGGCGTTGTGCAAGGTACCCTTACCAGTGATGACCTCAAAAACAAGCAAGGCAAGGAATTGAAGGAAATGTGCCACACTCGGGGCCTCCCTGCGTACGTCACTATTGCTGCTATGAAAGAACGACTTCTTGGTCGCACTACCTCTGCATCTGGATCAAGCTCGTCAAATAAATTGGAAAACCCAGCAGCAATGCTTCTCCAGGCATTGTTTCTATCCCCGACTTCGAGCTCGGACATGAAAATTGGAACCAAAAATGAGGAAAACATTGCTTCTCGAGTTGAAACATTTGTTGGAGAGCATTCGGACTTGTGTATTAAGAACTCGAAGTCGTACGGTTACTTGCAAAGTGAGTATGTAGTTTAATTACGCAGTAGGTAGTGATGGCTAAAGTTTACTCTATGATCGCCCGCACAGACCCGACCAACGCTATCTCGCGTTTTCACCCGATGATATTGCTGCTGTTGCCGGGAATGATAATTTTTTCTATGCTGTTCTGGAGTACAAGACGCGTACGAGGACGTCGACCATTTCCAAGGAACTAGCAATTGCTGCTAAGCAGGGCACATTTGCATCGATCACACTTGGTAGTGGTGATGATGGCAAGCGTTTTCGAATGCTAATTCCAGATCAAGGTCAGCGTTCGCAAATCCTGCACAACATTGTCGTTGCTTCGCTAAGGAACGGCTTCATGGTGTACGCCTCAAAGACAACCATTCTCCGTGTGGTTCATGTGATTATTGGGGACGACGTTGCAGATGCGTATCTGCTAGCGCTGTCAAGTGTCAAAGCAAAGTGCTTAGATTGGATATATTCATCCAATGTTGCGATTCCGAAGTTTTCTACAGACGAACTAGGGCATTGTGGTGATATGGCTACGCTCAAACAGCATCTGAGCTTATGGAGGGCTCTAGCAGCTATTGTTGAGGCCCGCGGACGACCACTTCCTTCAGCCCACCAAATTGTACCGACTGTGATCGCAAAATGGAACATAGTCAAAGGTGGAATTGATGTATATTTACGATATCTGAAGAACGTGAAAGCACGTCATGCACATTTGGCTCCGTTGGCTGTGATCTGGATACGAATGCTGATGACTTTGATCTACAATGCGTATCAAACCACGCAAATGCTTCAAGTAAGTATTTCGCCTACGCTATTGAGTGGCTCAGCTTGTCTTGACAAATGTATTTGTTTGTGTTGTTGCATCTCATAGAGCTACACGTTCTTGATGACAGAAAGAGATGCAAATCGTACAGCGCGTACCAAAACCAGAAGTGCAGCAATTCTTCGCTTCATAGCTTTTGCCGTGAAGCAGCAGTAGCGATATCCGAGCTGTATGATAAAGAAAGCGACGATCATGCTAGAGCCGAAGCTGAAGCTGCCGTCGATCCCGAGGCTGTCCTCGACGAAGCAACGCAAGTTCTGAAGCCAACTGATCGATCTTTTTCTTACAACAAGCGCAAGCATTTCGAAGTAGATGCTGAGTGAATACGAATTCGGCTTTCAAACCGAAAGGAGCATCGTACAGTAAGGATTACCGATTTATCTTCATCTCATCCGTACACTAAGATGTTGGAGTGTGCAACAGGAGCTTCTACCAGAATCTAAGCAGCTCAGTTGCTTAGTGCGCTGTCGCGTGCGGTCCCACGACAAAACAAACTTGCCACGGAATTCAACGCACACCCGGTACGGAAACAAGACAAGAAACGAATGCAACATCTGCAAAGTTCCACTCGGTAACGTGGCACGCTGGGATGGCCGAACCTGCTTCAACGTATTTCATGCGGACAATAAACTCCCAGATCCATGCAAACAGGCACCTGAAACGCGGAGTCCACACGTGCGTCCTCCTCCCCCATCACATAAGAGATCTCGATACTCTATTGAGCCCAACGAGCGCCACGTCACAAGCTTGACACCTCAGTCACGACGTCGTTCTGGACGTTTAGCCGTGCACAAGCCGTAAACTCTGCCTTTAGGGAGGATGTACGACGTTGCAGATCATGAATATTTTGTCCTAGCGGTAGGACAAATTGGTTGATTACACTTGATGTTTATCCATCATCTTCAACTAAGCCCCTACGGATCAATATCGCTTCATTCAATCTTAACATTCGTTAGCACGTTAAGAAGACACTATATTTTGCTTTTAGCCAGGTACGGACGCTGGAGGACGAAACGGGATGCCAAGCGAGACGCTCCAAAATTCGTCCTTCCGTTTGTCCTACCGAGAGGGGCGACTGGGGTTAAGCTTATATCCATCCGGTAGTGGTTTTTCTAGTTTTACAGCCCAAACTGCCAAAACAGAAATGATGAATCAAAGCACGTGTGAACTGGGGTTAAATGCCTGTCTTCAGTCAAGAAAATGACCTCTCACAGGCTTAAAAAGTAATATTTATTTTTTCTTTGAAGTTTGACAATTTAAGGATGCGAAATCATAGATGATCCCTACCATTTTTAGAAAGACAGAGAACATTGACACAAGACAGAGAGCCCGTATGAATCTGGATTGTGTTGGTATTGTGCAAATAAGTACAATCCTGTACAATATATTGTATGGATTGTGTACAAGACCACAAGACCATTACTCATGCTCTTCAAAATAAAGCTACCGTTGGCTTCAAAGCTGTTATTATGTATACTACTTCATAAGTGTATCTCCTTTCTTGCACGCTGGAACTCCCGCTCAGTTTGATGCAACGACTGAATCGAAGCAACCTATATATACATTGCTGTGTTTCATCTCGGCTGAGATACCATTACCTCGATATCAACACGTTTCATGAATTGCAAGAATGTAACATGTATTTAAGCCTTCGTGCATCTACAGTACAAATAAGTCTTTACGCCAGTAGGACCTTAACAAGGTAGCGAAAGCGTAAGAGGCTACTATCGTTCGGTGGATCGTATGCGCCTGATAGATAGCCCTCCACAAATGCTAGGACCAATATACCACAGCTCTCGCCATCCATCTGCTGGAATTTTCTGCTGACCTCACGTCTCCATCTTTTACCCTCGTCTAGCAAAGGCACAAATTCATTTCTGAACAAAGCGGCCACCTTTTCAATTGTAGCTACGTCATTTCGGGGATCCATCACGGTAAAAGTGTTGGACTTCTTGCTTATGCCGAGGCCACACCAGTGGTTTTGGTCTATCCATACTGCACCGACGATTTTGTCCGTAGCTCCGTCCACGATCTTGTTGTTTGTAAGCCAAATCCTTCTCTCTTCATCAGTGATTATCGCCATTAGATGCGGGGTGAAAACTCGGGTAGGTGATGCGCTCGCCTTGCTATCTGCGTCTTGGCAAATGACGGATATAGCAGCAGTCATACACACATCATCCAACTCTCTTCCGTATGTGCAATTCAACAGCGCACGCTCCTCTTCGTCCAGAATATTGATGTGAGCTAAACATGTGCTCACGTCGTCCGTGTCAAAATCCACGTCCCCGTCAAACATGTACTCCATCTGAGCCTCGTTAATATCGATATCACGAATCCAGTCCAAGCATGCCTCGATTTTTGCAAATACGCGGTGAATACCGTGCCATACCCGCATAGTGGTAATTTAGTTGCCCGTAATTTTTGGGTACACAGTGTCCGCCCACTCTCAAATTTGAGAAGTATTTCCTCGTCTTTGAGGACCTTCCCACTGTGATGGTAGTACGCTTCTTTGCAGCTGAATCGTACCTGTACGTGTTTTCCATGTCCAAACGCGTCGTGAATCATAAACGAAAATAATTTGTAGCGACTGGAGTTAGTGTCGTGCGTGGCGTCCACGAGCAGCACCTCCGGGAACGCCAAACACAGTGATCGCATATGCGATCTTTGGAAAGTGATGCACCGAGCAATGAACTGATTTGCATAATTCAAGTAGTAAGTTATATATATGAAACATTGTAACTAAATAAACACATACCTCATCATCTCGACGTTCCATATCCACGTGCGAAACTCCCAAAAGGTCATTCTCACAGGAGCAATCGAGCGTTTCCGAGACACGCTCTGATAAGCTTGTTCACGCCTCCTAAACTCGCTTTAGCTTTGCGAGGAGGTTGTGCACGTCAACCAAGTTTGGTTCGCAGTCTGTGTTGTCCCAGATATATTTCAGAATATTTTTCCGGGAGACCCCAACTTTGCGAAGCATATTTACAGCCTCCATTTGGTCTCCATCCAACCGCATTCGGTTCCTGAGAAGCTGAACGTACTCTTCACGGCCAACCCTGTGGCAATGCACCGAATTGTGCAGCGATACTTCCATAAAATATTAATCACCGTCTCGTTTTAGCAACGCATAGAGCTTAACCAATATAATAATAAACAATTGTAATCAAAATTACACTTCGAGAAGTAAAAAATATCACTAGCTTGGCTTTACCTTTGCTTTGCAACCGACCGATCGAACATTCTGCCGGGAGCGTTTGCCATTTCCTCGCGAACGATGGCTACCGCCATGTGTACATTCGTACGAAATGATGTAATGAGACATGACTCATCTAAAAATAACACTGCATCCGGTGCAACTATTTCCTTTTCAGCATACTTCGCTTCGATCTTACGGTTCCGAGCTTCTCGCTTTGTCGATGCGCGTTTGACGAAGGTCTGCGCAGAATAGAGCGTTATAATCTATCATAGCATTACACAGAGCAATGCACTTTCCTGATGGGTGGTCTCACAATACGCACTAAGCGCAGACAAGAAGTCGTTCCACGTGTTGTGCTTGCGTCCGCGTAAGTTGGGGGTATCGACGAGCACCGGTCTGGTGGAAGTGTCGACTGTGATGTCACCGCCTGCATCTATCTCTCTTGCATGACTCTTAGGTAGGTGAGGCCTGCTACTGCCGGCTCACCGCTTGTCGGGTCGGTTTGTCGTATGGGCGCGCGAACGCGCCTCGTGTGCTTCATCAACCTCGTCTGACTCATTTTCAGATTCTTCGGAATATGCAGAGCCCTCTGAAGCTTGGTCAGATTACACAGATTCCTCGGAGTCATCCCGAGAACGGCGCTTGCGGCTACGTGCCATGGGTCACCTCCGGTTCCCGCAGAATTGCGTGCTTCTCAAGGGGGCATTTTGTAATGGTTACCAGCCACTCGATCCAATTGAAGACAACGTTTTTTAAAACGTTGCTTTCGTGTACAATTGCGCAAGTGTAACCTTAAACCTGCCGCAACCCTGTCATAAATTTCATTTGGAGCTGGCTCTCTGTCTTGTGGTTTTAGACACTCTCTTTTTAGAAAAGGGTTGAAAAAAATGGTCCATTTCAATAACTTATATCCTAATCACCATTTCAACCAATCAGTGATCGGTTCTCCACTCAAACTCAAGAAAATCAATCGACGCACGATGGCGGACTTGGAAGCGATGGTGGCGGAGCTTATGCGCCTGGCACCACGTTTGCGTGACTATGAGCCGACCGACGCGACGTGGCAGCAGGTCTGATAGTTACGCAGTTGCCCTTTCATTCGGTGACTCCGACGGCTTTGTAGAAATGTGTCAATCATTGGTTTATGCGTCGACTCATCTTTGTTTCTTGTGGCTGCAGGCTGAGAAGAAGGTGCTGGAGGCCCGTGATCAGGTGGAGATGCTCCTGCGCTCAGCAGAGGGTGTAGTGCAGCTTCGGGGTAGCGGTGCCCTGCAGGACATGAAGCGGCTCGTGCCGGATGTACGTCAGGAGTTGATTGTAGGAAGAAGAAAGAAGGGTACTCACTGAATTGGTGCTCCTGTTCTATTGAAATAGGTTACTCGAGAGGAAATTGCTGAGCTGAAAGTGTCCGACTTTGTGCTGGGTATGATCTTCGAGAAACCCTTCGAGGTGTTTGAGCGCGTGTACCGTGGCTTTGGCGCCGAGGTCAGTCGCATATTTAATAGCTGCTCCGATTGCATTGGTCAAGTTTTCTAATGGGATGATAATGTGCACAGTATGCCAAGGAGCTGTCCAGCGAGGCACGAAAGAGCTTAAACCTCATCAAGTCCTCCTATGTGAGTTATCAATCCTTCGTGCTCGATGTGAAGGCTTCTTTTTTTGGTCAATAACTGACATGATGCACCCTTGATGCTGTAGGTGTACGGTGAGATTCAATTCTTCCCGTTCGCCGATATTATCCGCTGGGTGGCTCCGTTTCTTCCAGAGTTTGCTATTTTCTACGACCTGGTTAGTTGCTGCAATGAGAAACTTGTGGTGGCGATGATGAGGTGGTAACTAACTGAATTGTGCTGTGTGGTGTGTGACAGGGATCGGGCACTGGCAAGGCAGTCATAGCTGCAAGTTTGGTTCACCCGTTCGATCAGGCCATCGGAATTGAGCTGCTTGAGGTGAGCAAAGTCTCACCTGGCCTGTAGAGGTAATAATTGTAACAACTTTTATTATTCTTCGCAGCCGCTTGTTCATTGTGCTGAAAAGCGCAAGACGGCCTTAGAGAAACTCAAGTCCCCGCTGCTCAAGACGGACATCGACTTCATTACAGGCAGTCTGCTAACGACCAAATGGGAGGATGGAGATGTCGTCTTCTGTCATGGCACGTGCTTCAACGACGAGTACGACTAATTTACAAAGATATGCTAGCAGAGCCAACGTCTAACTATCGCGTTATCTTGTCTAGGGAGTGGACCAAGATCTCTCGGGCAGCCGAGAAGCTCAAGCAGGGCGCGTTTTTCATCTCGACGACGCACCTGCTGCGTACAGGGCTGTTCGAAGTGGTCAAGAGCCTCAACTTCACCATGAGCTGGGGAACTGCTACTGTCTACATCCACGTACGTTCGCATAAAAGTCGGCTTTGTTCATGAATGTATACAATGTATGTATACAATGTCATACCCGCTAACGTATTTGTGGTTTTGTTATCCAGCGTCGACGCAAGATTGGGCGCTGGGCTGCTGATATGCTGCGAGGCGGTCGGTCCACACGCACTGACCTGTTGCAGCAGCAGTCTCACAACCAGAAGGAAGAGGCTACTGATACTGGTACGAAATAGCAAACGAAGTCATCGTTCTCTAATGAGAACTTATTTTTTCTTCTTTTGGTGTGCAATCTTTTTGTGGCGCTTCTTGACGTGCTTCGGGATCTTCGTCTGTCGCTTGGCTTTCTTCTCCTCCTTCGTTTCCTGCTTGCGCGCCTTCTTGTTCAGCTTGTCCAGTGTCTTCTGCTTTTCACGTTCCTCGCGCTTTTCCAGCCGATACGCGGCTCGCTGCTCGTCTGTCAGAGGCGCTTTTCCCGACGGTGCCACGTCTTCGTCGTCTTCATCGTCGTAGTCGCTGTCGGAGTCGCTCTCACTTTGTCCGTCTTCATCGCTGTCATCCTCATCACTAGACTCGATCTCCTGTGCATCCTCCTCGTTCAAAATGTCCATGATACGTGTGCCTCGCATGACCGGAGCCGACGTCGCTCCCTGCTCTACTTCGAGACGCGAGATGGCCGTCACCAATGACTTTTCCATCGTTCCCTCTTGGTACGCAAGCTGCTCTCGCTCCGAGTGCAGCACCTCGCCCAGCGACCGAGGGATAAAAGTGCTCATAAACACCGCTTCGTCCACTTGCTCTTCATTCGTACGCTCCACAGGGCGATCAGCGATCATGCGCTGAATCGCTTCCAGATGGTCGTCCACATCCTCCTCAGCAATGCGCGGGTCCGTGACAAAGTCGAATAACTCCTGCGTCGTCATGGGGTTCAGGGCTCCGGTCTTGCGGAAATAGTCGGCAATATTACGGCAATCTTTACGCAGAAAATCATTGGCACTTGGGTGCTCGTGCTCCACGGACTGCGACACATCAATGAAGTATAGTTTGGTCTGGTAGTACAGTATGTTGTACTCGCTCAAGTCGCCATGCACCAGGCGGCACTTCTGGTACATTGTGCGCATCATCTTGACGCAATAGAGGTAGCATTCTCGGTAGCGATTGTCGCTGATCTTGGCGTCTTTGAGACGCGGGGCAGCCCAGCCGTCGCGGCCGATAAAGTCCATGAGCAGCACGTGCGAGCGCAGCAGAATGGGTGCAGGACAGTAGATGTCGGCGTCCCGGAGGCGACGTAGATTGCGCATCTCTTTCTCGGCCCAAAGTTTGACCATCTTGCGCGGATTGCTCTTGGAGTAGCCGTGGCGGAAGCGGAATTCGCCCGAGACGTACTTCTCACGGTCCTTGAAAACCAGGATGGACGTCTTGTAAACCTTAATGGCGCCCTCGCTGCCGTCAGGAAGCCGCGCATGGTACACATTGGCCTCTTTACCAGTGCTCAAGCAGCCGTTGATCTCTGTCACGATGCCGTGGTTCAGCATCTTGTACAGAATCATTCGTGTACGTGGGTCCAGCACCTGTTCTGTCGTAGCACGGTCGTCGCGGCCCGTGTGGCGCGTACGCCCGCTTTCCTCATTGCGCAGAGTGCGCGCCAACTGGTTCTCGGCCGCCTTGGATAAGCGGAAATCGTCCTCGTCCTTCATGGTGCTGCAGAGCGAGTTGAGGTTCCAGGCGAATTGACGCAGTGACCAGCAGCCAACCGAACTGACGTCGAAGATGATATCCGGTTAAATCCGGATAAACATTTTCATGTGAGTGTATATACAGGTATTTTTCTTCTATAGTTCAAACAGCCATGGACGAGGAGAAGGTGCAGGCGTACGCGGACCTGGCGGCGCAGATGATGGAGCTGCACGCGTCCATCGCGCTGCTGTCGCAGAATGTGGAGAAGATGGTGCGAACGGACGAGGAGGTCACCTCCATGACGCGCATCTTTAACGGCGTGTACGTGCAGCGAAAGAGACGGCGGGACTGTAAAGCCACGAGGGTGTTTGCTAACTGTCATGATGCTGATTGCAGGTTTAAGAACGCGGCGCAGCAGACGAACTACCGAGAACCGTCGCCATCTACGTAAACTAAGAGTCATTCGCCTCCGATAAGTCTGTCGTCCGCGGCGGTGACGTCTTTGGTGAATGGATGTTGTGCTTTAGATTAATCATGCAATTCGGGCTCTACATGCTGTTTCAGTCAGTACCTCCACTGTTTGTGCTGTGTGCTGAAATGTGTGGAATACGCTGAACACTAGCGGATGCACGAGTACGCTGCGAACTGCGGTGTGGTAGCCTCCGGGATGGTCCAGTCGAGGACGTTGGGCTCACGCGGGGCGTAGATCTTCACCTGTCGAATGTGGGTGTCGCGTCCGTTCTGGTGCATGGCGAGGATAACGACCTGCAAAAAGAACGTGCGCAGCGGAGCCTACCGCAGCAGAAGCAACAGCAAGCGTCGGCATCAGCAAGTGCCTCCCACTCCACAACCACAACCACAACCACCGCCACCAACACATCAAACCTGCTCTGATCTTTCATCCGTGTGCAATGGAATGGAGATCCAGCCGTTGGGCTCTGCAATGTGCTGCACGTGGATCTCCTTGAGGTCGTGCACCGTGGAACCACTGCGGATAGCGATCTTCTTTGGCGTGTAGCTCTCGTCCAGCTTATAGTCCAGATACAGCGCCACCTCCTTAATAGCCATCTTGCGGGAGAATTGGATATTGATCAGGTGCGGCTGCATACCGTCGGACTGCCAGTACGTGTCCATATTGTCTGCCATCAGCGAAGGAAGCGACCGTTAGGATCATTCTCAATCTGCATTTCGGTATACAAAGAGCAAGAGCACACACTGTCGCGCAACTGGTCCACGCCGTTGCCAGGCTTGGCAGACGACAGCGACCACATCGCGTCGTCTCCCACTTCGCGCCGGCCGTCACCTCCGTGATTCGCATCAGCCATGATAAGCGACTTTCCTGTTAAAAGAGTTAAAACGTAGTTGCTGATTGGTTGAAATTCCAAGTTGAAGCAATCTGACCAAGAGCCCACTTGCCCCACTTTGTATTTGGCCTTCTAATGATGAAGGGCACTGATACATGTAACCACGACACAATGATCTTTGACGGTACTAAAAATTTCCGTGCTTGGCGAGCTCGAGTGGAGAACGACCACGGTCTGCTCGGTTACGTGTTAGTGCAGGGCTACAACGGAAGTTAGTCGTTCAACTACAAAGGCCAACTCGTAGAAGCGAAGTATCCCGATGGACTCCGTCAATTCGACGCAGTGAAAGAAGCTGCAGAAGCGATGCACATTGTGCAACGCTCTTTGCGCGAGGATATTGAGGCTGCTGTTCTCAACAAGAACGTGTTGATGTCTGGAGTACACTGCGTGCGTTGTATGAAAGGGACAAGGACTCCACTATCGCCGAAAAAGTACCGAGTACTGGATCACATGTGGTATGGCGACAAGGAGAGTGAGCCTATGAATGATTTTATAACGCGATGGAGAATGATGGTGCGCCAATTCATGCACGTGACGGGGGTCGAGCTGACGGACTCCCACCTCTCTGCCATGTTGGAGCGAACACTGCCCAGGAAGTGGCGTTCGACAGTAGCGTCTTGGCGTGTAAAGGACCGTTTATACCGGTTAGAGAGCTGGAAGAGAAGGCTATCGCTGAGGAGAACCTTCGACGCAACAGCTCTGATGCCTTGAAGAAAAGTGCACGCGCCAACGCTAGCAATAGCTCCCAAACGTCTCAATCCCGAGAGAATGCCTTATCGAAGAGTTCGCACGAGCCGTCCACGACAAGAACTGTTCGTGAGGAAGTCGCGTTCTGTTACTATTGCTTCAAAGACAACCACGCATTCCGAGAGTGTAAATATCTCGAGAAAGACATCAAAATGGGTTACACCCATAGGAAACGCAGTGAGTGTGCGTGCCGGGTCACGGAGAAGCGAACCCTGGAGATGGTACAACAGCTTGAAGCGTACGTCAACGAAAGAACGAAGCATCTACCGTCGAGAGATACGAAGCGTAAGCGTGAGATAGACCTCACCAGGGATGATTTTGAAGTCACTCGCTACCGACCACCTCCGATGCGATCCACACCTCGTTCTCGAAGCGTTCACCCGTCGTCGTCGAGCGGGCATACTTCTCAATTCTCGCGATCATGAAGCGTGTATAACGATGGAAGATCCCCGAGCGCTTTTCGCGGCAACTCGAATTTCTACTTTCCCCCGCGGAAGCGACAACGTGTTCCATCGTTTGAGCGCCATCTGTGCGCGTCACCGTAGGAGGACAGAGGTGTTAAGTATCTGTTTGCATTTTGTCAAGTTTTGCATGGAGTTCTTGTTTAATGATAATGAGCTTTTCGCTTAAAGAGGACTCGAGACAGATCGAATATCATTGCCTAGCAGAGCGTATTCACTTGAGTATGAAGTCATCCATGAAGCTATAGTTGTGAGACCACGAACGACGACGCCACCACCGCTGGTACAGCAACGAGTCGTTGGCAACACAGTGTGCAGACGACGTTTTCACCCGGTTCTGTAAACCACAACCTGTCGCGCGAAACATTGTCTGAATGTTTCTCAACAAAACCGTCGTATCGGTGTCTACTTGAAACTCGTAGATTGCGTTGCTCGTATGTCGAGCGTGCTGCTAAATGTCCTCAATTCATTTGCAAGCCAGAGCATCCCCGCGGCAACAAGACGTGGGCCCACTTCTTTAGCAAGAAGTTCTTGTGCAACACCTTCATTTTCGTGCACACAAATATTTGCGTCAGGTCGCGCATAAATAGAGCACTTTCACCAGTTTGTAGAGAAACTCCTTGTCAGCTGCACGAAGATCCCACAGCTCATAGTTTCTGAAACCAAGTACAGAGGAGGAGAAGAGCAACAAGAGCTACAGCAACCAATGGAGACCAGCATCGGCAGCAGCGTACGAGTGTTTGACGGCACGACGGACTTCCGCGTATGGAGAGCAAGGGTGGAGAATGAACTCATGCGCTACCACCTTCTCGGCTACGTGATGGTGCGCGGCTACGACGGAAGCCAAGCGTTCACTTATAATGGGGAGGAAGTGCCTCCCCGAACGTCTGTAATCCACGTTGAGGACGAGCAGCAGCAGTCAATGATCAAGGAGGAAATCTCGAGTGGCAGTAGTAGCAGTGCCATTCAGCGGGGACGACTCAGTCGATGGGACGTCCTGGGGGAATGCGCCGAGGCCAAGGGAATCTTGCAACGCTACTTGCACCCGGACGTGGAGGCTGCGATTCTGAACAAAAACATTTACGACAGCTGGAAGATGCTCTGTGCGCTGTACGACAACCGCAGCAACCCTGGAGCGCATGACGTGTACGAGATGCATCGAGTGTTGCATCACATCCGCCTTGGCGACAAGAAGGCAGAGCCTGTGAGGGAGTTTATCACACGGTGGGAGATGCTCATGCAGCAATATTCGTTGGCAACGGGGATCGAACTAACGGACGCGTTTCGCTCCGTGTCGCTGACACAAACGCTTCCTAGTGCGTGGAAGCCCATGGTTGCGTCGTGGAGGGGGGTCAGACCATGCGTGCCGTATGCAGAACTTGTGGAAAAAGTGGTTACGACACGGGAACGAATGCAATCACAGCCAGAAGCAGCAAGTGTCTCGAATGCCACACTAGTAAAAGCAACAAGCAGCTCAGCCAACGGCTCAACTGACGTGCAAATACCCCAATTGGCAGAGAAATCAACCGACAAACCTGCTGCAGTGAAGCCTGTGGCCCAATCTATCGCCAAGCCTCCAGAGAAGACAGTAGATACCTCAGCTAGCAAACCGGTGGAGAAGCAAACGCCCAAACCAGTGAGTAAACGCGTTGAAAAGCCAGCAGAACAGCGTGCTGCAGAGGCGCCGAAAACCACCAACAAAGCGAGCAAAGCAGTCCCGCCACCTATTGATGTGACTGCTGACAACACCGTGGATCTGACAAGCGGGGAAATATCGACAACTTCAGCAAAAGACAAGAGTCCCACGAGTACTCAATCACGTGACGACAGCAACAGCAAGAATCCGACGGAGCGAGCAGATAAAGTTGCTACTCCTCGATCATCTAAGAGTCCGAAGACCGACGACGACAGATCCAGGACGAGTGACACCTACGACAAGCGTCACTCATACGATAAATTCGACTCTGAGAGAGGGTACGATAAGTACGCATCCTATAGCCGCTACGAGAAATCTCCGAGAAAGCCACGCAGTAGATACGACAAGAAATACGACAGTTACGATCGCTTTGACAACTCAGGCCCCGTCTCGTGCTTCTACTGCCTGAAAGTGGGGCACCACATGAAACGCTGTTGGTACTTGAAAGCCGACATTGAGAACAGCACCACCCACGACGTGCACAAAAAGTTTTCATGCGCTGTGACGATTGACCGAAGTCAGTACATGGTGCATTGCCTTGAAGCGTATATCGACGAGGTGAACCGAGAGCGGGCGACGTACGGAACTCCGACGTCAAAGACAGTCGCGCCTCGGGATCAGGGCGATTACAACGTTTCTGAAAGTGTGAGGCGCAAATACCACCCGCAACAGCGGGAGTTTGTGCCTCCGTCGCCGCCAGGTCAACCGCCAGCTTACGCATTTCGAGACCAGCAGCAGCGATCCCCGAGGGCAACAGCAAACACCGACTACCGCAAGCGCTCGCACAGCGTATTCCAGCCCACTGAGAGCCGCGTATCGTCGCGTGACCCTCGCCTCAATCGATCTAACAGCGTCTACCGATCCACGGACGTCGCTGAGGATTTCTCGCCTCGGAAACGAGCTCGCGCGCCGTCATTCGAGCAGCAACTTCAAGCCTTTTATTGAGCAGGTCCGCTGCGACTGATGAGATGGCTTCGCCTCAGATTTCTCAGAACAAAATTGACGTTTTGATTGGTTACTTCAATTCGTACTTATCTGTAATGTTTCAGTTCTGTCAGCTGAGGGGAGGAATAGGCACAACCTGCTTTGAAGACAGAAAAAGCTAACCGCGAGCACGCGACGGCGTGATCTCTGTCCGGCGATAGAAAGCAGCGAAGAAACTTTGCAGACGACGACAGGGCAAGGAGAAATCCCCACTAGAGCGCGGGGAAGGACGGCGCCTGGTCTTCCGCTGCCATGAAGAAGACAACGTTGTGGAGGTAAGGTGTAATTGCCGCAATGTCGTACCTGATTTTTAGGCTAGTGTTAAAGCGATAGGGGCGGCACTTTTCCTAGTGGCTAAAGCGAGAGGGTAGTCGTGTGGCGATGCTAACGTGCTGTTTGTTTTGTGATAATACCCAGAAACAACAGCACCATGGCCACCAACGACCAGGCCGGCAGTGCTACAACTACAACAACGACAACGGCAACTACCAAGACGGCAAAAACAACGAACAATAGTAGTAATTCTTCCAATGCCACACACAACAGCAGTCGCGGAAGTCGTGGCAGTCGTGGCAGTCGCGGTAGTAGACGCAGCACAGGGAGTGCCACACCCGAAGGCGACGACAAACTGCCACCTGGCTGGACACGCAAAGAAAGCAAGTCGCAAAAAGGTCGCTACTACTTCATCTCCCCCGCTGGCAAAACGCAATGGGTGCCGCCTCCCATGAAGACGTCGAGTTCCAAGATCAAAAAGACTTACAACTGGATGAGTGAGGTGGAGATTTGTTTCCAAGAGGGGCGACTCGGAGTAAGTCTAAGGGAAGTCCATCAGATGGAAACCATTCTGTACCCTCAATTCCAGGCTGAAGTAGACGATCTACCTAAAATCAATGGCAAGGCGGGACCCGCAGAGCTCCACAATTGGAGCGTCAAACCCCACAAGCGACTGACGATCGGCATGCGCGTCATTAGCATTGAAGACACGTCACTGGCTGGACTGACCTATAAAGAAGTTGTGGGCAAGTTAAAGAGCGCGTCTCGACCTGTTCGTATTAAATTTGCAGATGTACAGAAGGGAACGGTGGAGGAAAATGGCGGTCGCAAATCAGACATAGAGAAAGCCAATAATGGCGCGGGAAATGATCCGTCAGCTCCAGGATATGGGCATTCGACTGCATACATGCAACAGAAACAGGAATACACGCGTGTACTCGTGACAGGAGAGCTGCATACGGAGATGTGGACAATTGAGAACAAGAAGATGCTGCGATCACTGACACGTATGCAGCACAAATGGAGTACCGTATCTGGTGAGTTTGACCTGTTGAATGCCACGCGAATGGAGTTGCGGAAAGAAAACGAGAATCTGAAAAATGACAAGGAAAAATACGAAGTCATGATGAAGAATCTCAAGCTGCAGGCGACCTATGCCATGGAGAATCCTGAACTTGTGCGGGCTAATGAACTGGCCAAACGGAACTCAGAACTGAACGACGACATCTCGAAAATGAGCTCTGGAAACAAGCGACTTCGAAAAGAGAGAGATACGCTGCAGGCCCAGCTAGATGAACTGGAGAAGCAGCTTGCAAAAGTAGAGCAGAAAGACAAAGATGAAGAGGAGGATCGCGTTCCGGAAGAGGATATTTTCGGTATTGAGTCTACAGCTCCACCCAAGGAGCAATTGTCGGCAGTAAAGAAGAAGCGACGTGGACTTGAAGACGAACTGAACAAAGAACAGCGCAAGGCGAACAAAGTGCAGAAAGAAATGGAGCAGCTCACCAAGCACTATGCCAGTCTCGGCAACGAGGAGACAGGACTTAGCTCTTCGACATCTTCGTCATCCTCCTCTCACCAGTCGCAGAATGATGACAAGGACAAGGCCTCGCTCAGTGCGAGTGGCCATCACGAGAAGACGAGTAGTACCAATGGTACGAGCAAGCCAAAGTCCGAGTTTGCTGACCTCGAAGCGAAGATCTTGGAGTTGCGTAAGAAGCAGCGATCGGTGGTGGATACTCTGTCCAAGGCGGCCCAATCGGGTGACCATAAACTTGCTAAAGAGTGTCAGCGAAGGCGTCAAAAGATCAAGGAAGAACTTAAGGAGGCGCAGGATGAGCTCCACAGGCTTAAAACTAAGGGCAAGGCAGGGGCACCGTCTTCACGTGGTGACTCTCGCAAACCGAAGCCGTCCACTGGGTCGCCAACCGAATCAAGCCGTCAGCCTTCGCCTTCGGGCTCGAAGAAATCGAAACGCTCTGGGTCGATTAGTAAGGACAACTCGAGTCCGTCTACCCCAGATACAAGCGCTGATACTGCCTCGACTCCTGGAAGTACCCGAGGGAAAATGCCGATGCTGAGTGGATTCTTAGACAAGGGCCCCACCGAGTGGGCTGACCGCGGCATCATCAGCGGCATGAAGACTATGCGAGGCGCGCGTGAGCGATGGTGCGTCATCACCGCCGATGGTTTCCTCAAATACTACAAGCGTCGTGGTGATTCGGTCGTGCGTGGTGAGATCAACCTGGCTGACAGGAGTTTCGAAGTTGTGTGTGAGGATCTCAGATACGGAAAGGAGTTTGTGTTGTGTACGGACGAGCAGCAGTCGCATTTCTTCACAAAGAGTCCGCAAGAGCTCAACAACTGGGTGAAAACTCTGCGTGCTGCCAATGCCTATTTACTCAATGCTGCTGCCCCACCGCTACCTCCACCTCGACCTCGTGGTGATACGGACAAGCAATTGCTTACTCGTGGCGACAGCAAGCAAGCGAAGGAATTCAATCTCGACGGACTGGAAGCTTCTTTGCCCGAAGAGGACGAGCAGTTTTATGGGCGTGCTACCTTGGGTTTCTAAAGAAATGCTGGCTGTGGCCGCTAAGAGGTGGCACTAAATGTAATGACGGGTTGTTATGTCACTTTATCGCTTGTGGAAAAGCTTGTATTCTTTTGTCACTTGATCACTCCTGTTGCATTTCTACAAGCAACTTAGAAATATTTTTCTCACTTGTTTAGCATCCAAATCACATTAAAAGCATTTCCGCCCGCCAAAACCTGAAACTTGCCAGGCTGGCGCTTACTCTGTTCTCGACACGTTTCCTTCTGTGAAAAAAACATTTCGCTAGAGCGAAATGAAAACTATCTTACGAATCACTCTGAAAAAAACAGAGGGTCTTGTAGCTATCATTGCAGCTAGCCATGGTATATGGACTGACATCCGGTGTGAAGCTGCTTCAAAATATGCAGAGGAATATGGCCATGCTGTCTACAGCACAAAGTACTTGTTGCGCTCCTCCTCGCTGGCCGCAGACGTCGCCGCACCTCGGTTATCGTGCTGGCTGGGATACCACTGACCACCCTCAACACTGTTGTTGCCTGAGCGACGAGATGTAAGGCCGTCATCGCTGGTCTTGCGACTGCGATGGGAATTGCGGTTGCCATAGCGATACCATGAAGTCGTGCCTGCAGGACGGTTCCCATCGCCAACGTCGTGCACTACCCGTGAGCTCAGATTCTTGGTGAACTGCTGCAATGCCAACGCGCTGTCTTGCATCTGTATCGGCTCTTCGCCAGTAGCTCCGATCGTGTCGGTGTTTCTACGTGGCGCTGTGCCACGACGACGGCTCTTGGTCATAGTAACCATGTCTGGCTTCTCCACAGGAGCAGCGTCTTCTTCCTCTTCCGGCTTGTCCACCTTGTGCACCATCTCGTAGAAAAGACCTCCCTTCTGTACAAGAGCATCGTAGCGACCCTCTTCAGCAACGCGTCCTGCGTTCAGTACCAGAATTTGGTCTGCATTCAGCGCCGTGGACAATCGATGCGTCACCGAGATGATCGTCATGTTCATCTTGCTTGAGAGACGCTCCAATGTAGCCACAATCGACGCCTCCGTCTCAGGATCCAAAGCACTGGTAGCTTCATCTAGCAGCATCAAACTCGGACGACGACAGAGGGCACGCGCCAAACAAATACGTTGCGCCTGGCCACCACTCAAGTTGCACGTGGCGTGCTGACCCACGACCGTCTCGAAGCCGTCCTTAAGGTTCTTGATGAAGTGGCACTCGGCAAGACGTGCTGCCTCTTCACAGTCAGCATTTGAAGCGCCGATGTTTCCGTAGCGGATGTTGTCGAAGATCGTACCGTTAAGAATGCCACCATCTTGGAACACGACGGCCGTCTGGTCCATGAACGATTTCTTGGAAAAGTTGAAAATGTCGTGGCCATCGAGACGAATGCAGCCGCCATCGGCCTCCTGGAACTGCATCAAACAGGCCAGTAGCGTACTCTTACCACAACCGGACGGCCCCACAACGCAAGTGTACGAGCCACGAGGAATGGTAGCAGTCAACTCATTCAGAATGTAGTTCTCCGACGCCTTGTCGTACTTGAACACAAGCTTCTCCACACGCAAATCCTGTTCCATCTTGGGGAGCGGTGGCATGTCCTTGTCGCCTTCGTCCTTGCCATTGTCCGAGCCAAGTCCGACAATAATGTCATCAACACGTTGCAAACTACTAGCGTTACCGATAGCCACACGCATGAATCCACCCAGCACCGTCACAGGATTCGACACACGACTCAACAACGTGATAAATCCGAAGAATTCGCCAGACGACAACTCTTTGTGCCACACTTTCATAGCCAATGACGCAGTCATGATAGCCACGAAAATGTACATGGCAGACTCGATGTAGATCTGTACAATACTCGACCAAAAGTCCTTCGAGAACTGACTCTTACGCAGTGAAGCACACGTCTTCTTGAAGCGCGTAATGAGCGGGTCCTGGATAGCGTAAGCACGCACAACCTTCTCACAGCCCACAGCGTTCTGAAACTCAGCAGCGACGTAGGCATTCCTGGAGCCAAACTCCTTCGATCGCTGCGCTGCAAAACCCTGCGGACCACTGGAAAGCAGCACTGCAGTGAAGGCAAACGACATGACTCCGATGCTAACGTCCATGTAGAGAGCGTAACCGAAGCCGAAAATCACAGCCAGCAGCGGATTCAGCAAATTCCAGAACACAGCCTGCCATAGGGCGTTCACACGTGCGACATCACTCGAGAAGAGGTTGTTCAAGTCGCCTTCCGAGCGCTCGGCGAAGAACTGGGTGTCCTGACGCAGGATGATGTTCAGCAGCGCCGACTGCATCGATTCCGTGGCTTTCGAGATCATCTTGGACTGGAAATAACCCACAGCGTAGTCACCCAGCACGAACGGCACGCACAGAGCCAATACACCCACGACTCCGAACTTGAGTGTCGACTCGTTGGGTTCTCCAGAGTCCAAAGTGTCGAATGCATCCGACAATTTGGCCAGGAAAATGGCCAGCGCTGGACTTACCGAGGCGTTGATACACACCACGAAGAAGCAGAAGACGAGGTCGGCCATCTGTGTGGACCAGTGCCACAAAGTACTGCGGACGACGTCCATGATACCGTAGGCCAGAGTAGACGATGACGCGTCGATATCACGCAGGTGTGACAGGAACTCGGTGGCCGAGAGTGTAGGCGGACGGTAGTGTAGAGCGCGTTCCAGGAAGTTCATGAGCTCGTCACGAGTCATGTCGCCTTCGTCACGACCGCAGATGATCACCAAGTCCGTCTCCATCATCTCAATGGACATAGCTGAGATGCCAGGGATACGAGCAAGTGACGCTCGTAGCGACTCAATACTGATGCGAATGTGGTCGCCATTGGTGCGGAACTTGTGGAGTTTCTTGGAGAAGGTTCTGGCTCTGGGCTTGAGGATGAGACGACAGGCCACGATGCTCAAATAGCCGAGACAGAGCCAGTATTCCTTGTCCTCCATGACGTATCTCGAGCCAAGTAACACGACCATGGCCAGGAGACACAGTAGATCAGCGATATTGGAGTGGGAACGGAAGAGAGCAAGACGCAAACCCAGGATACGGATGACCATATCGATGAAATAACAAAGCATTAAACCCGAAGAGAAGAGACGCGAGGCCTTGGCCGCCACTTCGTCGTAGAACGAGGCCTTCTGGGTGAATGAGATGGCCAACACCTGCACGAAGAAGTCCAGGAACAGCGCGAATGTCTCCGAGTAGTGCCATTTACGTGAATCGATCACTCGCAGGTAGAACAAGCGGTGGCCGTTGCCTGGAGCACTGGACGCGCCCTTGATGGTGCGTGGGTCCGACGAGTCTGGCAACGGGCCGCCGATCTTGACGAAGCCGCCGCTGCTGTCTGGCGGCACACGCTCGAAGTCCGTAGTCTCGCTGCTCATTTCCAGCGACGAGTGGACGGGGGTGGCCTCGAACGCTGCGGCCTTGCGCTGCATGCACGGGAAGCGGGAGAGTCAATCAGAGCCGACCCCCAGCAGATGCAGGAATGCGCTTAGACCAGGTCCTTTCACTTGCGTTCTGTATAGGAACTGACTTATGTTGGGCGGGTGGAAATTTTAGCGGCGACGGGGAATTAATTAATTAGTCGCGAGTTGGCGTAAAATGGAGGGAGGTTGGGGGACGACCTTACCACATGTTGCAAAACGTCAGACTGGATATCTGACTTGATTTTTGCCCAATCATCATGGAGCAAGATGTCAGGGTTTGCGCACCCATGTTGTGAGGTTGCCGTTGCACAGGATTGGTGCCATTTTGCAGGATTGTTGCCTTCCCGAGGTAACAATGGCCGTGGCATCGCCATCGGCGCGTTGTGCATACACTGTATGCCATACAGTATAATTGATCCCAAAAATGGGGTGGCGGTGGAGTGAAGAGCTGCACCGTCGTGGGCGACGTCGGAAGGGTCCGGAAAGAAGATTTTCTGTACGACAGCCCCTTGCGCTGCAGCAGACAATGAAACGATGCGGCTATCTGACAGGATACTTCCTCGAAGATCTCTCTCTGCCCACTTTCGTGTGCGTAACCTATTAATAGCATTGTATTGGGCTGCAACGTCAGACACGATGCGTGCGAGCTAGGACAGTGCACGAGGATCGCCCCTTACATGTTTTAATCTGTCCGAATGGAGGCGTTCAGCTAAATGAAGGTGTTAAGCAGTAATAACCGCCAGTGGCAGTCCGGCGCACTAATAAGGCCGATCCTTCCGATCTTTTGTGAGTACATGTAGCATGCTGAAAAATGTTTTGTCTGTCTGTCTGCAACTGTCGGTCGTTAGCGGCATGGCTCACGTAATGAACTTGCCAACAAGAACGCTCAATGTACTATGTTCGAAGCGCAGATTGATGTAGTTGGATGCTAGGCGTCCACGTTGACTACCATTATATAGCAATACGCCACAATTCTCGCGAAAAGCAACGGCAGGCTGTCAGGTACAACCACAGGGACGATGCGAAATGCCCATCTTGCCCGTGTCGTGCTCCACTAGCTGTCAGATCGCGACTCGAAAACTTCGAGAACTTCGAGTCGAAGTTCTACCACCTTTTCAGTCTGCACTTTCATCATAAAGCGCGCCAAAAAAATGCCGTTTGCATTTTTGTAATATTTGGCGCCAAAATCAGACGTCCCACTCTTTTTTCGGCCAATTTCCATTTCCCAAATCGTCCATCAGCCTTCTCCAACCGAACGTCTTCGTCCCCGCAATATGAGCCGATATCGGAATTACGGGGGGTCTTCCTCGCGCTACGCGAACTCCGGCGCCTTCTCCATCCCCGACTCCGACTTCCAGCGCGGCGACACGACACTGAAGCGCCGTCGACAGCTTTCGCCCCCGCGGGCAGCCACATCGCGCATTTCTGCAGTTTCCGACGGTACAATCACCATGCGCGCCAGGTCCAAGTCCAAGTCACGTGCACGAGCCCTGGCTCGCAAGACGCCAGGCCAAGAGTTCATAGCGCTTGGAAGCAATCGCGCAGCCAGCGCTACCACGCTCAATACCAACAAGGCCAGGTACTACAATCGACCTGAGCCGTACCAGGCTGCTCCTCCAACCCCAACGACAACCACAGCCAGAGCGAGATCACGATCGCCTGGCGCGCGTAAGAGTCACTGGGACAATGCACCGCAATCGACCAGTACTGGCCGTCGCAATCTGTCGCCAATTTCGACCCGTACGCGCTCCAAGTCTGTCACGAGAGAGAAACACGACACGGAAGCAGCTATTCGTCGTAGTCAGAGAGAGCGCTCAAAGTCTGCAGCCAGACGCAGTGGCGGAGCACCGATGAGCTCTCGGAAGGAGTCGACGACGCCCTATAGAACCAGTAGAACCACCGAGAGCAGTGAAACTCGCAGCGGGAAGAAGCGGGAGCGCTCCAAGTCCAAAACGCGCGAGCGCGGACGCGAACGAGGACGAGAGCGGTCTCCGAGTCGCAGTCGACGCTCTAGACGCTCTAGAACAGTTGACACTAGTGATGAAGAGGAGAAACCGGCCAGAAAGTCGTCTCGGAGTGGCCGACGTAGTGGTAGTAGTCTCCAAGATATTGAAGACGCAATTGCAGACACTGAACAGGAGTTAGAACCGAAGAAAAAGGAGCTGGGAGAGCTGAAGGAGCAACTGGAGAAGCTCCAGAAACGCATTGAGATCAAGTCGATCGAGGTGTACGACATTCAGGTCGAGCTGGATGCACTGAAAAAGCGTCGAGAGCGACGACTCCCTTCGCGTCGCAGTGGGAGCAGCCGCGATAATAAAACCTCGAGACGATCCAGAAGTAGGAGCAAGAGCAATCGACGTGAAACTCGACGATCAAGCAGCCACCCGCGAGCTTCTAAGCGTCCGTGCATCGTGGATGAGGATGATGAAGGTAGTGATGACGACGACTGTGTCATTATCGACCCAAGTGAAGTGAAGCAAGAGCTAGAGAACAACGCAGCATCAGTCAAGAGCACGGTAGTGCCCGTTGAAGACTCAATGCCCGACCACTTCTGGGGTCGCTCGAATGTTCCCAAGTTGCTGGCGAATCACCGTTTCCGTGCCATTCCAGACGGCAGCTCTCGCAAGGGCCGCCACTTGGCCTTTAACCCGATCCAGCCCCAAATCTTCGCGACAAGCCCGGACGAGGGTGGGCTTATCTTGTGGAGCTACCAACGTCAGGACCAAGACATCGCGAAGGTGGTGACTCTCACTCCACCATCATTTCGACGTGATAACCCTTGTGCTGAAGCCATCTCTTGGAGTCCCGATGGAAACCGCATGGCAATGGCTTTCCGCGATCCTTTGCAGGAAAAAGGAGAGTTCTGCATTGTGCAGCTCCACCAACTCAAACTTGAAGATAGCGACATGCCGCAGCCTATTCCGCGTGATCGTATCACCTCCAAGCGCACTGTTCTGCATTCACGAGGTATTTCTGCAATCGACTGGGTGCCTACTGGGTTTGGGCCGGAGACTACGAGTCGTCAACTGGTCACGACCGGCAACTCGGACCATGCAGTAGTGCTTTGGGAAGAGCACGAAGACAGCCAGAATGGAGGTTTGGACTTGAAGTTTACAGTGCTGCACCGGGACCACCGCAGTGAAGTCAAGTCGCTCTGTGTTCACTCCCAACGTGACTGTCTGTACACGGGTGGACTTGACGGATTGTTGATCAAATACGACATGAAGAAGGGACGTACTGAAATTGTCATGGAGCGTCGCAAACCGAGTATCTCCAAGATCAACGCGGTACTGGAGCATCCACACAATCCGAATCTCCTTTTGGTCAGCTCCGTGGAGCAGAGTCGACACAATTTGTTGATGCACGACCTGCGTCAGCGCTACGACCGCAACGGGATGTCACTGACATGGGAAGGAAGCTCCATGAGTCAGTACGTCGTGCCGCGGTGGTCGCATGCAGGTTATCACGTCTCGTGCGGCAGCAAGACCGGTGTGGTGAACATTTGGGACGTGCGCATGCGTGGCGAAAACTACCCGGCGGTGTTGCCCCAGCAATCTCTTCGCGTGCATCGTAAGTGCTTCTTTTCGCATCGTTATCTGTTGCATGCAAGTGTTTTTAATCAGCTTCATATGTTGTACAGATAAAACGGTGTTGCACGCTACGTGGCACCCGCGCTACAACGCGATGTTCAGCGTCTCCCACGATCGAACGCTCGGTCTGCTCACGTTTCGGTAGGCATGTACGAGTTCAGGAAGTGAAAGTGCCTTGTTTGCAGGGGCTAGTTTAGGTATGTACCCACCACCAGTCCACAGCGCTTTTGGTCAGGTGAAAACCACTGCAATTTTGAAGTTGCGTCGGATAAGCGTAGTGGCTTTTAACACGACGCTGTATCCTTTTTCTCGATGTAGTTGAAGTGGATACCATTCAGTGATGATTGCCATCCAACCATCGTAAGTTGGCCAACTGTTGTAAACATTGCACTGCAAGTTGTTGTCTGCAAAATGTTAACTCTTTCACTCTTTCAGGAAGAGAGGGTATGAGGCTCGTATCTTACACTGCAACTTGTAGTCTGCAAATGCAGTGCAGAAGAGAGATGCAAAGTGTTCCTGGCATCGTTTTTCAGGCAAATGAGCCAGCGCCAGCGCTCGTGACTAAGCTTCTTGCATTCTTGTAATCCTGCGTCATCGTGTACGAGAGCCAAGGACTGCAAGATGGTAATGACATTGGCAAAGCGTCTTAGTCATGACATCACTAAGGACTTGGGACTTGCACGGAATCCTCGATCATCCATGATTAGCCTCGCCAGCAGAATCATGAAACCCCATACAAACGTGCAGTACATGCCAGACACGATCATTAGGCCTGGAGCCAATTTTTCACGCAACGTGCGGCCAGGAGCGCGTTTATCACCCGTCTGATGTCTCGTTAGAGATTCATTTTGCAATTTTGCTAAAGCGAATAGAAGTAAGAATCATGGCGCCGGATCTGCTGCAGAGTTACTATGAGCGGGCCGGCACGTGTTACTGATACCAATAAAACTGGGGCCACTATTTTGCACAAAACTGTACTTGCCGTAATATATCGTTGCACCCGCCAAGTACGCTCAAAAATCTTACGTATTTTAAATTTTATTGGAACCTCTATTTCCCGATGTATTTGACCACGTCGAAAAATCTAATTGTGGAAGGATCACTTTACGGTTATGTCATACGCCAAACTACAAGTGTATTACTATATTACATGTACTTGCTGTAGTACTTCAGTAGTGCCCAACGGTCTCTTTCTACGAGGATCCAATCGAGGCCTACTTAGCCAACTTAGCATGGGGAAATGAACAGCCCAAGTCTCTTTTAGATTTCGGTACAGACACCTGTAAAAAATCGAGAGCAATATTTGCTTCTACACCGTTGCCCTTACATTTTCTCAAGCTATGTGTTCACCGTCGAGAACTCGTCGGCGAGCACATTCAGCCCGTTCACGCGCGTTGTCTCCGACCGTACTCACATGTGTGCAAGCGGGAACCCACGGAACTGACGCATTCGACCTTGAATCACTCTTCCCTCTTATTGCAAACGTCTTGTGTAAGCTGTCATGGAAATGTTGCGCGTAGCTGTATTCTTGTGCCCCGCGACGCTCGTCCTTCGTTCTCGTGACGCAATTCAGGAACCCTTGCTTGATCTTTCGCTGCGGGCTTTGTAGTAAAGCTAACGCTCTTTATCCGTTAATATCGCTCTTCAGGCGATTTGCTGCGTACTAGCCCAGATCTCCACGCGAGGCTTCGCTGGATTCAGGAGCCTGGTGGCATACATGACATCAGAGGAAACTTTTCAGGGTGGAAGCAGAGGGAGGATGTCTGCTTACCGTGCGGCGTTCGCGCGCACTGTGCGTGTGTACGCGTCGGCCATCCGGCGTTCACTCTTGAAAATCAACGCGCGAAGCGATTCGAGAATGTCACGCGTTCGAAAGGATAACAAAAACACAGGATTACAAAACAATATTATAACAAGGAGTTCGGTTAAAATAAATATATTCCCACTGCGTCTGTGACTTGTGCTACAGCTACAGAATTGAAAACCGAAAATACAGATGTTGATACCGGCCTTCGGTATCAGCAGCGTCTTCCGAGTGGGCCAACGCCACCGAGGTCAAGGTGCTCGACTGGGTTGATCCAGAGGGCGGCTGGAAAATTCACCCCATGGCCAACTACCCGCTTGCCGACTTCGCCAGCGTCTTTGCCATTTGCGTCGGCTATGTCCTATTTGTCGTGTTTGGATCGGTGAGCTGCACATTTTCATTGCTATGCTGATGGTCTACAGATTACATAGGTTTTCGTATCTCTGACTGCATGCTTTTGCTGCTTTCCAGGCTCTCATGAAACTAGGCATCCCTGCGATCAAAACAAGTCCGATCCAGTTCATCTACAACCCCATCCAGGTCATTGCGTGTTCTTATATGTTCATGGAGACGGCCATCCAGGCCTACCGCAACGACTACTCCCCTGCTCCATGCAACGCCTTCAAAGCCGACGACCCTGTCATGGGCAACGTGCTCTACTTCTTCTGTCCAAGATGCTCGATCTGTGTGACACCGTCTTTATCGCTGCCCTGGCATGCTGCTCATCATGTGGCTTCAAGTCAGGCACTGGCTTGTGGCATCTCTGGTTCTGGCCGCAAAAATTGCGCTCCTCCAGAATCTCCTGTAACTAACCGAAAAAATAGACCCAGTTTCCTAGTCAAAATCTGCTCAAGATTCTGGAAAGGCAAGACGGGCCAAATTTTTGCGGCGGCGAACAAGAATAGCATGCCCCGCTCATCTATTTGGTGTACGTAGAGCAACGCCAACGGTAGCTCTATACTTGGTTCTAAACCCACTATTGGCACTGAATTAAGGATCGCGTGTGCCAACGGTAATCCTATATTGCTCCTAAAATTTAGAATCGACGCAGGATTCGGAATTCCTGGCTAAATACAGCGGCGAATATAGCCGCCGCTATAATGGGAATTGCTTCAGAACAGACGTCCTTCTAAGAAAATAGCGAGCGGCATTGGGCCAAATACAATTCCATGGGCTGTATGAAAACGACTATTGCGCATTGTACGCTTTGGGAGGGGAGTCTTGCCGTTAATTTACTAGGTGCCATACATTTGCATAAATACTTGTATTAAGACTTTCTTGCACTGAGCTATTGACTGTCGAACGAGCTAGCGAGTAAGTGCTAAGTCCTTCCACTTCTTATCAGCTTCATCTACAGCCCAGAATCCCTTGTAGACTCCTAGCGGTCTGAATTCATCGCCCAAACGTACTTCATCGCGGGCATTTAGCCGCCAGTAGAGGATTACCGCTACGGTTATCAGGTTACGGTGCTTTCTAAATTCCAATTGCTAGCACAAGTGGCCCTAAATACAGGATAGAATTTGGGATTACCGTTGGCGTTGATCTTAGAGCAACGCTTAGTACAATAGTACTACAAGTTAAGTAGACACCATTCCCACCTGTTCGTACTACTAATGCCGTGCGTTGCTACAGCTACGCGTTTCACTTACGCGCGCGGCGAAATTGGCAAAACAGCACCGTTAGCTCTCCGGCGCAATGTTCATACAAACTTGCGAACTTCTAGCGGCGTTGCCACGTACTTGTGGCGCGTCACCACCCAGGTGGCTGTTCCTCGCTGTTGCGTCAATCTCCACATCGTTGGCCACAAGAGCGGCCAGTGATTGAGATAGGGCAACATGGCATACGCCTACAAGCAGCACGATGGATGGCGTTCAATATCCTTCTGCGCCGTTGGGGGGATCCAGTTGCTTTGAGAGCCCTCTGCGTCATCGGAGGACGCAAACAGCTTTGCGGAAGGCTTCAAGAGGGTGCTGACAGCGGCTCGCTGTGGACCAAGATGACACATGACATCATATCTCGGCGCCGAAATTCATCGATTTTCCCCTCCGCAAATCGATTCACTGGGCCTCACTATGGCGGTGATAGTAACCCCAAACCGCCGAATGGTGCTTCGCTTCGAACTCTGGCACGCAAAAGTGATTGGCGGTGACGGGCGACTGGCCTCTTCATTCGCGCTTTTGCCGGTTCGCACGTTCATCGTCCACCTCACCAAGAAGAAGCCATGTCGACTCAGCTGCTGCAGAGATACTACGAATGGGCCAACGCCACGGAGGTCAAGCTGCTCGACTGGGTCGACCCTGAGGGCGGCTGGAAGGTCCACCCTATGGCTGACTACCCCCTGGCCAACTTTGCCAGCGTCTACGCCATCTGCGTCGGATACTTGCTCTTCGTTATCTTCGGCACGGTGCGTGCATCAATGTTCCCATTGCGACGGTCCTGGCTATTGGTCCTCTAATATGTATCTGCTTTTGCGATTGACCAGGCATTGATGAAGATGGGAGTCCCCGCCATCAAGACCAGCCCGTTCCAGTTCGTGTACAACCCTATCCAGGTCATTGCCTGCTCCTACATGTGCGTGGAGGCTGCCATCCAGGCCTACCGCAACGGCTACTCCGCCGCCCCATGCAACGCCTTCAAGGCTGACAACCCCGTCATGGGCAACGTGTTGTACCTCTTCTACCTCTCCAAGATGCTCGACCTGTGCGACACGGTCTTCATTATCCTCGGCAAGAAGTGGAAGCAGCTCTCGATCCTGCACGTGTACCACCACCTTACTGTGCTCTTCGTCTACTACGTGACGTTCCGTGCTGCTCAGGACGGCGACTCGTACGCTACCATCGTGCTCAACGGCTTCGTACACACCATCATGTACACTTACTACTTCGTCAGCGCCCACACGCGCAACATCTGGTGGAAGAAGTACCTTACGCGCATCCAGCTAATTCAGTTCGTGACCATGAACGTGCAGGGCTACCTCACGTACTCCCGTCAGTGCCCAGGCATGCCCCCCAAGGTGCCACTCATGTACCTCGTGTACGTGCAGTCGCTCTTCTGGCTCTTCATGAACTTCTACATTCGCGCGTACGTGTTTGGCCCTAAGAAACCGGCTGTGGAGGACTCTAAGAAGAAGCTGTAAGCTTGAAAGGGCGTTGTATAAGGCATATTACCCCACTTCTTATGTGTGTGTTTTGTTAGAGTGCTACAATGAACGCTTTATAAAGGAGATAGGCTGTGGTAGCTCGTGTATTAATGCAGAGTGCCCACGTAAATATATCCCGTATGAAAGCTTTCTTCCTGTGTGCTGTTTGCAGCAAGAATGTCTACCGGTATCTGATACTGTACGTCTTTGGCTATGTGCATTAAAGCACTGCGTGTGTTGAAGTTCTCAAAGATGGCTACAGTTTCCAGAAAAATTGCAAAAGCACTAAGATTTATGTAAAAAACGTCAACAATGTAAATCGTTTAATAATTATTTAAAGTTTACGCAAAACGGCTATGTTTTACGTCAAATCTTAGTGAATTGAAGGGGACACCAGCCAATCAACGACGCTGTCGACATCATTTCAACTTGCTGATGCTCCTACGGTAGTGATTCCTCAAACACCAACCAGACGCATTCAGTCAAAAGGATATGACCTCGATGAACTCGATACCCCTCACTCCTCAGCCCCAGTACGATCACGAGAGCGAGACGCCGTACAAGGGCACGCCCGTATGGAACGTTAAGGCCACCATTGCCAAGTATCGCGTGGCACTAGCCGCTGTACTGCTTGCACTCATCGTGGTGGTCGTGTTGGCAGCCTGCGGGGTGTTCTCGTCTTCAGCGGATGATTCCTCCTCCTCTTCCAGTGCCACCACCACAGGTAATGTGACCATCTATCACGCTGGTTCATTGGTCGGCCTCATGGACGATAAGCTTGCTCCGGCCTTCACCGCCGCCACGGGTGTCGCCACGTCTCTAGTGGCCAAAGGTTCCGTAAAGTTGGTTAACCTCATCATCAACGGTAGCCAAGCCGACGTCTTCATCAGTGCTGACGCCTCCGTCAACTCGGAACTGCTCATGGGCGACGCTAACGACAACCTAATCTCATGGTACATCACCTTCGGTGAGACGTCCATCGGCATCGGCTATTACCCTCAGTCGCCCTACGCTGACGTGCTCGCCGCTGTGCAGAATGGCTCGCTGCTCTGGTACGAGGCATTGCTGCAGAACCCCGACATGAAACTTGGACGCACAGACCCTGATGCTGACCCCAAGGGCTACCGTACCGTCATGATGTTCGAACTGGCCGAGAAATACTACAATACCACTGAATTAGTCTCGGGTATCTTAGGCAATGCGACCAACCGTGACCAGATCTACTCGGAGGAGAACCTGGAGACGTATCTGTCATCCGGAGACTTGGATGTTGGCTTCTTCTACGCCGTCGAGGCAGGCAGCTTGAGTGGCATCGACTTCATTACGCTGCCCGAGGAGATTAACATGGGAAATCCGGCACTGAACGACGAGTATGCGACCGTGTCGTACACCAACTCCGAGACGGGGACGGTCTACAATGGATCGGCGTCGATCTACACTGTAACTATCCTAAATAACGCGACGCATATGTCAGAGGCGGAGAAGTTTGTGGCCTATTTGCTGTCGTCGGACGGACAAGCGGTTCTGAGTGAGCAAGGAATGGGGGCAGCCAATCTCACTGCCTACGGTGACACGTCGGCTATTCCCTCGGCGATTGCGACGTACCTATCGTGATGCAAAGTGTTTGGGTTCACCGCAAAGTTGATTCAGTTCGTTTCAAGTGGCAGTTTTTGCGTTTTACTGTCGATAGAGCGCTGCAAACATGAGTGACCATATGGGAGGAATAAAAACCGGGATATTACCAATTGTTACACTACTGGTTGTGAGAACATTTGCAAGCGTTTTAATGGTATGGGTTTCTTTTGTGGAGAAGATGTTGCTACCCATTCGGAATTGTGGGCGAATATTGTCTGCACTCTGTGGTGCTGGGGTCTCGACTGCTGCGCTCAGTCCCATACACTCGGTGGCAAGTGACTCCATTGCGCCTTCGTCGGCAGAACCAAATTGTCCTTGATTGGGATCAGCTAGAGGCGCTCGTGAAGTTTGTCTTGGTGCTTATAAGCTTAAACGATGGATGGTCAGCACTTAATGCTGCTCGTCAAAACAGAGCGTACGCTAGCAGAGGATGAAGTCGCTCTGTAATATGTCGGGTGGGACGACGCTCTGATTTGCGGCTTGCGCCAACTTTTTGCCTGAACGCGAACAGTGCAATCTCGTCCAACCACTTTTCATCGTCGTCTTGAGGCTGCGGGGCGATACACTTGTGTAATTCTTGCAGTTTAGATTCACAGTCGTCGACGCTAGTGATGGGAACAGGATGGTGGAAAGGTATCTCGTCTTCCCACTCAGATGGTCTCGACCAAAACTCGCTGATATCACTGTAAACCGAAATTCTGTCGCTGGAGCTACCATCATCCTTAATGTTGTCGTTAGTACCGTCAGCGGTGGCTTCAGGAGACTCGCTGGTAGATAGAGGTCCGGTAATACTTGGTGGAGTGGCGAAGTAGTCCAGGCTTGCCCACGTCCGCCAGCTTGCGAGGATATCTGTCTCAGTTGGAGACGAAGGACCTCCGACCTCTAGCATGGGAATGTCGTCAATTGATTCTTCCTCTCTTGCTTCCTCCACAACCGTTTCGAGCGTTGGTGTGTGCTTGGGTTGAGAGATGTTGCGTCTTGTAGGCAGAGCGGGGGCGATAGGCACCTGATGTGCACGCGCATCAATGACCGGGAGTACCGCAAAGCTGGGAGAGGCAAGTGCATTCTCAAGTGCCGACCACCACGTCTCGTAAATTGCACTCGTTGGAGCGCGAAGTGTCACGACATGGAACCTCGGACCGTAGCGAACCTTGAGTTGGTAACTACGCGCTTCTTTTCCTGATCCGGAGATGAGTCTGGTTGTGTTATTATTGAGCGATATGTCCATCTTACCACCGAACATCTTGGGACGAGCGATCGTCAGCAGCCTCTGCTGAGGCTGATCAGGCGATACGCGGGAGGCGAACTTGAGCGAGACTACGACCTTGTGCCTGATGGAAGGAACCGAGGAGAAAAAGGATAAAGTGGGTCAGTTTACTGGTGTGGTGAGGAGAAAATGCAGGGATTGATAAGAAAACTCACCAGAAAAGACCGCAAGTCCGCATTTTCATGGTGCAGTGAAGACGACGCAATGAGTTCATGCTGAATTGTCTGGGGGCTTGAGCAAAGAGTTGTTTGTGATCTACGTTGTTGACTTTGCCGCTAAAACACGGGTATTCTTCTCTGCTGCAGCGCAAGTTAAAGAATGAAGAGGAGACTCGGACTCCACCGCTCGTTCTCGCCGGCGTGTTTTGCTGGACTTTAGGGCTACGCATTTTCTTTTGCTATTACAATGCTGTAAGTCCAGCTTCGACTGTCGATGTTCACTACACGTGGCCGCGTGGGTTGGTAGGAGGAGCCGAAGATAGAGTTATATTATAGTGAGGTGAATGTTGCCTAGGCCGAGCACCGAATTGCCCAGTAGTATCTGGGCTCAGCTGTCTAACGTACAATAATGAGCAACTGAGTCGTGTCGGCAGAAAAAAATCCTCCGCACTTCCTGTCCCAGCGTAGTCTCTTCCTGAACTAATGTTGTCTGCCATCCAATGTACGTCGGAGATCAGTTGCTTGCTGGCCATTGGCAAGGTATCTTTTAGTGAGGATACCCAGATCATGAAGGGACGTATGCCCGTCTCTATTCGTCTACACATGATATATAGACGGGGCAGATCCGTTACAGTACAATTTTTCGGTGGTACTCATCGTGAGACTCGGACTCGGACTCTCACCCAAGTCGATGCTCTTGCTGCTCTTGCTTTAGGTCCATAGTACATGCTTGAGATGCTCCACAGACAATCTGCGATTCGAAGCACCAAAATTCGCGAGCTTGACCGAACGTGGTCAACGGAAATTGAAGGTTCCCCCTAGCACAAATCTTTACATGTAGCTTGACCGAAGGTGCTCAACGGAAATTGAAGTTTCCCTTAGTACACATTCTTCTCGCCGCAGTCTCTAAACTATACTTCGAAGTACTTAGTACATGTAACTTACAAAATACGTAGAATTGTGTTTCTACATCGTCAAGCAACTTGCGTTAGTGTTCACGAGTATGTACGGCGTATTCCTTCCGCCGCAATGACCATCAACATTTCGCGTTTTCCAGGCTGGAAATTCTATCAATTCTCCAACACCAGCAGTGGCATTTCCCAGATGGGCAGGATGAAGGAGACTCGATGTTCGTTGAAGGCTCTTCATTGAATTTCCCAGGGTCAACGAGCCTGCAACGTCCTGCGAAAGTGGGAAACGGAGGCTGATTGTGAATTATTACGAAGTACTTTAGCATAATTGCACGCGAACAGTGAGTGCAGTGCACAGGATTTGGCGGTCTAACGAGTATACAACCAAGTTCTCCTGTAGAAATGCGAACGGTGCGGTCAGTGACCGTCGGTCACACACGTATTAATAGCGAGGAGCTTAATCCCTTTTAATATTTCCTCGATAGTACCGTGTTGAATGTATAGTGTAGTGACAAGAAAAAAATGCTGTTCTTGCAAATCCAAATCATGCTGACTCAGATACTCATTCAACTTTCTAGTCTACAATTATCCTGGATACCCCCACAACAGCAGCGGTGTATCGGAATTCTCACGTAAAAGGCAACTTGCACGTGGCTCACGCGTGAGTCAGACTCTACTTCTACAGCGACGGATGGTATCCACACTACTACGAACTTCGTATTATAGAACGATGACCACCATGCCGATCAAAATCATCCAAGTACGCGTTAATGCGGTGTCCCATGACAGCCATAAGCTTGACATCCGTGATGCCACTTGGGCGGATAAGGGGAAAACATGAGCGAGTTGCAATGCGCGAAGGTACAACGGCCACAATTGTTGTGTTCGACAAGCCCGTTAATCTCCTTCTTTGGAACTCATTTCTTAATCTCCCTTGTCACACAAGACTCGAAAATGCATATCTTCACGCCCCTCGTTGCCTTCGCCGGTCTCGCTGCCGGAGGTCTTGCCGACGGCGCATGCAGCGGACCGAACGCGCGTACGGACCCCCCGGCTGGCGCTATCGTTGTCGATGCCACGGGTGCCTACAAGAACAGCTTCCGGACTGTGTCCGAGGGTGTGGCGCGATTGGACCCCAAGACGACGTCGGAGCAGACCGTGTTCGTGCGCCCTGGTGTGTACAACGAGCAGGTCCTGATCTCGCCTCTGTCGGGTCCGCTGGTGCTCCAGGGTTTCACGTGCGACGCAATGTCTTACGCGAGCAATGAGGTGACCATCACCCAGGGCAAGGCCCAGAAGGACATCCCTGCCGAAGTAACGGGTGAGGCCCGTAACGACATGACCAGCACGGTGCGCTTCAAGTCGGACAACGTGAAGGTGTACAACCTCAACATCGCTAACACCGCTGGCAACGTGGGCCAAGCGCTGGCCGTCAACGTTAACGCCACCAACTACGGTTTCTACGCGTGCAACCTCACGGGCTACCAGGATACCGTTCTGGCCGACAAGGGCCGCGAGCTCTACGCCCGCACGTACATCAACGGTGCCACCGACTTTATCTTTGGTCGCTACGCCCAGGCCTGGTTCGAGTCCTGCGACATCGAGACCATCGGTACTGGTTTCATTACTGCTAGCGGCCGTGAATCCGAGTCGAGCTCGGCCACGTACGTCATCAACCGCGCCCGTGTGTTCGGCAAGAGCGGAGTCAACTCGACTGTCCTAGGCCGCCCGTGGCGTCCGTTCGCCAAGGTCATCTGGCAGAACAGCGAGCTCGGTGATGTGGTCAAGCCGGAGGGCTGGGCTACATGGGACGCCACCTCCAGCACGGACAAGGTTATCTTCAAGGAGTTCAACAACTCTGGCCCCGGCACCAACACTGCCAACCGTGTGGCCTTCAGCGGACAACTGGACGCGCCTGTGGCCATCTCTGAGGTCCTCGGCGAGGACTACGAGACCAAGTGGTGGGTTGACACCAAATACCTGTAAATGCGCCAGCCTTTGTATAAAGTACAGAGATGAATATCCCTGATAAAGATTGATGTTAGTCGTACCAAACAAAATAAACGCTTATACATTTTTTTTTGCCTTCCGAGTGTTCTTCCGCCGTCAGCTTACCGTAACCTGTTCAAAATCAGACCAGGAGACGACCCGACAGGATAAGGAGTGCTTCAGAACTGATTCTCTCTCGTAGCAGACCCAGATGTCATTTCTTTAGGTAGCAACGAGAGCCAAAAACCATACACCAAAGAGGACGAGTGTGCTTGGGAAGCAACAGATAAAAAAGTAAGGAATCCCAGCAACCTATTCCAGTAATCGAGCTCAGGTTGCTCCTCCACGGTCTACCAAGGCCACTGTAAAAGATTTTTTTTCAATGGCAATAGCTTGCCTGACGGAGTTACTACTCGTAATTTTTTTTTGTCACAGTCCATCACCCTCTCCTATAAATCATTTTTTTTTATGAAAATGCCCGCAAGGAAATGAATTAAATAGTTTTATCAATATTTTCCGTTGTTCTCCGATTGTTCTTGGTTTTAGACCGAGATCAACAAGACAGAGATCTAAAGCTGGAGCGACGATGACTACTCTAGAATTGGTTCGTATGGCCACTGATACACTGTTGCTTGGAGACCAAAGACGTGTAAATGCGAATACTACATGTTGTCTTAGCAGTACTAGGAAATGATCGGAGTGAATGTTTAAGGTGCTAAACGTTTTTAAATGTCGACCACGTGAAAAAAACGTATTAAAACGTTTTAAAATCCGTTAATTTGAAACCCCTTTTGAAACTAGGTCGTCTGCGACTTACACTGGGAATGCGAGTTCAGACAACCATCTTTGTAGTGATACCGTCGGGAAGCCATTTTTTATCACTATCCGGAGGAATCACTATCTAGAGCTGTACCCTTACAAGGGACCATCGCCTTTATAGCTGTTGTATTGGTGGTTCACGACGTGGTTCAGGTCACTGGTGGTTCCAAGCGCGGTTAACGCTCCAAGTGCAAGTGAACTTCCACAATATGAACAATGGGCACTTAAACATCTAGCTGATGAAGAAAGCTATGGTACTACCATTGGTAGTGAGCACCTAACGACCGCCGGGATGGGTCCCGATGATCTGCAAGGGCCTTGCCAAGACTGATTACAGTGGATGACCACACTCTTTCTTCATGCTGACGCGATGGGTGTATCGCCTTGAGCAATGAGTGGCTTCGTACTCGCAGAGCGCGTTTCGGGAAAAATTGGGTCCCAAGAGTGGCCGGAAGATGGCTGGGCAATTTCGGACGTAGTTCACCAAATGGATATGTTCCATAATTAATGAACTCTGGATAGTAATATCACCTTTTTTGTATCACAAGTACAATCTGGAGGTCAGAGGTAATTTTGACTTGGGCTTCTAAGCTGACGGTCAGCGGGAGACCTCTCCAACCTCCTTAAGAGAGGGTATCACTATTTGGGATATCACTCCAAAGAGGATTGTCTGTATAATTTTTTGCGGAATTTGTCTCTCTGTGAAACTTGTTGTACCTGCACCTGCATGAAACATGGTTGTTGAATGAACTGGTAGTTCCGCTACCATTTCTACGTGTTAGAGCATTTCCACCGGTAGAGTGAAAGAAAAGGCAAATATCCCCTCGTTTGGGGTGCGCCTACTAATAAGCAGCGTTGTAAATTTACGCCTGATAATTTCGCACTGGTTCAAAGTAAAATCGGAGTAAAAAGGCTTGCGAAGTCTTGTGCAGCCGAGGCAAACAACATGCAGAAACGCGTAGTATAACGTACGGTTTCGCTAATTGCTCATCAACTTGATGTGACGAGCGCTGGATGGCTCAAAAAGGAAAGGCTGTCCACTCACATCCAGCTGCCTGGTTCACCGCCATCGTCCGACGCACCGCCACGATTCGTCGCGGTGCAAGGCTTGCACTGCAAGCACGTTTTCAAACACATTGCTGATTTTTGTTGTTGTCATACTCATCTATCTAAGATCCCATTGGCCAACCTGTTTGCCATTGTCCACCGCAGCGAGGGATCCAGTAGTCATATTTGACTCCGGGATCCCCTCATTTTACCCCGTTGGCATAAATGCTCCACGTTTTCTCAGACTGGTGCAAGTGTGCAGTTGTATTTTGAGGGGAAATATAGCTTTTACTCCACGTTTACCTCTACCGGTGGCAGTGCTCTTAACCTGTTGATTAAAGGCCCATTCATCGAGATGTTGTGAAAATTATCTCGTTCAGACGTAGCAAAGCAAGCGAAAGAATTTCCGGGTGTCTACATCAACTATCAATTGCCACATCAATAAGACAAGGGACCACTACTGGACAATTCTTGTTTGGATTCAATGGATAAACCAGCGCTATGTTTTCTTTCTTCGAGTTCAAATTCCTAAATTATTCTATTTGATTCCACAGATGTTGTGTCGGCAGCACAAACTTTTTCTTGGGTTTCCAGAACTCACAAGTATTCGTCTACGCTTGTCAATTCAGCGACCAGACCATTCTTGATCAAGTTGAAGACTGTTCTCATCAATTTTTGCATCAAAAGAATAAAAAACAATGAAAAACGGATCAGCATTTTGTCGGGGTCAGAATGGCCAGGCATGCCCCCTGGGGGCATTTTCACCATCATGCCTTTTTGAACAACGTAGGGGTATTCCTGGAACCCTTCAAATGGGTATGCCGGTTTTTATACTGTATATTTGTATTGAAAGCTTGTAATTTTGAAATGGGTACCTCAGTTTATATAAGAAATTGTATGCTGGCTTTCATGCAGGGTCCAAACGCATTGTTGAACTTACGTAATAGCCTCCGCCGTTCTCAATGACCCAGCAACATTATGCCATGATTGACATGTGAGTACAGAGCATTTTGTAGCGACAGTGATCCGATGCTACCGCGGAACCGAGTCCTTGAGACGCTGGTGTTCTGAAATCATGTTGTGCACAAATGACAAAAGGTGGTGGTCAACATTGTGCAATACCATAAGGAGGTTACAGCACTATCTGACTCAAAGATGGTCAACAACATCTATTGCTTTTCCGGATCAGCACCAATAGTCGTGCTTGGACTTATGCTAGTTGCATTCGCTTACGACACCCCCACCATAAAAACCAAAAGACACCAATGCTTCAATGAAAACAATATTTCTGTAAGTCATATCTACAGCGTAGCTTCCGCTTCAACAAGAACACCTCACGACTAGTTACTAAGCCCGCAGCAATCGCTAAAGCAGACTAAGATCCTGTAGCGGCCCAATCTAAGTGGTTGGATCCATGTACCGCAGCGTGGCAATCTTGTAAATGTACTTTTCTCTCTTGACTCCGTAAATCTCACTGGTAACGTACAAGTATGTGATCGTGCTATTGCCACTTAAAGTCTACTAGCCGCTCTTCCAGATCATAATCATGTTTAAATGACTTTTATTACTCATAAATACAGCTTGAGCCGCTGTTGACTTCCATGCAAAGTGGTTTACAACACTTTCAAGTCTTCAGTATCTCAATTTTCTTGGTTTCAGAAGGGTACTCCTGGAAACCTTCAAAAGGGTATTTGGTACCTTCTCTGTTACGAATACCCTCAGGGGACATGCCTGAGTATGGCCCATGGCCGAATTTGCACAATATTTCATATGACACCCACATTTGCAGCATTCTTCTACTCTTATCATTACAAATTTAAGGCTTCTACATACCACAAAAAGTAAGTAAGACAAAAGAGAAGACCAGATCAGCTAGGTGCTCATGTAGACACCGTGAAAGTTCAGCCATTTGCTCTTAAAACACAAAGAAAATAAGAAATAGCCGCGCATTGTACGACGTACAATATCCATATGGGGCGTCGTGCAAACTTTTAACGCGGCCGGCACACCAGCCAGAATAAGTCGAGTGGACTGGGAGCAGTCAGTTCATATCTAAAATGCCTACCTTTTATGTATCCATGACTCAAGTTCTGATCGATTACATAAAACAAAAACAAACAACAGCAAAGAACTGGATTTTTTTCGTCAACAATGCACGAATTCATCATACGTTTTGCAGTTAGAAAAATCTTGTTTTGAGGTGACACGAATGTTGACCCAGGTTACATAACGCTTTTCGATCTACACCAGTATCGTGGAATTAATCCGGTTTGGGCTATCCATACCTCTATTGAGGCATTCCCAGTATAAACGCTATACCCTCTGCGCCATTTACACCGTCGACCCATACTATTAATAGTCGGGCCCTTACTAATTGTGGCGGAATAATTTTTTGCTCAAAATTGCAAATTTCAAATGTCATTATTGAACGCAATACCGATCCAGAATTTAAACCAAGCAATGAAGCTCAAGATTAGATCTGATCAAAATCGGTGTCTTTTGTAAAATTATGCAATTTTGTTAAAGTTCCCATTTTAGTGACGTCACTAATGTGCTGGAAGTGCACGACTAATAATAATATTAGGATGGCCGGTGAAATGGACGCCACCCAAAACCACCATAAGAGCCGATATGTTGAGGCCTTCGAGAGTTGATAAACGTGGCATATCTCGACTTCCGTCTGGTGAGACGTAAATCCGGTCTCCATAAAGTTCTGAGGTAATACCAGCTATGCACCCTACCCTCGGGCAACTACACAGATTATATATTGAATTATGTATTGATAGTACCTTGAGTCCGTCATCTTCCCATCAGCTCTCGCATAATCTTTGACTTACATCAGAAATCATCGACATTTTGTACCTGTGCAGCTTTTATATTTAAAAACAAATTTAGAGATTGCTTATGGCACCCCATTATGGTAGATTTGGGTGGAGTCCAATATTGCTACCGTTCCGATACCCTAACCCTTTCTGACATGTTTTCGAATTTCGAATCCACGGAAAGATTCAGATAGTTCTGTGGGCCACATTGAATTTTTTTTTTTAAATGCGGCCCTGGAGCAGCGATGGCGTGCGTTGGCGGGGAAGCGAGTGCGGAGCGGCGGTGGATACGGCGGGTATGGTGGCACTGGTGGCGGTCGAGTGAGCGTGAAGGACAGCGGCGGCAGGGCGGTGTGTTGGTGGCGGGTGAGCGAGCGTGAAGGACAACGGCGGCACCGCGGCGTGCTGGTGGCGGGTGAGCGAGTGAATAGCGGCAGCGGGTGTTCCTGGCGGGGATCCGGGAGGGCGAGGCGGCGCTGGTTTCGCTGGCCGAATTGGACGTGTTCGGCACGTCGCTCGACAGCTCTGCGGTGTGGTCGAAGTACTGGTCCGTGGACGTGGAAGTTCACGGGCGCGACACGGACACGTCAATGAACGGGTTGGTGTTCGACGGAGTGCAGGTCGATATGCAGGCGCGCGCTGGCAGTAGCGTGCCGAGCGTGTCGTATGTGTCTTTCTCGACGCTGCCGTCGAACGGGTCGGTTCACGGATCTGTAACAGGCTTGGTGCAAGGGTACCCGGTGGCGTCGTTCTCGCGTGTCTTGCGTGGTTCTATGGTGCTGGTGTTCCGTGACAAGCGGAAAGCGGCGCAGCGGGTGGAGGTGGTGCGTGCGTCCGCTGGCGATCTCATGGCGGCGTCGCGACCTGGACTTGTCTGTGGAGTTGCGGACGATGGTATTCGTGAACAAGACAGTTTCGATGGCGCCGAGACAGGTGGTATCGCTGGCTTTGGGGCGCGCGTCTGCGCTGCTGAGCAGCGCTCGGCTGGTCGTCGAGAGCGTGAGCATGACAGTTCCTCGCTGGAGTGACTTCGTGTTGTTGCACCGCGTGAAGAGCGGCGGCGAGTGGCAGGTGTCTGGCGAGTTGCAGTTCAGCGACGTGAGCTGGCTGAAGACTGCCGAGGTAGTTCTGGCACCGCGAACGGCCAAGTCTCAGACTTGGCCTTTGCGTGAGGTGGTCCTGCACACCCGGGCCTTTGAGTTGTTACCGTTAGCGAAAACTTTAGTTTTATTAATAAAAATAATAAATAATGACGTAAATCGACGCAAAATGCACATGTACTAATAGATGCTTAATACTACCTCCACACGGAAAATAACGCACATTTCCAAAAATATTTTTTGAGCGTTCAGCCTCGTTTCTTTTCCGGGTATAAGATGTGCAAAGGTTCGCTGTACGAACCCATTGCACATGAATTTGCTACTGGCACTAGTAAGGAAGGTATGTGCAATAAAAATATTCTGAAGCAAGTTGCATCATGCAATTCACATGAGCAACTCACATGAAAAAAGAATTCCTGCAGGCTTACATGCTCCCCAAATCAGCTTAGGCTGCGCTGTACTCTCTCGTTTGTGTGATGTTAGCGACATCTCAAGCTCACATACAGCGCTTCACTTGAGAGGTGGAGTGGCGAAACATCGTTGAACAGACCATCCTTGGCATACCCGGCGGACAACTAGTTTGCAATCCTTCCAAGGAGAGTTCGACTCGGGCCAGGCGCTCCTTAAATACGTGCGTCGGCGCCCCAGCAACTACCCCTCTCATCAGCACAGGCTTCCTCACTCTGCTATGCTTTACCTATAAGCACAACCTAAGCACAACCATCCTGATTCCACAGAGCACACAGAATCGCGCTTCCGACAAGTATTTGTCGGAAGCTGTCGGAAAAAGAGACCTACCCACACGTGATGTCATTAGCCGAAAGTAAAGATATAAAATATCTGATTGGCGCAAAGTAAGCTAACCCTAACTGATCACTATCCTACCATTCTATCTGTCGGAAAGACGTGTGTATTCATCCATAACATAAAATCTCCGACCTCCGACAACCTCCGACCTGTACATAAATTGTGGTACAGTAACTCAGTCGATTGAATCTCTATTAATAAATATATGAAATTCTACATTAAAATAATGTGGGCCATTTTCAGAATTACACTTAAGGAAAAAAGAGAAACAGGGACTGTGGCGTGAGAACGGGAGCGAGCAAGTGTGGAGCGGCAGGAACGGTGACGGCGGCGGCGAGCGAGCGTGGAGACCCGGCGTGAGGGTGGTGATGACCAATTGTGGTGATGACGGCGACAGTGGCAGGGTGGCGGGCGGGTGGCGGGTGACCGGTGGAGGAGACAGCGGCAACGGCGGAAGAGGTTGGATGGCCACCATTGGCGGTGAAGAGCCGGGAGGGTGACGCGGAGCGGTGACGATGACCAAGATGTACGTGTGCGACGTGTCGCTCGGCAGAGCTGCGGTGTGGACGTGGGAGCTCACGTGCGGGACAATGGCACGTCAATGGGCGGGTCGGTGTTGGACGGCGCGCCGGCCGACGTTCAGGTAGCGTACCTGCTCGTAGAGCAGTGTACCTAGTGGCGTTGTTCTTGGCTGTATTGCGTGGATCTTTGGCGGTGGTGGCCTCGACACGCGGGTTGCGGTGCAGCGATTGCGTGTAGTGCGTCCGCTGGCGGTCTCGTGGTGGCGTCGCGACCTGGGCTTGTCCATGGAGCTGCGCACGACAGTGTTCGTGAACGAAACGGTCTTGATGCCGGGCTCGATGCGCCGGGGCAGTTGCATCGCTCAGCTCCGTACAGTGCGTGACGACTGTGGAGGAGTTTGTAGCTATGGGGGCGGAGGAGCCCGAGGCGATGGAAAGACAAGAAGCCACGGAAGGACAAGAAGCCACAGAAGGCCACGACCCCACGAAAGGCCACGACACAACAAGAGGACGCGAAACCACGGGGGGACGTGAAACCACGGGAGGGACTAAACCTATGACGACCATAGACCATGGAAAAGCACGTGACCACCAAACCATGACAGTACATGTAGCCACGGTAGAATCTGGGAAATTAGCGAGCAACGGAGCGCGATACCAAGGGTAGAAGACGATGCGACAAACGACATGAGTCCACGTAACCACGGTAGAGCACCCAACCACCAAACCATAATGGGCACAGAGCTCGATACCACGGTACAACACGATATTACAGACGACGTAACCCTACTATAACAGCACGATATCACGGAGTCGTACGGAAACACGGAAGAGCACGCAACAATGAGGGCACGGGCGACGGGTGGACATAGATCACGGAAGGTCACGTATCACGAAAGTGTATGTAACTCCAGGGAAAGGTATGGAAACGCGGAATAGTAAGTAACAATGAAGGATGATGTAGCTACGGAAGAGTATGAAACGACGGAGAGCACATAACCACGAACGAGCACAGAACCACGGTACCAAGAATCAACACGGTAGAGCAGAACCCAACGTGTTGCGTGAGACTACGGGTGATTATGCATTGGTGGCAGCGTACGAAACCACGTGACACTATGAAATAGTAAAGTATGAACATAGAACCACGACGTGCTCGGGTCCACGGACTTACACGAAACCTGGAAGACAGTATCAGCACGATGCACGCGATACCATGAAGTCCATCGATCTGCGAACACACTTTCTCCAACAAACCATGCCACCTCCGACGCGAAGCGGCGGCGGCCGGTTAGTCCTAAAACTCAACCGCAGTACGGCGTGTGTCCGTCATTCCATCCGCGGCTAGGGTTAATTACTGTAACGCAAATGTAGGCGCTCTACTGGCTGCCGAGCGCAGCGAAGGCGGCCCTGATTGGCTAAAATACAATTATGTGATGTACGTAATATGTGTGGTTTACAAATCGTACTTAAATATGCCGTTCAAATTTTATTTTGCCCCCATTTTCAAAACGGAAGCCGCGGAGCGACACGTTACGCAAGGTACGCTGCGTGTATGTATGTTAGTTAGCATTAGTAGGCTACGCCGAGGTTCACATAGGGTTTCTGGCGGTCATAGAAGCTGTCAAGAGAATTCGGGCCGGATTTCGGCCATATTTGGCATTTTAGTAAAAAAAAATAAACGCTTTTGCATTGGCAACAATTTATTTTGTGCGTGCGAACTTAGTGTGCGAACCTTACAATACGGTGCGAACTTACCAGCATGATATGGGTCACACATTAAACACACTTGGAGGGGTTACATAGAATAGAAGCGAATAACGGAACGACACGGAATCACGAAATGACACGAAGCACGGATGGACACGAAATCAGAAAGGGCACGAAGCCATGGAAGGAGACGAAGCCAAGGAAGGAATCGACACCACGGGAGAACGCGAAACCACGGGATGGACTAAGCCAAGAAACCATGGACCATAGATGACCAGGGGAGCACAACACCACGGGGGTACACGTAGCCACGGTAGATCATTGGCGGAAAATTAGCGAGCCACGTAGCGCGATACCAACGACACGAAACTACGGAAGAACGCGCAGCCTTGGGAGGCACTAAACGAATGCGAACTATGGACCACGGAAGTGACAACGACACGACGGTAGTGCAAGTAACCATAAGGGAGTACGGTCGGAAACCATTGAACCACGGAGCGCGATAGCATGGTATAAGGCGTAGTCACGAACGACGGAGCCGCGCCGTGAGACCTAAGGCATCATTGAGACGCACGAGTCGAGACCGAGCAGGCACCGACGGAGACGCGGACGACGCCCGCGGGAAGCCACGGAACGCGAAAGCGTACGGAGCACGTAAAACCACGACGCGCTTGGATCCACACACCTACGCAAAACCTCGAAGCGCATGGTACACGTTATACCACAAAGTACTTGGATCCACGAACTTACACGGAGCCTCAAACCACGCGATGAACTCGATGCACGCGGTGCCACATAGTACTCGGATCAACATTCACCTTTTCTCCAGCAAACCATGCCACCTCCGCCGCGAAGCAGCGGCGGCCGGCTAGTCCTAAAACTCAACCGCAGTACGGCGTGCGTCATTCCGTCCGCGGCTAGGGTTAATAAAACAAACGCTAATACCGGCGTTCTACTGGCTGCCAAGCAAAGCGAAGGCGGCCCTGATTGGCTAAAATAAAATGATGTGATGTACATATTCTATGTGGTATACATTTCGTACTGAAATGCACCGTTCAAATTTCATTTCCCCCCATTTTCAAACCGGAAGCCGCTAAGCGACACGTTACGCAAGGTACGCTGCGTGTATGTATGTTAGTTAGCATTAGTAGGCTACGCCGAGGTTCACATAGGGTTTCTGGCGGTCATAGAAGCTGTCAAGAGAATTCGGGCCGGATTTCGGCCATATTTGGCATTTTAGTAAAAAAAAATAAACGCTTTTGCATTGGCAACAATTTATTTTGTGCGTGCGAACTTAGTGTGCGAACCTTACAATACGGTGCGAACTTACCAGCATGATATGGGTCACACATTAAACACACTTGGAGGGGTTACATAGAATAGAAGCGAATAACGGAACGACACGGAATCACGAAATGACACGAAGCACGGATGGACACGAAATCAGAAAGGGCACGAAGCCATGGAAGGAGACGAAGCCAAGGAAGGAATCGACACCACGGGAGAACGCGAAACCACGGGATGGACTAAGCCAAGAAACCATGGACCATAGATGACCAGGGGAGCACAACACCACGGGGGTACACGTAGCCACGGTAGATCATTGGCGGAAAATTAGCGAGCCACGTAGCGCGATACCAACGACACGAAACTACGGAAGAACGCGCAGCCTTGGGAGGCACTAAACGAATGCGAACTATGGACCACGGAAGTGACAACGACACGACGGTAGTGCAAGTAACCATAAGGGAGTACGGTCGGAAACCATTGAACCACGGAGCGCGATAGCATGGTATAAGGCGTAGTCACGAACGACGGAGCCGCGCCGTGAGACCTAAGGCATCATTGAGACGCACGAGTCGAGACCGAGCAGGCACCGACGGAGACGCGGACGACGCCCGCGGGAAGCCACGGAACGCGAAAGCGTACGGAGCACGTAAAACCACGACGCGCTTGGATCCACACACCTACGCAAAACCTCGAAGCGCATGGTACACGTTATACCACAAAGTACTTGGATCCACGAACTTACACGGAGCCTCAAACCACGCGATGAACTCGATGCACGCGGTGCCACATAGTACTCGGATCAACATTCACCTTTTCTCCAGCAAACCATGCCACCTCCGCCGCGAAGCAGCGGCGGCCGGCTAGTCCTAAAACTCAACCGCAGTACGGCGTGCGTCATTCCGTCCGCGGCTAGGGTTAATAAAACAAACGCTAATACCGGCGTTCTACTGGCTGCCAAGCAAAGCGAAGGCGGCCCTGATTGGCTAAAATAAAATGATGTGATGTACATATTCTATGTGGTATACATTTCGTACTGAAATGCACCGTTCAAATTTCATTTCCCCCCATTTTCAAACCGGAAGCCGCTAAGCGACACGTTACGCAAGGTGCGCTGCGTGTATGTATGTTAATTTGCATTAAGTAGGCTACGCCAAAGTTCGCGCAAGGGTTTCTAGCTGTCGTAGAAGCTATCTAGAAAATTTGGACCGGATTCTGGGTGTTTTTTGTCATTTTCGTATGTATTGATAAAATAAAATAAAATCTTTGTTTTAATATATAATATGGACCAGATCGGCAAAGTTTGATATTTTAATATTGTAAAAAATTCCCTGATTTAATTAAAAAATATAAATAAAAAAATCCTATAAAACGGGTGCCTTCCAAAATAATAATAAAAAAACGGTTTGATCATAATAATCCGTAATATGAAAAAAATACTAATCGCTTTAATGCGGTTGCCGGAACGCGATATTTGGGTATAGCGAAATCCACTCATCTGCTTAATCACTTATAATGGAACTGGGCGAAGACCTCGAGCGGGCGCCTGCCTGCTCATCGCATGTGCCCCTCTAGACCATAGAGCAAGGTGTTCTGGCACTGCCCACTTGCGCCAACGCCAGAACCGCCCCAAGACTCGTGCCATCGTAGCGCGGCTTTAGTGGCAGTTGCGATGGGCCCACCGCGTCCACCGCCACGCGTGGTTCAGGAGAGCGTTAGCCGCCGCTGTCGTCGCTTAAAGCATCGCCAGCTCAGCGTGCACCCCCGTAATCATCGTAAGGTCTGATTGGCTATAGTATAAATACCTTTCCATTGGCCACAATGCTTTTTGTACTTGCGCACTTAGTGTGCGAACCTTAAAAAACGGTTCGAACTTACCAGAACGGTATGTGGCTCACATTAAACGCTTTTGGGGTAGGGTACACAGGGTAGACGCGAAGCACGAAGTGACACGAACCACGGACAGACACGAAGCCATGGGTGAACACGAAGCCGTGAGAGGCCACGACACCGCGGAGGAACGCGAAACCAGGAGAGGGACGACACGAATGCGGGTCACAGACCATGGAAAGAATGCGGGGACACAGCGCCACGGGAGTACACGTGACCACGGCTGCACGTGTGCGGATAATTAGCGAGCCACGTAGCGCGATACCAAGGACACGAAACTACGGAAGGACACGGCACCACGAAGAACGCGCTACCACATGAGGCACTAAACCGACCAGGACCATGGGCCACGGAAGAGCACCTGACCACGATACCACAATGTAGATCTGGGCAAACTTTGGAGCAGCTTCCTCACCCGTCGAACGGTCGAATGGAGGTAGTAGAGATCCCAGGTAGTGCCCCATAGCGCCTTGAATGCGAATCCACAATGTAGATCTGGGCAAACTTTGGAGCAGCTCTCTCACCCGTCCAACGGTCGAATGGAGGTAGTAGAGATCCCAGGTAGTGCCCCTTAGCACCTTGAATGCGATATGTGTACACGCCGTGTGTACCAGCAACGCTTTCGTCTTGACGAACGTTTTGAAAGGATCGGTTTGAGCACTGTAGCTTGAGGTGCGATATCGTTATGCCTTAAAGGCGGCCTTTCATTGCAAAGGCTGGTTATTGATAGGCTATTACAGCCCCCATCTCTCAATCGATGATTATAATTGGCCAATTACGGTAATAATCGACCAAGTATCATACCAACTTGCACACACGCAATGTGCGTGCTCATCAATAACCATTAACGACCGGCTGTCGGGTTTGCGGTCAATGGACCAAGTTGCCATAATGTTCTCTCGCGCAGAGTGGGCGGTGGGATAAAGCCCCGAGAACCCAAAGGGCTCTGGGACTAAATCCCCTTAGCACGGCTCCCTACTTGCAGGATAAATCCTGCTAGTTATAAGCTACCCCCTAAGCAGCCCCAGGAACCTCGGACTATCTGTGTATATAGGTCTTGGTGTCTACTAATGCTAACTAACGTACATACACGCAGCGTACCTTGCGTAATGCGTCGCTCCGCGGCTTCCGTTTTGAAAATAGGGGGAAAATGAAATTTGAAGGGCGTATTTAAGTACGATTTGTAAACCACACATATTACGTACATCACATAATTGCATTTTAGCTAATTGGGGCCGCCTTCACTGCGCTCGCCAGCCAGTAGAACGCCGGTATTTATTAACCCTAGCCGCGGACGGAATGACGCACGCCGTACTGCGGTTGAGTTTTAGGACTAGCCGGCCGCCGCCGCTTCGCGGCGGGGGTGGCGTGGTTTGTTGAAGAAAAGGTGAATGTTGATCCGAGTACTATGTGGTATCGCGTGCATCGTGCTAAGCGTGTGAGTCAAGGATTCATGTAAGTTTGTGGATCCAAGCGCGTCGTGGTTTTACGTGCTCCGTACGCTTTCGTGTTCCGTGGCCTGCCGCGGGCGTCGTCGGTGTCCCCGTCACTGTGTGCTCTGCCGTGGCTCCGTGCGTCTCGATGATGTCGTGGTCTCGTGGTGGCTCCGTTGTCCATGAATGGATCCTGATATGCAACACCGCGCGGAGCGACGCCGTGGTATATTCGCGGATCTCGATCGTGTTGCACTGTTGGACCTCGAGCAAATGATGGCAGAGCACAACCCATTAGCCAAAAAGTTCCTCGGTTTTGGAGAACAAGTGCGCTAGCATAACACAGAGGGTGCTGTCGACTTGGTGTTCCGACTACACGACCATTCCTTTCAATCTCGAACGCATAACCGCCCCACAGCGTCTGAGGTTGCGGCGACTCTGGTTGAGGACGGTAATTTGGCTCAGCCTCGGGATCTGCTCCTCTATACACGCGACCGTAGACTACAACGTTTGTTCGAGACCGACGCCAACTACGATCCACTCCAATATCCACTTCTGCTTCCGTACGGAGAGATGGGATGGACTTACACAGACCAATTTGCGAACGGCGCAGAGTATCGTAAAAAAAACCAAGATGTCGCTTCGTGAACACGTCGCTTACCGCCTGCACCAAAAAGTGGAGGATCGTTCCGCTCTCCACCAAGACGGGCGCCTGTTTCAACAGTAGTGCGTACATCAGCGCGCGAAATGTGAGCTAGAACAGCTCAGGTGGGTGACCATGAACCAGAAAATACTTCGCGCTGAACAATATAGGAGTGTTTTTTTAGGATGCTTGGCTCAACGAAGACACTGTAGCTCTGGAGGAAGGAGAAGTGCTACTGTCGGAATACGACCGGGCAGAGAGCAGATTGGTGCACCCCGATCGGAATGAACACGGCAAAGGAGGGTCTACCCACTTTCTGAACCAGGTTGGGAGCGGGTTATTCTACCAGCAACGCACATGGGTAGCCCGTGTTCGATGTACAAGTCTTATCAAGATTCCATGGCTATCGTTCGTGAATACGGGCGACCTGACGTCTTCCTGACCGAAACGTAAAACCCTAAGTCGGATGAGAATCTTGAAGCCATCCCTTCCGGGATCCAGACGGTCTAAGATCGACCGGTTATCGCAGCGCGTGTGTGGCAGCAGAAATTACAAGCGGCGCTTGAAGATTGAAACGAGGGCGTTCTGGGACGAGTGCGAATTTACGTTGGGGAGTTCCAAAAACGAGGGCTTCCTCACGCGAACGTTCTAATTATATTGACTCACGAAGACAAACCTCGGACGCGCGAGATCATCGACAAGATGGTGTGCGCAGAGATCCCAGATAAGGAGAAGGACCCTCAGCTGTGTGCAACCGTCATGTCGTGCATGCTGCATGGACCCTGTGGACCTGCGAACCCTTCATGTGCCTGTATGAAGGACGGCAAATGCTCGAAAGGGTATCCGAAACCATTAGCAGAGGTTACACAGTCCAATGGCAATGGGTATCCAGTGTACAGACGACGTCGACAATCGGCAGGTGTTTTAATATTCAAGGGCAAAGAATACGACAACGCCACGATTAACCAGTGGGTTGTGCCGTACAACCCGTACTTATCCCAGAAGTACAACTGCCACATCAATGTGGGAGTGTGTACGGATATCTCCGCGGTTAAGTACCTGTACAAGTATGTGTACAAAGAGTCTGACATGGCTGTACTCACGGTGGAAGAAGTTCGAGGGGGGGGCAGTCGAGTACGCGTCGGGAACCCAACGAGATTCTACGATTCTTGAGTGCGCGGTATATTTCTCCGGTGGAAGCATGCACGAGGCTGCTCAATTTCACGATTCAGGGTAATACTCATGCCGTCACACAGCTAACAGCTCACCTCGAGTCAGGACAGACTGTTTTCTTCAGAGAGACGGAAAACCCCGAGGCGGTTTTGGATCGTGGTTGCCACACGTCTCTGACCAGGTATTTTGAATTATGTGCGAGTGAAGCGCCTGAGAACAAGATCGCGAAGACGATGTTATATCAGGACATCCCCAAAGAATTTTGTTGGAAAGCGCCGGAGAAAGGACAGCCTAAAAGGTGGGTTCGCCGGAATAAGTTCCAAGCGGCAATTGGGCGCATGATTCACGTGTCTCCTAGAGATATTGAGCGTTTTTATCTTCGGCTTCTGCTCAGCTATCGTAGAGGACCAACATCCTTTGAAGACTTGAGGACGGTTAACGGGGTTGTCTGCACTTCTTTCTAGATTGCCGCGCGGGAGGCTGGCTTCTTGGAGAACGACAACGAGTAGATTTCCTGTTTGCAAGAGGCTGCGGAATTCAAAATGGCGTATCAACTACGACAGCTATTCGTCACTATTCTGGTGTTTTCGGCCCCGGCAAACTATCGTGTTCTTTGGGATCGGTTCTGCGCTAATCTTTCCGACGACTCTGCACGCAAAAATCGGGCTATGATGGACCCTTCAGGTCCGCGGTTGTGAAATTTGAAACACTGTTAAGTATTCAAGATCTTCTTCAAGCTAGCGGGCATTCAGTTGCTGACTTTGAAGAGCTTCCCCAACTGGACGCGTTTTCCAGATTGGTTCGCGCGTCGCTTCGGCAAAACAGCTTACTTCAACGTGAGCTCACCGGGTACGACGAGTCAGCATTGGGAGCGATAGTAAGCACAGAAGATCAGCTGAACGAAGACCAGCGGGTTGTTTACGACCAGATAGTCCAAGCCGTAGAAAATCCCGAGGAGGGCAACAAGTTGTTTTTCGTAGATGGACCAGGAGGTACAAGAAAGTCTACACTACTTTGAAACAAACTGGCCAAAGTCAGACTCTCGGGGGAAATCGCCATTGCGGTGGCGTCCAGTAGTATTGCCTCGCTCTTATTCATGGGGGGAAGAACAGCGCATTCAACATTCAAGATCCCTTTGAAACTGAACGAGAGCTCGATGTGCTCTATCTCGAAGAACACCCATGTACTGGAGTTGATGAAGCAAGCAAGCTTGGTCATTTGGGTCGAAGCACCCATGGCCCATCGATACGCGTTCGAGGCAGTTGATCGAACACTGCGGGACATACTTGACAATGAAACGAAGCCTTTCGGAGGGAAAGTGTTTGTGCTGTCGGGGGATTTCCGCCAGATTCTCCCTGTCGTGAAGAATGGAACACCCGTCGAAATAATCGACGCTTGCCTCAAGTCGTCAAGGCTGTGGCCACTTTTCCAGACTTTCCGCCTCACGGAAAACATGCGAGTGCGATCGGCGGATACTGCAGTCACTGCTGAGGAAATGGCTGCGTTCTCCGAGTTCCTCCTGCAGGTAGGAGAGGGGAGACCTGAGGTCAACCCTTGCCGAGGTGGGGATTACATGAAGATTCCGCGTGATATGTTGATTGAGAACCCATCTGCACTCGCGGACGAAGACGAGGAAATTCGCCCTGGCGTTATTCCTAGAGGCATGGATCGGATCATCGACGAGATGTTTGGCAAGATAAACAATCCCGAAGTGGCTACTGACGAGTACTTTGCTAACCGTACGATCCTCACGACCACAAATGCGATTGTCCACCGCATTAATGAAGTGGTGACAGACCGTTTATCTAGACAGGCACGGGAATACATGTCTTCTGATTCTGTACACGACGACACTGATGGCAATTTCTTCGAGCAAGAGGTACTTCACTCGTTGAATGTCAGTGGAGTTCCGCCCCACAAGCTAACACTCAAGGTTGGAATGCCTATCATGATGAGGCGGAGCCTGAATCCAGATTTGGGGTTGTGCAACGGAACTCGCCTTCGTATCGTTGCTCTCAAGCCGCATGTCATTCACGCCATCATCATGACTGGTGCGCGACAAGGGCAAGATGTCTTCATTCCCCGCATTGTGTTTATCAGCGACGGAGACATTCGAAGCTTTCCTTTTCAAATGAGACGCAAGCAGGTTCCTATCCAGCCGGTCTTTGCCATGACCATTAACAAGGCGCAAGGACAAACGGTGCAGTACTTGGGACTATATCTTGCTACCCCTTGCTTCTCGCACGGGCAGCTGTACGTTGCCATGTCGCGAATTACTTCGAGATCAAGATTCAGGGCGCTGATCGAGTACCCAAAGATGGAGGATGAAGACGGAGCTTACACGCAGAACATTGTCTACGCGTTAGCCGCCGTGGTCGTCGCTAAAAGCCACGCAAGCGCAGCAAGCATCCCAGAAATCAGCGTAATGACTGATTGGCTAAAAATAATCGTTTTCATTGGCCATAATAAGTTTTGAGCTTGCGCACTTAGTGTGCGAACCTTTCACTAATATGCGAACTTACCAGAACGCTCTAGGGCACACATTGAACGCACTTAAAAGGTTACATAGGATAGAAGCGAAGCACGGGAGGGTGCGGAACCACGGGGTGACACGAAGCCATGGGACCACAGAAGAGTCCGAAACCATTGGAGGGACGAAAGCAATGCGGACCACAGACCATGGAAGAACCGCGGGAACACGGCACCACGGGAGTACACGTAGCCGCGGTAGAACATGGGCGTAATCTAAGGGAGCCATGGAGCACGATAGTACGGTAGAACACATAAGAACGGACGCCAGAACCACACCGCGAAACCATGACAACGCATGGAGCCACGACATAGCACACAGCGACGTTGACACGGATGACGCCCGCGAGAGGTCATGGAACGCGAAAGCGTACGGAGCACGTAAAACCACGACGCGCTTGGATCCACACACCTACGCAAAACCTCGAAGCGCATGATACACGTTATACCACAAAGTGCTTTGATCTACGAACTCACACGGAACCTCGAAGCACGCGATGAACACGATGCACGCGGTACCACGAAGCCCTTCGATCTGCGAGCACGTTCTCCTCAACAAACCATGCCACCTCTGCGGCCGACTATCTTAACTATCAACTGTAGTATGGTGTGTGTTCGTCGCACATAACGGTCAGTTTTTTGGCCATTCTCATTGGCTGCCGAGCGGAGCGAAGGCGGCTCCGATTGGCTAAAATGCGATTATGTGGTTTACATCCCTAATCTCATGTAGTTGACATTGCACATGTGGTGATTTGCACATTTGCACACGAGGCTGTCCATTTTTGCTGCCGAGCGAAGCGATGGCGGCCCCAAGTGGCTAAAATAATATTTTAATGACTGGTCAATATTGCTTTTCTTGGGGTTGGTTAAAATAAAACGTGTTTTATTGGTTTAAATATTTTTTTGCTCCTTTTCTCACATTCCAGAAATAAATGGAGGCATTCGACTGCCGGACCTGTGAATCCCGCGTGGTACCGCCGCCCATCGACCTTGACGGACTTGTGCTGGCGCTTCGGCAGTTCGCCTGTTGCGAGGCGTTACTTTCGTGGGACGCCTTTGCGATTGGCTCCATCAGAGCTGAGGGCCGCCGCTGCATTGCGTGTGCCAATGAGCCCAGTGCAGGGGAGTACTGGCACCGCCGTGAGACTGCCCAACCACAGCCGGGTCCCGACCAGTGCGAGGAGCGGATGCCACGGCTATGGGTACACCACCGCGCACGGAGCATCAGCGCCACCGCCGCCAACACTACCAAATGCAGCGACGCCGTCGCTCGAAGAAGCTAAAGCTACTCACCGAAATGGGTACAAAATAAAGCGTTTCCATTGATTGACAAACTATTACTTGAGATACTTTTAAAGCCTACTCATGCTATGTTGTGTCTTTTTTTAGAATAATTCTACGGTTAATTTTAAATGCTAGAAAGTTTATAAGCTATCATCGACTTGGTTCTGAGAATGACGCAAGAAAAATAAATAATAAGATTAGGTATTATGTGTACAAATACATCTGCGGTGCAGGTTAAGGCAAGTGCACAGCGCAGCCTAGAAACGTTTCTCTTTTTGAGCTATAGTTCCAGATTTGAGATTAAGACAAGAGCTCAATAAAACGAATTCAACTTGGTTATTACTAAAAAAAAATAACTTCTACTACAGCGACTACTTTAAGGGCGGACGGGTTGTAGACAGCGTAGGATGCTCTTAGTTACAATGACGACCATTTAAACTAAATAAAACATCAGTGAGGCTGCTTACGATGATGAAAGCTTTTTGTCATGACTGCTATAGCTTAGAGTGACAAATAATTTTTTTCAAACATAGACTGTATTATAATAAAACTTATTATACATCAATGTTGTGTATAGGGTGACTTTAGATAATTAGGCTCTAGCTGCATACCAGCGCAGACTGATCTCCAAACTAGCAGCTACTCATTTTTGACGTATTGTCCACACGTGGATATGACCTACGTTCACGGGGGTGATGTGATTACCAAAATCACACGAAAAAACAAGAGCAAAATAGATTGAGTAGTGATCATGCAATTACTATAATTGCCGTAGTGGTGATAGTACCGGTAAGTTCAAGATGCACTGAAGACAAAACACCGAAGCGTTTGTTTCGACAAGCATAACTTTAATCAGAATAAGTTATCATAGTAGTGTGCACAATATACTAAACAATTTACTGTAGACTCGATATTATGCAGAATTATACTTCAAAGTAACACACAAGCTACTGGGAGCCTTTTGCAACGAAAAAAATCAATTGCGTGATATCCAAATATGTACTCCGTTTTCCAGTAAAAATATTGACCTTAAAAGGTTCCAAAACAGGTTAGCACAAATACCCCGCCGAAGCGAAGCGGAGGCGGAAAGGCCCTACCAATAAGGGCTAAAACCTAAACTACCGCCGCGTAGCGGCGGCGCTCGGCTAGTCTTAACTATAAACTGTAGTATGGTGTCTGTCCGTCACACACAACGGTCAGATTTTTGGGCATTCTCATTGGCTGTCGAGCGGAGCGAAGGCGGCCCCGATTGGCTAAAAATATATTTTTGCTGCCGAGCACAGCGAGGCCGCCCAAGCCGGCACCTGGCACGTTCTTGCGCGACCGAGGGGCCCGCCGCTGCCACTACTTACCAACCTAACGTGCGAGTAGTGCAGCGAGCCCGTGGTGAGCGGAACGGAGGCGCAACACGGTGAGTAACATTAATACGCCCCGCCGCGAAGGGGCTCTGCTTGGCTAGTAGTCTAGAATCTACTTCAGTATAGTTTACAAAACGCTAACTGTAATCGAGTTTGATGTATTGTAATGATTGCTTTGGTCGGAGAAGTCGGAGAAATGATCTTATGCCTGAAATATGCAAATGTCTTTAACTTTGTAGAAACTATACATATTTTGCGTGCCCTCTTGGACCCGATATGTCGGAGCCAGGTCCGACGAGGCCCAACCTAACCCTTACCATTTGGATTGGCCAAATCATTATGCCAGGCCCATTTGATTGGCTGTTCAATAAATAAAAATAAATGATTGGTGACTAATGACAATAGTAAAATTAAGTAGGGTCGGAGAATTGATGATATTCATCCATAACCTATATAAAACGGTTTAATCCCACATTGTTTTATCACCCTTTTACTCCTGGGGTTAGGTATTTTTATCACACCGCCGGTCAAGGTACTCTGCACCGACATCCGAAACCCACATTAAAAAAATTATTCTGTTCGAGTCTAATTGCTCCGCCAGCATGATATACTTTGCAACTGTATTGATATCAAATAGAAGGCAGAATTTCAAAGACATATAGGTATTCTAAGTACGACTTTGTGACCGCCGCCGTCCCCAAGGCGGCAAATTCAAGCTACGTGTCTTCAATGTCGACTCGACATTTCAGCAACGTGGCCACGGTCCCGCTAGGCTAAGCATGCTGTACTTAACGCATATTAGTAGTGTAGATTTGGCAAAAGATGCAAGAGATCTATCTGTTACTAGCTCTGTGCGCGAGCTCAAGCTCCAGACGTCGCAGGATAGTGACACCCTTCAAGATCTCCGCCGCGGTGTCTACGAGGATATTATGCGAGTGGAGCATTCCTGTTTGGTGCGCATGCGCCATTACGTAACCTTAAAGGCACTCGCTAACCCTGACTCAGCGCCATGGATGTACGTCTAGCTCGGCGGTACGGACGTCGACTTTCTCGCAGTCACAAGCCTGTCAAGGTAATACGCTGCCATTACGTTTAAAGAATCCATGTCTCTATTATATTGTGTGTATTGTATTTGTTAGAGTTTCTTTAATACGTCTATTGGATCGTTTTGCTCAGTTCTACAACATACACAACTATAAACCAAAGGGAGGATGACCTCGCAAACTCCAGTACCATCACCAGGTATTGAGTATGCTTATGGCCTACTACGACGGTTGTATGGGTCCGACATCTCTGTGTATGTTATTTGGTGTTCCACCGCCGACACTGTGCCGCATTTTGAACGAGGCGGAGAAAGCTATGTCGCATCGTGAGCTTCAGCTACTTCATCACGCCCTTTTTCAACAAATCCAGAGCTGCGTCCATCGCGTCGGTGCTGCACTAAATTTTTGCGAAACTTCAAAAACACGAGCTTCGAAGAGCAACTTCGTCTCAGGAGGCTCCGCGTTGGTCTCAGCGGTCCAGCGGCGTGTTTTCGCTCTCGGCGCTCAATCTGAGACTTTCAACCAGCATGAAAGACGTCAAGCCCCGATCGGAAGTCGACACGTCATTCCCACTGTATGTGAATCAACTAGCCAGCCACCGCGGAGCAACTGGGCTGAAGCCGCTTCGGCCTAATCCCCTTCATGTACAGGATAATTTCAATTGAACTTGTGTTGTTTTGGTATATAGTAGGGTACTCTCCCGCTCGAATTGTATGGCCAAGTCTAGACAGACAGAGAAAACTAGCAAAAATCGTTGCGGCTAGAGACCCCTTGCTTCAATTCACTTGGGGGGTTCTCGACGGGGAAACCTACAAGGTATTGTTTCCTATTTATTAATAATTATCTGTTTTTTTGTTATCGGTTAATTATCGGGTTTTGTTTGTATCAGGTCCAACAACCCCCTCATCCTGACATTGAAAATGCTCTCTACAATGGTTGGTTGCATGCGGTCTTTGTCACGGGCAAGTTGTGCTTTAGAGCAGCCGGATTAATCGTCTGGGCTAAGAACAACTGCCCGGGCAGCTGGAACGACGCTGACACAAGTTTGAAATTTCACAAAACACTAGCAGACCGGCAACTCAATCCGGATGACCGCTATGGGGTGGTTGCCGACAGTGCGTTCCCGTGTGGGGACAACATGAGAGGTCGCACCTTAACACCTCTTAAAGAAGGAGATCTTCTTAGACTGGTGCCCTCGGTACGTCATACAGTCAAGCGTCTATAGAGCTCTATAACTTCAATTCGGCAAGCTGCCGAATGAGGAATGGGCTCGGTAGAAAAGGTCTACCATCGCCTGTTTTATCCCCTCCCAACAACATTTCACAACGGCAGCAGCGTCTCCAGAACCTAATCCGACTCGCGAATTACCGAGTACGCACAGTTGAGATTAGCCAGATTAGAACAACATTCGTTTGTGGTAGACAAGATAAGCTTGTTCTGGGTTGAAATGAATAGGTGTTTATAATATATTGGATAAAAAAGAAAATGTTGGTTTTCTTTAGGTGCTTCTAGGCTGAAATCAAAGTGCTGCTTTCATCTTAAGTTTTGAAACGTATACGTGTATTATCCAACCAGCTTTGGGGCCAATCCTACTTTTTCTGAAGTGCCGCTACGAGCAAAAGCACTTCTTCGTGTCTCTGCTGTGCTTCTTTACGACCACGATCCATGCGCACTTCGTAACGACGTCTTTCCTCGGCTCTTTCGCGATTACGCTCTTCGCGCGCCCCCAGAAGAGCATCGGCGTCCTGCTGGCGCCGTTTCTCTTGTGCAGAGAGCTCTTGACGGCGTACAAGCTCTCGCTCTTCTCGCTCACACTTTTCTGATTCGAGACGCTCCTCTCTTTCGTCGTGTCTTCTTTTTTCTTCTGCCTCGGAGCGACGACCCCCTCTCTTCATGGAAGAAAGACACGAGGGCCACCATCTCTCCACCCATCATGCGCTGCTGATCCTCAATGCTGCCATTTACTTCGTTTTTGAGCGAGTCCAGGCGCTTGCCTGAGCTTACTCGTCTCCCTTTTCCGTGGGTGGTAGCATCTTCCAAGGCTGGGCGTTTATTGTTTTTGATGCCGTTGTTGGCGTGCATGAATTCATCATAATTGTCGCGTAAAACTCGTAGATCACGTCCACCGAGCCTGTCCGTGGACATCGACAACTGGTGATTCTTCGCTAATTCTCTGGCGTCTGCCACGGCCTTCGACGGATCAGTGAAGAGCTCCGGTCCGTCCGGGGAGGCAACGGTCGGAATGGGATTGCGTCCAGGCTGTCGAGGTCTACCAGCAGCTCGAGATTGTTGGAGTGGACCCTCTGGTCGTGCTCGCTGGTGTCGCCCACGAAGCCCGACGCGGTATTTGCACAGCACCAGCCGGTGACAGCAAGCCCTGGTCCGATAGTGACGACTGACAGCTTGCCGCCTTAGCGTCCTCGCTCCGAGTCTGAGCAATGCTCTCAGATTGCTCGACTTGCGCCTTAAGGCACCCAGGAGGTGCCTTCTCTTCTAAATCTACCCACTCGACCTCAGCATTCGCGTCCACTTCTGAATCATCTTCTTCCGACGACACCTCATCAAATCTCGTAGCAAGACGGGTTAATGTCTCCCCGCTGCGAGTGACCGTAGCGGCCTGGCAAGACGTCGCGGCCGCCGGTGACAGTGGTGGCTGCCCTAGCTGTCCAAACGCCTCGAGGCCAAACCAAAACGTCGTCCCCACCGCCTGTATCGGTGACAGCGCTGTGCGGGCAATTCTCTGGGTCTACGGGTACGGACTCCGGTGCTTCTACTTCCGAGTTATTGGCTGCTTCAGTGTTATCTGTCTGTACGACCGTCTCCTGTGGAGCATCAGATTCTTATACCAGTTGCCGTTTGAACCAGCGCGGGTAACTTGTGGTCATCGTCGCCCTTGTCCTGGCCGTCGAAAGTCTCTAAGCTCCACTCTCCTGCTCTCCCACGCAAAAAACGCACAGGAACGTCGCCACTCTCTCCAGATGGCTTTGCCTTTGTATAAAGACTTTTGAATTTTCTCCGAAGCGACTCGTAGTCGCGTTCAGCCCAACACCTTCGTCTGGTGGTGTTATAGCGGAGCGCTACCTGCTCCCACATGTTCCGGCCAAGAGGCCTGATTTTCTCCACAGAGCGAGAGCTGCTTCGCGACACTGTAGTTGACGTAGCCAGCTCTGCGACCACGCTACAGCAGAGCATCAAATACGAACAGGTTATTCAGTACTTGTCGTTGCTACAAAGCTTGTATTACGCATTAGAAATTCATACACCAGCCATGACTTTGGGGAAGGTAGCCGGACTCCAAATGAGCTGAAATCCCAACAAAGCGTTGATTTTGTTGACGCATCCAAATTGAAGTGTAATTGTATGTTATTACAGCAAACTTTAATTTTAGCTCATCTTTACGAGATGTCTACATGCTCCTCGAATTAAGAGCTCCTAAGTAACATCAGCGGATGGATATCAGCGCTGCTTAACGGGAGGTGGTGGTGGGGTCCAGTCAAGAATGTCTGGCAGGCGCTGAAGATGGCGGTGCTGGCAGCCCCACCAGCCACAGCGACAAATGAACCAAAGTTCATGTCCGTAGAATACTGGTACCTGCTCTCATGGATAGAAGTCTCGAATGGTTACAGCGACCACAGTCAGGTAGTCACCTGTCTGAACCTCGTGGAAACGAACCGAGGGATTGCAAGAATGGTTTAGGAAACGTAGAATACCGCCCCCATCCAACGCATTGATCCCGGCGTGCTAACCCTTGACCGTTCAGGCTGTGAAATCCTTCATTCGCGATGACTTTCTTGCTCCTTGGTGCAAATACGTAGAACTGGCCCATGTACTCGCCGATAATCTCACCTTTAGGGATCGCCCCCGTGGCTATCAAACCCCGCATTCCTGTGCGACGGCTTTTGGCAATGATGAGAGAGGCGCTCTCTCTTAATGCGTTGCCACGCGTCCCAGCAAAGACGCAGTTTTCAGGGGTGCAGAAGCTGTTGCCACGCGTGTTCTTGCACGTCGTCGCATTACACCGGGCCTTGCACTCACATGTAGCGGCGTCCACCTTCATCGAACGGAAGCGAATGCCCAACGGGTTGTCATATGTGAATAGGTGCTCCACGCATGGCGGCCAGCTTGCAGGACGCCATTCCTCCAAAGGGTCACGTCGGGTAGTGTCCTCGATGATGATGAATCCATCACTACTTGTAGTTTAGCTCTGCGAAAGCGTGGCGCCAGTTAATAGCTTTTTGGCAGGGGCTGCGTTCGTCTCATCACCGGAGTCGTCGGAGTAGAAGGCCTCGAAGTACCACGCGAGGTCGTCACTTGGGCAGCGAGAATTTGTAGACACTGAATGATCCCTATCACGAACCGCAGTTCACTTGGAAGGCGACCAAGGCGGCGAGGCCGTCGACGCCTGGGGGTTCCTGGTGTAGGAAGACGAAGACACCCACTCGGAAAGAGTAGACGTCTGCGTGCTGCTAACCAACGGAGAGCATAATGCTTCTGTAACCGTTGAGGCCATCGACGACGTGGGAGACCGTACCGGACGTACAGACGGATGTGGTGTGGATGTGGAAGATGTCTGCGATGAGCTAATTCTCTCAGACAACTCGAACACCGCAGTGAATGGGACGTCAGACAAACTCGAAATCAACAAGCGGCTCTGCCAGCATCATTGCGAACTCCACGACGATCGAGCCAGGTCTGGCGACTGCCATACGGAGTGGCTTCTTTGTCGTAGTACTGCCCTTGAACTTCTTACTCGACGAGGCGGCGGCAGGTCCATCACGCTCACCGTCCACAGGGCTTGCTCTAGTTGCCTGGCGTTTAGCACGAGATTCTGTCACCGGGTTTATAATAACAAAAATACTAACAATTATTTGAATGTAAGGCCACGTTGCTCCTTAGTGGCCATGTAAACAGAACAAGCGTACCGATGTTGCTTCTTTGACGCTACAAGTCCTTTGCCAGAGAATAATCGCGACGGTGTCAAATGCCCCGCACGAAGCGAATATTGGAATGACAACTGCTGAAGTAACGGCGCGCGCGAACGCCGTACATACCTTCATGATCGACTTCTTATATTTTAAACTTGCGATGTGATCGCTTGCTGTATAGAGGTGTGTTTATATCCTATAATAGAAACAATTAAGTGATTTAATCCCGTTGCAAGATTAAGGGGTGATCAAACTTGTTTAATGAATTGTTTGTCAGACCACTTGTTGGTGCGACCAAACAATTTGCGTTTAATGCGACAGTTTGATCACCGGTTTAATGCTAGGGGTAGGTCATGGCCAAACCGTTTTATATAGGTTATGGAAGGCGTCCAATGGCGCAGACGGTGATGGACTGAAACACTAAACCCACCATACGGGAGGAAATTCCATTATCCAGTACATGTACTAGTGTACTGAATTTTATCAAAACCAGCACCAAATTATAAGGGAATGGATGCTCCCACACCGGGGTGGGAATAATATCACTACCGAGAAGTACGCAAAGCTTTTATAAGTGAAATTAGTGTGTTCTGGGGGTTGCATCCCCAGACCCCCGCAATAGAAAAAACATGTACTGGAAAGTGCAACGAGTCCGTACGCTGGGGAGCTCGTCGCTGGACCCGCCTACGCAAATACCGAGCGGCCCTGCTTCGCGGGCACCCAGTCGTGTTGAAGTTAAGATTTGCCGGGACCTCCTACTTAAAGATCGCCGATGATCAGCTCTCCTTCGTCGGAAAGGCTACTGGCTTCTTCGTCTTGGTCAAAATGCGTTTCAAAACGTCGTTACCGGTACCGCCTTAAATCAGTGTAGTGAACGATTATCCGTAGATGGAGTGAGTCGTGAGAGACAACTGATCATCAGCACCAAGAAAGCAGCGGCGAAAGCTGGTCACAATTGTTTCACACGACACGCAGCTTCACCCTCTGGTACCACGGCACCAGAAAACAAGTGCCTTTGGTTCCCCAGAGGAAATATGATAATTCCCAAAGGGTACTCTTTGAGGGCGGGGGGTACTATAATAGGGAGGGGGTTTATTTTAGGGTGGGGGTTTATTTTAGGGACGGGCACTATCGTAAATCCCTACCCAGCTTGCTCAAAATTTTGGGAGAGGGGATTTATTTTAGGGAAGGGCACAATTATAGGTTTTACAGTACTACCTGGTAGCCATGTTATTCCCACCCCGGGGTGCGAATATCCCTTTCCAATTATAAGTATGAGAGTGGTTGCTGCTCCAGACTAGAAAACATGTGAACTTACCCAGCCCCTTCACCTGTCGAGCCGTAATTATCCTTGTGGCATCAAGTTGAATACATAGGAGTATAAAGCGACCGATCAGAATAGTTCCGCGACATACCCCGAAGGCAGGTGATTAAGCAGCGCTTCCAGGAGAAAGCGAGCGACATGGAGAGTGCAGCTGGAGGAAGGAATCTCCCTCCCAGATGAGGAATTCGCTATTGCTGGAGGTAGCAGTGATGAAGAGGGCTCGCTGAATGAGAATTTTACTGCGTCTCACTTATCTGACGAGCGCGTCAGCAATAAAAATTATGGCTCTTGGGCTGTGGCACCTCTGGCAGGCCTTTTGCCTTTCGAGATGGTCATAAATAAACGCACATGCTTCCCGACAGCACAAACGTGCAATCAGCACATGTGGAAGTGACCGAGGCTGTGTGCAATTGGGCTGGGACCGCCTTCTCCCCTGCTGATTTCGGGAAGATGGAGTTCGACCCCAGGTCTGAGTTTCTCTTGTACATTGATGCCTACCAGACGAGGACATACCAGGTACATTGCATGTGGTTTTCAATATCTTAATAACATCTTACGTGGTGGTCACTATGCAGCGCTTTCGAATGAGAACGAATAAGACGGCTCGTGCTCGAAACGCAGTGGTGAAAGACTCGTCCAAGCTGATCCCACTATCTTTCGAGCAATATGCAAGAAGGCTAGAGTGTATTCATGCTGGTAAATACCTGTCACGAGGCAAAGGCAAGCGTTTGAGGCAGTCGCGCTGCCAGTTAGGTTGTCCTGTTCAGGTTCGTATTTCATTTGGTGAAGAAGAATACTATTTGATCTGGAGTTATACTTAAAAGCTACAGTCTGGAATGTTTCCAGACTGTACCAATGTGACTACATATTTTCTATGACATCTAACCAGTTCATTTGAAACGTATTTTGTAGATAAATGCGTGCGTCCAGCGCGATGATACGAATTAACCCAGGTGGGCAGTGTGCGTAACGAAGCTTATGCAGCAGTAGAACCATATCGTCACCGAGGCCTTGTTCAACTATCACCCTCGTACAAGGCTTGCAATCCCCGAAGATGTCGTCAAAACAGTCACACTCTTACAAAAGGATGGCGCAAAGAAGAAAACTATACATCAGTACATACTCGAAACCTGTGACCGTTTATTAACGAGCCGAAACGTTCACAATTTGCTAAGGCATTGAAGGAGAAAGTATTTGGCAACATGACGCGGGTACATCGGCTGAAACAATGGATGAAGGTTTCAGCGAACGGCCTGGCAACATGTTTTGGTCAAGAACGAGCGAATGGAGACACAACAAAGCAGCATTGTTATTGTCATTAACGGTGCATTTACCGGTGGCACTAGCGAGCTCAGTTGGATATTAACATCTCGAACTACTGTAGCGAGCTCAGTTGGATATTAACATCTCGAACTACTGTAGCGAGCTCAGTTGGATATTAACATCTCGAACTACTAGTATGCATTCATTCCTGCAAACTGCAACGGAAACCACTGGTGTAGCATCATGATTCGAAAGTCATGTGATTGCACACAAATACGCTGTTACGACACCATGAGATCGATTTTGCAACTCATATTCGAGCAATAGCACACAAGCTCGCTGGAATTATTTGAGCAGCAGAAACTTACACTTATTTTAGTGTGCAGGAGTTCGATACAGACTGTGGTGCTCAGCGCGACAGCTACAACTGTGGTGTTTACGTGTAATTGGGTTTGAATACTTTCTCGGGGCCCGTACTCTTGGGAAACTTGACAAGAAAACATTGGAGTACGTACACTACAAGTATATGACTCTGTTCAACCGATGAGACTAATAACTTTCACTATGTACGCATAATACATATTCAATTATATGAATTGGAATTGATTGTTGAGCGCTAAACAAATTAGTCTTTAGAGTGGTGTAGCGTTTGGCGTTTGGAGCTGACACGCAAACACTGAGTGCCAACTGGCGTATACAACCCCTTCAAAGGTGATACCACCATTGGTACGAGATTCGCCGGGCATCATTGGACCAAGTTACGGTAGTGCCGACAACTCGCGACGATTGGTCGAAACTCAACCTAGTGACGAAGCGACGTGGTATTCCAGCCGGGAGCCACGGGACATGAGCTGAGACGCGACAGGCCGTGTGACGCAAGGGATAAAGCCGCGGGGTCGGAGATATCCGGTATTCTTCCGTGTTCGACAGAGCTTCAAGTCGCTGACAAGTCGTCGGTAACGGCATTTTTGACAGGTTCAGTGGTCAATCCGAGTAGGAGCGTGACTGTGGAGCCTGAGAAGAGCGCAAAAGACAAGATCTTTGGCTGGCCAGGATCCAACGACCTACCGGCAGTAAGTGCGACGGTTCAGACTCCTGCGACCTTTCGAGTCGTCGGTGGTAGTGAAGAAAACCCATAATGGACATGTTTGATTAGATATTTGTATAGGTTGATAGTAGGATTAGATATTACATTAAGAGCCTTTGTGCTCTAAGAACAGAACAGCATTTACTCTCAACCAAACAAAGGCACGTCCGACTATCGGTAAGTACGCAGTAGTGGCGGGATAGTTTCGGTAGCCTACATATGACTGTCGATGATCACTCCTACTGATGGTAGCTTAGTGTTTATCCCGGCAGGGCCAAGAGATAGAGAGTAGTTTGACCGTGTATTTGATAGCAAGTCATCGGTGCGTGTGTTGGATAAGCTTGTACGCTATCCATATATTACTTACCGATCGGAGTATAACTCCGACACCCCCGTGTCAGGTCTGAAACACGTCCGGTACACTATCTTTATAGGGACGGCGGGGTATATTTGAGAAAGAGAGAGAACACTCTAGCCTTTGCTCGTGGCTAGCAGTATTAAGTCATCAGCGGCTTGCTTAGCAGGACCCACGATACACAGAGGAAACCCCAACCTGTTAGGGTAGTTCCTGGGCCTTCAGGTTCTATACCCACATTAAAGCCTGACTAAGTTATCGGAACTCAGTAGGTGTTGTTGGTGTGGAAGTGTACCAATACATTTCTGGCGTGTTCCTACACGACATTAGCATACATGTAGTTAGAATTGACAGAGAACTTTCTGAATTTTACATAGTAGCGCTTTCCGGATGCGTATACCCTAGCCAATTCATATTGATAAACTTGCTCTCTGTCTGGAACGAGTCGGGATACAGACTGGTCTAGTCTGGTGCAATTGGGGTCGTCTGGATTCGGTCTGGTGCAGTCGGGAGCTCCAGGCTCGTCTCATATTTTCCAGTCTGGAGCAGCAACACGTGTCTATAAGTATACACATTAGGTTCGCAAAGCGAACTTAACAATCCGACACATGAGCTGGGATACAGTTACTGTTATCCTGGGAAGACAGCTTGAAGGAGGAATTAAATTATAAAAGTAGATTGCTGGCACTTTTGCAAAACGTAAGTAGTCGTCTGCATCTACTTCTACTACTACTAGCAAGACACCTGAAACGATTTAAGAATACTTTGCACCACGGGCTTGGTGCGCAGGGTAGTTTTTGTTGAGGCTCCTCTGACTGCAATGGCCCCATGTCTTGGAAGTGGCGATGTCGAAGTCCACACTTCGGGGGCACTTGCATTTCGGCAGTCTGCGCCAATAGTAAAATGTTTGTGATACTCTCCACTCTTGGCAGTTCAGGTGGGGTTCCGTTGAACATTATTGCATGGTGAATTGTACTTGTATCAAGACCATATTGACTACATCTTTCGCACTCATGAAGCCATGCACCTCGCCCCCAAACGGAGTTTAAAGGCATTGTTGTATTCTTTACAGAAGAGTTTAATGGGATGGATTGTGGTATACCAAATATAAAGCCGTGCGTTCAACCCGTGAGCCCGGTCCATATCGCTTCAATGTTTTAAAAAGTAAAAGCGTTGACTGAGATGCTTGTCGGTCGTTGCAAACATGCTTATGCCACGTTTCCGGCATACTCAAGCACGGCATACTGGATAATGTCGAATTCCTTTTCCTAGCCAAAAGAACACCCAGCACACTTAGCCCGTGCTCTTTTTCTTTTGGTCATAAGCTCAATGCAAATTAGGCTGGATCTATCTATAAGTAGATGCAGACGACTACTTACGTTTTGCGAAAGTACCCTCAATCTAATTATATTATTTAATGCTTCCAGCTAGAAGAGCTGTATGGACAGCCTCACAGAGATTAATTTGTTCCCGAAAAAGCTGCCTGTAACACAGTCAACATTCAAGTAACCTGATGTAATGATGTACAAATACACGAACCAAGTTATGATGTACAAATACACGGAGCACTGAACCAAGTTCCCGGAGGCCAGGATTATTATTCGCGTTTAAATACGCATCATGGCCTTAATCCTGGGCAAATACTGTAAAAAAAAAAGGTTTCGAAAAAGTTTACAGAAAATAAACTCATAAGTACGAAATCCTGATCTTCAGCTTCTGTCGCAGAGAGGTTGAGAACACGAGACCTGCACCACCTATAGCCTTGCTCAAGGTAGACCAACACTAATGGAAGCTTGGGGTTGCATGGCTCTGGCGCTGAAAATGCAGCGAGTTTAAGCCATTTCGTTCACATAAAAAAGTCACTTGAAAATGATCCTGGCCTTCAACAGTTACCTTTCTAAAATAGGTTGGGAACTTATTAAAATAGCTTTCAAAAGTCAATGCGGCTTCATTTTCTGCCTAATTGACGCCTGCCTCTCATATAATTTGTATGACGAAGATATTCACCCCTATCTCTTTGGTTATTTCGTGCAGATGCTCCTGCTCAAATATTGGATAACAGCGCGGGCAAACTCAGTTGGGGAATAGCTGTCGCAAATTGTTGTAACTCACTGTTTGTGAGTTCAACAATTAGATGTGGTAGCACTTTAGCAGAGGGAAGGTCTTATGCTTTGTTGTAGTGCCCGGGATCGTCTCCCGAAGTCGCCAGTTGTGGTTGTCCACGTCTGCTTGGCCATAGCAGGAGTCAACTTTTATTCCTTCTTTAAAGATTCCGGAATGATCCCAAGAGGCCCTTCCTTTTAACGACCTCCTGCATTCCTATGCCTAATATGTATCCCTATTCTTAGAGGCACCACTGGTATCTTGGTGTATTCTTGCTGTCTTCTGCAGCTGACAACACTGTCACCTGGCTTCACGCGGTATCCGACCTTCAACCACTCACGAGCTCCTGATTTTCTCGTGACATTCCGTCCCTGTATAGAAGTCCTCCCTCTGTTCTTGCGTTCGTGATAGCGATTGATCAGGTCGCTCATGTACTTGAGATTTCCAGAGGTTCCCAGGTTGTTTGGCTATTGCCGGTCCATTTGACTTCATAGGATGGTTTTCCACGAACACGCTTGTGTCCCACAATATCACCAACCAGTTCGCCCTCGGTGCCATCTGCTAGGTGTACCTTGAATGTGTTTTGCTCCCTAGATGTTCTTCGCAAATATGGTTTGAGATAGCTTGTGTGAAAGACGGAGTGAAATTTCAGGCCTTTGGGTAGTTTGACTTCGTTATAGTCATGCCATAGTCGGTTCAGTATAACATACGGGCCAATCCAGCGAGCTCCCAATTTCTGCTTCGTTGTACCAGCATGATAATTGGCCAGATTCTCTGTTGATAGCAGCACTTCCTCCCCGACCTCAAATGATTGCATTGGTCTGTTATCATTGTAGTATTCGCTCATACAATCAGACGCTTGCTGTCGTTCACGTCGCACAGTAGCTAGTCGGTCGCTTGGAGCTCGAGGATCGTTTTACCCAATGCTCGACGTCGCCGTTCTGAAGTTGTCGTGCTTAGTGGACTAAGCAGTGTTGCTGGTGTCGACGGCAAACACCCCCAGTCCGCCTCAAAGGAGGCTATGCCAATAGATTGTTGATATCTCGAATTATATGCAAACTCTGCTAGAGAAAGGTATGAGTCCCAGTCCGTTGATGCTCCATTCGAAAATGCCCGCAAGTAGTTCTCAATAGATTGGTTGAGACGCTCAGTTACTCCATTTGCTTGGTGTCGAAAAGCGCTCGTCAGTTTTTGTCGAGTCCCAAGCATTCCGCATAAAGTCGTACAGACCGTAACAGTAAACTTAGGATCTCTATCAGAAAGTATCTCCACCGGGATCCCATGCAAGACAAAGATTCGGTCGCGATACAGCTCAGCAATATCCTGTGTCGTATCAGTGCCTCGACACGCGATGAAGTGCGCACGCTTAGTAAGCTGGTCTACTACCACCAGAATAGAATCCAAATTCGAGCGAGTCTTCGGTAATGCCACTATAAAGTCCATGGCTACATGACATGTAGCCATGGATTTTACACATTGTGTCCATCGTCCGTGCGATATCGACTGACTTTGTAGTAATCCAGGTGGCTTCGTGTTCCGAGCCTTAGCTCTCCGGCACGTATCACAGGTTTTACCGTAAGCGCGCACGCTTCTCGTCATATGCTTTCAGTAGTAGTGCGACTCCACCAGACGAAGGGTTCGTACAATACCGGGATGTCCGCAAACCTCCACGTCGTGGAACTCAAATAAAAGAGCATTTATAATTCACGGATGTCAGGGAGAACTAATCGAGGCGCTTCGTCATTGGGCCCACAGTACATCAGTTCCTTCCTATCAAGAGTGTATCTTTCGATGTACTTGATCTTCGCATTAGGAGCCGACTTGTCTCCGTTCAGTATTTGAATTATAGTCTTGATGTGGGGATCCTCGTTATATCGCTCGATTGCTTCATCTATTAATGGCGTAATTCTTTTTTTCACACGAGAATGCACTACTGCTGCTGCAATAATTATCTCCAGCGATTGTTGCTCTTGGAATTCTGCTCGCCGCGAAATTCCATCAGCAACAGTGTTAGATAAGCCTGGAATATACTTGAACGTGATGGGATATTCACTTAGCTCGTCATACCATCGAGCAATTCGTCCACTCGTCAGCATACGGAACTGGAATTCTCGATCCGCAAGCTAAGTACGTAACCCCATCTCGATCCCGGTATCCTAGATCTCGAACTCACTCGTCTTTCTGATATAGATGATCAGCTCAAAACAGTTCAGAAGGCCACGGGTCAATTACAACAGCAGTTGACCGAGATCCAGAAGCGTCATGACGAGTTAATCCGGGATCATAACCGCACTCATCACCAACGGGACGCAGCTCTTCTCCGACTGGCGCAAGTCGCTGTTGCTGCCACAGAGCCGATTTCAGTACAGGGCGCGCCCGATCTAGCGGTGGATCTAGCAGCCGTTGCTAAATCGGGCGTTCACATAGCACCGTCGGTGACGCCCCCTTCCAATCAGGCAAAATCCTCCGGGTCAGCAGCTTCCGGCGCTTCTTCTTCTGCTGCGTCGGATCTATATTCGGCCCCAGCTCGAGTGTCTAAATCTTCTGGGAGTTTACGTCTTGATTTGACCTCTGTCTCAAGGGCTGGATCTCCAGCTAGGATCTCAGATTCGGCGGAGCCAGATCCTGATCTGGCCTCGTCCAAGCGTCTGCGAAGCAGATCTCCATCTCCCGCCTCAGGTCTTCAGCGCCCGTCAAAGCAGCCGCGGCCACTCTCCCCTAGCCCAAGCAGTGGTGGAGATGCTCTTACAGCAGATCCTTCGCCTGGCGAAATCAACGATGACGGAGGTGCGGATGACCGTGCGGATCTGGATCCTACCGACACCGCTCCGGCTCAATCTCAATCCCCGGTCTTCAAATCCAAAGGTAGAGGCGTCAAATCCAAAGGCAAGGCTAAAAGGGCCCTTGCGTCGAGCGGCCTATTCAGCAGCTCCGAGGACAGCGAGGAGGATGAGGATCCCAAGGGCGATCCGAAATCGGGGCTCAAATTCCAGGCCAAGGCCAGGGCTCACGGCAAGACCATGGAGGATGTCTTCGGTAGCTCGGATGATGGCGACGACGACGACGGGGCTCCTGAAGATCCCGTGGATGAACAGATTGCGGACGAATTGTTGGAAGAAGACATTCGGCGTGCTCTAGCCCAATCTCGATTGGAAGCCCGGCGTCTCGATCACTCCGCTCCGGTTCGCCATTCGGCTGGATTTGGGGCCAGTGGATCTGGGATCTCGGCGGCAGATCAAGCTGCAATCGACCTCAGCCAATCGAATCCGACTTCTTCTGCTAGGTTCACTCCTACTGGATCTGCCTCTGGATCGGTACGTTCTCCGGCACCGGCCAGATCCGGTTCAGCGGCTGGTGGATCTGCAATGAGAGCCGACCTGTCAGACATGTTGCCTGAGCAATCGTTCGGTCCCGATGACGCTTTCATACCTGGGCGATCCAGATCTCGAATTCGTACTATCACCAAAATCGCCCTTGGGCCGCGGAGAAACTAAATCGCGTGGCCAGCACCTCTATGAAGGTCACTCTCTTGTTTCCAGATCTGCCACTGCAGCCAGGTTGACTCTTTCCTGGTGCTGCTGTGGAGATCCCGGTGACTGAGTACCGTGATAATCTCATCGACCAGCCCAACATTGAAGCTCTCCGAGCGGCAAAACCCTGGAAAAAAGCATTGGCGAATCCAAATCGGACAATCAATTTTCGTGCCGATGTAAAAGGTCGTCTTGGACCTTTCATCCACCTCAATGTCCAGTTTGAAGAAGCTTATCTCGATGCGATTTGGGGAAGCACGCACAGATTTCCAATCCCCAAGGACAAACTGCGAGATCTGCCGTGGATGGCTTCATTCAACAAGCCGCGGAACAACCGTCGCAGTCACGCTGGGTCCATATGAAAGAGTGTTCTCGTAGTCTTGATCTATGCGATGCAGGAAGGTTGGTGTGATTTGGACATCCTCCTGGACGTCTTACTCCTCCACCTACCGACGCGTGGCGGCAAAGTGACTTGGTACCCCGGATCTGAGGCCCGTAAGGCCAACATGGTGGATCCAAATCTCAATCGTCCTGAACCCCCATCCTGCTGGAAGCTTTGCGTGAAACTGACGCAGCAGAGCCATGGCGTAATCAACATCGGGCCGACCTGGCCCGTCATCCAGCTAATCAAGTACCTCGCCTAGCCGGCAAGTTCTTCAACCTTCGAGTAGCCGAATCCGGTGGATCTGCCACTGTCACTCTGTGATCTGAGCTCTCCGCATGTTCAAGATGCCGGATCGCACCTCGGCCATTCGGATTGGGCCCAGCCACTTCCCCTCTTTGCCAGATCTCAGCCGCGGTAGTAACTCGTGACAGCGTAGTGTAGGCAGATCTCATCGACTCATCGTTTAATCTCCGTAATCCACTTACTTTCCAGATCCCTTCTTGACATCAATAGATCTGGGATCTGATCGTGACACTGTCCGACATCCCAGGATCTAGAGTCTTCGCCTCCAGATATGAGTTTCTCCTTCTCGAATCTTGCATATTCCATCCCCGATCTTGCATGTACACTTCACTAGAATGCATGATATAAATGCCCGTCCTCCGATCCACAACCTCCTTGTGAATCCTTCCACATATTCTCTACTAGCGTGGCCAACTCACACAAGTAGACCCCCTAGGGCTATTCTTCGTGGGATTGCATCGCGCCAAACCGATTCCGGTTCGTTTGATCCCGCAAGAACTCATGTAGCAATCCTCTACAATTCAGATCTGCCTCATCCACCCAGCTTGGTTCATCATATCCACGCCAGTGGACTAGGAATTCGCGATAGATCCGACCATATCGAGTTCGCTTGCTGGATCGCATATCTGTGATCTTCTCCACTTCGAACTCGTCGAATCCAAGAACTGGGGTCCAGCTGTCTTCAGGCAGCAGGATCTCTTCGAAATCTACGCGACCCTGTTCATCTACGGTCAGCCGGATCTTGGGTCGATCTGGGTACTCGTTTACCAGCTTTAGCTTGGACACATGCACGATCGGGAATAGATGATAGTCAGTTCCACGGATCTCGAGTTTCGCCGCATGTTCACCGATCTTGTCCGCTACTTGGAATGGTCCGTGTCACAGGTGGGCTAATTTACGAGCGTAACCCTCCTTCACCCGGTCCAGGTATAACCACAACTGAGATTCGGTCAGGATCTGGTGCGGACGAGCCACATCGTTGTGTCGTTCGGCCCGATCTGCGATCGCCTCCTGTAATCAGCGGCTAACTTGGGATCTGGCTTGCTGATACTGCCTCTGGATCTGGTATCTCCACCGTCTTGGATCTCGATCTCGCCTCTTGGTGCTGCCTACAGGAATAGTGGCCTCAAGAGTGGATTTGGGATCCTATCCGTGGACTAGATAAAAAGGGGTATCGCCTCGGATCCGATCTTGGGCCGTGTTAATTGCGAACGTAAGCGGCTCTGCGTACTCGTCCCAATCTCGCTGGTCGAGATCCTGAACGTACATCTTGAGTGCTCTCGTAATCGTCTGAACCATGCGTTCCGCAGATCCGTTAGCTTGAGGTCGGTATGTCATCGTGCTACCCCCAAGATCTTGTTAAACGCGCGAAAGAAATCCGACATAAAACCTGGTTCACGATCATGCCGGATCATCTCACTGGCACCAAATCTGCGAAAGACACACTCCTCATACGATTCGGCGATGGTGTGGGCCGTTCTGAACGCACTTGCCTTCATAAAAAGTAATACACAAATACAGTCAGACAGTACCATGGTGGCCATTGACATCTATACCTGTGTTGAATTAATAAACTATACAAATGTTACCTGTGTCGTCGCCCTCGCGGTTAAGTACGCCAATTTTAATATCGAATGTTGCACGAATTATTCGTGGAAATTAATACCTGTCTGAATAGCGGGTAATGCGGGTGATAAGCTTTCTTAGGTGTCGTTTCGTTCCACAGTGTGAGCGTTCATGAGTGTGGATATTATGTATACACTTGTTGCGTAGGATCTTACACACGCTCGTGTAGATGACAGTAAGTTACTCGCGAATTCGCGGCGAAGGTGTATTAGCCTGACTCTGTCAGCCTGACAGTCAGGCACCGTGCCTGACCAAGTGAGCTGCCCATGTACACTTCCTGACCCAACGGGCTCCCAGCGAGTGACCAGACACTATTGCGCGGGGTGTAGAGAAAAAGCGGTACTTCAGAGTTTGAATCAATACATATCTCGCGCTTATAATATTTGACGAACAGTTACCTTAATCAAATAAGGCTAGAACTATTGTTTGAAGCTATTTAATCAAGGAAATTAGATATTGCAGTTTCTTCATGCTCATACTGGTACCGGATACGTAGCCTTGGTATAATCTCAGCTTACAAAAACCAAGTCAAAGTAGCTGCCGGCTACCAGTACGCCGCCAAGTGACGAGCCTTCAAATCGACACTCGATTGGCATTTGCTTCAACCAATGGAGCGTCATGGCGTTTGGAGACCTCTCGCAGACACATTCGATCTTCTACCTCGTGCAGCAGAAGTGAAAAGCAACCAAAGCGAATGTTGGCTCGGTAAGCTTCTCTGTGGCAATAACTATGGCTTACTCACCTATCACCGCAGTCTAACTTTTCATTAGTCGCGTCGCACAGGCAGCTTTTCGCCAAGGCCCGACGGCCTCGCAACTCTCACGCCACAGCTTGCTCAACCAGGCGGCGCAGCACCAGCAACGCTCGTATGTGGTGGACCCTAAGCGCGGCAACGGCGGTGGTGGTGACTTTACGCTCACCCGCAACAAGTATCAGTCTGTCCTCAAAGAGGAATTCCCGCTTGAGTTAGGCGGCTCACTGCCCGAAGTTACAATCGATTGGGAACAATGGGGTGACTGTTCACTGCCAGGGGACCGCACCATCCTCGTGTTGCCATCCTTCTCGCACTCGAGCCATGCCGCCTCCAACCGCGATGACCCACGCCCTGGCTGGTGGGAGAACATGATTGGCCCCGGAAAAGCCATTAACACTTCCTACTTTCGCGTTATCTGCCCGTCCGTGCTGGGCAGTCCATTCGGTGCGACGTCGCCACTGACGATCAATCCACTCACAGGCGAGAAATACAAGGCCTCGTTCCCACAGCTCACACCCGCCGATATGGTGCGCTGTCACGCCAAGATCTTGGAAGATCTGGACATTGACAGCGTCCACACGGTTATTGGCGCTAGCATGGGCGGCATCCAGGCGCTCGAGTTCGCAGCCCAGTTCCCGGACCGCTTGGACCGGCTTGTCGGTCTCGCCTGTACGCACCAGACCACCCCCGGCACGGTCGCCTTCCGACGTGTGCAGCGCCGTGCGATCCTCGCCGACCCACAGTACAAGGACGGTAACTACACGCCCGGGGTGCCGCTTGAAGGCATGAAGGTGGCGCGTGAGCTAGGCATGACGTGTTATCGCTCCCGCGAAGAGTTCGACGCCCGTTTCGACTGGAATCCCACTGGCCCCATGCACTTCAAGACGGCGACGTTCGAGGTGGAGAGCTACATGGATTATCAGGCCAACAAATTTGCTCGGTTGTACGATCCCAATTGCTACCTGCTGCTATCCAAGGCTATGGACCTGACCAACCTGGGCCGCAATGCGCTCAATCTGGCCGAGGGAACGAGCCGTATCTCGTGCGACACCCTGATCATTGGCATTAAGCAGGACTTGCTGATCCCGATCCAAGAGCAGCGCAATCTTGTGAACATCCTGCAGTCGTATGGCCACAATGCTCAACTAGTGGAGGTGGACTCCAAGTTCGGCCACGACGCCATGTTTAACGGCCAGATGCAGCGCGATGTGTTCTCGCCGCTGGTTCGAGAGTACGTTGAGGAGCAGCTCGCCAACATCCTGCCGCACGAGCAACATCGCTACAGCAGTCTGTAATTGTTACTGTACAGTATTCGTTGCCGCAGTATGTGAAAAAAAAAAAAATCTATGAAGTTCGACTATCGAAAACTGCTGTATAATTTTGGATCACTTCAATGCTGTGTGGTCCACAACTATACCTCTTGACACGGCGGTCTCACGACAGCACTTCAGTAATTACAGTGAAAGGAATCCTGAGATGCTGACTACGATGCTGAAGCCGTGGACGTTGCTTCGCCTGGATTGGCTGTTGACGCCCGACGCGCTGCTGCAGCTGCTGATCCTGTGGCCGCTGGAGCTGTACGAGGCCGTTGCCATCCTTCCCGTGAGCTTCCTACGTCGCCACGTGCCTGTATTAGGCGGTGCGCTAGTCGTGCTCATGACACTGCACGGCATTTTGCTGCGATTGTTTCTAGAGCTTCTGCGTGCCATATTCGCGCGTGTGACCTACTCTCGCGACCCGGTGCTGACGTTCCGCAGCTTCTGGCGCGCCATGCAGGATCACTACGCCTTCCTGGAGCCCAGACGCGTGGATTGGCAGCTTGTGCGCCAGCTCTTCGGGGACGCCATCCAGCCGGCCACAAGCGACGACGACCTCTGGATCGCACTACAGGAGAGCGTATCGCTATGTGACGACCCGTCGCTGGCCGTCTCGCGCGTGGCGGGAGCCGCTGCTGGAGCTGCAGGGCCCAGAACGCTGACAGTGCGCGGTCACAAGCTCCCCACAGCCGCGGCTCTGAGATGCCAGCAGTTAACGCTGGCTGCTATTGAGAGAGAACACCTGACTCAAGGAGGCCGCAGGATCGCCAACAACCGCTTTGTGTGCGGTATCTTAAATGCTGAGACCTGTCCGGGGTGGAGGATCGGCTACATTTGTCTTACTGCTATGCAGGGCTTTGTGGAGTTTCCACTGCCCAGAGTAGACGCTCTAATGCCTTCCTGGACCAGAGGATCACCAACAGCTAAAATGGCAGGAACAGGGGCAGGCCAGACGCTGCTAGAAGTGGTCGGCAAGCCTGGAGAGGGCAGAGGAGGATCACTGGCGAGCAGCTCGGTGACTGTGCCTGAGATCTACGACTTGGAGTCGATGCGCTGGTCACTGGAAGCAATTTTACTGGGCTTAGGAGATGTGGACGGACTCATTTTGGACCTGCGCTTTAACCAAGGTGGAGGTTCTCACGTTGCGGCGTTGACCGTCGCTTCGTTCTTTGCCAGTGAAAACAAATCGGCGCTGGCGTTTTCGACGGACGAGAAATTGCCAGGTGCGACATCGAGATTCTCCAAGAGGAAGAAATATTACATTCCATACACATCACGCTGCACGCGCTACCGAGGCCCGCTAGCTGTACTCCAGAGTCAATACACTCGCGGGTAAGGAAGGAGCATTGAAAATGGTTGCGTAACTGGTCTAACCTTTGGTTTATGTGGCTATGGTAACAGTACGGCGGAGTTGCTGTGTCTGTCGTTGATGAAGCGTCCGCTTACGTCCCGAATCGGTGCTCCCACCGCTGGGAGTCTGTCTCCTACCCGGCAGCTTCGTTTACCAAACTATTGGACAGTTGAAATCCCGCACCAGCGGATCTTCAGTGCAGACAATGAGCTCTTTGAAGGTGTAGGCATTCCGCCTACTGAAGTCGTGGCCGAAGTGTTCCCCACTCAAATGACGAACGGCAACTCGCCAAAGAAGCAGAGAACAACAGCCGCTGCATCCAGTGCCGCCTTCGATCCGTGTGTGAGGAAGGCGATCGACCATATTATGGGTGTCGAGGCAGCGCTTGACAAGTGAAGTGTTGCTGTATGTAGCCTGCCGTGGGTCCTATTTTTCGCCTTTATATATGCATCGAGATATTTAGCTCATACTTCTTGTTAATCTGCCTGACTTCGCTAAAGCTGCGTCGGCACACTACAACGACAGCTTCAGTACGACGAGTTCTGTTGCTGTGCTCCGTCGGATGTAGCCGCTCCCGAAGCAGCCCCAGGAGAGTACAGATAATGGTACATCTGGTCGTGCAATCGAATATGATTCCGTGACACGATCGAAGTCCCGTCTAGACGAACTGCAACACACAACAAATGAGGGTGACACAGTAAGTTAATCTGCATACGTACAAACCATGCATGGTGTACAGACAGAATCGCACCTTCGAGGTCGATATCGTAGCTGAACTTCTTGTTTGCCACGAAGTGAAGATTGCCACTGACGCTCTGCGATGCGTTGACTGCAACTGGAGTGGAGAGGAGAAGTCGGCATTGGTACCAATGCGTTCCTGCGTCGTGTGGTGCTGTACTGAGCACTACAAGCGCATCCGATCCTAAGAATTCGACAGTGAACCAGCAGCCGAAACCGTGCATGATTGCGGTGCGTTCGACCACAAAGTGGAACGGGAAGTCAAAGGTGTCCAGCTGGTCCTTGGTGATGTCTGCAAAGTCCAAAACATGCTCAGCGAATCGCGAGCTGAGCAGAATGTCTGGTGGGAAGTATCCAACCACGGGCTGCGAGAAGTGGTTCTCCATTGCTCGTGCTCGAAGACTCGATAGATTGACGCCGTAGAAGTCCTGCTGCTGCCAGAACGCCACCTTGGCCATCTGCTCTCGGTAGATATTATCGTCGGAAAAGGGCGACATTAACATGGTGCCCCTGGACGGGAACATCTTGAAGCTGGGCGTCGGTCGCCGCCACTTCTTACCAGCAGTGACGAATGTCTCAAGCATGCGCTCGTGCACGAGGAAGAAGCCCATGGGCTCGGACACCACGATGTCAACCTGTTCGGGAAGTTCCACCTCCTCCATCTTGCCCTTGATGACAGTAATGCGGTTGCTGAGTCCGTTGGCGGCTACCAGTTCACGAGCACATTCGGCCATGTTGCTCAGCTCTACGGCGTACACTATACGAGCACCAGCCTTGATAGCGAAGAAGGCAAGGATGCCCGATCCAGTACCCACATCCAGTACAACCTTATCCCGGAAATCTGTTGGGTTGGAGAGCATCGCGCGCTCGTAGGTGCCCGTGCGTACGTGGTCTTGCAGCATGTTTTGCTGATGCAGCAGCATCCCGTAATATTGCGAAAAAGGGTTGGCCTCGTCCTTATCGTCGTTGCCATCGCTAGTCTTGGCGGCACCCGATTCTTCAGCCGTTGGCAACTTGCTCCCAGTCTTCAGCCAGGCCTCGCGGTCCTCGGACGAGGCCGGAGACGCTGCAGGCTGCTTCTGCTCCGACATTCCTTGCGTGCGATAACGGAGCTATTGGCTGGATATCCAATCCTTGGCTGTGATTGGTAAAATTCTCAAGTTTTTGAAAAATTATTTTTTTAGCATCTTTTCCTTACCCTTAAAATAAAAATAAAACACTCAGACAATCCCCTCGATAGTCATCGCGTCGGGAGACGGTTATTTTATTCTTGTCTAAGGGGAATTCCTATCGTGAAACGTTAGCTCGGTACAGTCAAACTTCCTCTCGACCGTGATATCCCAAATAGTGGTACTCTCCATATAGGGATAGAAAATGGATCCACGGAATACAAACTCAAGTCAAATATCCCTCTTCCCCCTCGATAGTGGTTAGTGATACGAAAAGCTGAAAAGTCACTAAATAGAGGTCTTTAACTATGGAAATTAACTATTGGCGGAAGGACGGTCAATGAAGTCCATCATTGCCTTTGCGGCATTGTTAGGTTGATGGACGGGTTCATAGCCATGTATCTACAGGTGTTGTGCGGTTTTAATAGGCTATTGAGGGGTGGGCTGTAGATAGAGTGCTCGACGGTACCGGTACATTATCAGCCATTTGCAACCAAGGGGAAAATCTAAGGAGCTCAAGCTTAAGGAGCTCGAGGTGCGAAAGACGTGCGAAAGGATTTTTACAATACCAAAATTTGTAAACTGGTTAGAGCAAAAGAATTGTGTTCACTTACTATGACAAATCGTCCCGACCTATTAGTTTGATGTCACTTGCCATTTCAAGTGGTCAGAAACTTCAATTTTGAGGTATATTCCGCAATTGCCATTCTGGAATTTCGAGGATGGCGAGAAAGCGAAGAGCAGTGTTTTTGCGCTGCGCTGCTCCAAGTGTAAGAAGGTATTCTCAACTTTGTACTCGAAAAAACGTCACGAGAAGAAGAAATTGGATTGTAGCACGCGTGCCGTCAAGAAGCGAGCAGCAGAACGCAAAAAGCGCCGTAAAAGCCAAAGCAAAGCATTTTACTTGCGCCGAAAGTGGGTGTTTCGCTAACCCGCGACCCACTTGACAAGGCCCTGGACACTCTGCTGTCGAAGATACCAGGGAATCCAACGAGGGTGTGGCTGCGAGCGTTGCTCAGCTGGAAGCCCGTCTTCGTGCTCTAACCCGAGTTAGCTAAGCTCAATTATTAGGTTGTAGACGTTAAGAAACTACTCAGCCATAAATCAAACATTTCAGTCATTTTAAAAAAAAGAATATGGTTGCTAAGTATTCCCTCGTCTGAAACGGAACTGTACAACGATCAACAGAAAAAAAGAAGGACATTTTTAGTCTAATAATTGAATGCATTCCAATGCCCATATTTTTTTTTATAATAGTTTTTATGAAAACACGAATTTTGTGGATCCCCAAAATCGATCTTACTCGACTCCAAAACTGATCTGAAAAACGCCCGTAATGCTCTTAAAACTACCAAAAACGATCTTAAAGCACGTAAAGTACTTTTAATTAACCAAAAACCGTTTTACGGCGAACTGGGTAACCTATTGCCATAACACAAGTATCACGAATATCGGTGCAGTTTGGATATGAATTTATGAATATTTGTGAATTGTCGTGAATTATATACCTTGTGGCTGGAGGCTGTTGTGTTTCTCTTTTTTTCGAGTTTTAAAATGGTCTTTGTCCTGCAAAGCCCCAGCTCGAGGTGGCAGGAATGCCTCATCAAATGGTGGATACTGCAGATCTGCATCTTGGCTCCAATTTCGCGAAACAGTAGTTTGTTGTGAGGGCACTCTAGGGACGGGAGGTGCATGGGGATGCACTTCACCCGCCACCAGTAAACCCACAAACGAAAATTGTGGGGTTGGATTTAGTGCAGGATGGTTGAGGTCCACACGCTCACTAAGAGTCGGCTCTCGAGCTGTTCCTGCAATCCCATGGTTCTTCTTGTGTAGATTGGCCTTTTGACGCTTGGCTCCTTTCTTGCGTATGATCAGCGCAGGTTCTGTCTGTACGTCCTCAGGGAGCCCCCGCCTCGTCAACCAGTGTTCATGAAAATGCTCAACCTGCAGCTTTTGTTGGCGTTCAGACTTATTAATGCCATTGAGGCCGTGAATGCAGGGCCTACCGTGGGAGTTCTTAAATACTCCAGCACAAGGGTCGCAGTCCTGCCGTCTCCTGACGATGTCCAGCGCTTCTCTCCACAACTCAGCAGTCTTGTTTAAGGCAAAGCGACTAATGTAGAGGACGACAGCAGAGTAGGTATCATCACGTAGAGCATGAGGAATCGTACCCATATCTTTTTCCACAGCTGTGCGGACGTTCTTGATGCAGGATTCCCACCAAGGCAGAAGCTTTCGAAATGCTGTAGGTAAGTCACCACGCGATGATTCCAGCCAGCGTTTGCGTTTGGAATGTGTGCTTCGACAGGCGAGGAGTCACGGTATCCGAAGTGCAAGTATTGGGAAGTCCAACATCGAACGAGTTTTGTATTTCCACCAGTGTTGGTCGAGATAATTTGCCAATTCGACGTTAGTTGATCGAATACTGCTGCACCGCTCGATAAAATCTGCTTCGGTCGGAGAATCTACAGCACTGTAATTAGCTCCATAAATTGTTCCGTCTCTACCGTGTTGCCTTATTTATCCTTGCCAGGAGCTGGCCTTCGATTGTCAACCTGTCCAAGAATTGTTCGTGTCTTCGCTAGAACGTTCCGATTCATGTGCCACCAACAGATTAGAGATAGAACAGAGGGGAACACAGCGTACAGAGCGTTCATGCACGCTATATCCCTATCCGTGAGTATGATCGACGGGTAAGATATCTGGTAGTCAGCCATCATGTTTTGAAGTTGGCGCAGTGCCCAGAGAAAGTCCTCTTCCTTCTCGCCGGGCAGCCAACATTGAGCTATTGGCAAGACCGAATTCATGTTGGTCATCACAATTACATTCAGTAAGGGTAGGTCGTACAAATTTGTCTTGTACGTGCAGTCGAGAATGATCACATTAGAATTCCAACTGTAAAATTGCCGAATTCCAGGGTGTGACCAGAACAAATACCGAAGTCTGGAAGTCTCATAATCTACATCAACCTTAAAGAAAAAGTTGTGGTCCTTCAATTTCTTCAAAAGAAATTCCGTTGGCTTGTCGTCACCGAGATCTTCGCGCCGTTTAGTATCCTTTCGATTAAAAATGCCCTTGTCGGTAATGCAAGTGTCGGGATGAGCACTTCGGATGGTAGCAACTACAACCTGCGGTGAAACACCAACTGCCGTTTTGCAGCCACCAAATCAGCTGTGGAAAGATCAGAAGCATATCACGACGTCGGTGCCCAGGGTGAAAACTTGGATCTTGCGAAGGAGGGTGGTTGTGATAGAGAGATCCATCGAGATGAACAACTTTCCACTTTCCAGTGACATCGTCTGGATCCACAGCTTCTAGACGGATTTTCATTTTACAGCCAATCTTACTTGTTGTCCTTTGAACCCGAATGCGCTCTTCTTCCCGGAGTCCACGTGTGTTCTTCGTTTCCCCAAAATGATCACACTGAAAATCTTGTTGTCGAATCTGCTTTGGCCTTGTTCTTCTTGTTATGGGACTTGGTTACGTCGATAACTTGTCTCCTGTTCCAGGAATGGAGGGCTTTCTCAGCTTCTTCATACGTGTCACAAGTTTTCTCGGGCAAGGGTGGTATTGGAAAGCGCGTTGATGAAGGAAGGGGGGGGGGGGGGGTTGTGGAGACGCCCTATGTTAAAGTGAGGGATTTGATGAATAACAAATGTTTACTATTATTAGAAACTTTCCTACGTCGTTTAAAAATTCTGTTAAACGTTTTGGGATTGTGACGTAGGTCTATTTTTGGTCCTTTCGCACCTCTTTCGCACCTCGAGCTCCCTAAGCTCCCTAAGCTCGAGCTCCTTAGATTTTCCCCAACCAAGGTTGTATTTCTGAAAATCAGCAGATTTGATTGGCTACGAAGGGTTACTCGCAGCAGTATTTGCTGGCTCCAAGGCCAATACCCCAGCAAAACAGATGGTACATATTGCAACTTCGGTTGCACTAAGAGATGCGGAACCGCAGCAGTTTTGCAACCCTCGGTAATACAAAAAGCAAGTCATTTCGGTGGGGGTTGCAAACGTCCGCAGTGTCGGTGCCAAATCCTCCGGTAGTCCAGTGCAGTAGCAGTAGCGGACTACGAAGTACAAGTCATACACCGAAAAAGCTTAGCGTTTTAACACCCATCCAGAATACATGTAGCTTCTTCTAGGCGACAAGCTGTGCAAGTAGCGGCGCTGTATTACAGCGCCGCCACTTGAACGATACTCTTGGCATTGATGCCCGAGATAATGAACGACCTATTGTGATCGGACGATCACAGTGCAAAATACTAGCCGTTAGATGCTGGATATCACCCGGATTACCTATGGCATCCTACAACAACGCACACTACATCTTTGCCTTTGACTTTCTTGGCTTTTAAACAGGCTAAATGACCGTGCAACTGAACAGGCCTCCGCCGTTTATCAAGGTTAACCATGGGTCTATGAGCGCACTCAACGCGTGCTCTAACTTATGATCGAATCATCGGAACCGCCCTCTTCATCCCGCCCACCCGAAAGCTCTACAATGCAGCTTGTACCATCGAACTGGTACACTTTGGATTGTAATAACTCCTGTTTGTGATAATTTATTGATAATTCTGACCAAATTGCCGAACGTGGCTGGTTTAGAAAGTATGGGTTGACACGTCCAATACAATTCTCAAGTCATTTGGCAATCGTCCAGCTCCAAAACATGTGGCGCCGCTTGACGAATTCGAGCTTAAGTGAAATCTTATTTCGTACTTAGACAGGCCTTTAGTGAGTTCAAGTAATTTGCCCAATCACGTCGATTTTCGCGTCCGTTTGACCGCGTCGACCGGCGTCGGAAAGTTCGAGTAGAACGCACAATAATGGTTCCCGAAGCTATCACAGACGAAAGGATTGTCTGTACATGTACTGTAAAGAGTATTTACGTTCTTTACTAAAGACCGTCAAACGTGACATTTCAAGCAGCCTAGATTTCGATGCTACGAGTGTCGTGTTTGATTGTCCAGCACTCGTGATGACGACAACTGCAACATGTTGCAGTGCAACTTGCACGTTGTGTCTCACTTTCGGACTGCAAACATTATTATGAAGCCTTCACGGTTTCCAGTACGACTCCACTGTGGATACTCCATAATGTCTTCACCACTTGCATTGCATGTTGCAAGTACTTCACAGCGGACGAGGCCAACGATAACATCAGCCCACCAGTACCTGGTACCGAACCAAACGCAGGCCTTCCAAATTGGAAGGCCAATGGCGTATCGCACGGCAAATACTCGGTTTGCGTATCGTAATACAGTTCTCTTTACATGTAAATAATCATTATCATTACGTTGAAGTCGATAGCTCTCTAAATTATACTGAAATAAGTGATCAAACCCATTTTCTGGGCAGGAGCGGGCAGCCAGATGCCACACGTGCCATAGCCCATGATGCCGATCGTCTGTGCGGAGCTTCCTGTGGGCTGGGCTCGACGTTGATCTGCGCTGCTTCATGTCGTCTACCAGAAGCCTTGAGGAGTCACTTTCAATTTCTTCTGCTACGCATCACAGGCTCTACAGAGATTTACCTCACCACCCAGTAGACTCGCTCGCTGACTTCCACCATGAAGCTCTTCCTGCCTACCCTCGTCGCCTCCGTGGTGCTCATGCTCAACGGTGGCGCCGACGCTCTTAACGTCAAGATGCCCGGTGTCAACTATAACTCGCGTAAGGGTCCGGACTGGGCTGCCGACAGCGCCAAATGCAAGACCGCGTCGGAGGTGCAGAAGGACATGTACGCGTTGAAAGGTATCGCTGACAAGGTTCGCATCTACTCGCTCGTGGACTGCAACCAGGCCGAACTGGTTCTACCTGCTGCTAAGAATGCAGGACTGAAGGTGCACCTGGGTATTTGGACGACCAAAAGCCACGACTATCTGCTTCAGGAGAAGGCCAAGCTGGCTGGTCTCATTGATTCCGGTCTTTACGATGACAACGTCATCGGTCTCCACGTGGGCAGTGAGACCATCTACCGCGAGGAGATCAACGCTGACACGGCTATCAGCTACATGAAGGAGATCCGTGACTACATTCGTAGTCGCGGCAAGAACACACCCGTTAGTATCGCTGATGTTATTGACATCTACAACGCCAACCAACAGCTCATCGACGCTGTGGACTACGTCTCGGTGAACCAGTTCTCCTTTTGGGAACGCGCCGATGTGAACGAAGGTGCTGCCATCACCCTAGATCGTCTGAAGAACCTCCGTGTGGCTGCTGCTAACAAGGGCAAGAAGGTCGTCATCTCGGAGACCGGCTGGAGCTCCGGTGGCTCGGATCCCGCTGCCGGTGTCGCATCACCTGAGAACCAGGCCAAGTTCTTCTCCGACTTCTTCCAGATGGCTCGTTCTCACGACTTCGACTACTACTGGTACGTCGCGTTTGACTCCAAGTGGCGCGTCACCAATGGTGGTAAGGAGGTCGAGGCCGATTTCGGCATTTTCCAGGAGGACGACACGATGAAGAGCAACTTCCAGCCGCTCAACATTGGCTGGAAGGACCCGCGCGCTATTCGTAACGCCGGCACCAACCTGTTGCTGTCCGAAAAGGACAGCAACGTGTACATGTCGAGCAAGTCTAACGACTGGCTGGTTCAGGAGCAACAAGTGTGGTTCTTCGACTCTGCTACTCAGCAGGTGCGTTCGAAGAGCAGCGACCGCTGCCTTGATGCCTACCAGGCTTGGGACGGTGGGATTGTGCACGTATTCCGTTGCATGGACAACGAGGCCAACCAGAAGTGGACCTTTGAAAGCGAGTCTGGCAAGCTCAAGCATGCCACGCACCAGGGTTTCTGTCTTGACACAGATCCTGCGCAGGGCAACAAGCTGCAGCTGTATGGATGCTCGCCGAACAACCCGAACCAGAAATGGAGCGTTATTGACCCCGCCACCATTTAAGTGTTAGAACTTGCACCTCCTGCTACCTCGAGTTACCACTCAACGTAAGTCTTACTTCGAAGTAAATTAAGAAAATCTGAGCGGTGATATTAATACTCGTTATCAACTCGTGTGTCTGTACTGGTTTGTGCCTGAAACGTGTCGAAGTACGGTACATGTAGCACCGGTACCGGCCCGATACAAGTTACTACCAGGCCACGGTATCAAACATGTTGTATAGTACGTGCGCAGTTGTGGTTTAAAAATGTTGAAGAAAGTCAAGAGATGTCGGGGGAATAGATTCTCGAACGGTAGTGACAACGTGAGAACTCCAAAGTGCTCTTATGACGATCGAATAGGCTACAATTGCAATTTTTCCAAGCCGTTCTGCACTCGTGTAAGATTGAAGCTGCAAAATATCCATTCACCAGCTTGGGATCACTTCACACGCGGAATCACTTGCCAGCAGACGATTTCACCAGGTACGAATCCGTAGGATAGTCGAGCCTCGAGGAAAGGCTGTCACGAGGACTCAGGGGTTTTGCTTCCTGGATCCGATTGGTCGAGTGTCGTGGGGTGACAGTCGACAACGCAAAACTGAGCATGTTGTCAACCGTTTCGCCGTTTTGCTGTTAGAGCAGCGCTGACTAAAGCCAGTCGCAATGATCGGCAGCGTAGCGTTAGTACGCTCGTGCAGCAACAGACGACAGAAAATCTTCTCTATGCCACCGGCACCAACCGCAGTTCGACTTCACAGGTCTCACTTTTAATTTTCCTGGCTGGACACCGAGCGATCAGTCCTTCCTGTGGAGAATTACACTACTTGGTAGTCTTCACCCGCTGACCCTCTCGTATATCCACAATGAAGCTTTTCTTCCCCACGATCATCGCCTCTGTGGTGCTCTTGTTGTCCGGCAGCTCCGATGCCCTCAACGTCAAGATGCCCGGTGTCAACTATAACTCACGAAAGGGTCCGGATTGGGCCCCTGACAGCTCCAAGTGCAAGACCGCGTCGGAGGTGCAGAAGGACATGTACGCGTTGAAGGGTGTCACCGACAAGGTTCGCATCTACTCGCTCGTGGACTGCAACCAGGCCGAACTGGTGCTCCCTGCTGCCAAGAATGCAGGACTGAAGGTGCACCTGGGTATTTGGACGACCAAGAGCCACGACTATCTGCTTCAGGAGAAGGCCAAACTGGCTGGTCTCATTGATAAGGGACTATACGATAACAATGTTATCGGTCTCCATGTTGGTAGCGAAACTATCTACCGAAAGGAGATCAACGCCAACACAGCCATCAGCTACATGAACGAGATCCGCAGCTACATCCGTAGCCGTGGTAAGAACACGCCCGTCACAATCGCTGATGTCATTGATATCTACTACGCCAACCAGCAGCTGATTGACGCCGTCGACTACATTTCGGTGAACCAGTTCTCCTTCTGGGAGCGCTCGGACGTCAACGAAGGTGCTGCTGTGACTCTGGACCGCCTCAAGAGCCTTCGTGTAGCCGCAGCCAAGAAGAACAAGAAGATTGTCATATCTGAGGTCGGCTGGAGCTCGGGTGGTTCAGATCCCGCCGCTGCCGTGGCGTCCCCCGCGAATCAAGCCAAGTTCTTCTCCGACTTCTTCCAGATGGCTCGCTCGCACAACTTTGACTACTACTGGTACGTCGCCTTCGACTCCAAGTGGCGCGTCACCAACGGTGGTAAGGAGGTTGAAGCTGACTTTGGAATCTTTAAGGAGGACGACACCATGAAGAGCAACTTTCAGCAGCTCACCATCGGTTGGAAGGACCCTAAGGCCCTTCGCAACGCTGGTACGAAGCTGCTGCTGTCTGAGAACGGTGGCAATGTGTACATGTCCAGCAAGTCTTCAGACTGGCTGGTGCAAGATCAACAAGTGTGGTTCTTCGACTCTGCTACTCAGCAGGTGCGTTCGAAGAGCAGCGATCGCTGCCTGGACGCCTACCAGGGTTGGAACGGCGGTATCGTTCACGTGTACCGCTGCATGGATAACGAGGTGAACCAGAAGTGGACGTTTGAGAGCTCCACCGGCAAGCTCAAGCATGTGAAGCACCAGGGTTTCTGTCTGGACACGGATCCTGCACAGGGCAACAAGTTGCAGCTGTACGGATGCTCGCCGAACAACCCCAACCAGCAGTGGAGCGTGATCAACCCCGCCAACATTTGAGCTTCGACATAGACTTCAAACATGTAGATTTCCAGCTCTTCCCTGTCAATAGATCGAGTACTGCTTGCGCTTGTAAACCTCGAGCCGAATCACCTGTATTACATTCTATCATGCGTTGTGAAAGGCTGCCACTGAAAGGTCTTCGTCAGCTCGAAAACTGCATGATTGATATAAGTAATCGGTTGCAGCCGAAGATGAAAGACGGGCGTCCACAGATGAGGACAGACGATGTCGAGTTGTACAAGTCGCTGAGATACCCGTTCTCATGGAGAACGGTTCACGCTACAAAAACTCTGTGAACGCGCTGTCCTAATTGAGTTTATGTTGAAGTGGTTGATCGGACTTAATTGAGTTAGAAACGATCCACTCCAGTTAGAAACGTCAATCTTCCCCTTCAATGGAGCAGCAATTGACGATGGCGGCCACTTACGACGTCAACTGCGAGCTGCGTGGACACGAAGGCGCTGTAAGTTATTGGTGTTCATTACGAACACCTTCTTCTCCACTCTCCTGACTATCTCCTTACGCTTGTCTTATTCTCTATCTGCCGCTGCACGTTTCTATAGGTCCGCTGCATCTCGTCCCTATCAAATGATCTCTTCTTGACCGGCGCAATGGACTCCGTAGCGCGCCTTTGGTTGCGCGACTCCAGTTCAGCCGTCAACAACTTTGTCGCCATGGAGAGCGCTATTATCTACGACCACGAGCATTGGGTCACGGCCAGTGTGGCGCTCGAGGGTGGCGGCTTCGCGACTGGCAGTATGGACAAGAACATCCGCCTCTTCGACGCCCAGGGCCAGCGCTACGGACTACTTCAAGGCCATGAGGGTGGTGTCATCTCTCTCGCACTCTCAACCGACAAGAAATTGCTGCTCTCCGGCAGTTGGGACGGCACGGCGCGTGTCTGGAGCCTCGAGACGCTCCAGTGTCTGCAGATTCTGCCCGGACACGAGAACGGCGTGTGCGTGCTGGGTCTTCCCGATGGCTCACTAGTCACAGGCTCCACTGGTCAGCAGGTGGGTAACAGTGTGGCAGACTTTAAGCTGCGCTTCTGGGCCAAGGACACCTTCGCCCTCGTTAAGACGCTAGCAGACCACCAAGGCCCCATCCGACAGCTGGCTCTAGTACCTGATATCGGCTTTGTCAGTTGCTCCAACGATGGTTTTATTAAGCTGCGTGCACTGGACGGCACTGTAGTGGCCTGTATGGAACACCCACTAAACGCGGAAGGCAAACCTGGCTTCGTATTGGGCGTTTGTGTGCTGAGCAACGGATTCCTCGTATCTGCTAGTGAAGACTGCACGGCGCGTGTGTGGTCGCAAGAAGGAGCTCTTATTCAGACGGTGGAGCATCCAGGAGGTCTGTGGTGTGTTACGGCATTGCCGAATGGAGACTTTGCCACAGGTTGCGACGATAAAGTTGTGAGGGTGTTCACACACGATGCTGCACGGGTGGATCCGGACGCGGTGGCTTCGTTCCAGGCTGCAGTGGAGGAAGCGAGGATTGCAAAGACGCGTGGACCGAGTGGCGTGGAGATTGAGGCGCTTCCTGATTATGACCAACGTGTCAGTGTCAATGGAACTTCAGACGGGCAGATTCGGATGTTCCGTCGTGGCACGAAAGCGTGGGCTTGTCAATGGAGCGGACCGTCGAGAACGTGGATTGATGTACGTACACACTTGTGTTGTTTTGGATGAGTTAGCCATGGATTCTGATGGTGATATGTTTGTAGATTGGTGAGGTAACTGGAACTGGTGGCGGAGGTGTGGTAGACGGCGAGGCATTCGACATGGTGATCCCTGTTGAGATTGAGCTGCCAGGCGGTCTGAAGAAGCTGGAGATCGGATACAATCAGGGCCAGAATCCATTCACGGTGGCTCAAGCGTTTATCGACAAGCACATGCTGGACCAGGGATATTTGAAAGAAATCGCAGATTACATCACACAACGTGCTGCTGAGTACCGCCCGCCTGTACTTGGAAACGATGATAGTGTGAACTCCGCTCCTAGTGGCGCCACTTCCAGTGAGCCTGCAGTCGCTTCCCCACGGTACAAGTACTTCCCTGTAGTACGTTTTCCCTCCTATGGCCTTGACAAGCGTCCGTGCCTTAACTTACACTTGGTGCTGCCGATGCGTGTCTTTAGTCTGGCTACAACACCTTTGAAACAACCAAGATTTCTAAGCTGATGACTACTCTGTGTCAGTTTAACGACAAGATGAAGGAGGCTCAGGTATGTTACGTTTGGATGCAGTCGTTAGAGAGCGTGACGGTCTTAACTGTTGATTGCTGTACTGTGTTATTTGTAGGCTCCAGAAGCTCTTGTAGACTCCCAGCTTATCGCTCTTGATCAGATCATTCACACAGTTCAGAACACTGCGTTCTACCACTCTAGCACGTTTGCTTCTTCCGAGATCGCTACATTGAAGAATGCGCTGGACAAATGGCCTGCAAAGTACGCCTTCCCAACACTAGATCTTCTCCGACTCGTGCTCGTCCACCCACAGGGCCCAGCTGCCCTGGGTGAAGCTGGATTGGACACACTTGCCACCAAGGTTTTGAGCTTGGGATTGCAGCCAGGACCCACTGACGGAGACGACGCGATTCCCGTAGCAACGCGTATGCTATCGTTGCGTGTGCTTGCAAATATGTTCTTGCACGACGAGGCTCGGAAGGCCATGCTGGCTCACAAGACCGAAGTGCTGAGCAAATTGCCGTCGTTCCAGGGTTTCCACCACAAGCTTGTGGCGCTTAGTCTGTCGACCGTCCTCCTCAAGTAAGTTCTGTTCATTTATGGTATCATGAGAGGCCAATTCTGACTGCTTTCTGCTCTCTTGTTTAGCTTTGCGCGAGCTGAAGTAGCGAGTCCAGGAGCTCTGACGTCTGATGACCAAATCGTTGTGGTCTCACTGTCTGCCGATCTACTCAACGGCTCGTACACTGTCCAGGAGTTAGGCGACGATACGATCCTGCGATCTCTCGTGGCCATCGGCACGCTGGTACGTTTCGTACCCGTCGCATTGCGCTGTGGGGGGATCTATTTAACTGTAAACTGTTGATCTGAATGTTGCAGGCGCTTAGTGGCGACGCTAAGGCGAAAGAAGCGGCGGGTGTCCATATTGCCATCTTTACAGCCGCGAAGGCAACTCAAGCGACTTCGCCAGTGGTGCAGGAATGCCTTGCAGAGCTACAGCAACTTCTTAGCTAAGGATTTTTTTAGCATCTGAAGATGTTTTAGACACATCAGCATTTTGACAATGGAAAAGTTGCGTGAGGAATGTGTGTTGTTTGGTGGAGTGTATGTCATCTCCACGGAGTGTTTCCAGTGTTTTGTTTTTACTTTCTCTCATGCAAAATAAATAGCCCATCGGGTGTACGGTGGGAGGGAGGTCACCACATCGGCGGTGGGTGGGGCTGCATGGCCTCTTGTTGCGTGGTTAGATAGATGCAATTGACTGGCTGGCGGTCAGCTCCACTGCTTGGAACTGCTGCCGATTTTTTTTATGGTCTGCCCCTTGGACGATGAAAAAGATTTGGGTTTTGTGAGGACTGGACGTGGCCTGCGGCGCTGCTGAATGCCGATGCATCGCCTTTGATGATTTTTGTCGATAGAGCAGTAGGGAGGCTGCCAAAGTGTTCACGAGCCTGTGTAACTCCCGGCCGAGGAGTGGAGCGCCAGGTCGTTTAAGCGCACCCGCAGTGGGGACGACACGTCCAGACTGCGACGACAGAAGAGTCCGATGCCACTGGTCCAAGATTTGGACGAGGACGAAGAACTGCACGACTGACTCCGATCGCGTCCGGAGGTGCGTGAAACTGCGGCGTCTCCTGGCCAGTGAATAGGCTGGAAACTGTCTGAGATGTTGATGGAGGCGGACCGGAATGGGGCGTTGCTACGTTCTTCCTCTTGCTCGAGCTCGGAAATGGTTTCATCACGCGTCATGTGGAGCGATAGATTGTTCATTAGACAAGCTGGAGCCGTGATGGAGCGATCGAATGCGTTCGATTTCAGTCTCTTGACCACGGGACGGATGACGCGCGCAGGGGCGTTGGGGAGATCGAACGTCTTACGCTTGCGGTTGCTACTGAGAACGGGAGTCACGACGGGTTTCTCTTCGGTCAAGTCCGCTTCGGTTTCTTGCGCTTCATCTTCTTCCCGTCCACGTTTCTTGCGGTCGAAAGCCTCACGACGCTCGAGGATGGCGGCCATGGGATTGGCTGGACGCTCGAAGTCCACACCGTCGATCGAGTGGAAGATGTGCGAGCCTTCGCTGTGCAGACGCGGAAAAAACTCGACGTCCTGCTCCTCGAAGACGAACATGAGCTCCTCGTTTTCTTCGTCGCTAAACTCCGCACGTCGATGTTGGATGCTCATCGCTTGGTAGACTTGCTGGAGGCTCGAGTGTATTGACGCCTACTGCGCGTCTTGCGGAATGAGGAGGAGGCTGGAAGTGCACCAGGGTGGCTGCGCTTTTGTACTTGCAAAGATGCTATCGTTTTTCGCGAGGAACTTGCCAAAAATGTTGGCAATAACGGCTGAGCTATTGGAGTGCGACGTTGGCTGGCGTAACTCGCACTGGGCATTTTCCACGGCGACTCAAGCCCATACTTCTGGACCCTGATCCCCGATCGAACGGTAGAATTGTGAGACTTTGCGGCGGTTTGGCAATGGACACTGCCAACTTTTTGCATTCTCTGAGCAGCGAAATCCACGCATGATTAAGCGGTATCACGCTTGACCGCCGTATATTACTAGTGCAGTGATTGCCTACTATGTATTAGTTTGGAGGCGGGACGAGAAAGAGTGACAGAAGCATCAATGCTGATGGTGCTGCTCCAGCGAGAGAGTAAGGTTGGTCTGCGCGAGCTTGTTGTTGTCGAGTTGGGTCGATTGGCTAAAAGGCAAGTTTGCTCTGGTATTGGGTTCGCGCGGTTTGGGGACTACTTGAGACCAGAGCAGTCTGCATTTGGTCAAACGCTCCGATAAAGTTGCACCGACAACAATAGGCGTCGATATTTTTGCGAGAGGAAGTTCTGAGCCGCTAGGAATGCCGTTGCCATCTTATCAAGCTAATACTATACTGCTCTATTAGAGAGCATTGTGGGAATTGGTTCTTTGCGAGCGGCAGCTAAATGCAAATAGAAGGGGGATAAATGCGGCCCGACACGTATTCTTGGATGGCTGTTGTTGGAGCCCGAAAGATGCGCTTATGGCGATCTTCTCAGCTCGGGATGGTAGCTTACATATTATGATGAAGCATAGTGTCGCTGATCTTCTCAGCTCGGGATGGTAGCTTACATATTATGATGAAGCATAGTGTCGCTGATCTTCTCAGCTCGGGATGGTAGCTTACATATTATGATGAAGCATAGTGTCGCTGATCTTCTCAGTCGCTGCAGTTTCTCGCCTGTCAGTGCTACTACACTCACAACGTCCACCAACATCGCGTTTCTTCAGCTTATTCAGCTGCATCTGAGAATTTCGTGGCAATTACAAGTGAAGTATTGGTCCAGATAACTGTAAGAGCAGATGAGACGGAGAGGCAGGCTCGCGCGCATCTTACTTTTTTATTGCGAACGCATACATGTAGTCAGCTCAAAAGAGTGAATGCAGTTGAGACCGCCCCTGGTGCCGCATTGCATAGCAGCCCTGTACTCTAGCAGGATATCATCAGCAAGTCAATTCATCGGTCTACCACGTCAGAATGTACCATATCTATGGCACACTGTTGAAGGTTCCTCAAATCATGCAATCTGATTGGCTCCCGAAAGGTCGCAACCCTTTGAGTTTCATTCAAGATCCTGCAATGGCTGGCATGACGGAGCTGCCGATCCAGATCTCCCGACTGCCGGTGTCCCCTTCAGCCTCGCCATTACCGGCCTCCTCCATGCTTGTGAATCCTACTGCCAATGCTACAGGCGGCGTCGGGTTCAAGTTGTCTCTGTTGAGCCCAGGAAAGCCTTCGTTGCACTGCTGCCTTGTGTTTCGTAACTTCTACGTAGCCTGGCTGCGGATCGTACAGGTGAACGTCGACGGCTCCAGCACAGAGCTGGCCACCGCCTATCGGCTCATGCAGCATGTGCACTATGAGGACGACGCGCAAAGCTGGCAGATCGTCAAGCTGGATCAGCTGCCCGTGAGCTGGAACCCACACATATTCGACAGCTTGTGTGTATACCTCTCGCAGCCGTCGCCACTTTGGGAGACGTGGGAGCTGCGTGATGTTAAAATCTACGTGCAGCCAAAGGAGACGGGAATCGAAACTGATAAAACTCTAGCTGCTACTCGACTGGACTCGGCGAGTCAACCTAAGCTCGAAAATGCTGCAAGAAATGAAAGCGCGGCAGAGGCTCGACTTACACAATTATTAGAGCGCCGACTTTCACGCCCGACCTTAGCCCACGGCAACACAGAGACAGATCCTTGTGCAATTTCAGTCGAGGAGCAGGCTGCTCGTTGCTTGAATTTAGTACTGAGACTGCGTGAGCTGCTTCAGCATCCGCAAGAATAGGTTACGCTCATCAATTAACCAAATACCAGTCTTGTCTTATCATAGCGATAAGTTTTAGCTAATCAGTTGCAGGTGTTGTGGTTTGTTTGGAGATGGCTCGGAGCTGTGCAAGCTGACGCCGCCGCTGTTCGAACACACTTGGTGCTACGATCTCCGAGAGAAAAAGCGAGCTTTGGTCAGTTGCAACAGCTTGTGCAACTCGATCGTAACGTAGCCCCCGTATCATTCGTGGCGTCCACTCATCCGTAGGAGAAGCGGGTGTGCCTGCTGTGCGCGAGGAGACAATGGAGTGACCAAGTTGTCCTCGTGTTCCTCGTCCCCAAGAGTAAACCTTGCCGTGCTTGGTCACAGCCAATGAGTGTGAACTCCCACACAAAATCTGCTTCATCTCCACACCTGCAAGAGTAGGAATAGGCGTCGGCTGTGCCACAAAGCTGTATGTGACATCTGTGAGTGCCTCGTATCCATCCTGGAACAGTGGAGGATCAACCTCTGGGCTGTCATCATCTCCTCCATTTGCAACAACTACGTCTCCCAGGCCCAGTCGTCCATTCTCGGCGTCACCCCAAGCGTACGTTGTGCCTCCAGGACGCAATTCAAATTGCACGTCAGCCACCAATTCACAGTTCGTTGACGTACTGGACGCCGATGTAGCTCCAAACAACGACCAACGGCGTATTGGTGGTGTCTGTGCCGGTGTCTCGAGCGCAGATAAGCGAGATGCGGCTCGTAATCTTTGTCCATGCTCGTGTGGAATGAGTCCAACAAGCTGGTGTTTCTTTACGGTATGCGTTGGTAGAGTCGTCGAAAGAGAGCGTCGTAATGCTGCCTGTGAAGGTTCGGACGGGTGTTCGTTTGCCACAAACATCACGGCAGCCGCTCCATTGGCAAACGCACCACGAGCTCTGGCTGCTGCTGTGTCTGTGCGATAGAAGAATCGAGCCATAAAAGGCGGTGGCGGCTGCAATGAAAACGACGGCACCGTAGACTGGAAGGACGGGCGACGTGGAGGATTGCCAGTGTTTGGCTGTGGAGAAGACACAGTGGGGGTTGCGAGCACATGATCCAGAATCTCCTGGACTGTCCACGAGGCGCGACGAGTAGAATCTCCTTCATCAGGCTCTGACACGGACCCTGAGTCTCCGTACGACCCGATGACGGTAGCTTGAGTCTGTCGCGTTACCATGAACACTGGGACGAACACCCCGGAATCATCTGAAAAGCGCAATGAGAACGCATCGGCATCGAAGAGGTTAAGCAACACTAGCACAGCAAGCGCGCCGGCTTCTTGGAGCTCCAGTACGCGGTGGCCGATCTCGTTCATGATGGTCTCCGCTTCCAGTTCAGCCTCGCTCTCTGTTCCAATTCCTTCGGCGACAGCTGAAGCCAACGGTGCTAGTACACTCTGGTCGATCTCTAGTACGAAGATGCTGTTCATCTCCGTCGGTGCTACCGTCGGCTTCTTCTTGGTCACGGATTGAGCTCGAAGTTGCTGTTGCTTGAGTCGTTTGGCAGCGGCTTCCATGGCTGGGTGATACACGTGCGTGGTAAATCCACGACGTCCAACGGCACGCTTTGCCGTGTTGGATCCGCACACAGCCAGCTCCAGCACGACACCAGCGGCTTCTAGGTTGGTAGTGGGATCATCGTCTTCTACTTCTTCATTCCGAGAGTCTCCGTTATTCGTCTCCTGTTCTGTGTTGTGAGGGAGACGGAACTGCACGTAAAACCCCGCAAATTTTCCTCGAGGCATGACCACTAGTCTGTTTGACACCCGACCACGTAGCCATTGATCAACTCCTTGAGCGTACGTACTAACAGCATTGTTTGCACTGCCGGATGCACTGACAAGGCGTAGTGAACGTGGATCAAAATCTGCTAGTCCGTCCAGACTCAAGGCAAATCTGTCTGCCCGCTTATGCCAGAGCGTATCCGTATCGGCCTCCTTCACGCTTGTATCGGGAGTACCATCGTCACCACCGCCCTGTGTATCTTCATCGACGTCGTCTACATCCAAGTCCACTAGACAACAGACCCAAGAGGTCGACTCTTTCTCCATAAAGTTCTTCTCAATAGCTTCCAAAGAACTTGACGCTCCTGCCAAAGGCTCCACGAAGAAACCAGTTTCTTCCTCTCCATCTTCGAACGGTCCATTCGTGCGCGTTGCAAGTTTAAGCCAGACACTCGCTCCTTCAGCCAGCATGTGGAGGTCTCCAACAGCGACTTGACGTAGTCTCAAGACAGAAGCTCCGACTGTCTCTTCTGGTACGAAAGCGTGTTCACTGTTCACACCTCGTCGTCTACCCCAGTTCCCCCATTCATAGAGCTTATATCCCGTTTGCTGACTACTCAACGCGACGGAATGGTTCCCTCTACATGCAATCTGACTGATACACACGTCGTTAAGAGCCAACACTGGTTCAGGCTGGGCCAAATACGTGTAAGCCGAGCTGATCATGTGACTGTCGGCAAGTGCAACTTGATAATACTCGTGCGTCTCGCCATGACCGAGTTGACCTTCAGACGCCTCGCCCCACGTGAAGACGTCACCTGCTCGACTCAGGGCCATAGAATAGTAATCTCCACAACACACATGAGCTACTGCGATCGGATCTGCTTGTTGAGCTGCACACCCTTCAAAGTAGAGAAGCCTAGTGGGAAAAGCCAAATAATCTTCCTCTTCACCTGTTCGTTCGTCGTAGTAGGACGCATAACACACTCGGCCAGAGGTACGAGCAGCCAGAGTCTCCGCTGATCCGTGTCCTAACTGTCCATGGTCATTGAACCCCCACGAATGCACTAAACCGTCTCGAGTGAGCACAAGAGCGTGTCGTAAGCCGCAAGCCACTTCAACTATCGATAATGGTAAGCGAACATGTAGCTGGCGTGGTGTAGCTTGTGTAAGGCAGACTTTACTCTCACTATCGGCGCCTTCATCATAAATTCGAGGTAAACACCGTCCCCAAGCGAATAAAGAGTGACCGTCGTCCTTCACGCCTAACGCAAACGTAGAGGACGCAGCCAATGTCATGAGTTTCGCATTCAGAGTCACAAAAGCTCCAATGAGTCGAACGGGAGCTCCTGTACTGACGCCCTTCTTGGCATCCGTCGTGATCCCAATACTGGGGCCAGAGCCAGCAGCGAATACTCCTCCGTTTAGTGCGGATCTCTCGATCTCAGCGCGTGCCTCGAGCTCTCGAGCAACACGTCGATGCTTGAAAAATCCTTGCAGTTGAGCCGCCGACTTGTGTCTCTGGGCGACTCGCTCTTCAGCTCGACGTTGGGCATCAAACAGCGAACAGCGACGTCGCCACGTGGACTGGATCAAGAGCGCTGCACTATTACGACGACGTTCTTCACGACCCTCGAACGTCACGTATCGGCGTAGTAGTGATTCGTACAGCTCCGTTTGTCGTGAACAATGAGCAGCACTACGCTCGAACGTCAGAGGATTGCGAAGTGCCTCGCCCGAAAAGAGCGACAAGAACTGATGCAGAGCTGGCGTACAAATCACGTAAGCTCGGATTTCCTCACTCGACACGCTCCTGGTACTTGATCGATCATTTCCCGTACCCGAACGTGTATTCATGATGCTCTGAACGCAATGAGAAGCGCTTTGTCGAGCAACTACGGCAACCCGGAGTTGGTGAGTCTGCCAGACTGTAGTGACTCCTTGAGTTGCTCGACCCACGCCGTTCATAACGCATAGAAGAAGACGCGCTACGTCCGACTCCTTAAGCCGTTGGGCACTTGCGTAACACATCGCTTTACTATTGGAAGTCGCCGGATCATGGAACAACTCAAGTAGCAGCGTCATCTTCTCGTTAATGTCCCAGATCGCTCGAGAGATAACGACCATGGCAGCTAGAAATTCCAGTGCGTACAGTCGATCTCCACGTCCGTTAGCAAACGTTAGAAAGACGTGCTGTAGATGTTTCTCTAAGATCGACGGTGAATCTTTAGCAGGGTCTTCACAGTCGAGACGCTGCTGGTTCCCACGCAGTGGAGGTGTCATGATATCCGAGACTTCAGGACGCGATACTTTAGAACTTCTATCCAGCCCTACAGAACGTTTATCTCCAACATCTACCCACTCCAGAAACTCACTCAACGTCAGCAAACCCGTTGCTCCCGCTTTGCTGTGAAGACGAAGATACAGTCGTCGAGCGTCTTGAGCCGTGAACCAGTGAGCCAATGGCTCCAATTGCGGCCACAGCATCAAATCTTGTTTCGAGTAGTTCATACCACATTGCAAACCATGCCATGAAGGGGAATTTAACGTCGAGTTTAGACTCGAAGTCAACACCCGTGAACTTGCCATCCCCATGGCGACCGACGGATATGAGCTGCAAGATCTTGAAACGACGTCGACTTTGGTCTCCGATAAAATTATCGTCGTCTTCGTCACCTCTTCAGGTACAGGCTTTGCTTTAGAAAATGGTCAGGACGGACCCAGTGCCGTTGACGCGGTCTCCGGCCGAAATCTCGACGCTCAACTCACTACGAAGTCTTCCAGATTTTCTACGTTACTCTCGACGTCCTCAATCCGCTGATCCCAATGACCGTGAACGAAACATAATAACGTCAAGTGTGACGGCACTCCGTTCACTTTGCAGCTCCCAGGGACGACAATCCGTCTCCGATACTGCTGAGCTTGGATCATTGCAACGATGGCTCGCGCTCGCAGAAATCTCAGCAAAGCTCGACGATGACGTTCGGAATCTCGAGCGAGAAATTCAAGTTCATGAACGCAAGCGAAGTGTGTTGGAAGGATCAAACTCAACAAAGTTGCCATCGGCCGAAGCGTGTGAGTTCGGAACTAAGCTTCAGTGTCTTCAAGAAGTACTGGGAACGATGCGCTTTCGAACGTATTATCGAGATTTGTTCGTGTTGGTCAGGAATCTACGGCTGCGTTTGGATCTGTACGGCATTCGGATGCTAGAATTCGATCGACATTTGTGCCGAGAACGGGTCGTGTCTATCGAGAAGCTGCTGTGGTTTATGAACGAGACTGAACGCTGTCTTCCAAGGCTTGAAAAGACAAACCAACAAGAGTCAGTGTCTCCAATTGAACACGAAGACTACGCGTTATTATTCCAGCATTGTAGTGATCCTGACAGTCCTGATGCTGTGATAGTCACTGAGGATTTTATGACGCTACTCCGAAGTCTTCCACTAGAGAGAACGACGTTAATACGTTATGTATTCGAACAACTAGCGGATGGTCGAAGAGGAGAAGGCTACCGTCCTCCTCCCGACTACACACGAATTCACCACATTCACGCTGCGATCAAGTTACAGCGTAACCACTGTTCTAGTGCAGAGATTGAAGCTGCTGAAGCTTGGCTCCGAGTCGTGGGGAGCGAAGCAGTCTCGCTTCAAGATCTGCTCCAGTTTCATCTCTCTGCCAGTGATGTGAGCGTTTCAGAGGACGCAGAGTTTGTGCGCTTCGTGCAGCGGATGTGGGGTTTCGACCCCGTAGCTGTCAAAGATGCGGGTCGTGGAGAAGCTATCCAACACTTAATCGAAAACTACACAGCGAGGTGTAATTTACTTGAGCTGATTACTCGAAAACGGGAGCTGCTTACGAAAATTCCAGGCGCCCAAGCGAGGATCCGATCAGCCACGGCTCAATTAGAGTCCGAACTACAACATATCCGAGCATTGCAAGCTCCAGCAGGATTGAACCACTGGCTGCAGTGTGATGAAAGTATTAACTCGCGGCTTGGTGGCACATTGGCGTTATTACGTGAGCTGACACTTTCTGGACAGGTTCTAACCTCGATTCCAGATGTTGTAGGATCTCTGAAAGAGTTACGGATTTTGGATCTACGAGACAATCGACTTGTGAACGTCTCATCAGCGCTAGGAAACATGAAACATATCCGAGCGTTGAATTTGTCGGACAATCTGCTGCGTGATGCGAGTTTTATGGGGGCCGACGATATGTGGAGTCAATTGGAGGTGCTTTCAGATCTTCGTTTGAGTGGGAATAAACTGACCTCGTTGCCTAGTGCGTTGGTGGCGATTCCAAATCTAGAAATTTTAGATTTGTCCAGAAATGCAATACGATCAATTCATGGAGATGTTGTAAAGCTCTGGAAAGGTAGAAGTCGCCTTCTTACGCTGGATCTGTATGCTAACGCGCTCTCGACACTCCCTGAGGAGATTCACGTGTTATTTGGAACACTACGGAGACTGCTGTTGCATCAAAATCAAATCACAAGTTTACCTAGGACGATCGGTGAGCTTATTCGTCTGGAAGAGTTGACTTTATCCCAGAACCAACTCGCCGGTGAATCGATATCCTCCTATTCGCTACCTGAGGGACTTTCAGCCATCGCCCTTGCGCAGAATCAGCTCCGAGCTCTCCCCCGTCTCGTGGTCGTCCACGTCGAAGGCAAAGGTCCTCCCAAACCAGTGAATACGAGTGTAACAAGCGTTGATGTGCGTGGAAATCGTTTACGAACCGTGGCAATCTGGTCACCGATAGTACTGGCCAATTGTCAATCTCTTCACCTCCAGAATAATTCCTTACGCGAACTCCCTGGCGGCTTTTTTACTGCTCTCCCAGCATTGCGTGTATGTGAACTGCAGAACAATCGGCTGCGAACACTTCCGATCGGAATTTCTGAGTGTACTCAGTTGCAAATTCTTCACGTCAATGACAATTGCTTGCAGTCAATACCCAAAGATTTAGTGAAATTGCCTTATCTGAAAGTACTAAATGCTGTGGAGAATGAACTCACGGAAATACCGCTCGACTGGCATAAATTCGAGATTCAAAACAACGGTACTCGAGTGCTTCACACACTGATGTTGCGACGAAATCCTTTGAGTAACAAAATTCTACTGAGTATCGTCGATGGTAGTGCCGACAGCTCGCTGTATTCCACTAGAGCCTGGTTGAATGGTCCACTCGATGATGCAACCTGTGAAGGGGTCATCAAAAAGTTGCTAGACGGTCTTCGGTATGCAAGCCTCATCTTACGTACGGACAGAGTATCAACTCGAAAACCCTGGGTGGATAGTGACGAAGATGATGAAGGACACATTAGCAAACCAAAGTGGCGTGGAGTGGCTCGTGACGTGAACAACTACTTGGAACAACGTCTTCGTGCAATGCAGCGTCCGGATACTCAACGCAACTCTTGTGCATTGTTAAGAGTTGATGTGAAGAGTTTCGAACGATTGATCCGGACGTTGCCATTCACGTGCTCCAAGCGAGAGTTGACGCACCTCGTAAGGCGCTTTCTCGTACTGGAAGATGCTGAAGACGAAGGACAAACCAAACGCAAACGTCAGATCGATGGTCTGGCGTTTCTACAGGCAATTGAGCGATTTGGTCGATGGCGATCGATCTCAACGCCATCAAAGCGATCGGTGAGTTCGGTGGTAAACCCTACAATTGACTCTGCAGGGCCCATTATTCAGTACCTCGTGGTGCTGCACAGGCGATTGCAACAGCAACATCAGGAAGAGGAGGGACAACTTAGGAGACCTCAGCCAAAACGTCGGTTCAAGATAAAACTCCGCAAGCATAAAGAACCTGCAAAGACGCCTCGAACGAAGAATCCAAGCACTACGAAGAGAAAGCCACCACCTGCAATTAACCAAGTTCCGGAACAGATTAAGCCAAGCAAAAGTCGAGCTGACGTGATGGCCAATCGACAGCGACAACGCATCCAGGTACTGGAGCAGCAGCTCGTTGATCAGAAGCTGCTGCTACTATCTCATCAAAAGCCAAATCTTGGTAAAAGCAAGAGTTCCGATGCCAACAACGACTCATCAATTGCTCCAGCCGATCTTGAGACGGTCTTGGATAATGAAAACAGAGAACGTCAGGCTTTCAATATTAACGACGATGGAGATGGCACAGTCACTATCAGAGTTAAGTGTGCGCATTTGCTAGCAACAGACGAGAGCGAGGAGATCGGAGACCAGCAGATGCGGACGATGAAAAAACCTGCATGTCTGGATTTCCGCATTCAGCCAGATGACTCGGTGCTGCATTTGAAACACCAGTTAAAAGCTCGAACTGGAGTACCAGTCGATCATCAAATTCTAGTCACCAATAGCGTACGTCGCGGGGCACCCGCTATTCGTCTACGAAACAGCGCTACGCTGCGCGAATATTCCGAGCATGTGGGTGGCTTGAGCAGATCGTCTTTGACGCTGCTCATTGGGCAGAGTCTGCCATTGTTTAGCGGGCCCCAGGCCACATGACATCCCGAGATCGCACGAATAAAGTAAGGAAACCCACCACGAGATACTTGCTTGTCATCATGCGCTACTGGAAAACGATTCTCAGTAGAGTTTGGCTTTTCGATCCGAAGTTTGCAATCGAGCGACGACTCGTCTGCAATCTGCTGCGTCCGGTCTCGACGCACAGGGCAGTCAATGACGTCAATGCGAACGGGTGCAACTTCAAGCAAAGCGAGACACGATCGTCGGGACGTTGCACTACGCAACTTCCGACGTCCCTACGGATGATGAAGTGCGTATTTTTGTACAGTCAAACCTGTTTATCTGATCCTCTATCCGCAACACGAGTTTTATTTGATACAGATGGTGAGGGAACCAATATGATCACTTGGATAAACTATGCATGCTGCTTAAATGATGCAAAACTGTCTAAATGTTAACTGAGCCACACATTTTGGGAACCAAATCGAGCCAGACCTTTTTAACTGATTCATGGTTGACCGTTTGATATGTCTCCATGTGGATGCCGCTGCCAAGGAGGAATTGGACGCACTCTCTGTGACGATGGCGGATCTGACTGTGTCTATAAATGTTGGCGATTACGTGGCCATTGACGATGAGATTAACGTTCACGAGCCGGACGACGAAGTCGATGACACGATTGCGCCTTCGATCGTTTTGAAGCATTGCATGGAGCTCTCTTCCTATTTGCTACAGTGTGGTGAGGCTGCAGATAACGAGCGCGAAGGACTGCACGCAATCACGAATCTAGTTCGCGCTAGTGCTACGAAAGCAAAGCGCCAGCGAACAATGCGCGACTTTCGTTTGTAATTTTGCATTTGTTTCTTTAAATGGAGCCATTTTATATGAGTCAACGCCTCCACTGGTCACCGAATGTGCCTCAGATAAGCAGGTTTGACTGTACTCAGCTATGCATTGAACGTAAGTTCTCGAAGCGCGTAGCGAGCCCATGCGCTCAAGTTGTTAGAATTAACGGAGCATGCTAATGTAACTATAATCAAAACAAGTATCCTCTGTTCTGGCTGCTTCTTCTTGAGCAGATGAAAGTGACTTTTTGTGGCGAGTCGAGCAGGATCCGAGTTATGAACGCACTCAAGCCTTTGTAAGCAGCGTGGATACTGGGGTAAGGCCCTGCAGCTATTACTTCACTGTGTTGCTCTTCATCCACCGCCTGTTTGGTCCATGTGGCATTGCACACGTCGCAGATGCTGACAACCCCGGGAATACAAAGTTCCATACTAAATTCTGACTAGTCTGTAGCCATGTCTGTTAAAAGGACATCAATTGAGACCGTAAAAGTGGAGCTCCACTATTTTTGACACGAGGCAACAATCAGTTCTTGTTTTAAGTATGGCGCAGGGTTGGCATAGGTGTCGATAACCAGAAGGCGACTCTGCCCGCTCTCGTCGCCAACAACTCGGCCATGTGGGGGCTAACACCTGACAAAGAACTGCATCCCGTTTGCTCCGGATACTCTCGAGCGCTGGTCATCCGAGACTACAGTGGCAATCCATGTGACGACTGCGGTCACCACTTGGTAAGGCGCTCTCTTTCGCGTCCGCCAGCATTTTCGGCGGTTGCGGAGACAGTCAGAACTCAGCACTGTTCATTTGTTCACTTGACCTCGGTTGAGTATTTTTATCGCGTGAATCATCATACCTCTCGATTGCTTGAGATTCGCAATGACAGCTCGTACACGCCGTCCACGAGGCCTTTCAGCGAACCATGTGAATGAGGAGGAGCGACTTCAGACCATCATGAACGACAAGTCCACCTTGTCTTCTGTACGTCTTCTTGGCAAGGAGAACTGGGTCAAAATGGAGGAGCGACCCAACTGCTTCTACTGCGCACGCAGGTTCCGTCCGTTCTCGATCAAGCGTCATTGTCGCTCCTGCGGTGAGATCGTGTGCTCCAACTGCTATCGACGACGAAGAGTGCGTGTGACTCCTACATTGGAAGTCACGGTACGACTGTGTTTCGACTGCATTGACAAGGCCATGCTTTTAGCTGAGAGCGAAAGCATCAATGCCAGCGCCCCTGTCATGGAACAATCTGAATCAAACGCGGAAGAAGAAGAGGAGGAGACACAAGAAATCGTCATCGAAACGTGCAAGCAGGAAGGGAAGAAGACACATCGGGACAGTTTACAGACGACCAGTACCAGCACTTCGTTCTGCAGTCGCTTCTCGGACTTCTCTGGTTGCGACAACTGGAGCGATGCAGACAGCGATGTGAGTGACACCAGCAGTCTTGGAGGAAGTGGTGGAGCCACGATCCCAGCTAGTCAACGCGGAAATCGTCGTGGACAGTCGATTATCCCTGCCACAGACATGATCGAGTTTCTACCAGAACACGAGCAGTTCGAGATCTACGAAGCTCGCAGACAAGAAATTCTCGCGCAGTTCAAAGTACTAGACACAGAACCTGAGAAGGAGTACGACGCAATATGCGAACTCGTTCGACAAGTTCTCGAGTGCAACGTGGCTGCTGTGGCATTTATGGATCAGACTCGTCAATGGTACAAGGCTCGCTACGGCATCGCACAAGCGGAGCTGCCTCGAGAAATCGCCTTCTGCTCTCAGTTGCTGCAGACTCCGCTACCTACGATCGTCATGGACGCCACCAAAGACCCTCGGTTTAATCAGAATCCACTGGTTACAGGCTCAGCCAACATCCGCTTCTACGCTACGACGCCGATCTGTGATCCCAGCACTGGGATCGTCATCGGCTCAGTGTTTGTTATGGACCCAAAGCCCAAGCAGAATTTGCCACTACGAGCGATGGAAGTGCTCTCTTACGCGTCTTCAGCTGCTGAGAAGCTGCTGCTAGGCGAGGGCTCTGTGCCCGTCCCTCCTGCCATGAAGCAGAAGCGTCACAAACGTCGAGAGTCAATGCCATCGTTCCCGGAGATTCGAGCAGCTTCGCTTCAGAGTGTTCCAGAGGAGATTGAAGACGGAGACTTCCGTATCACTCAGCCTCGGTCGAACGCTTCCAGTGTGTCTTCAAACAGCAGCGTGCGCAGTAGTAAACGAGGCAGTTTGCGTCGCTCAGGACCGAAAACTCCTTCCTCTGCTCCGAACTCACAGCCGCGATATCAACTTTTGGACCCGAGCGTGAAGCTGACGTCTTCGGCATCGGCCAAGGCTTCCAACTCGGCCAACTCGAAGCTTTGCATCACTGATCTCGTCTCTGCGGAGCCTGGAAACATCGCACCGACTCAACCAGCAGCTTCTGCTCAACTGCAGAGTCTTGACTCGTCCTGCATCGAGCTCTTCCACCGCATCACATCCACCCAGCAGCTTCTGGCGCAGCAACACGATACGCTATTGGCGACTTTGACTCAGCACTCGTCGCGTATCAGCTCCATCGAACAGAGTGTGGACCGCATTGAAGGCATCTTGTCAGCTCAGAGAACACAAAGCATGCCACAGCTTGTCGACTCGAGGCGGCGTCCTGTGAACATGTAGCATCGATCTGACCCCCATCGGAAGAAGGAGCGTGTACAGTGTAGAAAAGTGCGTACGTGCGTCGAGTCTTGAGGCGCTTGAACACCAATATATTCGTTTCTCTCTCAAAAATTCTACCAGACCCAACGATCATCATCGCATTGTGCCGTGAACTCTACAGATCAACAGACAATGGCTTCATATTAAGCACTAGTTGAGGTGTGCTTTGCTGCGCTGCTCGTCCTCGTCGTCTTCATCCTCATATTCAAAGTCTTCGTCATCGTAGTCTTCGTCGTCGAAGTCATTGTCGTTGTTATCAAAGTCCTCTCCCCCTTCAGCGTACTCCTCGGCGTTCAGTTCCATCGGGATGCCGTCTCCATCACGTAGGACCCCAATCTCACGCAGTTCGTCCCTGTGTTTGGAGATCTCCCTCGTATAGCGAACGCCGTGACGTACGTGACGCAGACGAAGGCCGAGGTTAAGACCCCAGGCGGACTGAGGATACGGCTCCTCGTTTGGTACAATGAAGCTGCCGTCCATATCTTCACAACTGCCGTGTTGTTCTGCATACGCTTGGAACGAAGATAGCAGCACATCCTTCCAGTATTGCTCAGCATGAGGTGTTAGTTTTCCTTGAGTTCTGGCCTGGGCGTGACGCTTGTCAGTGGTTGCAACTGCCTTCTTCTTCCCTTCTTGTGTCTGGAACGGGAGTAATCCAGTCGTGCGTTTGTTGTACTGAGCGAGCCAAGCGCCCAGCTCAAAGTTCTTCGCCACCTCAGGATACCGCGAATCGTCTGCAGGCACAGTGAAATTCCTCGGCACTTCTGCGTCCTCGCCGTTAATTTCCTTGTAAATTTCCACACTGGGGTCGACAATATCGCGCTTCGTAGCAGCTGTGGACTTGTAGATGCTCCACACGAAACCCAGTTCTTCCAATCGCTCCCGGTACATTTCTACTTGTTGCGCGTGCTGATGCCGATTGCGTATGTTGCGTACGGTGTGACCCAGCTTTGTCCCCCACGAAGCTCGCGGCCACGTGCTCTCGGATGGAACGATGAAACCTTGAGGCACATGAGTGTCACCGTAGATTTCCGCATACACCTCTAATGCTGGCAGTACACGGTCGACGAAATAACTCTCGAACGCGTTAAACTTGAAGCCGAGAGCCTCCAGTTCCGATAGAACATCAGCTACGTCGGTGCTGCTGCGTCCATTGCGTCGAACTCGAACCACTTGTTTGCCTAGCTGATATCCACGCAACGCCTTGGGCCAGGACTCGTCGTTCGAAGGCACAACCCACCACGACGGCACATCGCAGTGATGATATTTGGCTTTGTATAGTCGCAACGCTGGCAGCAGCTCCTTGGCCCACTTACCGAAGAGCGATTCCCACGCGTAGCCAAGCTCCTTGAGTTTCTGTTTGTCATTCTGGATCTCGTCTCTAAAAATGCGCCTGGAATTGATAGTGTCGACGATGTAGCCGAGCTTCATACCCCACGCACGTTCCGGCCATGGGGCTTGACTGGGGACTACAAAGTCCTGTGGGATGAAAGTGTCGCCATAGAGACCCGGATACAGCTCCAAGCTCGGCATCAACGCTTCCCGCCAGACATCGAGTGATAGTTCGTCCTCAAAGAAGTTTAGCTCTCTAAGATCTGCCATAGCTCGAGGCGTCATGGCGTGTTCCTCCAAATTGGCTTTAACCTTAGCCACAGCATGTCCAAGTCTGTATCCCCAGTTCATCTCGGGCCAGAACGGGTCGTTGGTGGGCACCTTGAAAGTGTGATGCACTGTGCAGTGGCCATAGAGATTCCTGTAGTGCTTCATGGCTGTGAGGAACTGCATCTTCCACTTCCATTGCGCGTCACTCCAGACGAAACCCATGGCGTCCAGCTGCTGCTTGCGATGCTCCGAGAGACCGTCCTCAGCGTCACGACGTAGTAATTGGCACTGAGAGCCAAGTTTGACGCCCCAGGCCGCACGTGGCCACCTGTCGTCACCTACTGGCACCTGGAAGTTTTGACGCACAAAAAGATGTCCCTCCAGTTCCTGGAAAACCTTGAGCGACGGGATGATCTGCATCTCCCACACGTAAGTCTTCCAATCCTCGAACGGGAAGCCAACAGTACGTAGTAAAGCGCATTTAAAAGGACTACAGCGTCCACGTGTAAAGAGGCGAAGACGATTACCCAGATCCATGCCCCAAGTCTCTTTGGGCCACGGGAAGGCCTCAGTATCGGCGTCTGAAGGAGGAGTGGGCACTACGAACTCGTACGGGACGGTGAAATGGCCTTTTATACGATAGAAAACCTGCAATGCAGCCAGGAAATCGCGGTCACGCTCTGACTTGGGCACGGCCGGAGCTTCCGACGCCAACATTCGGCGATGAAGTGACGCAGAGGCCCGTCGAGGCGCCCGCGCGCCGAGCGATAGCAAGCGCTTCATGATGCTGGCAATATTGTGTGGTTGGCGCTTTTAATGCTGTTCGCACTAAGTGCGAAACCGGAATTAAAAAGCCAAATTACGGTATACCTGCTTCAACTTGCGGCGGTACCAACTAATCATCGGCCTGTGATGGGAGGAGCACAGTGCTGTGCGTGGTTGCGGAATCCCAGTGCGGATACAATGCGAAGGGTGCTCCTTGCTCGCACACGCTCTACTTACACGAGGTATTTTCATGACTCATTGGCCATGCCGCTAATGATGTCAAGATGGTATGATGTAGCAAAGCTTTACGCTGACACCCCTAAATTGGCAACAGTTAAGCCACTACTGAACGGCAGAGTTGTTGCTCAATCAGGGTATGTTGAAGTACGCATCAAAACATCGAGTTTGATGCAGTGAATCACCGCCTAGAGACCGGTAGCAATCTCCCATTCTCCCTTTTGCGCAGCGTTGACCGAAGCTCTGTCCATTATCATGTTGCATCGTGTCTCCCGCTCCGTCGTCGCCAGCCGCCCTGCGCGCGCCTTCTCCACGTCCTCCGTGGTGCGTCATCAGTCCCCTCTCTCTCATGCATCGTCACACAACTGACCCACACTCTTCCTCAGGAACGCGTGCCCCTCTTCATCGACGGCAAGTTCGTGCAGTCAAAGACCGACAAGTGGATCGACCTCCGCAATCCCGTAAGTTTACGTGGCCGCAGAGATTGAGTCTCTGATCTGCAGCTCTGATCTAACGCTTTATTTGCGTGTGTAGGCGACGAACGAGGTGATCTGCCAGGTCCCGGAGGCTACGCAGGAAGAGGTAGGGCAGCTACATTCACTGCGAATCAGTCTCAGGGTTGTCTGACCAGTCGGTAATGATGTACAGATGCGCCAAGCCACGGAGGCTGCTGCCCGTGCCTACAAGACGTGGAAGGAGGTGGGTGTGCAGCACCGTCAGCGCGTCATGCTCAAGCTGCAGCATCTGATTCGCGAACACACGGAGGAACTGGCGTTGTCCATCACGAACGAGCAGGGCAAGACTCTTGCTGACGCCCGTGGCGATGTCTTCCGTGGTCTGGAAGTCGTTGAGCACACGTGTGGAGCTGCCACGCTCATGATGGGCGAGACTGCGGAGAACCTGGCCACGTCCCTGGACACTTACTCGTACAAGCAGCCGCTGGGCGTGTGTGCTGGTATCTGTCCCTTCAACTTCCCGGCCATGATCCCGCTTTGGATGTTCCCCACCGGCACTGTGACCGGTAACACGTACGTGCTCAAGCCGTCGGAGAAGGACCCTGGAGCCACAATGGTAAGCAGCAAGTTTGTTTACTGCGTAGACTTGAGTTCTGACGATTACTTTCTGCAGATTCTCGCTCGCCTGGCTCAAGAAGCAGGTCTTCCGGACGGCGTTCTCAACGTTATTCACGGTGCTCACGTACGACACACGATACAAGTGTTTAAAGCATTTTAATAGTCACTGATCGTTGTGCTTCCCCTTCAGGATACCGTCAACTTCATCTGCGATGCACCTGAGATCAAGGCCATCTCGTTCGTGGGCGGCAACCAGGCGGGCGAGTACATTCACTCTCGTGGTAGTGCGAACGGCAAGCGTGTACAGGCCAATCTGGGCGCCAAGAACCACGCTGTTATCATGCCTGATTGCGACAAGGAGCAGGCAGTTGGTGCGCTTGCTGGTGCTGCTTTCGGAGCTGCTGGCCAGCGCTGCATGGCTCTTTCCGTCGTGGTGTTTGTGGGCAAGTCGAAGGAATGGGTGCACGACATCGTACAGAAGGCCAAGGAGATGAAGGTGAACGGCGGTCTGGAGCCTGGAACTGACGTCGGTCCGTTGATCACCGTGGCGGCCAAGGAGCGAGCAGAGCGTCTGATTCAAGAAGGTGTGGACAATGGCGCCGAGCTGCTTCTCGACGGACGAAACGTCAAGGTTCCCAAGTACCCGAACGGCAACTTTGTGGGCCCTACGGTACTGAACAACGTGGGTACCGACAACCCTGCGTACGTGGAGGAAATCTTCGCGCCTGTGCTGGTCTGCACGTCTGTGGACACACTGGAAGAGGCGATCGAGCTCATCAACCGTAATCCGTACGGCAACGGTACCTCCATCTTCACGTCCTCGGGTGCTGCCGCTCGCAAGTTCCAACACGAAATCGATGTGGGTCAGGTGGGCATCAACGTGCCGATCCCCGTCCCTCTGCCCATGTTCTCGTTCACGGGCTCGCGTGCATCGATCCGTGGCGACCTCAACTTTTACGGCAAGGCTGGTATTAACTTCTACACGCAAATCAAGACGGTCACGTCGCTGTGGGACTACAACGAGAAGACACGCTACAGCTCTGTGATGCCGACACTCGGCCAGAAGTAAGACAGACAGCCCAACCAGACTACCAGATTCCAAGTCAGTGAGTGAGCATAAAATGCAATAAATGGATTCACACTCACGTCTTGTATTCTTAACGTCTCCGTCCACCACCGCGGCCCCGACCGCCGCCACCTCGGCCCCCTCCACGACCGCCATAGTAGCCACCGCCTCCGCCTCCGTAGTCATCACGATCCGTTCTCTCTTCATCAGCCTCGGAAATCTTCGTCTCCTCAAGTTTCCTCCCGTCAGGCTCATTCAACGTACAGCGATTGGCATGATACTGGTTCACAAACATCTCCAGTTGACCAGCAGCGTTGGCTGCTCCCGTCTTGGCGTTCTTGCTCAGTCGCGGACAGACGTCACGAGCAACGAGCACCAGCAGTTTGTGGAACTGCTTCTTGTAGTTACGTAGCAACTCGAAACCTGCCACTTCCAGGATGGTCAGAGTCAGAGCGCCAGTCATGAGGTGCGGTGGTTCGTTCACCAAGCGAGCCAGCCAAGTCCAGCAATCTCCAAGTTCCAGTCCAGGCGGAGACGGACTGCCATCCCATGGCGTCGTCTGTCGAACTGCAGCCAGCACAGCCGAAATCATCGTCATGCGTCTCGTGTATTCCGTGACATGCTCCAGTCCGTCAGGATCCGAGCTCTCCCCCACTGCCTTGTGGAAACCCACAGATATTTTGTACTCGGCGATCGTCTGGGACGCGTGTTTCTCCGGGTTGTCCGGGATTGTGAATACGCAAGTCTTGTGAAAGTACCCCAGCATGACGTCCGTCAGCTCAGGGGTCCGCACACAGCTCATCTTGATCACGTGTGCAATAGGGTAGCAGGATCTACAGCAATGGCAAAGCACAGCATATTGGTGAGATAGAAGCTTTTCAAAAACAGGAGAGACACAAGCATGATGCCAACGCACTTGTAGTCTGCACGACTCTCCACCTGCTTGGACAAGTTTGACGCCACCATGTTGAGCGCGAATTTGAAGTATGCGTCGCCTGAGGACTTGGCCATCTGCACGCATCATGATATCTCGTCAGCTCAAGGCCTCAGCACTAGACAACACGAGCAACCCAGTGTTGATTTACCTGGAGTAGTAGCTGAATTTTACTCACGACGTTCTTGATAACTGAGGGAGCTGCAGCAATTTGGTTACACACACCGGCCTACGAATTAAGGTATTGCTGTGTTAGTACAATCTACACCCACATCCCCAGTAGAAACAGCTAGCAAGCGCTCACCTCACGCCTGATCTGCATACGGATCTTCTTCACCGCCGGGTCAGGACTATCCAGAATTTCTGTAGTGTGGCGGTGCAGCTCTTCCAGACGCTTAATACGCTTGCGTCCTTCCTCGACGTACTTCTTCGCCTGAGCTGCGGCTGCTTTGTCGGCAGCTTTCTTCGCAGCTTGCTCTATTTCATGTTCCTCCTTTTGCTTCTTCTCCTCTGCAGCGCGTTCAGCTGCCAGAGCCTTCGCCTTCGCTTGCGCTTGCTCCACTTCCTGCTCTGCCTTGCGCTGAGCATCCGCAGCCTCCTCTTTCTCCTTGGCCTCCTGCAATGCCTGTACAAGTATTTATCTAGTGAGATCATCGCCATCACCTGCAACCGAACGCCATGTCCCTACTTTTTCACGAGCTTCTTCTTCACGACGCGCTGCAACTTCTTCACGTTCTCTCTGCTCCTCTTCTCGTCGCCTCTCATCTTCTCGCGCCTGCTGGAAGGCCCGCAGCTCCTTCTCCACACTCTCAATGGACGATCTTTCCTTCGACCGAATTTGCAGCAGCTTGGCCGTTGCCTCTTTTTCCAGCTGCTGTTGTTTCCTCAGCATTTCGTCCTCGGATCTACCAAAGTCTGCATCTATACGACGCAGCTGAGCCTCTGCGTCCTGCCGCGCGCGGTGCAGTGTCTTGCACAGAGCCTGGTACGCGCCACTACCCGTTACTGCCTGCACCGCCTTACGTTCGCAAGCGCGCTCAACCTGCTGTAGCAGCTCCTGACGCGTCTTGGTTGTCAGCTGCAATGTACCCAGAGCTGATGTCGCCGCGATAACGCCGCGGTCGCTGCCGGTCAGCACCGACTCCGAGTCTGAAGAGCCTTCATCATTGCTGGACGTCGTGGAACTGTCCGAGCTAGGCGCACGAAATCGTCGGCGACCTGGAGCAGCATCTGCGCGAGGCTTCTGCACCTCCTGCACTTCCCAATACGCGCTGGTTTCCGCGACTGGAGCCGGCGGCGCGGCCTCCTCCTCTCGAGACACGCCGAACCTCATGGTGCTCGAAGTCTATAATTGTGCGTCACCATTTTCTTTATTTTGTGACATCTCTATTTTTCTGAGCTAAAGGTATTGGTACATGTAAAAGAAAAAAATCTGGAATCAGAATTGTGCCATTTTGTGTGCATACATTTCTGATCTGACGTGGCGCACACCATTTGGACCGCGAGCCAGAACTGTAACCGCAAAGTGAGGACCGCCGACCTCTCCACCATTCATATCACAGCTTTGAGGTTCACCAGCGCGATTGAGCCAAGCCAAAACCACTCGCCTTCTTCCTTTCTTCGTGACCCAGAACAGCGCAATCATGGTAAGCTACTGCGTCATTGGAAGCATCTACAGGCCAGCGGGGCGTAAAAAGAATGATCAAAAGCAGCGAAAACGGAGAGAGACAGAAAATGCAGCACCAAAATTGATGTCGGAAAAAAGGATCTCGAGCAACAGCAGCATTGCAGAAAAAAATGAAGCTACAGCTACAGGCTCAATAAGGTTCTATCTCCAGCGCTCTCTACAGCTTCAGCATTATTCTACACAGCTCCGTTGGCCTGCAGCGATGGCAATAGGCTCATTGAGTGGAATCAACCCAATGCAGACGTAACTAACTAGTTATTTGTACCCAATTACTATCAGCCTCGTGACCTTCTGCACCCGTCCGCCGCCGAGGAGGCCTCCAAGCACAAGCTTCGCCGTCTCGTACAGGCTCCCAACTCGTACTTCATGGACGTCAAGTGCCCTGGCTGCTTTAACATCACCACGGTGTTCAGCCACGCCCAGACGGTCGTGCTGTGCGGCTCGTGCTCCGTGATGCTGTGCCAGCCTACGGGCGGTAAGGCTCGCCTCACTGACGGCTGCCAGTACCGCAAGAAGACGGAGTAAGTTTATTCGTGGACACACTCAGGCGCTGTCTATCGATCCTTGGATGGATCGGTAGTCGCAACTAGATATTCGACGACGCAGGAACGGAGAAGGAACCAAGCAAGAAAGCAAGTTGGCCACGCCCGCTCAGATTTTTTTCAGCTCGCACGCTCACTCGCTTCAACTCGCTCGGGATCTCGATGTGTCTGTGAGGAGAGGAAGCCAGCAGGTCGGCTGGATCGGGTTGGCATGCTTCGTCTTGTACAAGGTAGCTGCTAACGTGAATCGAGGGACGTAAGAGTTGATTATTTTGCGGGCTTTCTTTCGGTCGTCTATTATGGTGTTTTTATGCTTTTACTGGTCGTATCGTGTCTTTTGCTACGCTGTCTTGAAGTCAACCCCCAACAGCTTGTAAGACGATGCATGAGATTTTTTTTTCTTTTGATTTTTTCTTCTTTGTTATCACTTCACCCTAGTAGGCTCGTCAGGCTTTTTTTCATTATCACCCCCAGCCTGTTGTTTCTTTTGCAATATCATTCTCTTTGCATTGCATATACAAAACGCCCTGGTCTGCACATGCGTTCACTTATCTGCTCACCAGCAAGTCAAACTATAACGCATCAGCCCCTTATGTTCATTCCACTTTCCTTCATGGAGCCAACTCGCTCGTCCACAATATCGTCTCAACTCTGCTGGCCAGCGTTTGTGTGTCAACACTGTGTACACTTAGGCGTGGATAGCAGTTCTATCCTTTTCCGCCACAATCCACGTGCTGTCGTCCTCCAAGTCCAAGCGCTCAGCAAGCGCCATAATCGATCCAGTCTCCAGCAAGTACGACACCAGTTTGTCGTTCGCGTTCACCATCTCGTCTAGCACATCGACGTTGACTTCCTCTTCAGTTGCAGCCTCCTCTTCATCACCAGGAGTGGTAGCACCACCGTCCTCTTCCTCTTCATTGGACCCATTTGAACCGTTCTCTGAGGCCGAGTCGTCTGCATCGTGCCGTCGACGTCGACTGCCTCCTCCTCCTCCTCCACCCCCCGACTTTGTAGAAGAAGCCTCATCTGAAGACGAGTTGTCCTGTTGCTGTCCCTTTTGCCGCTGGTTCTGCTTCGATCCTTTCCCATTGCTGCTTGGAGCTGCCTTCTGACCACGGAGAAGCGCTGCCTTGCGCTCCTTCGTACGCTGACGCTTCTTCTGCCGCTTGCTACGCTTCGAGGCCTGACGCGCCTGCTTTTCACTCGTCTCCTTCTCTGTCTCCTCCTTCCAGAGACTCTCCTGGTACTTAAGATGAAAAACCGTGCAGTCACAGTTCTTGCACACGTTGCACTTGCACTCGGCGCAGAAGAATGTGTCGTTCGAGTGCTTCGAGAATGGACCGAGGCAGATAGCGCACGTAACAAAGTGTTGCTGCCAGATACGCGACGCACGCTTCGCCACAGTCGCTGACTTGTGTGACACCAACGTTTCTATGTTCGCAGAAGCCATAAGACTTGCATACGGATTGGGCGAGTCTGTGCGCTTTGCCTCCAACTCGCCTACTTGAAGAATGCGTTCCAAGCCTTCTAGCGCCATCATAACCATACTCGTTTCCTCCAAGAGATTGCCTAGGATCTGAATGCAGCCCTGATTCACGAGGTACTCAATTTGACTATCCGATCCGCACGACGTGGCGTTGAGAACGACCCAGCACGCTTCACTCTTGACCTCTGCATCTGTCGCCTCCGACGCTGCCAGTCCCATTAAGGACGGAATACAGCCCGAGTCAAGTACGCACTGGATCTGATCCACAGTCCCAGCAGCGATGTTCGACAGCGTCCAGCAAGCTTCTTTCTGGATCTCGCGATTCGAATGGGCGATCAGTCTCCGCAACGAAGGCACGGCGCCACACTCAATGATGTGCTGGGTGTAGTCGTGGTCGTCTTCAGCGCACACAATGTTCCCAATCGCACGCAGCGCGGGCTTCGTGACTCGCCAAGACGAGTGACTCAGCAGCTCCACGAGTCGGAAACACACATCGGAGTCCACAACAGCCTGAATGTGCGTACTTGGTCCATCGCACAGATGCGAGAATGCCCAGCACACGTGGCTCAAGATCTCTGTGTCCGTGCTGGTCAGCATCTTGGCCAGATACGGCAGGATGAGTCCGATGTCAAACACTGGTCGCGGCTGTCCGTCACACAAGTTGCTGATGGTCCACGTCAAGATACGAAGCAGCGACAGTCGGTCCCATGAGGTTTTCTTCAAGTTGTTCACCAGCGGAGTCAGCGCACCAGCGCTCAGCACGAGGTCCCTTGTCGCAGCTCCTTCGCCCGCCAAGTTACCCAGGACCCACACAGACTGCTCCAGAACCTACTCGATGCACCCCAACGTACACCAAAACTCTCAGCAAACCAGCTCACAACGTGTCGATAGGAGACCATCAGTCCTACCTCTTCATTGGACGAGTCCAACAATGAAACCAGCGTTGGGATCACGCCGTTCTGCAGCAATACCGACGTGTTGTCAGTAGCTCCCGCTGCGATGTTCGTCAGTGCCCACAGCGCTTCAACTTGCAGCGTTGGTCGGTCTCGCAGCCTTAGCCACTTGATTAGACGTGGGGTCCAGTTTTTCTCCAGCATCTTTACGTCCAGCCGTAGCACCCATAAGTCAGCACGGCGTTATCCCTTACACATAACAAATACAATGCACACTAACCTGACGAATGAGCAGATCTCGCTCCGACGACAGCAACACGCGCAGCTTCTTGGCCGCTTCAAGTTGGACATCAGCGTCCTCCGAGTTCAGTCCGGCGTCGATCTGGTTCAGATCTCCCTGGAACGTGGGTGAGGCCGCGAGAGCTCCAGATCCGACGGATCCATCGAGTCCACTTCCAACTCCTAGACTGCCATTCGCCAGTCCGCTTAGACTGCCATTGGCCAGCAAACTCGCTCCATGCGATAAGTGATGGTGATGGTGGTGGCCATGCGAGTGAAGCGAGAACTGCGGCTGTGGCGTCAGAGCCGACCCGGCTCCTGCAGGGGTTGAGACCCCGGACTTCCCGGCACCTCCCATGTGGTGGATCGTAGTGGTAGTAGACGTCACGAGCGTTGCGTTGCCCCCTCGGTGAGTGGCCTGATGGTGGTGCACAATGTCCCCGTTCTCAGTACGGTGCGCGCTGGTTGTGGACTTCTTGAGCGCCAGGTTAGCCTGCGACAAAGTGCTCGGTAGTGCGGCCACTGCTGCGGCTGTGAGCTCGGCCACGTCGGTGGGGGACAGGAACGCTTTCTGGCTGATGCTCGCCTTGAACGAGCCGCTCATTCGCCCCTACTACTGGGCGGAGCGTGCAATAAACGTCAGGGGGCGGGCGCTGTGGCCTGTGATTCGAGTGACTAAGGGGCACTCTTGTCTGCTAACACACGATGGAAACACACGCGCAATAGAAAGCTTAGAGGGCGGTGGATCAACACGAAAATGACACTAGGCGGAAGTCAACACGCGCGCGGAACTTTTGTGCTGATCTGCGCCGCCTGATTCCACGCGTAGCAGCTGGGAGCGGCCGCGCAACGCACCTCTTCTAATACCCCAGAAGCCGCTTTGAGAGCTCCTCGGCGTCTTCTTCTCTTTGGTCGCTTGGTCGCCGGAAGGTCAATTCTGAGGTTTTGGCGTAAATTGCTACTTTTTAAATATTTTGTACCTGCTTTAATTAATACCTAAATATCTATCTCTTTATGAAAAGTAGAAACAATTGATATTACACAAGGTGCTCAGGCATTTCTAATAATCAGTGTGAAAATATCAGTGCTAGCGATTATCGTGTTAAAGAGGATTTGATACTTACTCGAATCAGTTTTGCGAGGGTGTACATGACGGATTTTGAGTTGAACGAAGTGGACCGAGGTCAAATCTGTTTGGATAGGTGGGTCTCGCCGTGAATGAGGTGAGACGAGAGCGGCATGACATGGAACGTGGTGCGTTTTGTATTGATTAGAGTATTGCTTATTAGTGTCCGTTGTCTAGCTATAACAGTTAATGTTGGAAGTAGACGTTGTACGTGTAAACTTCACTATTGAATGAGTGCCGGACGCGTTTCGGCCCCCGCCGGCGGCTTTACCAATCGAGAAGTGAGAGCTACTTGCCTCCTTCGGTCTTTCCCTACTTCAACCTTCTAGAACATTCCATAGATACCCTCTGCAGGATATCTACTGTGGCGTCGATCTATACTACCGGTACTTCCAACACTCCCCCTCGACGACACGAGTCGTATATCCACGCAACCCGCGTTGACCTTGTCGTCCGTAACCTTCGACCATGCTCCACGACGATACCAGCCGTGTGCCCACGCTGTCCTCTATGACTGCGTTGTTCTTGCATTGCATTGTCGACTTGGAGTCTTCGTCGTACTCGGCCTTGCATCGTCGTGCACTTCTTGTGCGACTCATTCGTTCCGTCTTCGAACATCCCGTGCTTGCCCTGGCCGCCCGTACATTGGGCATTAGCGTGCTCCCCCTTGATCTCTGCCTCATTTTAGTCTTCATTAACCCCGAAGCTGTAGTTCTCCCCCACGATTGACTTCCGTGGATCCGTCTTCACACGTCCAACACCAACCCCACGCATCGGCACTCGGCCGCCCCTTTCGCGAGCGCTAAGCGCAACTACGTGCCCAACGCGCACTTGTCCGTTCAGCTCCCCCTGTCGTCGGAGCCCGTTGCTCCCGCGACGACTTGAGCTGGAACCCTTCTGGCGCGTTCCCCGCGGACACTGTAGCGCACACACCGAGCCGTTTGGGCTCATAACCTGTAGGAAGTAGACGTTGTACGTGTAAACTTCACTATTGAATGAGTGCCGGACGCGTTTCGGCCCCCGCCGGCGGCTTTACCAATCGAGAAGTGAGAGCTACTTGCCTCCTTCGGTCTTTCCCTACTTCAACCTTCTAGAACATTCCATAGATACCCTCTGCAGGATATCTACTGTGGCGTCGATCTATACTACCGTATGTACCCAACTAGGTACTTCCAACAGTTTATAGTCTGCTGAAGATATTTGCCCAGGCGCTAGTCAAAAGACTTCAGCATACAGTTTGGTCCGTGAAATGCACCCATACATCGAGCATGGACAAGCGAATTTTGGTAGTTGATAGAGGCCGATGATGATAAGACGGACGCGGAAACGGCGGCTTGCTGGCCAAGTTGCTCCGGCGACGGAATTTGCTTTTGCGGCGGTCGTGTCGGAGACGCCATTGCTCAAGTGGGACGACGCAGTGGCCCTTTCAGGGACTCCTTTGCTGTGTCTAGCCCAGCAACGCGTTTTTAGCAGCTCTTCATGGGACAACGGCGTCTACAGCGAAAATTCTGCGCATGATCAAGAGAGAAGAACTTATTTCTTACACTCAAATAACGTAATCCAAGTCAAGACATCGATTAGCAAGATGTCGCCAGAATCATTAATAAAATCAATATTGCACCATACAAAAACTACTGGTAGTCATCATCGCCGGAAGACACCAGTTCAAGCCGCCCAGCCACCTGAGCCGTACACGCACAGCTGCCGAGATGTCATTGTTCCGAGGAGCGCAGCACCAGAGCTCCAACTGTTCTGAGCCACAGCGTGCTGAATGTCCACCACTGGCATGGCAGCGCTAGCCACACTTAGAAACAAAGGTTTCGGGCCGCTCACCTCTTGTTGATTGGCGACTTTCCACATCGTCACGCCCTCCACATCGTGAGACCACGAGGCCACCACCGAGGTGCCATCCGCTTCTGACCACAACGCTGAGCGAGACAAGACCGACGGTGCATTGTGACCGACCACCTCCATTCGTGGCGAGAGCCTTCCGAGCCCAACAGTACGCAAGTCGAACACGCTGTGCTTCATTGGTGTGGAACGAGACGCAACCACCACTTGGTTCGAGCGTAGCTGGTTCGACGCAAGTGAAAAGCACGCCTGGTCGCTAGGTACATGTGAAAAGGGTGCGACGCCAACCGAGCCATCGCCGGCATTTGCGACGTCGGCAACATCTCTCCAAATTGACAGCCCGCGGAATGTCGCCGCTGCTAAACCCTCGGTACCTTCAGGAGTCTTGAATAACTTAATTGAGTGCACTGGCTGTCGTTGCGGGAGCGAGAAGCTCTTCACGATTCCCTGCTCGCCAGCACTGGGCTTTCGATAGTCGTATTTAGCCACACTGCCGTCTTGAAACCCGCAATACATGGCATTGGGATCTGTGTCGCTGAAGGTGCACGACCAACCTTGCCGCCTGCCGGAAGGGAGCACAATCTGCAACGCCACCTTTTTATCCTGAAGACTAGTAATAGCCAGTTTCCCATCGAATGCCACTGTGAGTACAAACTTTTCTGAATGATGAATGCTGATGTCGCGTACGTCCGAGCTGTGAACGGGTAGTCGAATCCCCAGTGTCGGGTCCTGTGAGCTCAGCATTAGTATACCATGAGATCCTTGAGTAATTTTATCACCAACACACAGAAATCTGCACGACCGGGCAATGCTAAACACGCGCGCACCTAGCAAGGGCACGCCAAATATCGGTTTGTACTTGCGCATTGCTGCAGTGAATGAAGCATTTCCGAGATCTGACGGTGGTTGAGAGGTGGAGACAGCAAGGGGTCGCGAATGTAGGTGGTCCTCTGATATCCGGCTAGACTCTTGTGAAATGATCTGCGACATAGTAACTTGACCCCCGGGCGAAGCACCGGCACGCGCAACAGCCACACCTGTAGGTAGAGCTATACCACTTCTACTACCGAATGCAGCTGCATTGGAGAGTCGCTCTTGCGCAGCTTTACACTGCATATCTGCGATGGCTTTCGTAAATTTGATGAGCTCGGAACTGAGCCGCGTTGTGTCTTTTGTCTTCACCTGCAATTGGCTCTTGAGTTCTGCTATTTCCTTCTCCAGTTTGCTGCTCTTCTTCTTCTCTTCTTCGAGCTTGTTGGTCATCTCTTCCAGTCCAGAATTGTCCACCACCGCCACGTGATCCGAAAACAACAGACAAATGTCTGTGCGTCGCACTGTCGCGCTGCAGTTCGGACACGTGCGCTTCTCACTGATCCAGCGCTCGATACATTTCCTGCCGAACAAGTGGCCACACTTGAGCGCTACGAGGCGATGGCGCCCTACAAGCGTGCACTCCTCGCAGCATATCGTACACTCGGTTGGCTCCGGTTTCGTCTCTACCAGCGGGCGCTTGCGTTTGCGCGACGCATTGAGGTCTTCCAACGCCCTGCGAGCAGCTGCTGCCACCTCTGCGGCGGCTTCCGACGCAGATAGAATCTGCACATCATCATCGTCACTTTCTGCCGCTGCGACGGGCTGGAACGTGTCGGGCCTGTTGGCGGGAGGAAACGCGAGATTGACTACCGACGCCGCGGGGCGGTTATTGATCACGCGTTCGATGTCACTATCGCTATCGCTCTCATCACCACCACTGTTACTGCTACCGCTGTAGCCGGCGTGATCTCCTGCGTCTTCATCCTCGGAGCTAGCGCCGAATAGGGCATCGATGGTCCGTGCCATCAGCCCTTCCTTCTCGTGTGCTTCCGGAAAGGAATTGGAATGGTCCTTAGGTTCGACTTAAGTTCGGTTATCCAATCAAATTTTGATCGGCAATTCGCCGCAGTCGACACGCCGCCTTGCAGGCGTCACTGCAGAGTATGCGTACGACCCAGAGTCTATGCGTGTCTGCACGCAGTCGCTCGAAGGTAATAGTATATAAATTGCCGCGAGGATAAGAGTAATGTGCTTACTGGTACTTTGCTCGGATCGATTAGAGCACCTTCGAGCATCCATCGACGATGTGGCCGCCTTCAACCTCATGTGGAAGGTGCGTCCCTCTCTGTTTGCCCAGTTAATTGCGATTGCATATCATGCACTAATAGCTTCGCTGCCGTAACAGAGAATAGTTGGTCACGCCGGCGTCGTTCTGGTCCTCTACGAAGCCGTCCTGCTGTTCCAATTGCTGATCGGTAGCTCCTCCATGTCGCGGCTGCCGCCGTGTCTCGGACTCAAGTTAGTGGCTTTTGGCAGTATCCTAAGCACGCGCGAGTATGTGAGCACGGCACATACTCAGAATATGGGCCAGAGCCTCTTCTACTCCGGCAGCTACGTGCTAATCTGGCTGTGCTGCTCCGTACTGCTGAATCTGAACTTTTCCGCCGTGGAGGCTTCACCGCTCTGTATCTTGTACTCCTGGCCAGCTTCGGTGTGCTGCGACTCATCGGAGACAACACCAAGGCTGAGATCGCGCGAGCTCAGCAGTTCGAAAAGCTCCAGCGCCTCGTTGGCGGCGTCGCCGCCTAGCTAACCAGGATCAGCCCTGTTCCGTTCGTAGCTAAGTGTTGGGCCTATCAAGTAGATTCGAGGCTGTCGACGCTCAGTTAGCTGCCAATACTGTTGAGGTGATGCCCCCACCCGGTGGAGGAAAAAAGTAACGTGTTACCAAAAATAACAGGATTGACTCTCAAGAATTATTAATTACTGGACACAACAAACACCATTTATTATTTAGCATTTTACAAATTTATGGTAGAAAACTACATTGTTGACCTCTTCCCATAACCATCAATTGCGATGTTCTCCAGCAGCCATCCATCCTCTATCACGCTGAACGATCAGCCCATTCCCCCATTTTCCATTTTTCAGGGTCGCCAACAGACTGTACGCTCAGTATTTCTACTCCGCCAAGCCTTCCAACTTGTTCCAGTGCCGCTATTGCGGCAAACTTAGGAAGCAGGCCCCGTCTAACGACTTCACAAACTTGATAAGCCGCCTCAACGACAAGCACTCGCACTACCTCAAAGACTACGCAGAGTACGAGCGTCGTGGAGCTCAACGCCTCGACGGATTCGGCTTTGTAACTGACAAGGCTGCCACAATTTACAACTGGATGATGTGGATCATCACTAGGAACCTACCGCTCAGCGAGGTCGACAACGGGGCTACCAGAGCCATGTCGCGGTGGGACCCCATATCATCGCGGACACTCAAGAAGTTCATGGCAAACGTGGAACTTCTAGTTGAGGAGGCTATTGGCTCGCAAATGCCAGCCCGGATTGGCCTCGTCTTCGACGGTTGGACCAGCGGTACCACTTACTACGTGGCTGTGTACGCGGTGTACGTCATTGACGGCATCGTTTATTACCCGCTCCTCGCCCTGTCTCCACTCGTTGAAGAGAGCGACCTCGGTGCTAACTCTCATATCGAATTGCTTGATGAGATTCTAGAAACTTATCAAAAGTCACGATCCAGCATTATATTCATTGTTCGAGACAATTGCTCCACCAATCGGGCGCTAGCTACTAGACTCGGTGTCCCATTGGTTGGTTGTGTGGTGTAGTAAATCCCACGTGAACTCTAGCTACTAGTGTAGTTAGGATGTTCCCACAACAATACGTCAGCTAGGATAGCTAACGATCGTTCGGGCGGACCTGAAGACCTCAGTTCTGCCCTGCATCGGGACAGACTGGACCTTGTAAACTACTTATATAGGCCAGCCAGTGAAAATAAGAACACGCTACTAGCACGAGCAAAGCTAGCAGGTGTTATGAATCCTCGTGGTCCCAACAGCGGAAGGGTACCAGGCACGGGTAAGCCTTTTACGAGGGCACCGAGTGTTCAACACTCGGTAGGAAGAATATATAGGAGGCAATACAAGCACTCCTAACCGTGCAAATAGGCAAGATATAGCCGTCACGAAACCTTCCGATGTACTAATCGGCCAATGCACACACAGTCTCTTGGCCTTGCCGGATAACCCTCGCTAGTAAGCTTCGAGTCCACCGACAGGCATAACACACTCAAACAAGCTTGACCAGACGCTTACCTTGAAGCCGGACCTCGCTCTGTGCGCTTGAGTGGAAATTCTGTTCTGCATTTGTGTTGCCCTTTCGGGCCATGTCCTAATATGCAATCCTAATCATGTATACTAATATCAAGTGAATTACGATCCGTATGAATCTTCTTGCATGCCAAGCGACGCTCACTCCGTCGCATGTGCCTCTTCACCCGTCAAGGTCCCTTCCCAGACCGCGGCCGAGCATTCAAAAGGTCGTAGAGACTTCCACGAACTCATCCCAACCGCCACCGAGCCTTCGTACCATGGCTGGTCAGTTCTTGGCCGCTGAATGCGAATCCGGCCAGTCCTATTATTATTAATAAGGGCAGCCTGGGTTCAGTGACATTTTGACCACTAACTGGGCTCAACGAAGACTCGTTGAAGACTCGGTAGTGACACGGTCGAGTCTCTCGCACCGTCAAGTCACTGTACGTCATGTGACCGAGTGTTCGTAGTTTGGACAGCTTGAAGGCCGTCGGGTCTTTGTCTGGTGACAATTGTCGGCACAGGCGCGGAAATTGCTAAACCACAGATGTGCCAGCCATCGCTACAATCTCGCTGTTCAGCGTTTCCTCCGTGAGCACGAGGGCTTGTTAGAGGATGTGAACGCCCTAATGGGACAGCTGCGGACAAAGAACAACAGCGCGCGCCTTCGCCAGCACACGGAGCTGGTGGCGATAAAGCGGAACACGACGAGGTGGTCCTCTACGTTCAAGATGTTAAAACGGTACCTCGAGATCAAGACAGCGGCAAAGCAAGTGGAGGCTGTTGACGACCTCGTGCCTCGCGCTCGTGCCCACCGCAAGCTGGAACAGCTGTACGACCAAATGCGCGCCTTGGAGTCGGTGAACAAGAAACTCCAATCTGAAGAGACGACGATGGCGGACGTCCGTGTGCTGTTTGACGGTGTCCTCCAGCTTTACCCGGTGATGAAGAGCCATTTGTCAAAAGAGGCACATATAGCGCACTCTCCTGACTTCGAAAATGGCATTGTAAAGGTAAGCTATATTCACATTTTGTCACTCGGTTTTGTCACATACTTAAGGCGACTTTATCCTTTAGGTGTGGAGCGGTGACGAGCTAAATGAGAACGAGGCGGCCGCTATTTCGTCCCTTCGCAGTGAGGGCGATCAAAGCAGCACCGGTAGCACGGATGAAGCTAACGTTGTAGGCTTTGCTGATTCACTGCTGCACGCTGGGCAAAAGCGACGCCGCCAAGCGTCCGAGGAACACAATTATGATGCACTGCTGTTCCACGTACCTCCAACAAGCAATCGCTGCGAGAGGCTTTTTCTCGCAGGCCAAGATGGTGCTTACACCACACCGAAGCGCGCTGCTGCCTATTCACTTTGAGATGATAATGTTTCTCAAAGTGAATGCGCAATACTGGGATCGCCGCACGGTAGCAACGGCTGAGGCGCTTTTGTCGAGTCAGCAGCATGTGCAATGATGATCGCGGCGGTGCGAAGCCAACGACGGTGTACATGTCTGCCCGGTAAGCTAGATGTAGCTCATAGTGAACTAGAACTTGCCACTTTGCATCTTAAATAATACCATCGTTGATAAATTACTCATTATTGGTGAGCGGTGTGCAGCATCATTTACTACTTCTGCTGTCACCGTCCAACAAATATAAATATATAATTTCCAGTGCCTGCTCCACCTTAGAGCCTTCACCATTGGTCACCTCAACAGTGAATCATCATTGAGTAGATATGGCCATCTCTGATTACAAGCTGTGTTTAGCTTACGGCTGCTAGTAACTCCACGGACGAGCAATCACTCTAGGGATAACGAATATAATACGAAGTAAGATGAAGTGCTTCATGGATGATCTAGGCTCGAATTTTCTTACAAGTAATTTAGTCAATTTAGCGGGAACAATAAGCAATGGCGCTCAAGTAAATAATTGCTGTTTTTCTAAAAGAAAAAAAAAACTTACCGGTACCTGAGATATTTGGAAACTCTAATCTAAATCAGATGTGATTCTAAATTAGAACATGCTAAACTGTCCAATCCGAGTTAAATCGCATTCAAAAATTTGAACTGCTGTGCGCCATTTTCAAAGCTTCGCCGGTATCCGCGCGTCTGAAGCTTCACACGATGGCGGACCGCTTGATCCACAACCGCGTGTTTAAAGTATCGAAGGAGCTGAATCGACTGGTGTGTTTCACTTGCTCTGCATCTCAACAACGATAATATCTGCTCGAAAAGGCAATGCTTACTCCATCTATGTCAATCTTCATTTTTTACTTCAGGACTTGCTATGTGAGCAGCACCGCCGCCACATCGGCCATCGCAAGGGTCTTCCAGAATGGGAGAGGCCTAATACGCCTGCTGGGAAGGCCAGTGGTCGCCATGGGACGACGCCAGCTTTTTTCGCCTGGAACGAAGATTTCGAGCAAAGACCACGACCAGCATGGCAGACGGAGACACCACAGGTACGTTGCAGAGCGGTGATTGCCGTTCCGGGGAGGTTGTGGAGCTAATTGCGTTGCATTTCTATCTGCAGAAAGTGGCAAGGACACTGCACTTGACCCCGACGAGAGATCGCGAGGACAGACAACCTGCTCCAGAGAGATCGCTATACGAGACTGTGGATGAGGATGGCCACCCAGAGGGTAATATAGCGCTTCCATTGGGACAGACTGAGCATGAGGGCATGGACGAAGCCTCGGCCATTGAGGTCGACAAAGACGACAGGTCAGTGGAGGAGGATCAGCCCCTTGTGACAGGAAGAACTATCGCTGTAAGTCCGCTACGAGAAGATATTTTGGATCGAGTCCATCCTCCTGCTGCTGCAACTGCAGTATCATCACGCAATCCTACACCACCGGCGTCTGTGGCGACTGCTGCTTCGTCGAATCATCCACCTTCCAGTCCGCGGTACAGCCACGGTCGTCGTCTTCAAGCAAGTGATGCGGTCGTTCCGACATCTCGCGCTCAACATTCTGCTGCTGGAGTAACGACGGAGCAGGCTGATCGCTACAGAATGAGCGGAACGAGTGGGAAAAGGTTCCGGTCTCCAGCGAAGCGGACAACTTTGTGCGATGATCTGTGCAACACCTACATTCATCAAAGCGGTGCTAGTAGCAACACCACCAACAATACAAGTTTTTCAAACAAACGCATGACCAGTGCTGCTGCGGAACGAGCGTTTGGCGGCTCGTCAGTGTTTCGAACACTCAATATGGATTCGTACAACTGGCCTGGATCCGAGGCAGCAAGTGGCCAGCGTCGGCCTGTGTTGACAGGATCCGAGGCGATGAATGTTGCGAACCACGCTGCACAAGAATTCCTTGGTGGATGTGATGAAGAAACTAAGAATTCTGAGCCGCTAATGCAGTCAGGCACAGCTACTGGGGCCGTCGAAACCTCAGATGAAGTGCCTAGCGCAGCAACAATTGGAAGCAGGCTCGGCAACAACCGCAAGAGCAAAAGAGTGTCCTTCGGTGGTGATAGCACTCGTCCACAGCCTCGGACTCTTCCCGTACTTGCCGACAAAACCACACAGACGGACGATTCGCTTCTGCCATATCGTAGAACCATCCCGCGTGACACACAAACTAGATACTCTGACGCCCCTGTGCGCTGCCCTGTGTGTGATACGGTAGTAGACGAGTCTGGGCGTCCTCGAAAGGTACCAAGGAGCTCTACAAGTTCTGTTGCAGAAGCTCCTTCGCAACAGCGCAATCATCGTCGGACCAGCAGCCATTTGATGAACCCAATCATGATCAATCCGCGATACCCGCCAGAGCCAACGATATTCCGAGGAAGATCCACTTACTCTTCAGCATTTAACGACAGACTTGCATGGCGATAGCGATCCATGCGAACTAGGTTAACACGGGAAAGGCGTTGCAGCAAACTGGAAATGGTTCCCCAAAAATACTTCATCTGTTCACTTAAGGCTTCTTCGAAGACGATTCGTCGGCGATGGAGGAGCGCCTCGGTCTTGAGGATCCCAAGAAGCAGCAGCTTGTCCGCATCTACCCCAAGTATGTGCGTCTACGACAAGGTAGTGAGATTCGCTACCGTTTGAAGCTCACGCGACCCCCATCAAAGGGCAAAGGTGTCACGATACACGTATGCGTCATCATGAACAAGATCGGCATCACAGCGTCTCCTTCAAGTCTCGTTGTTACGTCCAAGGACTGGCGACAAACTCGAGAAATTACAGTCTCAAGCTCAGCAGATTCCGAGTTGCGCACGTTTCAGATTCACCACAAAATTCACGATACGTACGACGAAGTTTTCAATTCAACCGCACTACTGCCGTCATTGTTCGTGTCTGTACTACAGAAGGAAGCCACTTTCCTCTTCGGCTTTGGATGCACCATCGACGGTCGATTGGGTACGGACGGAGACACTAACACGACGACACCAACTCCGTTTGCGTGTAGATGGCTACACCCCCTGCAACTTGCCTGTGGTAAAGCTCACTCGGCCATTATCGATGTGTATTCTAATTTGTACTGCTTCGGACTGGGGACTAGTGGGCAACTCGGACAGGGTGAGGACAATCTAGAGTCTTCACAAGAACCACAGCGCGTCCCTAATCTCACTTCAACCTGCGTGCAGTACGTGGCATGTGGCGGTAACCACACATTATGTCAAAGCGTTGATGGTCGAGTTTTCACCTGGGGAGACAACAGTTGTGGACAACTAGGAATGGGTTGCAAGACGACTCAACCAGTGGGCACTCCGTATCGAGTGGACAAGATAGTCAGTGTTCGCGGTATTGCTTGTGGAGGGAGTCAATCGTTCCTATTGACCAAGACAAATGTGTTAGCCTGCGGTAGTAACGTCGCAGGGCAGCTTGGCATGGGTGATCGTACCGATCGCACCAGCTTCGAGCACATTCCGTACTTCCGGAAGGTATGCGCTACAGATCCGATTACTGGGTCTGGCAACGGATCTTGGTCTGAACTGGAGGTGAGACCTTCGCCTGAAGATGTCGAGTTATCCTGCGGGATGTATCACACCATGGCGTTCAGTAGAGGACGCGTGTACTCATGGGGCATTGGTGACGATGGTCGTTTAGGTCATGGAGACCACGAGAGTCGTCTGGTTCCAACGTTGATCAACGCGTTGAAAGACACACCAGTCACAACCATAGCGTGTGGAGGGAGTCACAGTGGCGTCGTTGCTGCCAATGGATACGTATTAATGTGGGGCAACGGGTCGTTGGGTCAACTTGGACTGGGCAAAACTCGATCTCGAAGCGTTCCCACTCATGTGCGTGTCTTGCAAGATGCAGAAGTGACACAACTTTCCTTTGGAGAATGGCATTCCATGGCACTCTGTAGAAATGGTACCTTGTACGCGTGGGGATTTGGTGAAGAAGGCCAATTGGGACTTCCTGACGAGGATTTAGAGCCTACACGACGCGTAGCTCTGCTTCCAGTACCTGTCCATGCGCTTTCGGGTACTGGTGCTACGATGGTGACGTGTGGAGGTTCACACACATTTGTTGTAACAGTACAAGAGAATCGTCGGCAACAGTTTGCGCAGATGCATCGACGAGCTTCCCAACTAAACATGCAGCACGAAGAGCAGCGGTTAGCTGCGGTAACTTCTGGACGTCGCTCATCTCGACGAATGTCCTACGAGCGCGTAATTCGCGTCAATGCCTTAAATGGCTTAAACAAGACACAGGGTGACAAACCTCGTCAGAAACTCGATTCTACTAGATGCAGCAGCGCTCGTCGAGCAGACTCATGCCCCCAACCTGTTCCTGCTGCTGTAGCGGACTCATTTTCGTGGAAATCACGCCCTCTTTCCTCCAGATTGTCGGTGCGAAATGCGTTTCGTCAGCAGACCCGCGAGATGGAAGACCTGCGGGATTCCATGGCACTTTCTGGTGTTCTTCGTCCCAGGACACAGAGCAGACTGGGTGTATCTCCACGACTGCGTCGATTCAGTGAACAAGTCGGTCGACGCAGAAATCCAGCACAGAAGTCTGCAGATACTCGAATTGTGGCTGACACGGTTCAAGCTGCCACGGAGACTTGTCTGCGACTCGACAGATCGAGCGTCTGCATGGAGACGAGAAGCTCGAAACGTCAAGCTCAACGTGGCCAAAGTGACGAGGAAGACACCGTGGAAATCACGAAACTTGCTTTCGATCTTCGCGTTGAAGCACGTGCTCCTCCTAGTGGTGATGTAAATGACGTTTATGTAGACGACGAAATCTCGTTATTTCCTGTACTTGTCAGCGGCAGAAATGGCAATTGCCAAGCCATGGAGGCCGACATAAGAACCAGATTATCTGGTTGAAGTATTTCCTAGTGTAGACGAACGACAATCAAATTGAACGTTACTAGTACAGTGGTAGTACCCCCATAGATTGATATCATTCCTCTCTTTATCTTATTCGTCCTTCATCGCGATAAAACTCCGACAGTCGGATCTCAAGTCGTGCCGGTTCCACTGGTGGTAAACTCCCAACATTCATAATAATTTCCACAGGGATCGGTTCGTATGTCTGCACTCCGCTCGCCCGTGCATATTTGCACACGTTGGCCATTGCACCAACAGACATGTCGAGTAGGTCTAACGTTACAGGCGGAGGAGCGTCGAGGGTGCTAGCCGGAGCTCTTAGAGATGGAGAGCGAGCAAACATCATTGTAAGACTTGCCTGCGCTCCGCACACTTGCTGCCTTCTCGCTTGGTAATAGTCCGAATAAGGCCCGCCAGGCTTCAGGAATGCGAAGTCCGGGTTGTCTCGTTCCCGTTCCTTGGCTGTGGCTTCAAACGCGTCGCCATTGCGCGCGACAAACTCCACGAGTCTGTCGATGCGGTTTTTAACGTCTGGCGGGATGTTCCCCGTTGCAAAAGGCTCTGATGGTGCTGCGAATCTGCTGGAGGTTTGAGGAATTGATGGTGGACGGAAGGGAACGCCAGGAACCGCTGGTATCGAAGCGAATGGCGGTGCATCCGATACGTTTTGAGCGCGCGCAGCTGCAGCGATGGAAGTCAAGCGTGCTGCCTCCTTGGCTTGTGCAATACGCGCCTGGAACTGCTGCTCCAGCTGCGCAGGAGGTGCCATTATTTTCGATGATGCAAATATGACAATACGAAATGTAACTTTGACAATAGGGCTTGATCTGAAAAAGGCACTTCAGCAATTACGGAAGAAGTTGAAGTGTGAAGCAAGTTCGCAGTAGAAGAACTGTGTTAGGCGGGCTACAAACCAGGGCTTTTTGAGATCAACGATTGATATCATTCCTCTCTTTATCTTATTCGTCCTTCATCGCGATAAAACTCCGACAGTCGGATCTCAAGTCGTGCCGGTTCCACTGGTGGTAAACTCCCAACATTCATAATAATTTCCACAGGGATCGGTTCGTATGTCTGCACTCCGCTCGCCCGTGCATATTTGCACACGTTGGCCATTGCACCAACAGACATGTCGAGTAGGTCTAACGTTACAGGCGGAGGAGCGTCGAGGGTGCTAGCCGGAGCTCTTAGAGATGGAGAGCGAGCAAACATCATTGTAAGACTTGCCTGCGTACGTGCAACTTGTCTCTTGATTGCTCAGCGGAACACAAACCCAGGCGATTTTGAGATCATGCAACATTCGTGCAACGTTTCTCTGGTTTCATTGTTGTTCTGCTGTGATTTTGAGATCATGTAACATTCGTGCGACTTGTTTGAAATTGAGACAAGTTGGTTGCAAAGTTGTTCCTTGACCTTAACGTTAAAACAGTCAGCAAAACGTCCACTCATCCGCAACCACAAGGAATCACAAGGACATGTGCTACATTAGCCTTGCGTAGTACCAGGGTAGAAGCTTCCGGCGGCAGGTCGGTCTTGCGACTGGGTTAACACGCGTTTCAGGCATATCTTACAATAACTACATAGTACTACGGCTGAAGTAGTACGTAGTAGATGACAGAGCTCAGTTCTCAGTGATTATCGGTGTGATCATGTATAGCTCGTAGAGATCTACGTGTGCGCAGATGCTCTTGCACGAGCCCGAGCAGAAATGAGTTTTGAAGTTTGCATTTTGCTCGAGTTCAACAAGTTCGACTTGTAATAGAATGCTCGCTGAGCTGCAAACCCATAACTGAGCGTGAGAGCACGCCGTGCTGTATACAAGAACGATGATAATATTTGATACGGTATTGGTATCATATCACGCGGTGTCTATTACTTTAATTGCGAGAAAAAAATCAAATTTGATGGATTAATTTACTACTATAAAGTATAATTTATAAGTTGGAAGGTAGACCCATTTTTAAAAAGGCCAAGACTATAAGGAGCAAACGCGAGCCCTTTCGGTTTGGACTGGCCCGGTAGAAATTAACGGACCAACGAGCACCGAAGGTGTTGAATGTAAGTTTCTCATAACAACTACTCATCACATTTTATTTTAATGTTTGCTATGTTATTACCTATGTCCTGCGTGTACGAATTTTGGGTGGAGGTAGGCGATGCAACATCAAACACACAGGCACATGCTGCGGCTGCGAAGCAGGCGCAGGAGATGTATGGCGAAAGATAAGCATTAAAATGTGATGGAGTGGAGCGTAATTTTGTTAGAGGACATGGAGCGGGAGTATGTGGTTAACATTACAGAGGTGAGGAAAAGCGTGTCAACAAATTAGTGCTTGAGCCTTCCACTGATTTTTTACTCTGAAATAATAGTGCATATTGAGAAGTTTGTTTTGGACATTTATGACTTGGCTGACCTCGTTCAACTTTATTGCACGACGGAGGTGTGCAATCAAATATCTACATGAGGTGGGGGCTCCGCATGTTATTGTGTGGTTTATTAGAACGGTTGATGCGAATCGTCGCGGCCACCAATGGTAGCCCACCATACCGTATTGCACGAGTTCTCTGCAACCACGGGTTTCCTGCAACAGGCGTAAAAAGTACATACAAAACTAGCATGTTCAATGTATTTACCACTTTTTACTTTTTCTTATATACTTGAAGTGACCTTCTTTCGCGGTTGCAGAGATCTCGTGCAATACGGTATCTACAAAAAATCGACGGAAATGACAAATGACTTAATCTCATTAAAGACGATTTTAAGTACGGAAGATGATTTCATTTATGTCCGAACTTGTACTTAGATGCGAAGCACTTGAAAACTGTAATGTACGGTTCAACCCACGCGGTGGCAGCCTCGATCGGCAATTTTGACCGGAATTCACACATTTTAATCGATGCCTGCGCATTAACACGGCAAATGTCTGTGATGAAGACTCATATCACCAAAATACCTAGTCTATCACGAGAGAACTGCGAACCCCTCGGGGCTGAAGGTCCGGGTACCCCATATCCGTATTTGAGATCTCATACTCCGAGAGAGATCTCTTACTTCATACGTAAAAAAAGCTCAAAAGTCCAATACAAAAAGTAAAATTAAAATCTCTGAAATTTATTCGCTGAAATTTATTTCAGAGCTAATTGGTGCTTCAATTTCCGTAAAATAATAACCCGGATATTTATGTCCGAAAATGCCATAAATTCATGAATAGTAATACACAAATACAGTGAGACAGTACCATGCTGGCTATGGACATCTATACCTGTGTTGAATTAATAAACTATACAAATGTTACTTGTATCGTCGCCCTCGCGCTAAAGTACGCCAATTTTAATATGGAATATTGCACGAACTATTCGCGGAAATTAATACCTGTCTGAATGGCGGGTAAATGCGGGCGATACGATTTCTTAGATGTCGTTTTGTTCCTGTCGCTCACAGTGCAAGCGTAGAAGCACACCACATATAATGTATACTCGGATCTTACACACGCTCGTGTAAGCGGAACATTTCAGATGACAGTAAGTTAGCAGGCGGTATGCGCCGCTCGAGTGGGGCGCCTAGCACTATGATTTTCGGTGAAGATCTTCCTAAATATCCCTACCGGGAGATGATTTTCAACCTTACAACTTTGGGACCATTGCTCATGCCCGACTTGTTTCTCAGGCAAACAAAACCCACCACGCTAAAGAGCGTAACAAGCGTATTAAATACACTTGTTACACCAAACATTTTGGTGTGCCGCATGGCCTATATAACCCTGTAGAAAGCTTATAACACGTATGCGCACAGACATGTGTCACTGTCAGTCCGCAAAAACAATATATATATATATATATATAGCTCACTGCTCCAGTTTCATTGCTAAAAACGCCTTTCAACCTAAATTAGACCAAACTTAAGGAAAGGGTAGATACTACGTACACCGTTTTCTTGGGCAAAACTAATACCGAACTTAGCTTTTGTATGGAACCCACTTATCCTAAGGGATGTGAAAACAGGAAGGAGGACGGATGTCATCGCTATCATGGGCTTTGCTTCGCTATCGCTCCGCAAAGGCAGTCGCTGCGCTCCTGCGAAAAAAAGATTCTCTCACCTGGAGAGTGTGCTCGCTGCGAAGCTCGGCGCTGGGCCCGCCTCCGCAAATACCGCGCGGCCCTACTTCGCGGGCACCCCGCGCGGGTGTGCTGCGTCTACGTGATCTCGCATCCGCTCGCCTCCGTTGGTCCAGTCTTTAACACATTTCACCTCCTCCCAAAAAAAAAGGTGTACGTAGCCGTTCTCTTGTGGGAAGGGGTGCGCACATATTTATGGCGCGCACTGTAACATGTGCTTGTATGCGGTTACTGTAGTAAAGCGAAAGTGCTGATTCACATGTCAGCAATGCAAATGCTGCGTCACTACAGGAAATCCCAACCTTCACAACGCTAATAGATTTTGTCTAACTAAAGGGAAGGGAATCGTTAACATTGAAATAAAAAAATATATGATAAATTTCAGAGCGTCTTCGGGCGAAGCACGACTACGACTTTGTTTCAGAGTATACCAAGGATCCAATTATCCGCTCAGAAGCATGTAACTCTAAACTCAGGAAATCAGAAAATCAACCAAGCTCGATAACTACCTGAAATATCTAATAACCCTATAAGAAAATGCAACTCACCCACAAAATGTCGCTCCAAGGTCTGACTGTCGCAATAAATTATCTTCAAGTTGTAGACTCTAGAGATATCGATACTTTCACCAGCAATATTCACTGCAATCGTGCATATATAGAAAATATGAATCACCCAGGTACACACTGCTTGTACCGGTACTATGTTCACTCAACATTCGTTAAAATTACCTTCTTCACGAAAATTACGGTAACGAAACGAGCGATCACCCAGTTTCGTCCCCGTCTTTTCCATTCCCACCGGGATGGGTGTCATGGGCCTCCAATCACAAAAATTGACAAGTGCTGCAGGGAATTCAATGTCCTGAATTCCCAACTACACATATGAAAGCGGGGTTGGTCTTGCCGGAAAGCGCACGCATTTGCTTAGCTCAGGCCAGGCTATAATTGCTGCATCCTCTAGAGGCGGCCTGGAAACAGAGCCTCAAAAAGGCAGCTTTGAAGAGAGCGTACCAACGGCTTTGCGCTGCTGACGGAGGCGGTATTATCGAAGAAGCTCGAGCTAGTGTTGGAGCACAGGGCCCCGGTGGAGCTCGCACAAGCGAAGAAGACAGAGGGGTCCGCACTCTCGAATCAGCTTGTGGTATAGCGATTCGCCTCGAAAAGGATTCGCGCCGCGTCGCAGCGTGGGTCAATACCCGTCGCCGTCGCCTTTCAAGGGTTCGCCGGGGCCGGTCCGACTAATCGGCGTAAGTGGCGATGGCTACAGTGACGACGGAGTGTCAAGGTGGTGTGAACCACACGAGACGAAGACATCGACTAGTCGCAGCCGTCGCGATTGGACGCACGGTAAGGTCCGGACTGATTTTACTTGATTTTTGTATATAGATGACCATAGGGGCGCAAGATTAGAAGAGAGTATGGGCCTTTTGGCCTACACAATACAGAGCTGAATTTTCCCTGAAGCACACAAGTGTTCGAGCGTCGAGGTAAGCAAGCACCTTACGCTGAACAGCTTTGTAGAGTATGCCTACCAGCGAACAGCGACCTTCCTGAAGCTAGCGTTCGTTTCTGGTAAGGCCAAGAGACTAGTAGTGGGACTGTGTTTTGGTTATTTCCCTGATTGAGGGAAACTCGAGTATTGTATTCCCGAAGTTAGTGGTTTGAGAATTGGAAGTATACTCCTGACAACTTACTGTCTGAGTTAATCTCGGGCACCCCCGTAAAAGAGTTGAAAGAGACTAGGCAACCTTCCGCTGTTGGTGCCACGGGGTTAAAGAGAGAGAGAGAGAGAGAGAGAGAGAGAGAGAGAGAGAGAAGAATAGACGTACAGGCGACGCCCGCGCCTGCTACGTTTGTGTGTTAGGCCTACTTACGCTAACGGTAATCGAGGGAAGCGTCGGCTCAGGGTGCTGGGTCGGATTTGGTTCCTTCAGATTCGCCCATAATATTCGCCGACCCTTGTGGAAGGCGTATTGTTGTGTGTAGAGGCTATCTACGTGTCTAGCGATAGATAGAAATTAGTGATTCCCTACATCACAAGCTCGTGTTGCCGGAGGAGTTTGCAATGGCGAAGCAGCACGTATTGCCGCTGGATCACAAGACGCCGAAGAAGCCTGCACTGTTGAAGAAGCTCGTGTTCCCGTGCGAGCCTGCACTACTAAAGGAGCTCGTGCTGCCCGCACTACCGAAGAAACTCCTATTGCAGCTGGAGAACGAGGCCTACGAGGAGTGCGCACTGCCGAGAATTCCGTATCAGTGGAGTAGAAGGTGGTGGTGAAGCCCACACCTTTGAAGACCTTCCTGTTGATGCCAGAGCAGCACAAGTCATTCGAACTTCTGCTGATGTTTCCGTCGATGGAATTGTGTACGTTGCAGATGGGGTCGTGGAGTACGCGTTGCGCGTGCTGAAATTGCTGGTGGCAGCGGCGTACAGTTTGCAGATGGACTCAGCGACGCCGAAGGAACGTTTGGTGGTCGTGGCTTACGCACTGATGGAACCGTCTAAACCTGTCGAAGGACTACCTGGTAGTGGCGCTGAACGTAGTGCTGCTTATAGAAGATATTGTAACACTTTTGAAACTGACCTTTGTCCACAAGCAGCTCTGCATGGGCCTGCCAGTCGAGGCAAACCCGTTGGCAACATTAACGACTATAATCTATAGCAGCAGCGCTATTGTAACTGATAGTTTTGGGAAAAAAATTGATTTAATTTACTACTGCGTACTACAGTAGTAAATTACACTCATAGCAGTAAGGCAAAGTCACTTTTGGTGGCAATGGGCATTCGGCAATTTATGCCAGCTTGGCCCTACCCTAAAAATGAACGTCCAATCAGATCAATGTATTTTCTGCCATGGCATGACCGGCAGTGGTTAAGAGCCGTCCTTAGAGTCTACATTTTCCCGGTATCTCTAGAGCTTGTCTTGTAAGATGGTATGGAGTTAAAATTTGCGGCGAGAATAGTGTATAATTTATCTCGGCTGCATTACTGCCAATGTTCTTGTAAAAGCAGATAACTGGTCGCTCGTGAGAGATCCCCACTCGCTCTAAATGTTGAATTGCGCTGAGACGACACAAATTTCAATAGCTCGATCAGTAAAATATTTTGGTATCCATGGAAATGATCAATTCAAAACCACTCTAATTACTGTACTGCACTTCCTCTGTTTGAAAATAAACGCAATCACATTATAAATAACATAGGTTTTGATTACATTAAAACATGAAGCGCCTCGATACAGTTGTATCAGCTTTCTCTGTACATGTAGCTCGGTGTACAAGCCAAGTCTAATAATACTACCACGCATTGTGTGCTATTACGCATTTTTTGTATTGGCCTAGTCGCTCGCTCCTGTCGTTTAGTCTCCACCGAGTGCCACAAATCACCACTATCAGCAATTTTTTTTTCGCTGTATCACTACTATCCTCTCAGGGGCACTCCAGGCTGGAGTCCGGCAGCAATTAGTAGTACCAACAAGCAAACGATCAGGCATTTCGATGGATTGTTCTGATTATTATGCGGACTCCACCGACTCGGGCGTGTGTTTTTATAGAGCCCTTTTATAACCAAAGAAAACAAGTTCGAGCCCTCCTTGCAACCAATGTCGCCGCGACAGCGTAAATTTTAGAGCTCACCCGCGCGACGCGCGGCCATGTATTTTCTATGAGCAAAAATTTCATAAAACGGTCACACAACACCACAACTTCAAGAATATGGTGTGCGATGTATGAGATTTTAAATACGGTAAATGCTTCCCTGTGTGGACCACAGGGTATCTACGATAGAAGCCAAGGTTGAGCCTCCACCTTCAACGCGTGCAAACCTGACTTTGCCGCTGTCCGTTATCAGCGGCTGTAGCACGCAGCGATAGGCGAGAGAGAGAGGGGGGGCTATACAGTTGCGTGTGAGCCATAGTACGCGCGAAGGGAGCGGGGTAGGCTAGACCCCGCTGGGCATACTGTTGTGTTCACACTCGTAGAGGTTGGCGCCAGCCATTAGTTGGCCCCTCCTTGTGCAAACGGGCGGTGGAGTTTTACGCATACCTATACGCAAAGCTTCTTCATGAGCAAACTTGCTCAAGCGAGTGCGTAAAATCAAACGCAGTTTGCTCAAAATTAACTCAACCGGTGGAGTTGCAAAAGCTAAATATTTGAGTAATTATGGGTAGAAAAGAGCCAAGTTCTAGTTTTACTCACAACCGGCGTAGATGCTCTAACTTAGAGAATTACCGAGGCTGCACATTTACGACATGTACGCACACACAATGCCAAAACATTTTTTTTTCCTACGCAGCACTCTTTGTCATCGCGCGAACCTTTGGGACTGGTAGCACCTGATCGACCTCCTCCTTGGCAACACGTCTGCTTTTAAGGACTTGACTGGTCACAACCATGTCTGCCCTTAGGATCATTTCGCGGCGGCGTTCCTCCACCTCAAATCGATGGTTTTCAGCTACCACTCGACGCTGCTTAATCTTAAGTTCATATTCCTGTCGTGTAGGAACACGCCAGAAATGTAATAGCACACTTCCACACCAACAACACCTACTGAGTTCCGATAACTCAGTCATGGGTATAGGCAGGCGACGGCTGAAATCAACGAATTGAAGGCCGAGCTTCGACGCGTCCGAGACTCCGACGCCGCGCATCTCAGGAGGGCCCTGGATGCTCAGGCGACGTTGGAGGCGCACGAGGAAGTTGTGGCGCGGCTCCAGCAATTCATCTCCACCATCCGCGACGATAACAATATGCTTGAAAAGCAGGTTCATCGTGAACGCGAGACGTTCAAGGCCAAGGTAGCTGCGAACACGTCCTGCTGAACAAGCTCCATCGACTCTTGTCGGATCTCGTCCACGGTGACTCCTCCGACGTGTTGGCGCTTCAGACGAAGGTTTCCACGCAGCACGACCGTATTGAGAGACTGATGCGTGCGAATGCCATCCTTCGCCAGCAGGTGAATCTCCGTGCTCTCGACGCTGATACGTTGGATGCTCGCCACTGAAGGTTCGTCTTACATATCATCTTGTTCTTCAGCTTGCGTTCGACCTGGTCTAACTTTTCTCGACGCTTAACTCCTTCCAGGTATCGCCACAGGTGACCTCGACTTGGACCAATTGCAATTGGACCAGTCGACACTTGATTCACTGGCTCAGCTACAGGATCTGGACGCCGCTGCTGGAGTTACGACGCCTCTGGAGATCAACGTCGCTAAGGCTGTCCATCGTACCAAGAGTCCAGGCAAGCGTCGTCGTATCCGACGTCACGGTCACTCCAGCGAATCGTCGGAGGACTCCCCTGAAGACTCTTCGCGAACTCGTGGCCGTCGTCGTAAATCTCGCGATGCTTCGATGGCTGCTGCTGGCTTGCTCGATGTCTCTGGCATCGTTAGCGAGCCGAGCCCGACTCGTCGTCGCCGGCTCGTCATGCCCCAAGCTTGGAAGAAGAACAAATCATCCAAGCCGACGAAGAAGCGTCGAGGTGCATCGGGCCCGATTGCGGTCACCCCGACCAGTCGCGCCCCACTCAGGACGACGCCCGTGCGCATTGAGCACTCACAGGCGCCACCACCGAGCTTCCAAGATGCTCCTCCGTCTCCTGCGATGTCCGGTGGCACGTCTCCTGTCGTGTCATCTTCCATCGCCGGTCCTTCGACTTCTGGTGCTTCGAGTTCTCTACCGTCGAGTCCTGCCGGGATTACTCCTGTCCCGACTGCGTCGGCCGCCCGGATCCTTTCCAGCGCTCGGCTTCCTTCGCCTCAGAGTCTGCTTGCTCCAGCGCAGACGCCTCCTTCATCCACCGCGTCAGGCGACGATTCCGGCAGCGTTCCTGTCCAAGCAACGACTTCTAGCTCCACACCCGTCGCAGGATCTTTCTTTCACGTCGGCTCTCGTCGCTACCCTTCGTCGATGTTCGGACCAACCTCCTCTCGTCCATCGGCGTCGCAGCCACTGCCCCAATCGTCGCTTTCAGCTTTGGGCTCGACTCCAAGTCCGTCAGGAAGAGGAACTCCCCGTCGCCAGTCGTCGCAACGATCGCAGTTCAAGTCGTCGTTACTGGTCGAGCAAGAGGAAGCTTCCGACAGCGATGTCCTCGGTCTAACGGCCGAGGTGGAAATCTCGTCCGAGGAGGGTCGCTCCTCATCGCCGGCTCAATCACCGATCGTCGAGTATGAGGAGAAGACGGATCAAGTTGTCGTCGACACTTCGACGCCAAGTACGGATTCTCCACCGTCGGACGCAGCGTCTTCGGCATCGTCGAGTCTCGCCCCAGCTCCCCAAGCATCCGGCGATGCTTCGTCAAGTGGTGGAGGTGATCAAGAGGCATCACCGGATCCAAGTCCCGTTATCAGCGAGGCTCTCCAACCTTCTGGCACCGTGGAGGCAGCTGCCAGTGTTCCGACGTCAACTCAACATCGACCTGGCGTGGTGATTATCTCAACTTTCGCTCCGAGTCACGATCCTCGTTGCACGATACCTTCGTCAGATGTTCCAGCGGCTATCCATGGAGTTCGGCCTCTGGTCCGTCCATCGACGAAGATTCCGACTTCGTCAAACATCTTCGTCGATCTGGTTTTCTCGCGGAAGGCCGCTCAGCGATGCTGGTTCCGCATCCTCGGTACTCGAATTCCAACACCCTTCGGTGGTCAAGCTGTTGCTCCGTGCAGTGTCGAAGGGATCATCGCCTTCGGCAACTTCCAGGACTCCAATCACCCGTTCCAGCGGTATCTACGCTCAGTTCCCGAGGACGCCAGTCTCTTCAGTCGTGCGGATTTACCCGTCGACATTATGATCTCCCGCAAGACAGGCGTCGCGCTTCGCTACTTCCACCTTTGGCGAGGCTTGCGCGGTGAGCTCCCGTCGTTGAGTCTTGCGATTGCCTTGTGGGAGCGTCATCACTGGGTATCCGGTCGCGCGTGAAGGCCATGATTCGCGCCATGGGTAGAGACCCGTCGTTTGATCAGGAGGTGGCCAAGGCGGTTCTCGCTGCATGGAATCATCTGGGGGCTGAGCGGAAGAAGCGTTCCGACATCCTATTCATCCACTACAAACGACAGTTCCACGGAGAGTGGCTGGCTGGAGAGCAGGAGAAGCCGACAGATAAACAGGAGCTCCCGACTGAAGTGGCCTTCGAGCCTTCCGTATCTGTGATGTCCCTCGAACGCTTGACATGGGTCCCTTCCAGCAATGACTGGAACGCATCGGTCGTTGATGTGGACACCCTTGAACCATGGCGCAATTGTTGGTTGGATCAGCCCCATCTTCACCCATTCAACACGACGTTTTACCCGTGCAACTCCAATGTGAGGATGTTCGTGCCTCGCGGGTGACGATCGGGCCACGTATCGTCGTCGACGATTAGGTGGCTCCGTCGGAGTTTGCTGTTGGTTGGGACCATAACTGGACTCAGGCTCCTGCGACTTCGAGTGAGGCTCAGGCTTCGTCCGGCGATGCTCCAGACACCGCTCCTGTTTCTTTAACTGTTCCCGCGTCAAGCAAAGGCCTCTTCACCTCTGGTTTGGGTATGCTGAGGCTGGTTTCACGATCTAGCCTTCGCCACTTCCGCTACGTCGTCGTACAAGTCGTCTTCACAACGGTACCACTTCTCGCGATTGCTTCATTCGTCTTGGATTTTGTTCGATGGCGCGGTAGTTCTTTTCCTTTCCTCTCTTGATTAACATGCAACATGCAGTCGTTTAGTGCAGTAACTTCTTTCGTCTGCTCACGAGGGCTGCACTGCCCCTCGCGCAGGTCATATCCTTGTTCGCAGTAGCTTTCTTCATCTGTTGCTGTGAGCTGCGATGCCCCCATAGTCAGTTCATCATAACCGGCGATGCGTGATCTACGCTTCGTCGGCGACTTGGACCATTTGGAGTCGCCGGTCCTTCTTGCATTCGAGAAGGTAGTCATACAGCAAACCTCCACACGGCAAGTTGGACACCGGTTCCCACGAAGGCTCCTCATAGCCGACCCACTTGACCTTGAACTCTCGCACAGGCCGCTCGGTGCCCATCGACACTGGGATACGATCGTCCAGGATAGCTTCGACTTCGAACTCATCCGTCGCTGCTTCTGGCACCCAGCTGTCCTCGGGCAGCAGTTCCTCGTCGAAGTCGAGACGATGATCATCGTCCACTCCTGGAGCTAATCTGACTGTCGGTCTATCTCCGAACTTGGTCACTGGCTTAAGCCGTGATATATGAACGACAGGGTGAAATCGATACCCTCGACGGTCGGGGAGCTCCAACTTGTAAGCGAATTCTTCAACCTTCGCCTTGATCCGGAACGGGCCGTGCCACAAATGGGCGAGCTTCTTCACCAGTCCTGGTTTCACTCGCTCCATGTATAGCCACACTCGGCTCCCAACTTCGAAGAAACTTGTAGTCGACTCGTCGCGACGCGCTGGATCATCTCTGTCATCACTCGATGCCGATCTCTCACGTCTTCGCTGAGTCGAGGCTCTTTCCATCCTGCTTAACGAATCATTGTGTTCTTGCGCCCGTCGCTTCTTCTCCGACGCCTTGTACTCCTTCGCCATCGCCAATGCTATCTCCTGCTGTCTGTTGGCCTCTCGCCTCCAGGTGAGTGCCTGCTTCCCGACGCCTCGCCTTATTGACGTAGTCATCGCTTTCAGCGTCGAGCGTGCATCCCAGCCATGGACGAGGTAGAACGGCGTCTCCTTACGGGTTGTATCCATCGAGTTGTTGATCGCCGATTTGAGCCGTTCCACTAGTTCATCCCAGTCCTGTTGCAGCGGGTCTTCGACGTAGTCCCTCACCAACGCCATAACTGACTTCACCGAGCGTCCCTGCTGACCGTTCGCCTGCGGTCGATAGCTTAGTGTTGCCCTCGACTTCGATTGCATCATTTCGGCGAAGGCTTGGAACACTTCACTCATGAAGCGGGGGTCGCGGTCGTGGCGTATCAAAGACGGTGCTCCAAAGCGTCGGTACACACATTCCTCGAACGCTTGAGCTACCCTTAGCGCAGACGTATCTGCCATCGCCTTGGCGATGAGGAAGCCTCTGAAGGCGCACTGGAACAGCAGCAAGGCTGTGTTTCCTCGTCGACTCTTCGGCAAGGGAATGACGAAGTCCATCGACACCACTTGGAACGGTCTCTCCGCTAAGATGTTTCCCGGTGAGTAACCGCGTAGCTGAGGCCATCTCTTACTTGTACTGCAGTCCGGGCATGACCTTACGTGTTTCTCGACGTCTGAATATATAGCCCGGACCAATAGTAATCCTTTCTCACTCGTTGGTAAGTTCGGACTACTCCTTGGTGGCCTCCTTCCAGGGAGTCGTGGCAGTTCTGCAAGACCTCCTGAACCATCGTGGCTGGTACCACCAGTCTCATCTCGAGCTCTTCTTGCTGATCGCGCCTTCCTCGACGCCTTGATCTCACGTAGTAGAGGATTGAGTCCTCTGTCAGCACGAAGTTGTCAGCCCACTTCCAGGCCTCCTTCGCCTCGCGATAAATGAGTCCTTCAGTGTCGCCCGTCAGCACTGACTTGATGCTTTTCCACCTTGCTTCTTCTCCTTGCGCTGTGGCGATGCGTCGTCGTCGCTCTTCCTGCACTTCCACCTGGTCGATGTCAAAAGCTCCTGGCTCCGACGACGTATTGTCCTGTCGAGGACCCGGAGAGGGCCCAACCCTTCCTAAAGCATCGCCTGTGGTTCTGCTTCCTTCCTTGCTTCTCGTAATGTCTGTCGGTATCTCCGGCGACGCTTCAGGAGGGTCTGGTTCCGCTCCGTCGTGTGGCGAGGGAGTAGTACTTCCCTCGGCATCGACGATCGGTAATCGGCTGTTTCTCCTCTGGCAGCGTCGCCACATCTACCATTCAGTTCAGCATCTGCGGGCGGTCCTGCTGATGTCTTTGACGATGCGCTTCTCCCACTTCGTCTCACCATATTATGTGACGAAGGGTTCCGCTCCAAAGCTTCGTCGGTCCGTAACTCATTCAGATTTGGGTCCAAAGCGTCGCCAGACCCACCATTCGCTTCAGCAGCTGCAGGCGATTCTGTTGGCGTCTTTGGCGACGGCCAGCTCTTCGTCTGAGTTGATCTCTTCCCCGACTTTGCTTGGTTCCTCGTCAGCACAGATACGAAATTTTCGAAAGTTTTCCGCGAGGAATTTCTTGACCTCCGGCCTTCGCGGGCGCACATGGTGTTTACCTTGTTCGTCTCTCGTTCACTCTTTGCCTCTTGAGTCGCGTCGGACGAAGCGTCGTAGATGCCATTGTCAATCTTGTTCAGTTCCTGTAGCTCCGTTGGCCGCGCTTGGTCGTTTACTCGTAGTGACTTCTTGGACTCTAACGCCTCCGTCGCCAATGAGTCTGCTGCCGCGTTGTACTCGCGTACAACATGTAGATACTTGGCACTACGAAGTTTGGACGTCAATGCCTTGTGGCGATTTAGTTGCGTCTGTAGCGTCTCCTTCCGACACGCGATCACCCCTATAGATTGCTGGATTGCGAGCCGAGAGTCGTCGACTTTTAGCGCAATAGCTGCAGTCATCCCATAGTTCATGCCCGTGTATTCGGCGACGTTCACAGTCGTCAACTCGAGGAAAGCACTCGCAGCGATCTCTATTTTCCACTCAGGAAGGCGCCATAGAATCCATGAGCAGCTTCCGTAGCCTCCGTGCTTCTCCGTCTTCGCTGAGTCGTTGAAAGACAGCACAAAGCCTTCGTAGTCGCGAGGAAGACGTGCATAAAGTAAAGCAGGATCCATCCGCACCGTCGCCGAACCCCGCGATGGAGAAATCACAGGTGCTAAAGTATCCGCAAGCTCGACAAAGCTCGTCACCGTCGACTGCAGCAGCTGCGCGAACTGGACATCTTTTTTCGGAACTCGCTCCACCACCAGATCCCACGGCGATAACAAAACAGCAAATTGGACTGCTCGCCCAAACAGAGTCTTAGACTTGTTTATCCATGCCATCGTCGAGAACCGCGTGTATACATGTATACGCTTCCCAGCGAGCATCGTATAACACGCCTTCAGAAGCAGCAGCAACGCGAGGACCTCCTTCTCAGCAAAATGATAGTTCAACTCTGCGTCACGCAACACTCGCCCTCGGAAGATGACAGGATGCAGCTTCGACTCGTGCTCCTGGAGCATCGTCGCGCTAAGCGCCCACTCATTCGCGAACAGCATGACATAGACTGCCTTACTGCGATCGAAATGGCGAAGAATTGGCGCGTCGACGATAGTCTTCTGCAGCGCGTCAAAGGATGCCTTCGCCGTGGTCAAGTCACCCCCGTCGAAGTCAGCGTCAGTTAGCTGATATAACGCAGCCCCGTATACAGCGAAGTCCTGAATGAAGCGGTTGTAGTAGTTCAACGCCCCGAGGAAAGACTGCATACCCTTCTTCGACATCGGGAATGGTAGCGTCGCGATTGCCTGCATCTTCTTCGGGTCGGCACGTATGCCGTCCCTCGACACCTCATGCGACAGAAAATCCACTCTCGACTTGATAAAAAGGCTCTTCGCAAAGCTGACACTTATTCGACACTCCTCCAAGCGCGACAGCAGCCGGTCTAGCGTCGCCAAGCACCCCTCGAAGGTGTCGCCACCGAAGCAAATATCGTCCACGAAAGAGCAACGTTCAAATACCGGTACCAACGTCGACTCGTCCGGTTCTCCATTCGTGAACATATCGGCGTCGGCGCTGTTTACCAGCTGGACGAGGGGGTCTGCTCTGTTAGAAGATTCGCGGTCTACGATAAACTTCGTCTTTGTCGGGTCCACGTTCTCCATCGCAGAATGAATCTGTTCATGCTTGTGGCGACGTCTAGCGGAGGACTGTAACTCGGCTGCACGCATGCGCTCGGCGAACCGCTTCCAGCCACCCTTTGGCTGTACAAACCCCCACAGGGCATTGTCGATCATTCGCTGGTAAATCATCGGCGTATTCTTAAGCCCGAAAGGCATCCGGAGCCATTCGAAGTGCCCCAATGCACATACGAAGGCTGATACTTTCCTTGCACGCATAGTCATCATCACCGCCCAAAACCCACTGGCGGCATCGAGTGAGCAGAACCACAGGTAGCCGTCCAACTCAGTTAGCAGATCGTCCACAATCGGCATCGCGTACTCCATGATCGCGGTGATGGCGTTCACGCGCTTGTAGTCGATGTACAGGCGAATGTCTTTACCATTTTTCTTCATTACGATCACTATCGGCGATGCCCACGGACTGTCCAAAAATGCGATCAGCCCAGCCTCGAGCAGGCCTTTCAGTAACTCATATAGCTTCCGTAGGAACCGAAGAGGAACTCGTCGCGCCTTCTGCTTGATAGGTTGATGTCCGTCGGTGTCGATATCGCAAACTACTTCATACGCCGGCGGCGGTAGAGCATTTCCGCTCGCCAACAAAATCCCTTCGTGATTCCGCAACGTCGACACCAGGCGATTGTAGCCATCGCCGCTGTGCTCATCGTTCACCACATTGGGCGAGGAGTAATCTATCGTCGTTGGCGATGCTTCAGTCAGGTCGGGGAGGAACGCAAGCTCCCGAGCGTAGTCCTCGAGCCCCGCATCAGCCGTTGGGTGTTCGTAAACAACGTCGACTCCCTCCGTATAGTCATCCCCCTCAGCAGTCATAACTGCGATCGAGAAGACGTAGGCCGCTTCCAAAGCTGCTACGGCGTCTAACGCATTATCGGCCTTCGTCGTTGGCACCGACACTTTCGGGCGATTGCGCGGGTCGCCGTCACCTGCCGTTTCGCCAGCTTCCTGTTCTGGTGCCCCTGATCCATACGAGTTGTCGTCGATCTTGTCCGCGCCAGCGTCGCGGTGGTCGGTCGGGGCTTCGCCGATGGCCCGGCGCTTTCACGGCCTCCAGGTGGGTCGCTTTGCATCTTACTCGACATTGCAAGCCTTGTGTTTGGCTTTTGCCGGCCTGTCGCCATAGTCGCGCTCTCGTCGTCGTAGTCGGACGAAGTGTCTTCGTCGTGGTACTCCGCTCGCGCCCCAGTCGACTTCGAGCATTCGCTAGGTCTTCGCAGGATACCAGTAGGAGTCACGTGACGTGGTCGTTCAACCGGCGAAGGTTGGGCGGCTAACCAGCGTTCGTAGTTCCCCCGCTCTAGCTCCAGTGTATGCTAAACCCTGCCAGTCCCGATACCGCTGCGACGGGTGTAGCACGTAGCCGTCGCCACGGGGTAAATCACCGTGCGGAACCCACACCACAAAGGCTGTGAAAGCATCACACGTCGCGTGTTTGCCCGTGACGTTGGCCAGTCGAACTCTCGCAGGCTCGTCACGATGATTCATCAGCAGTGTCGGAATTAGCTTCGCTGTCCGTCGCACCCACAGCTGGTGTGTTTCTGTCGACGGGCGGCCCCTTTGCAAGCGAAAGTCGACGCATTCGTGAGCCGCGATGTCCAGTGCTTCCGTGGTCCGACCGGCGACCTCGCGCCGTCCCACAGGATTTTCCTCCATCTTCTTCGACTTCAGCAGGGACAGCATAATCTCCCCTGGGAGCATCGCTGTTGACCGATATAGGTCGAGGCGAACTCCTGCAGGGATCATGAAATCCATGCCGAGGACTACGTCGACTCCCGCGTTATGCGGAAGCACCCACATTTCGAACTCGTATACAAGCCGTTGTTCTAGAGTCACTTTCACCGCAACCCTGCGTTTCGTCGATAGCGAACCCTTGCCGATACCTTGAACATCTATCGTTCGTCCATGGTTGGGAATAGCTCGCAGCCGTAGTTTCTTCGCGACGCCCTCCGAGACGACACTGACGTTCGCCCCTGTATCGAACAGGATTGTCGTCGGTTCGTCGTTGATAGCGCCCCTGACCATCGCTCGCATCCGCACGCGCTGGTCGTAGCGCTGCGATGACCACACCCCATGGATTTGCCAGTGAGTAGCTTCATCACCTTGGGTGCGCGTCGTACCGCAGGCTGTTCTTTCACTACCGCACTTGTCACCTGAGCATCGTCGCGTCTTCCACGAGCTTGGTCGTGGCCATCTTCACTTCCTCCGCCGTCGGCGAAGGTTCCGTCGTTATAATCTTCAGTTTCCGTCGTTTTCATATTCTCCCAAATTCCATCCGGTCATTCACCACTCCCGACGAAGGCGAAGATAAACTTCGCCTCTACTGAGGAGTTGGTCAACTGTGGTAGCCCGTTCGGGTCCAACCCAGTCATTGTTGGCGGGCTACCTAGTTTAAATGGCCTTCTTCGACGAAGGTTCGTAGCTCCGGAGGAAGATCGAACTTGTCGTCCTTCGCCCGGGCGTACTTGACGAGACCTTGGAGGTGTCGGTACAGCTCGCACTGTCCTGCGTCGTGAACTTGCTTGCACAATTTGCATCGCCGATTGCAGTAGTGGGCAGAATGATTCCTCCCACCGCATGCGACACACAGGTCGAAGCTTTTACGACGATTGTCGCGGTCACCATGGCCCGAGTCTCGCCGCTCCTTGTCAAAGCTTCGTCCTTGTCGGTCTTCGCGTCGCGGGCGAGGGCCCGCACGAGCATAGGCCCCCTCGGCCGCGTTCCGACGCTCAGTCTCGTTAGCTGCTGCCAGGTGGCCTTGATCATCGTCTGACGACGAGTAGCCTTCGCTGTAGCTCGAGATTGACCCCTCCTCGCTCGACACTGCACTCTCACTGTCACTCCACTTCTCGCGACGAGTAGAGTGCTGGTCCGGTCTCGAGCTCCGTCCGCCTAGATTCGCTACCCAGTCGCTCTCGGCAGCGTCGGCAAACGTCACCCTCGGTCCTCGGCGTGTGTCGTCGCGAGAACGCTCCAGTTCCCGTCGCTCACGACGGTCATAGTCGCGTCTTTCACGACGGCTTCCTCGGTCTTGGTCGGTCCGCCCCTCGCTTCGACTGCGGCCATCGCTGCGTTTGTAGGATTCTCCTTCGTACCTAAACTGCTGGATAGCGCCTCGGGCGACGAGTCTCTCTTCACCCTTGAGCAAGTCGTTGAGCACCGCCTCCAACTCACGAATGTCGCTTAGTCTCAGCCGCCCGAGATCGCGCATGAGCCGGTCGTCGCCGCACGTGAGAAGGAACTGCTCCACGTGGTCCTTCGCGTCACGCTGACCCTTCTCCACCTGAAGGCGACCATTACGTGCGCAGCCGTTAAGACGGTTGAGGTAGTCGCAGATGTGCTCCTTGCGCTCACGCGTCGCCGAATAGTAGCGCGCAGCTGGGGGCTGCTTGTACCTCGAGCAATAGTAGTCGAGGAACTCCTTGTAAAGGAGCTTCCACTTGCGACGAGTTTTCTTCGGCAGTTGCCTGAACCAGTGGATAGCTCCATCGCGCAGGCTCAACTCAAATGCCGTGCACCACTCGTCCGGCGGTGTCCGAGTTCCCTTCATCTCGTATACGAAGGTCTTCAACCACTGCATCGAGTTGTCGCTCTTGTTGCGACGACCACTAAACAGCTTGATGCGATCCAGTGGACGGTGCGACGCCAGCTCAATCCTCGAGCCTGAGTCCGCTACGCTCGCGGCGCACAACGCGTCCATCTGTCGCGATAACTCTTCCCGTGGATCCTCGTCGACCTTGTCCCAGGCGTCGCTGCCGCTGTCAGACGACGCGGCGACTTCGCGACCAACGTTGACGCGAAGCCCTGCTCGACCTTCGCGAGTTCCGCCCTTCGTACCTTTCGTCGTCGTCTTCAACGGCTAGACGTTGGGCACGACTGGCTGAACGTGATGTCACCACGTGCGAGTCCTGGAAGTACGGAGAGCCCTCACCCTTGGCGAAGACATTGCCCCGACAGGCGTCGGCTTCGTTACCCTTCGCCGGTGTATCCGGCAGCGGAACCATCGCTGGATTCGCGGGTTCAGCCGTCGCCCTGGCCACGGGCTGTCTTCCCTTCGCAAGATCTTTCACCCCGAATGCAGTACGAAGCCTTTTCTTCCACTTGTGGAGATCGGCTCCCGCTTCAGACGGTGGCCATTCCTTCAGGGCCATGTTTGACGGGTAGTTACGGGCCTCCATACCCATCGCCCGCAACAGCGACGCCGTGTCGACCGCGACCTGCGTCGTACTCAGCGAGTTCACCGGGTAGGATAACTCGTCGCGCAGGCCACCCCAGGTTGCTTGGCGCACTTGTCGAGGGTTAAACAGCCGAATCCAGTCACTCGTCAACATCTTCTCGTAACACCTCGCCAGGCCTTTGTTGGACGCTGGGGTGTCGCCGTTGACTGGAGGGCGTATAGAAAACAAGCGCCCCCGAGCCACGTGCAGCCTTCGGCGATGGTTCATCGTCTTTTTCTTCGTCTCCCCAATCGTTGTAAGCTGCGTCCGGTCCCGCCACGGCCGAAAGCTCGTCAGCTAGGCTTCGCGAGAGAGGCTTCGCAGCCCCTCTCCTTTTCCGCCGACAGCACCGCCTCCTCGCGAGGCTCAGTCTTCACCTCCGTCGGAGGTGTCGACCCCTCACGATCATCGCCGTAGTCCAAATCTTCGTCAGTCGCTCGCGAGCCGTCGTCATCCGAGTCTTCGAGACTCACCGAACGCTCCGCGATCGTCTCCATTTGCGTCGACGCCGTCGCCGCGCTTCGATCCGTCGTCCGGATCGCTCCGCCTTTCATCGGAGTCGCTGGTACCGCTGACTTCGAATCTCTCGCCACCTTCAGTAAACTTGGGTCTTTTGCTCGAATTTGCCTACGAAACGTAACAATAATAGAAGGTTCCACCAATCCCAGGTCGCGGCACCAGTTGTGATGTAGGGAATCACTAATTTCTATCTATCGCTAGACACGTAGATAGCCTCTGCACGCAACAATACGCCTTCCACAAGGGTCGGCGAATATTATGGGCGAATCTGAAGGAACCAAATCCGACCCAGCACCCTGAGCCGACGCTTCCCTCGATTACCGTTAGCGTAAGTAGGCCTGACACACAAACGTAGCAGGCACGAGCGTCGCCTGTACGTCTATCCTCTCTCTCTCTCTTTAACCCCTATGGTCATCTATTTACAAAAATCAAGTAAAATCAGTCCGGGCCTTACCGTGCGTAGTAGTGTGGTATAGCGATTCGCCTCGGAAAGGTTTCGCGCCACGTCGCAGCGTGGGTCGATACCCGTCGCCGTCGCCGTCCAAGGGTTCGCCGGGACCGACCCGACCAATCTGCGCAAGTGGCGATGGCTACAGTGACGACAGTGTGTCAAGATGGTGTACACTACACAAGCCGAAGGTATCGATTGGTCGCAGCCGTCGCGATTAGACGCACGGTAAGGCCCGGACTGATTTTACTTGATTTTTGTAAATAGATGGCCATAGGGGTTAAAGAGAGAGAGAGAGAGGATAGACGTACAGGCGACGCTCGTGCCTGCTACGTTTGTGTGTCAGGCCTACTTACGCTAACGGTAATCGAGGGAAGGGTGCTGGGTCGGATTTGGTTCCTTCAGTTCGCCCATAATATTCGCCGACCCTTGTGGAAGGCGTATTGTTGCGTGCAGAGGCTATCTACGTGTCTAGCGATAGATAGAAATTAGTGATTCCCTACATCACAACTGGTGCCGCGACCTGGGATTGGTGGAACCTTCTATTATTGTTACGTTTCGTAGGCAAATTCGAGCAAAAGACCCAAGTTTACTGAAGGTGGCGAGAGATTCGAAGTCAGCGGTACCAGCGACTCCGATGAAAGGCGGAGCGATCCGGACGACGGATCGAAGCGCGGCGACGGCGTCGACGCAAATGGAGACGATCGCGGAGCGTTCGGTGAGTCTCGAAGACTCGGATGACGACGGCTCGCGAGCGACTGACGAAGATTTGGACTACGGCGATGATCGTGAGGGGTCGACACCTCCGACGGAGGTGAAGACTGAGCCTCGCGAGGAGGCGGTGCTGTCGGCGGAAAAGGAGAGGGGCTGCGAAGCCTCTCTCGCGAAGCCTAGCTGACGAGCTTTCGGCCGTGGCGGGACCGGACGCAGCTTACAACGATTGGGGAGACGAAGAAAAAGACGATGAACCATCGCCGAAGGCTGCACGTGGCTCGGGGGCGCTTGTTTTCTATACGCCCTCCAGTCAACGGCGACACCCCAGCGTCCAACAAAGGCCTGGCGAGGTGTTACGAGAAGATGTTGACGAGTGACTGGATTCGGCTGTTTAACCCTCGACAAGTGCGCCAAGCAACCTGGGGTGGCCTGCGCGACGAGTTATCCTACCCGGTGAACTCGCTGAGTACGACGCAGGTCGCGGTCGACACGGCGTCGCTGTTGCGGGCGATGGGTATGGAGGCCCGTAACTACCCGTCAAACATGGCCCTGAAGGAATGGCCACCGTCTGAAGCGGGAGCCGATCTCCACAAGTGGAAGAAAAGGCTTCGTACTGCATTCGGGGTGAAAGATCTTGCGAAGGGAAGACAGCCCGTGGCCAGGGCGACGGCTGAACCCGCGAATCCAGCGATGGTTCCGCTGCCGGATACACCGGCGAAGGGTAACGAAGCCGACGCCTGTCGGGGCAATGTCTTCGCCAAGGGTGAGGGCTCTCCGTACTTCCAGGACTCGCACGTGGTGACATCACGTTCAGCCAGTCGTGCCCAACGTCTAGCCGTTGAAGACGACGACGAAAGGTACGAAGGGCGGAACTCGCGAAGGTCGAGCAGGGCTTCGCGTCAACGTTGGTCGCGAAGTCGCCGCGTCGTCTGACAGCGGCAGCGACGCCTGGGACAAGGTCGACGAGGATCCACGGGAAGAGTTATCGCGACAGATGGACGCGTTGTGCGCCGCGAGCGTAGCGGACTCAGGCTCGAGGATTGAGCTGGCGTCGCACCGTCCACTGGATCGCATCAAGCTGTTTAGTGGTCGTCGCAACAAGAGCGACAACTCGATGCAGTGGTTGAAGACCTTCGTATACGAGATGAAGGGAACTCGGACACCGCCGGACGAGTGGTGCACGGCATTTGAGTTGAGCCTGCGCGATGGAGCTATCCACTGGTTCAGGCAACTGCCGAAGAAAACTCGTCGCAAGTGGAAGCTCCTTTACAAGGAGTTCCTCGACTACTATTGCTCGAGGTACAAGCAGCCCCCAGCTGCGCGCTACTATTCGGCGACGCGTGAGCGCAAGGAGCACATCTGCGACTACCTCAACCGTCTTAACGGCTGCGCACGTAATGGTCGCCTTCAGGTGGAGAAGGGTCAGCGTGACGCGAAGGACCACGTGGAGCAGTTCCTTCTCACGTGCGGCGACGACCGGCTCATGCGCGATCTCGGGCGGCTGAGACTAAGCGACATTCGTGAGTTGGAGGCGGTGCTCAACGACTTGCTCAAGGGTGAAGAGAGACTCGTCGCCCGAGGCGCTATCCAGCAGTTTAGGTACGAAGGAGAATCCTACAAACGCAGCGATGGCCGCAGTCGAAGCGAGGGGCGGACCGACCAAGACCGAGGAAGCCGTCGTGAAAGACGCGACTATGACCGTCGTGAGCGACGGGAACTGGAGCGTTCTCGCGACGACACACGCCGAGGACCGAGGGTGACGTTTGCCGACGCTGCCGAGAGCGACTGGGTAGCGAATCTAGGCGGACGGAGCTCGAGACCGGACCAGCACTCTACTCGTCGCGAGAAGTGGAGTGACAGTGAGAGTGCAGTGTCGAGCGAGGAGGGGTCAATCTCGAGCTACAGCGAAGGCTACTCGTCGTCAGACGATGATCAAGGCCACCTGGCAGCAGCTAACGAGACTGAGCGTCGGAACGCGGCCGAGGGGGCCTATGCTCGTGCGGGCCCTCGCCCGCGACGCGAAGACCGACAAGGACGAAGCTTTGACAAGGAGCGGCGAGACTCGGGCCATGGTGACCGCGACAATCGTCGTAAAAGCTTCGACCTGTGTGTCGCATGCGGTGGGAGGAATCATTCTGCCCACTACTGCAATCGGCGATGCAAATTGTGCAAGCAAGTTCACGACGCAGGACAGTGCGAGCTGTACCGACACCTCCAAGGTCTCGTCAAGTACGCCCGGGCGAAGGACGACAAGTTCGATCTTCCTCCGGAGCTACGAACCTTCGTCGAAGAAGGCCATTTAAACTAGGTAGCCCGCCAACAATGACTGGGTTGGACCCGAACGGGCTACCACAGTTGACCAACTCCTCAGTAGAGGCGAAGTTTATCTTCGCCTTCGTCGGGAGTGGTGAATGACCGGATGGAATTTGGGAGAATATGAAAACGACGGAAACTGAAGATTATAACGACGGAACCTTCGCCGACGGCGGAGGAAGTGAAGATGGCCACGACCAAGCTCGTGGAAGACGCGACGATGCTCAGGTGACAAGTGCGGTAGTGAAAGAACAGCCTGCGGTACGACGCGCACCCAAGGTGATGAAGCTACTCACTGGCAAATCCATGGGGTGTGGTCATCGCAGCGCTACGACCAGCGCGTGCGGATGCGAGCGATGGTCAGGGGCGCTATCAACGACGAACCGACGACAATCCTGTTCGATACAGGGGCGAACGTCAGTGTCGTCTCGGAGGGCGTCGCGAAGAAACTACGGCTGCGAGCTATTCCCAACCATGGACGAACGATAGATGTTCAAGGTATCGGCAAGGGTTCGCTATCGACGAAACGCAGGGTTGCGGTGAAAGTGACTCTAGAACAACGGCTTGTATACGAGTTCGAAATGTGGGTGCTTCCGCATAACGCGGGAGTCGACGTAGTCCTCGGCATGGATTTCATGATCCCTGCAGGAGTTCGCCTCGACCTATATCGGTCAACAGCGATGCTCCCAGGGGAGATTATGCTGTCCCTGCTGAAGTCGAAGAAGATGGAGGAAAATCCTGTGGGACGGCGCGAGGTCGCCGGTCGGACCACGGAAGCACTGGACATCGCGGCTCACGAATGCGTCGACTTTCGCTTGCAAAGGGGCCGCCCGTCGACAGAAACACACCAGCTGTGGGTGCGACGGACAGCGAAGCTAATTCCGACACTGCTGATGAATCATCGTGACGAGCCTGCGAGAGTTCGACTGGCCAACGTCACGGGCAAACACGCGACGTGTGATGCTTTCACAGCCTTTGTGGTGTGGGTTCCGCACGGTGATTTACCCCGTGGCGACGGCTACGTGCTACACCCGTCGCAGCGGTATCGGGACTGGCAGGGTTTAGCATACACTGGAGCTAGAGCGGGGGAACTACGAACGCTGGTTAGCCGCCCAACCTTCGCCGGTTGAACGACCACGTCACGTGACTCCTACTGGTATCCTGCGAAGACCTAGCGAATGCTCGAAGTCGACTGGGGCGCGAGCGGAGTACCACGACGAAGACACTTCGTCCGACTACGACGACGAGAGCGCGACTATGGCGACAGGCCGGCAAAAGCCAAACACAAGGCTTGCAATGTCGAGTAAGATGCAAAGCGACCCACCTGGAGGCCGCGAAAGCGCCGGGCCATCGGCGAAGCCCCGACCGACCACCGCGACGCTGGCGCGGACAAGATCGACGACAACTCGTATGGATCAGGGGCACCAGAACAGGAAGCTGGCGAAACGGCAGGTGACGGCGACCCGCGCAATCGCCCGAAAGTGTCGGTGCCAACGACGAAGGCCGATGATGCGTTAGACGCCGTAGCAGCTTTGGAAGCGGCCTACGTCTTCTCGATCGCAGTTATGACTGCTGAGGGGGATGACTATACGGAGGGAGTCGACGTTGTTTACGAACACCCAACGGCTGATGCGGGGCTCGAGGACTACGCTCGGGAGCTTGCGTTCCTCCCCGACCTGACTGAAGCATCGCCAACGACGATAGATTACTCCTCGCCCAATGTGGTGAACGATGAGCACAGCGGCGATGGCTACAATCGCCTGGTGTCGACGTTGCGGAATCACGAAGGGATTTTGTTGGCGAGCGGAAATGCTCTACCGCCGCCGGCGTATGAAGTAGTTTGCGATATCGACACCGACGGACATCAACCTATCAAGCAGAAGGCGCGACGAGTTCCTCTTCGGTTCCTACGGAAGCTATATGAGTTACTGAAAGGCCTGCTCGAGGCTGGGCTGATCGCATTTTTGGACAGTCCGTGGGCATCGCCGATAGTGATCGTAATGAAGAAAAATGGTAAAGACATTCGCCTGTACATCGACTACAAGCGCGTGAACGCCATCACCGCGATCATGGAGTACGCGATGCCGATTGTGGACGATCTGCTAACTGAGTTGGACGGCTACCTGTGGTTCTGCTCACTCGATGCCGCCAGTGGGTTTTGGGCGGTGATGATGACTATGCGTGCAAGGAAAGTATCAGCCTTCGTATGTGCATTGGGGCACTTCGAATGGCTCCGGATGCCTTTCGGGCTTAAGAATACGCCGATGATTTACCAGCGAATGATCGACAATGCCCTGTGGGGGTTTGTACAGCCAAAGGGTGGCTGGAAGCGGTTCGCCGAGCGCATGCGTGCAGCCGAGTTACAGTCCTCCGCTAGACGTCGCCACAAGCATGAACAGATTCATTCTGCGATGGAGAACGTGGACCCGACAAAGACGAAGTTTATCGTAGACCGCGAATCTTCTAACAGAGCAGACCCCCTCGTCCAGCTGGTAAACAGCGCCGACGCCGATATGTTCACGAATGGAGAACCGGACGAGTCGACGTTGGTACCGGTATTTGAACGTTGCTCTTTCGTGGACGATATTTGCTTCGGTGGCGACACCTTCGAGGGGTGCTTGGCGACGCTAGACCGGCTGCTGTCGCGCTTGGAGGAGTGTCGAATAAGTGTCAGCTTTGCGAAGAGCCTTTTTATCAAGTCGAGAGTGGATTTTCTGTCGCATGAGGTGTCGAGGGACGGCATACGTGCCGACCCGAAGAAGATGCAGGCAATCGCGACGCTACCATTCCCGATGTCGAAGAAGGGTATGCAGTCTTTCCTCGGGGCGTTGAACTACTACAACCGCTTCATTCAGGACTTCGCTGTATACGGGGCTGCGTTATATCAGCTAACTGACGCTGACTTCGACGGGGGTGACTTGACCACGGCGAAGGCATCCTTTGACGCGCTGCAGAAGACTATCGTCGACGCGCCAATTCTTCGCCATTTCGATCGCAGTAAGGCAGTCTATGTCATGCTGTTCGCGAATGAGTGGGCGCTTAGCGCGACGATGCTCCAGGAGCACGAGTCGAAGCTGCATCCTGTCATCTTCCGAGGGCGAGTGTTGCGTGACGCAGAGTTGAACTATCATTTTGCTGAGAAGGAGGTCCTCGCGTTGCTGCTGCTTCTGAAGGCGTGTTATACGATGCTCGCTGGGAAGCGTATACATGTATACACGCGGTTCTCGACGATGGCATGGATAAACAAGTCTAAGACTCTGTTTGGGCGAGCAGTCCAATTTGCTGTTTTGTTATCGCCGTGGGATCTGGTGGTGGAGCGAGTTCCGAAAAAAGATGTCCAGTTCGCGCAGCTGCTGCAGTCGACGGTGACGAGCTTTGTCGAGCTTGCGGATACTTTAGCACCTGTGATTTCTCCATCGCGGGGTTCGGCGACGGTGCGGATGGATCCTGCTTTACTTTATGCACGTCTTCCTCGCGACTACGAAGGCTTTGTGCTGTCTTTCAACGACTCAGCGAAGACGGAGAAGCACGGAGGCTACGGAAGCTGCTCATGGATTCTATGGCGCCTTCCTGAGTGGAAAATAGAGATCGCTGCGAGTGCTTTCCTCGAGTTGACGACTGTGAACGTCGCCGAATACACGGGCATGAACTATGGGATGACTGCAGCTATTGCGCTAAAAGTCGACGACTCTCGGCTCGCAATCCAGCAATCTATAGGGGTGATCGCGTGTCGGAAGGAGACGCTACAGACGCAACTAAATCGCCACAAGGCATTGACGTCCAAACTTCGTAGTGCCAAGTATCTACATGTTGTACGCGAGTACAACGCGGCAGCAGACTCATTGGCGACGGAGGCGTTAGAGTCCAAGAAGTCACTACGAGTAAACGACCAAGCGCGGCCAACGGAGCTACAGGAACTGAACAAGATTGACAATGGCATCTACGACGCTTCGTCCGACGCGACTCAAGAGGCAAAGAGTGAACGAGAGACGAACAAGGTAAACACCATGTGCGCCCGCGAAGGCCGGAGGTCAAGAAATTCCTCGCGGAAAACTTTCGAAAATTTCGTATCTGTGCTGACGAGGAACCAAGCAAAGTCGGGGAAGAGATCAACTCAGACGAAGAGCTGGCCGTCGCCAAAGACGCCAACAGAATCGCCTGCAGCTGCTGAAGCGAATGGTGGGTCTGGCGACGCTTTGGACCCAAATCTGAATGAGTTACGGACCGACGAAGCTTTGGAGCGGAACCCTTCGTCACATAATATGGTGAGACGAAGTGGGAGAAGAGCATCGTCAAAGACATCAGCAGGACCGCCCGCAGATGCTGAACTGAATGGTAGATGTGGCGACGCTGCCAGAGGAGAAACAGCCGATTACCGATCGTCGATGCCGAGGGAAGTACTACTCCCTCGCCACACGACGGAGCGGAACCAGACCCTCCT